>LR738713.1:691698632-691720374 GCA_902687465.1 Secale cereale
GGGGGGGCTACACTATGGAGGTTGAGAAAGGACGCAATATGTTGCGGATTGGAGGAGAAGGATGGGTCCGTTTCCTCGCCCACTTTGGTATTACTGGTGGTGAGTTGATCAGCTTCTCCTTAGCTGAAAGACCCAAGCTGGCTGTCATTTATATCAATACGGAGGAAGATGATGAAGATGATGATGACTCACTTGATGAAGATGATGAGGACCCACGTCATGAAGCCATCTATGCTCAAAGAATGAGGCTGAGCGAGGAGGAGGAGGAGGAGTGCAACCTAAGGGGCATAATTCCGCCAAGTGCTGACTTTGTCGGGGTGCCATTCGTGACCCGCCTGACAAGTACCATGGTTGATCGGCATGTCATGGTATGCTTTGTTGTTATACTTACAAATGCAAATTATCCAATTATATGCTTAGTGAATCCGGTGATATGCTTAGTGTAGAGTCCAATGATATGCTTTGTGGAATCTAGTCGATGATATGTTGTGTGGAATCTAATCGATGATATGCTTTAGTGTAGAGTCCAATATATAACATGCTTATTAGTGTAGCCACCAAGGAACTGTTAATTATTAGTAGAATTCATGCTTAGTAGAAATATGTAGTACTGTGTCTTTTGATAGTGTAGAAATCTATACTTAGTAGAAATATATTTGCAATAGTGTGCGAGGCTGCTTATTAATTGATATGTTTTTCTTATTCAAAAATTGCCAAAGAACCTCTCTGTGATTTGTGGTATCGAGCCCGATAAAGAAGGCTCAGCTGGAATATGCCTTACCGCAAGGGGATCCGTCACCACATGTGCATACGGCATGGACACGGATGATCGCACACACTTCAACTCGACTGGGTGGAAGAGTTTTCTTGTTGGCAAGAATCTTCGTGTTGGCCAGGCCATCCTAATTACTATCAGGAACACCCACCGCCCCGGCTTGAGGATGATGATCGCCGTCGATATCATCTAGAACTATATATGTGTGTGGCTGTATGACGACTACCCCTAGTAGACTGTATATATATATATATATATATATATATATATATATATATATATATATATATATATATATATATGTTATGTATGACTACCTAGTACTTCTTATCATACATGCTGTATGAACCATATATGTGTGTGAGGATGCATGTTGACTATATATGAGTACCTGTAATGCTTACTGATATTGTTGGACTACCGTATGACATAGTTACTAAGTTTTGCCTGGAAACGTTCCTTAATTAACCCTCCAAAACCCCTAAACCCACCCTTTAAAAAAAACAAAAACCCCAGGGCCTACGAGATGCTGACGCGTTGATGCCTTTTGGTCCTGGTTGGTGTTACCAACCGGGACTAAAGGTCCTCTTCCCTGGGCGCCCGACAGCGGCCACGTGGAGCCCCTTCTGTCCCGGTTTGTAAGCGAACCGAGACTAAAGGCTTGGGGCTTTAGTCCCGACACTTTAGTCCCGGTTCCGGAACCGGGACAAATGGGCCTTTTTCTACTAGTGGAAGAGGGCGGCAAGGAGGAGATCGACGTCGAGGAGTGGCAGAGCGTCTTCCCCGACGACAACGACGACGACACCGGTCCAGACCCAGCTCTCACCTTGGATAGCCTGCCACATAAGGATTAGCTCGACCTCCACTTTGACCGTTGAATTTGAGTAGTTTTTGGTGTAGTTTAGTTTAAATTTAAATTTATGTTTAATGTCAAGACTATCTATGTTGAACTTTTGGTTAAATGCATGCAAATTCAGTTGAAATTAGATTGAATTTATGCAAATTTGTGTTTCACTCCTCCAAGTTTAGGGTATCGGTTAGAACCGACCAAAATTTAGTGTAGTATAAGTACTCCACTAAGGTTTAGTAAGTCGGATACTCCGCTATTTTTTAGGGATTGGTTAGAAATGCCCTTAACTCTCACCTAGTACAAGTATTTAACTCTGATCCAGGTAATTGGCCCATCTTTATAAACTATAAATACAAACATGCTTGCATATAGTGACACGCAAGTCACTTTAAATGACTCAACATTGACCTACAAAATGACTCAACATTGATATAAATAAAAATGACTCAACATTTTTACATAAACCTTGCATGGCACGATTCCAAACTTGTACTCTCTCTGTTCCTAAATATAAGTCTTTTTAGAGATTTCAATATAGACTACATATGCATGTATATAAATATATTTTAGAATGTAGATTCACTCATTTTACTTCGTATGTAGTCCATATTGAAATCTTTAAAAAGACTTATATTTAGGATCGGATGAAGTACTAGCTAGGAAGAAGATGTGTGACACTGCTGATTGCAGGTTTTTTTATGGTTGGCTTTCAGTGGTTGCAGGCATGCCTTTTTTTGTATAGGGAGCGGTTGTAGCCATCTTCTTTTTAGAAAAGACATCCAAAGGTCACTTTATATGTGATAAATATCAAGAAAAATAGTATAGCTGGTACAATGGAAAGATAACAAGAAAAAACACAACCAACAAAAACGAATTTACATCGAAAACCATACTAGCCATCCTCTTCCTTTGAATGTCTGCTACCTAACGAAGCTTGAATATTACAATTAAGAACCAGCAGTATGGGAAAGGCACACTTGCGAAATGACCTCATCATACCAGGCTTTGTTAACCGCAATAGTCATTCGTCGTTAGAAATGAGATATAATTACTGCTAAAGTAACATTTTTTAGATGAAAGGCATACGCCCGACTTTATAAATAAAGCCACCAGGCAGAGTAGCGCAACCAACAAACCAAGCAACCATAGCAACAGGGCAGGCGAAAGGAAAGAAGTTCTGATACATGGCTATCAAGCCAAACATGGCACGCAGGCCAGAGATAGGAAGAGAAAAAGGTGTCGCCAGGGTCTAAGAAGCTTCACGTTGTCTGCGTGCCAGGGAAGAAGCCGTAGCCCGAATCTTGGACAATATGGAATCAAAGGCCTCGTGATCAGCATCCCTAGTCAATGATGTCCCCTGCTGCAAGAATATGTCAGTTTCAAATAAGAAATCAACAGGATTAGCCAGGAAGATATGCTCAATGGTAAACTTGTTTCTAGTAGTCCACAACGACCAACAAATCGCTGCAAACCCCACCCAAAAAACCCGTTTTGAATTCCCAGATAAGCCGTTGACCAGGGCCCTCAGCTCGTCGAAAGAAGAAGGATTCCAAGATACATGGAACCAGGAGTGGATGCAGCACCAAACAAAATTAGCCAAGGAACAACGGAAGAAAATGTGGTCCGTGTTTTCAGGCTCCCCACACAAGGCGCATCTATCCGATCCAGGGTCGTTCCTTTTCCGGATTTGGTCTGCCGCGGGAAGCTTCCCACAGAAAGCTTGCCACAGAAATTTTTTGATCTTAGGAGGGACACGGGCACTCCAAATGCACTTGAATTTGGAAGTAGGTGAGCCCGAACTCATTTTAGCGTACAGGGATTTAACCGAAAAGCGACCAGAGGCAGAATGGGGCCAGACCACCGAGTCCTCTTCCTTCGAAAGCAAATGGAAGCAAGTAGTACGACGGTGCCAACCTTCCAACTCTTCGGGTGAGAGCGTCCTTTGAAGGTTCAGGTCCCAATTATTCACCGAGAGCTCGAAGAAAGTAGGAAAAAAACCCGGGAAAGACGCCGCAAGAGTGGCTTCCCCACACCACCAATCTAACCAAAAGCGAGTAGATTTACCATTCCGGACTACGAATTTGACCAGTGACTGCAAAAACGGGCGAACTTTGACGAGATCTTGCCAGAATTGGGAACCGCCTGAGGCCGGCGCGAACATGGGGGTAGACTCAGGAAAGTATTTAGCTTTGAGAATGCTAAGCCATAGCGGTGTCTCTGAAGAGGACATGATTTTCCACCACCACTTGATGATGAGGCATTTGTTCATGACAGCAGTGTTGATAATGCCCAACCCCCCGAGGTTTTTTGGTCTGCAAATGAGCTTCCATTTCACCATCCTATATTTACGCTTGTTGTCATCGATTGGAGCATTACCCAGCATTACCCTATGCAGCCCACGCTTGGAATCCATCGCCACCGGTACAGAGGGTTGGAAAGAGTAGGCCATGGTGTGGAACTTTCCCTTGTCATTCACGACAACACACCAAATTGGACAGGCTGTCGACTGTTCTGGAGCCGCAACGGGGAAAGAGTCGAGGGTGCCAGCATCTCGACGTATTAATTCAATCCTCAACTTTCAGGCCTTGTTGTCATGCTATTTGACTTTGCAACGAGCAAGTCCCTAGAGCGAGCTCGAGTTGGCAACCAAAGAGGTGACACCCTCCAGAGACCGAGCTGAGCTACATGCCGATCGGGATATTGTAGACCAGGGACAAGCTCGGGGGAGAACCCCCATCTGCTCGACAGATGTTGTAGGGATGTTACAACAACAGTCTTTGTATTTCAAGTTTGTTATTGACAAGGTTAAGTCCAACTCTACGTTTGTATGTGTGTGAGAGCATCTTCAACAACGCGCTACATTAGCCACGCTGAAAAAACGACTATATTGCACGTGCGCGACCGAAACAGACTCTCTAGCAGACGCGCTAAAATCCAGCGCGCGGCAAAGTAGGTTCAGCGCACCGGGGAAAACGGCATCGCGCGCTGCTTATTTGGTGCACTCGCTCGTGTGCGCTGCAAAATCTGAGCTGCTGCAGATGGGGCCGCCTGTGGGCGTCGTGATTTTACACTTCTGGTAAAGCAAAACACCAGCCGAACATGCTAAAACGCTATTTCAACGCTGCAAAACAAATATAGCGCGCAGCGCAACTGCGCATCTGTTGGAGATGCTTTGGTGCGAGATCCTTCCATGAGTCTAAGATGATGCTTCTAAGTTTTATCGACCGAGGGGCACTTTCCCGAACAGGCATGCCTCCTGTCAACGGCGCCCCTCTATTCCCATCTATGCCTTCTCGTGATGCAGGTGCCCTTGCCTCCTACGACAGTGTGACACCTGCGGCCATCGTGGCTGCTCTTGGTCGTGAAGTACTGTCTCTGAGCAGTTCCTTTGCTTGTAATATGCCTTCACCCACAATTGTATTTCAGCAGTTAATATGTACACGCTGAACCGTCAGAATCCAGAAAGAACACTCTGTGTGTGGGACGCAGGATCGAACCACTCTAGTTCACGACAAGGAAATAATTCCTAGACTTTGCCCAGCACTTTGCATACCAAGCCTTAGCTGTTTTGGATGCACTTTCATCGACCAAATATTTACAGACTTAACCCAACACAGACGAAAACAATGCAAACTAAAACATACGGATTGAAACGTCCTAGTACTTGGTAAGCTACTATTCTCAGATTTTGCGTAACAATCTGGCAAACAATATAACTCTTTTACCTACACTTTTCAGAGAGAAAGTAAGATGCCACCCGTCTGCCATTTCCTACATCGAGTTTCCCTTCAAGAACAAGACTACATAGTACTGCATAAATAATACTCCCTCCGTTCCTATAAGTCTTTTCTAGAAATTTCACATACGCATGTATATAGACATAGTTTAGAATGTAGATTCACTGATTTTGCTCCAAATGTAGTGCATATTGGAATACCTAAAAAGACTTATATTTAGGTACGGATTAAGTAGTATGTTTGCACATCAGCATAGGTATATCAAAATCCTGAAATAACACAATCTACCACATTTCAGCAATTGAAGTGATGAGGCCTGCTTCGGTAGACCCCCCTCCACAAACCGTATAAGGGCGGTATAGTCATTTCATGAAACCGTATACTCATACGCTTATGTGACACATACGAGACATCATACCCACTTTTTATTAAATTTCAAAAAATAACGCAGGCATCAGGTGTCGAACTCAAGACCTCTTGGTCTAAGGAAAACCACATTAACCAACTAGAACAACCGAAGCTTGTATGTTTTTACTTCTTTTTTTGTTTTCTTCTACTTCAGTTCGCGGCTGGGCTGGCCCATTGTTGAATCGGTACTGTTATCACCATTTCTTTTTCGTTTTTTCTATTTGTTTTTTTCATTTTTGTTTCTTTTTATTTTCTGAAAAAATTCACACTTATTTTTTTAATTAAAAATCGCTTTCTAAAATTTTGTACATAAAGTACATGTATTCGTTTTTTAAGAAAATAGTACAAATATGTCCAAAAATTGTTTGTTTAAATAGAAATGCTCACATCAATATGATAAATTTCTGAACATCTTTAAAATAGAAAAAATGTTTGTTTATTGTTTGTTTAAATAGGAACATGCTCATATAAAAGAACTAGACACTTTTAAAATTTCTGAGCATCTGTTAAATAGAAAAGGAAAAGGAAAATAAATCATTCAGCGACCGGTTTACTGTTCTTTTTTGTTTATTTTCATTCTTGTTGTTTTTCGTTTTATTCTTTTTTTCTTTCAAAAAATACTCACATCAATAAAATGGACCTAAATTTTTTTCACACGCTAGTATCACCATGTCAAGCATCCATGATAAGTTTCATTGAATTCTGACCTTTTATACATTTTCTAGGGTTTTCGTAGTGAAAAACCCTAAAACACTAGCCGAACGTGACGCAACATGTGTTCGGTGTCCAAATTTCTTCAAAATTTCGATGGAGGCGTGCCATGAGCAGGCTCACATGCTGGCAAAATTTGATGTCATTTCATGCATGACAAGAAGCACACCATGTTCAAAGCCGGTGGTTTGAGTAGGCCGGTAGGGCAGGTCTGGTTGCACTTTTTTTCACACCAATAAAATAAAACCAATTTTTTTCGAAACACTAATATCACCATGCAAAGTATCCATGATAAATTTAATTGAGTTCCGACTTTTTATGCATTTACTACGTTTTTCCCGCGAAAAAAAAAATCCTAAAACACTAACCGAACGTGACACAATGTGTGTTAGGTGTTCGAATTCCTTCAAATTTTGCATGAAGGCCAGCCATGAGCATGGCCACATACTGACAAGTTTTGGTGTCATTTCGTGCATGGCAAGAAGCATATCATGTTCAAAGGTGATGGCTCGGGTAGGCTGGTAGGGCAAGTCTGGGTGCACTTTTTTCACATCAATAAAATGAACTCAAATTTGTTTCACACACTAGTATCACCATGCCAAGCATCCAAGATAAATTTCAAAGAACGCTCATTAAGAAAGAGGAAGGAGTTTAATTACAACTTGATCATTGACTTTTAGATAATTTTTAAAATAAATAATTAGGAATTCAAGAAAGTTCACAAAAAAATTAAAAAGTCCACTGGATTTTAAGAAAGCTCATTGATTAGAAAAAGTAAAACAAGACTTCATCAAATTTGGGAAAAGTTCACAAATTCGGAAGAAAAAAATCATTAATTAAAAAAAATTCAAAATAAAAGAACCATTTTAAATAAAACTTTACCGATTTTGCAAAAAAAATCATTAATTTTTGAAAAAGTTCATTGATTTTTAAAATCAAATTCATCATTTTTATAAAATGTTCAATTTTTTTTAAATCACTGATTTGAGAAATAGTACACGAATTTGGGGGAAAAACCTCACCATTTTGAAGGAAAAAATTGCACCCACTTTGAAGAAAATTTAACGACTTTGAATTTTTTCTTCATTTTTGAAAAAAATCACGATTTTTAAAATCTTTACGCATTTAATAAAGAAAAGGGAAACAAATAAAGAAAAGGAAAAAATAAAGAGGAAAAGAAAACCAAACAGAATATAGTGTGCTTTACTGGTGTTCTATTGTTAGGCGAAAAAAATATATCCAGCACAAGCTGTTTAGTTGCCCAGTCGGTTAGTGCGCCGGTGCTAATTACTGCTGGAGGGAGGTTCGAATCCTCTTTGGCACTTATTTAATTTTTGCTGTTTTAGAAAAATAAAAAACATGATGCATGGGCCGGTCCAGCGCGGGAGGATGCTAGCTTTCATTCATGGACTAAAAAAATGTTTAGCGTATATATACGGCGAAGAATTTATAAATATGACTATCATGCCCCTTCCTATGAAGAGGTACGGGCTAATCTGAGCCGTCCTTGTGTTTAGGGGGGGTCTACCGAAGCACAAGTGTGAAGTGATGGAACCATAAATAGGTGCATGATTTTTCAGTTTCCTGCAGGTAACATACATATGCTAGACGGTAGTAGCAGCAAAGGATCATTACATATAAAGACATCGGGATGCCTGGAGCGAAAGATATGACGGCATAAATGGAACATCTATCTCCTGATATTCTCTTGAGAGGGCATCCAATCGGCCAACGTCGACGTCACTAACATACTGAGCTACCAAAGGGATCAGGCATCCACATATCATGTTCTGCTAGACAGGTAGTCCGCCGCCAGTTTCGGTGCAGATATGACCTTGATTATCTTGGGGCCATCATAAAGTGGGATCAATCTTTCAAGGCATGGGGCGTCCTCAATGACAAGCTCCTGAAGCATCACATTTGCTCTGTTCTGGTTGTGGTAAGAAACAGAGACAACGATACTTCGTAGAGTCGGGGAGACAATCCGGACGGTTTTGAGCCCATGGATCCATCCAAGCTCAAGGCTCTCGAGCACGATGCAGCCGGCCAGAAGACGGTGGATGGCCGCCTGTGAGATGCCGATGTTATACAGCTTGAGTTGCTTCAGTCGAGGGAAACGAAGCGCAGGGCCAGCATTCATCTCAGGAAAATCGCAGCAATCGATGCTGACAGCGCGCAGAGTGGGCGTGAATCGGAGCGCCGAAGGCGGCAGCGGGCGCGGTGGCCTGTCGCCTCCGTCGCCGTCGCCGTAGTAAGATCCGTTGGAGGTGAAGTAGAGCTCCTCGAGGCCGTCCAGCGTGGGGGACCGGAACAAGCGGTCGATCTTCGCGTAGATGCCGCGGCGGAGGCAGATGATGCCGTGGAGGGAGAGGCGGCGGGAAGGGCCAGCGTGTGCGGCGAGGACCTTGGAGACGATGGCGATGCGGTCGCACTCCCGCCCGGAGAGGCGGCGGTCGGCGGCGAGGTTGAGCGGGGCGGAGCGCCAGAGGTGGCGCCACCGGGAGGAGAGGATGGCTGTCCGCGCCGCGGCCTTGGTGGGCAAGAGAGAGATGATGGTGCCGAGGATCTCGTCGGGGAGGCGGTGGATGAAGTCTTGATTGTTCAGGCACTGCTTCTTTTTCTTGGATACGGAAGCGGCGGCAGCCACACCACCGTCCATGGCCGCTCGGAATTAATGCAGCAACTTCAAAACTCAATTCTTTTCTTCCGTCCACGGGGCTACTCAACACAAGCTATTTATAGGCAGTGGAATGCGAACGGTTTACAGATGTGAACACATCAAAGAAAAAGAGGAGTGGACTAAATTAACTCCGTCGGTCTAGGAAATTGGCCCGTTCATTCTAGATTAACTACAAGCATGCGCAACACGATACCCAAAAACGGCTGACTCGTGCGAGCACTGCCATCGAGTACTACAGACTTTTTTTAATATAAACTACGTGTCACTCATTTAACAGTTGGATTACAAATCCACACGTAGCCATGATCTAGAGACAACCAGAATACAACTAACCATCGTCGTCGTCGTACGCCGTCGTGGTCGAAGCTTTTCCGGACACAGGGGCCGGGACACGCCAACTTGCTCAGAACCAAAGAAACGCCATAGCAAACAAAGTTGTGTTTTTTTCTTTAACTTCAGTATAGACACAAACGCTCATATACATGCGCATACACTTACCCCTGTGAACGCACACACGCACACCCTATCCTTATGATCACCTTCAAAAGACTAAGCCGGCATATCATCTTGAAATTTACGAAGTTACCGTAGGCACCTCGTCGTCGATGAGAACGTCTCCTCCCACTGAATGCGCATCGCCGGAAATCCTGGAAAAAATCCAAAAATAAATGCGAGCACCAGGATTTTAACCCTGGTGGGCTGGGGATACCACAGTCCCTCCAACCATTCAACCACAGGTTGGTTCGCACAATCAAAGTTGTGTTGTGAACCGATGAAGTGGGCTGTTGCGCGACCTGAAACCTCGTGGCTCATTGGCCGGGGATCATCGCCACACTCTTTGGCCCACGGCCCCGCTGCCCTCAATTGACATCGTCGAAGAGGAAAACCAAGGCCGCCATCCAACAACCACTCATCATGTGTGGAGCTTGCAATCTTCCAGATGAAGTCGCTGCCACCATGCTCGAGGGAAACATTGTTGGGGAACGTAGTATTTCAAAAAAAAAAATCCTATGATCACGCAAGATCTATCTACCAGATGCATAGCAATGAGGGGGAGAGTGTGTCTACGTACCCTCGTAGACCGAAAACGGAAGCGTCTAGTGACGCGGTTGATGTAGTCGAACTTCTTCGCGATCCAACCGATCAAGCACCGAACGTACGGAGCCTCCGCGTTCAGCACACGTTCAGCTTGATGACGTCCCACGAGCTCTTGATCCAGTAGAACCTCGCGGGAAAGTTTCGTCAGCACGACGGCGTGGTGACGGAGATGATGAAGCTACCGGTGCAGGGCTTTGCCTAAGCACTGCAACGGTATGACTGAGGTGTGTTTCTGCGGAGAGGCGCACCGCACACGGTTGGGAGAGATCAACTAAACAACTTGTGTGTCTAAAGGTGCCCCCTGCCCCCGTATATAAAGGAGCAAGGGGGGAGGCCGGCCAGCCCCCTATGGCGCGCCTAGAGAGGCAATCCTAGTAGGAATAGGATTCCAATCCTATTCCCAGTAGGAATCCACCAAGAGGGAGAGAGGGGGAAGGAAGGAGAGGGAGGGGGAGAAAGAAAGGGGCGCCCCCCCCTCCTTTCCTTGTCCAATTCGGACCAAGAGGGAGGGGCGCGTGGCCCAGCCCTGGCCGGCCCTCTCCCTTTCCACTAAAGCCCATTAGGGCCCATAGCTTCCTCAGGGGGTTCCGGTAACCCCTTCGACACTCCGGTTTATTCAGAAACTTTCCGGAACACTTTTGGTGTCCGAATATAGTCGTCCAATATATCAATCTTTACATCTCAGACATTCCGAGACTCCTCGTCATGTCCGTGATCTCATCCGGGACTCCGAACTATCTTTGGTACATCAAAACTCATAATACCGATCATCATCAAACGTTAAGCGTGCGGACCCTACGGGTTCGAGAACTATGAAGACATGACCGAGACTCATCTCCTGTCAATAACCAATAGCGGAACCTGGATGCTCATATTGGCTCCTACATATTCTACGAAGATCTTTATCGGTCAAACCGCATAACAACATACGTTGTTCCTTTTGTCATCGGTATGTTACTTGCCCGAGATTCGATCGTCGGTATCACCATACCTAGTTAATCTCGTTACCGGCAAGTCTCTTTACTCGTTCCGTAATACATCATCTTGTGACTAACTCATTAGTCATTTGCTTGCAAGGCTTATTATGATGTGTGTTACCGAGAGGGCCTAGAGATACCTCTCCGACACTCGGAGAGACAAATCCTATTCTTGATCTATGCCAACACCACGAACACCTTCGGAGACACCTGTAGAGCATCTTTATAATCACCCAGTTATGTTGTGACGTTTGATAGCACACAATGTGTTCCTCCGGTATTCGGGAGTTGCATAATCTCATAGTCATAGGAACATGTATAAGTCATGAAGAAAGCAATAGCAGTAAAACTAAACGATCATAGTGCTAAGCTAACGGATGGGTCTAGTCCATCACATCATTCTCATAATGATGTGATCCCGTTGATCAAATGACAATTCATGTCTATGGTTAGGAAACATAACCATCTTTGATCACTGAGCTAGTCTAGTAGAGGCATACTAGGGACACTCTGTTTTGTCTATGTATTCACGCATGTACTAAGTTTCCGGTTAATACAATTCTAGCATTAATAATAAACATTTATCATGATATAAGGAAATAAATAATAACTTTATTATTGCCTCTAGGGCATATTTCCTTCAGTCTCCCACTTGCACTAGAGCCAATAATCTAGTTCACATCTCCATGTGATTTAATACCGATAGTTCACATCGTTATGTGAATAACACCCATTATTCACATCGCCATGTGACCAACACCCAAAGGGTTTACTAGAGTCAATAATCTAGTTCACATCGCTATGTGATTAACACCCAAGAGTAATAAGGTGTGATCATGTTTTGCTTGTGAGAGAAGTTTAGTCAACGGGTCTGTACATACAGATCCGTATGTATTTCGCAAATTTCTATGTCTACAATGATCTGCATGGAGCTACTCTAGCTAATTGCTCCCACTTCTAATATGCATCCAGATTGATACTTAGAGTCATCTGGATTAGTGTAAAGCTTGCATCGGTGTAACTCTTTACAATGAACTCTTTATCACCTCCATAATCGAGAAGACATTTCCTTAGTCATCCAGTAACTAAGAATAATTTTGACCGCTGTCCAGTGATCTACTCCTGGATCATTTTTGTACCTCCTTGCCAAACTCATGGTAAGGTACACAACAGGGTTGGTACACAACATGGCATACTTTATAGAACCTATGGCTGAGGCATAGGGAATGACTTTCATTCTTTCTCTACCTTCTGCCGAGGTCGGGCTTTGAGTCTTACTCAACTTCATACATTACAACTCAGGCAAGAACTCCTTCTCTGATTGGTCCATTTTGAACTACTTCAAAAACTTGTCAAGGTATGTACTCATTAAAAAAACTTATCAAGCGTCTCGATCTATCTCTATAGATCTTGAGGCTCAATATGTAAGCAGCTTTACCGAGGTTTTTCTTTGAAAAAACTCCTTTCAAACACTCCTTTATGCTTTCCAGAAAATTTTACGTCATTTCTAATCGACAATATGTCATTCACATATACTTATCAGAAAGGTTGTAGTGCTCCCACGCACTTTCTTGTAAATACAGGCTTCACCGCAAGTCTGTATAAAACTATATGCTTTGATTAACTTATCAAAGCGTATATTCCAACTCTGAGATGCTTGCACCAGTCCATAGATGGATCGCTGGAGCTTGCACACTTTGTTAGCACCTTTAGGATCGACAAAACCTTCTGGTTGCATCATATACAACTTCTTCTTTAAGATATCCATTCAGGAATGCAGTTTTGACATCCATTGCCAGATTTCATAATCATAAAATGCGGTAATTGCTAACATGACTCGGACACACTTAAGCATCGCTACGGGTGAGAAAATCTCATCGTAGTCAACTCCTTGAACTTGTCGAAAACCTTTCGCAACAAGTCAAGCTTTGTAAACAGTAACATTACCGTTAGCGTCAGTCTTCCTCTTGAAGATCCATTTATTTTCGATGGCTTGCCGATCATCGGGCAAGTCAACCAATGTCCATACTTTGTTCTCATACATGGATCCCATCTCAGATTTCATGGCCTCAAGCCATTTGCGGAATCTGGGCTCATCATCGCTTCCTCATAGTTTGTAGGTTCATCATGGTCTAGTAACATGACTTCCAGAACCGGGTTGCTGTACCACTCTGGCGCGGAATGTACTCTGTTTGATCTACGAAGTTCAGTAGTAACTTGATCCGAAGTTTCATGATCATCATCATTAGCTTCCTCACTAATTGGTGTAGGAATCACTGGAACTAGTTTATGTGATGTATTACTCTCCAATTTGGGAGAAGGTACAATTACCTCATCAAGTTCCACTTTCCTCCCACTCACTTCTTTCGAGAGAAACTCCTTCTCTAGAAAGGATCCATTCTTAGCAACGAATATCTTGCCTTCGTATTAGTGGTAGAAGGTGTACCCAACAGTCTCCTTTGGGTATCCTATGAAGACACATTTTTCCGACTTGGGTTCGAGCTTATCAGGTTGAAGCTTTTTCACATAAGCATCACAGCCCCAAACTTTAAAAAACGACAACTTTGGATTCTGGCCAAACCACAATTCATAAGGCGTCGTCTCAACGGATTTAGATGGTGCCCTTATTAAATGTGAATGCAGCTGTCTCTAATGCATAACCCAAAACTATAGTGGTAAATCGATAAGAGACATCATAGATCACACCATATCTAATAAAGTACGGTTACAACGTTCGGACACACCATTACGCTGTGGTGTTCCGGGTGGCGTGAGCTGTGAAACTATTCCACATTGTTTTAAATGAAGACCAAAATCGTAACTCAAATATTCACCTCTACGATCAGATCGTAGAAATTTTATTTTCTTGTTACGATGATTCTCTACTTCACTCTGAAATTCTTTGAACTTTTCAAATGTTCCAGACTTGTGTTTCATCGAGTAGATATACCCATATCTGCTCAAATCGTCCGTGAAGGCCAGAAAATAATGATACTCGCCGCGAGCCTTAACACTAATCGGTCCACATACATCAGTATGTATGATTTTCAATAAATAAGTTGCTCGCTCCATTGTTCCGGAGAACGGAGTTTTAGTCATTTTGCCCATGAGGCATGGTTCGCAAGCACCAAGTGATTCCAAAAGTCCATCACTATGGAGTTTCTTCATGCGCTTTACACCAATATGACCTAAACGGCAGTGCCACAAATAAGTTGCACTATCATTATCAACTTTGCATCTTTTGACTTCAATATTATGAATATGTGTATCACTATGATCGGGATCCAACAAACTATTTTCATTGGGTGTATGACCATCGAAGGCTTTATTCATGTAAACAGAATAACAATTATTCTATGACTTTAAATGAATAACGTATTACAACAAACATGATCAAATCATATTCATGCTTAACGCAAATGTCAAATAACATTTATTTAGGTTCTACACTAATCCCGAAAGTATAGGGAGTGTGTGATGATGATCGTATCAATCTTGGAATCACTTCCAACACACATCGTCACTTCACCTTTAACTAGTCTTTGTTCATTCTGCAACTCCCGTTTTGAGTTACTAATTTTAGCAATCGAACCGGTATCAAATACCCAGGGGTTGCTATGAACACTAGTAAAGTACACATCAATAATCTATATATCAAATATACCTTTGTTCACTTTGTCATCCTTCTTATCCGCCAAGTATCTAGGGCAGTTCCACTTCTAGTGACCATTTCCTTTGTAGTAGAAGCACTTAGTTTCAGCCTTGAGTTTAGCTTTGGGTTTCTTCACGGGAGTGACAACTTGCTTGTCATTCTTCTTGAAGTTCCCTTTCTATCCCTTTGCCCTTTACTTGAAACAAGTGGTCTTGTCAACCATCAATACTTGATGCTCTTTCTTGATTTCTACCTTCGCCGATTTCAGCATCGCGAAGAGCTCGGGAATTACTTTCGTCATCCCTTGCATATTACAGTTCATCACGAAGTTCTACTAACTTGGTGATAGTGTCTAGAGAACTTTGTCAATTACTATCTTATCTAGAAGATTAACTCCCACTTGATTCAAGCAATTGTAGTACCCAGACAATCTGTGCACATGCTCACTGGTTGAGCTATTCTCCTCCATCTTGTAGGCAAAGTACTGTCAGAGGTCGCATACCTCTCGGCACGGGCATGAGTATGAAATACTAATTTCAACTCTTGGAATATCTCATATGCTCCGTGGCATTCAAAATGTTTTTAAAGTCCCGGTTCTAAGCCGTGAAGCATGGTGCACTAAACTATCAAGTAGTCATCATACCGAGCTTTTGTCAAAACGTTCATAACGTCTACATCTGCTCTTGCAATAGGTTTGTCACCTAGTGGTGCATCAAGGACATAATTCTTCTGTGCAGCAGTGAGGAAAATCCTCAGATCACGGAACAATTCCGCATCATTGCTACTAACATCTTTCGACATAGTTTCTCTAGGAACATATAAAAATAAACGGGGAGCTACATCGCGAGCTATTGATCTACAACATAGATATGCTAATACTACCAGGACTAAGTTCATGATAAATTAAAGTTCAATGAATCATATTACTAAAGAACTCCCACTTAGATAGACATCCCTCTGGTCATCTAAATGATCACGTGATCCAAATCAACTAAACCATGTCCGATCATCACGTGAGATGGAGTAGTTTTCAATAGTGAACATCTTATGTTGACCATATCTACTATATGATTCACGCTCGACCTTTCGGTCTCCATTGTTCCGAGGCCATGTCTGTACATGCTAGGCTCGTCAAGTTTAACCCGAGTATTCTGCATGTGCAAAACTGTCTTACACCCATTGTATTTGAACGTAGAGCTTATCACACCCGATCATCATGTGGTGTCTCGGCGCGACGAACTTTTGCAACGGTGCATACTCAGGGAGAACACTTGTACCTTGAAAGTTTGTAAGGGAACATCTTATAATGCAACCATCGTACTAAGCAAAATAAGAAGCATAATAAGATAAACATCACATGCAATCAAAATATGTGACATGATATGGCCATCATCATCTTGTGCTTTTGATCTTCATCTCCAAAGCACCGTCATGATCACCTTCGTCACCGGCGTGACACCTTGATCTCCATCGTAGTATCGTTGTCGTCTCGCCAACTATTGCTTCCACGACTATCGCTACCGCTTAGTGATAAAGTAAAGCAATTACATGGCGATTGTATTTCATACAATAAAGCGACAACCATATGGCTTCTGCCAGTTGCCGATAACTTTACAAAACATAATCATCTCATACAAAACCGTATAACTCATCATGTCTTGACCATATCACATCACAACATGCCCTGCAAAAAAAAGTTAGACGTCCTCTACTTTGTTGTTGCAAGTTTTACGTGGCTGCTATGGGCTTAGCAAGAACCGTTCTTACCTACGCATACAAAACCACAATGATTTTTCGTCAAGTATGTGCTGTTTTAACCTTCACAAGGACCGGGCGTAGCCACACTCGATTCAGCTAAAGTGAGAGAGACAGACACCCGCCAGTCAGCTTTAAGCAACGAGTGCTCATAACGGTGAAACCAGTCTCGCGCAAGCGTACGCGTAATGTCGGTCCGGGCCGCTTCATCTCACAATACCGCTGAACCAAAGTATGACATGCTGGTAAGCAGTATGACTATTATCGCCCACAACTCATTTTGTTCTACTCGTGCATATCATCTACGCATAGACCTGGCTCATGATGCCACTGTTGGGGAACGTAGTATTTCTAAAAAAATCCTACGATCACGCAAGATCTATCCACCAAATGCATCGCAATGAGGGGGACAGTGTGTCTACGTACCCTCGTAGACCGAAAGCGGAAGCGTCTAGTGACGCGGTTGATGTGGTCGAACTTCTTTGCGATCCAACCGATCAAGCACCGAACGTACGGAGCCTCCACGTTCAGCACACGTTCAGCTTGATGACGTCCCACGAGCTCTTGATCCAGTAGAACCTCGTGGGAGAGTTTCGTCAGCACGACGGCGTGGTCACGAAGATGATGAAGCTACCGGTGCAGGGCTTCGCCTAAGCACTGCAACAGTATGACCGAGGTGTGTTTCTGCGGAGAGGGGCACCGCAGACGGTTGGGAGAGGTCAACTAATCAAATTGTGTGTCTAGAGGTGCCCCCTGCCCCCGTATATAAAGGAGCAAGGGGGAGGCCGGCCGGCCCCCTATGGCATGCCTAGAGAGGCAATCCTACTAGGAATAGGATTGGAATCCTATTCCTAGTAGGAATCTACCAAGAAGGAGAGAGGGGGGAGGAAGGAGAGGGAGAGGGAGAAGGAAAGGGGCGCCGCCCCCCTCCTTTCCTTGTCCAATTCGGACCAAGAGGGAGGGGCGCGCAGTCCAGCACTGGCCGGCCCACTCTCTTTCCACTAAAGCCCATTAGGGTCCATAGCTTCCCCGGGGGTTCCGGTAACCCCTCCGGCACTCCGGTTTATTCCGAAACTTCCCGGAATACTTCCGATGTCCGAATATAGTCGTCCAATATGTCAATCTTTATGTCTCGGACATTTCGAGACTCCTCGACATGTCCGTGATCTCATCCGGGACTCCGAACTACCTTCGGTACATCAAAACTCATAAACTCATAATACCGATCGTCATCAAACGTTAAGCGTGCGGACCCTACGGGTTCGAGAACTATGTAGACATGACCGAGACTCATCTCCGGTCAATAACCAATAGCGGAACCTGGATGCTCATATTGGCTCCTACATATTCTACGAAGATCTTTATCAGTCAAACCGCATAACAACATACGTTGTTCCTTTTGTCATCGGTATGTTACTTGCCCGAGATTCGATCGTCGGTATCACCATACCTAGTTAATCTCGTTACCGGCAAGTCTCTTTACTCGTTCCGTAATACATCATCTCGTGACTAACTCATTAGTCATTTGCTTGCAAGGCTTATTATGATGTGTATTACCGAGAGGGCCCAGAGATACCTCTCCGACACTCGGAGTGACAAATCCTATTCTTGATATATGCCAACACCACGAACACCTTCGGAGACACCTGTAGAGCATCTTTATAATCTCCTAGTTATGTTATGACGTTTGATAGCACACAAGGTGTTCCTCCGGTATTCGGGAGTTGCATAATATCATAGTCATAGGAACATGTATAAGTCATGAAGAAAGCAATAGCAGTAAAAGTAAACGATCATAGTGCTAAGCTAACGGATGGGTCTAGTCCATCACATAATTCTCCTAATGATGTGATCCCGTTGATCAAATGACAACTCATGTCTATGGTTAGGAAACATAACCATCTTTGATCAATGAGTTAGTCTAGTAGAGGCATACTAGGGACACTCTGTTTTGTCTATCTACTCACACATGTAATAAGTTTCCGGTTAATACAATTCTAGCATTAATAATAAACATTTATCATGATATAAGGAAATAAATAATAACTTTATTATTGCCTCTAGGGCATATTTCCTTCAGACATCAGCAACAACCTCGTTGCATCTAGAACAGGGCCACCGTTCCGATCACGGTGTGTTGGAGCAGACGCCGTCTCAACGGTCGACGGAGGGTCGAAACACACATAGCCTCCATAAAGTAGTCGTCACCGCTGTGTCAACCTTGCTTGAACATGGAACAATCCAGATCAAACACCAAAGTTAGAGGATGTTGCATCGCGGAATGATCCGAAAACAATTTATTCGCCGCCGCCATCGCCACCACTAGAGATGAGACCATGGGCAGCCGAAACCCTAAGCATACTAGCCCTAAACTACTTCTACGACATGGTGCGCGACCCACCGGCGACCCCCCTCCCGCTGAGGACCAAAGGCCATCAGGAAAGGTCCGCCATCGACTACTACAGACTTTTTTTAGAGCACGAGTACTACAGACTTGGGTGACTGATCAGAGAGCAGTGTTATGGCACGATGATTAAATCCATTCGAGGAATCTCGAGCATAGCCGAGCAGTTGCCGCTGGATCCTTGGTCGTGCAGTTATCGTCCCTCCCAACTTGTCATGTGTGGAGTACGTTCGCTGATCAAATGACCCGACTTCTCCAAATCTAAACGGCTCAATCTAGCAACCCGTGGGACGATTCCAAGCTTGTAGTAATACTCGTATTTTATATCTATATAAGTACCATTAGGCCTCGTTTGTTTCACGTGGATCGGAAGGGTCTCCAGGGGATTAACCTCGCGAGGCCCAGAATCCTCGCAAATACCCGTTGGCCCATTTGGTGCGCGTGGTTTGGACGGCCAACCCTCTCGATTCCCCTTCCATCCACTCCCTTCCACGCACTTCAGAACCCTCGAGGCCCCCCTCGAGGATTTCCTTGCCCGACTCGACACGTCGTCGCCCGACTCGACATGCCGCCGTGACTCCTCCCAAGACACCACCGCCGACTCCTCGCCAAGACGACGCGTCGCCCGACGCCTCGACGCCAGCGATCTCCTCCGGCTTACTGGACTTCTCCCGGTGGTTAGTCATTGCAGCCCCTCCCATCCCCTCCCCCTCCTCTCCATGGATGCCACCTCCTGCACGCCCTCCGTTCGCCTCTTCCTCACCGGCGAGCACGCCGGAGACCGGCCCCTCCGCCGCCCAGGTCACTCCCCTCCGTCACTTCGTCGAATCGCACATCCCAGTCCCCACAAGGCCGACCTTGTTGCTCTGCTCTAGCAGCCTGATGCCCTGATACGGAAAGCAGAGCATCATCTTGTTAGTTTGGTCAGCCTCCCCTCGAATGATTTCAGGTACACTGTACTGATTCCTTCACGCAACTGCAATTTTGCTAGGGTCTATGCATATTCATGTATAGATTTGGTAGGATTTACTGGAAGAATGGTTCATGTATGCAATCGCTGGCCTTGTTCCATGGCTATCTCATCCTGATTGCATTGTGGAACTTGTGGTACAGGATTCGGCAGGAACGCATCACCTATATATGGAAATTGTCTGATGCTTTTGTTGTCGGGCTTTCACGTAGCTGGTGTCGATGACACCAAAAGTAATTGGAAATCTTATGGTAGAGAAACAATCTGTCTATATTTCACCAGACAACAACCCTTTGCTAGGTGTAGTTGAGCACTATTCTACTTGTGGTACTACTGCTCTAGATGTGACTGGTTTTGTTGCTCCTGTATAAAATACATGCATGTGTGGAGTTCTGTTTGTTCCATATGTGAGTTATCTTTTCTTTTCTTTTCCTTTTTTGCCAGAACCATATGTGAGTCGTCAGCTTCTACTTCCACAACCAATCAAGAACCATGCTTCTGGTTAATTACTTATACTGCACATAACATAGTAAGAAGGCATTAGCCTTTTCTTGTACATACATGGTCAGAACTTTCACTAGGCATTGGATGCCATCAATCTACCCAAAACGGGTGGACTGCATAGAAATACCCAAAACGGGCGTTCGCCTCTGTTGCTTTGTGTTTTATGTTTTAATGCAGTCTCTGTCCGTGGCTGTTTTAAGAATCCTACCCAGATCTCAATATATATGGTGTTCAAAGGAAAAAATTGGTCTCGATACTTGCTTGTTCGATCATGTCCCTTTGAAGTGTTTCTCTGTTTCACTGTCGCTTGCAATGTCACTCTGTACTGTCATGCCCAAGTTTCTGAATGTTGACAACATCTCTGTTTAGTGAGGAAACAAGAACTTCATAGAACATTTTTTCTGAAATAAAGTACATGAATGTTAATCTTTATCTCTTGTGCTATTGTTTTATCGCGGCAAGGTAAAAGTGTGAATACTATGTCTTCTGCCTTCCATTATCTTTGCCTGCAAATACTATCTATTTCTATGCTTGCTGCTACTGTTCAGGGCAAAAGAGCCGCTAGCTTTTCTTGGATGAAAAAAACATCTTTCAACACAATTCAACAACCGTAAATCAACCCCAGAACTAACTTCCTCCTCCATGTTAAATTGCTTCTTCCCGTTTCTGCTGTGTGCACTACTAGGAAAAGGGCTATAGATGGAATTGATACTAATGGCGCACCAGACAGGAAGTGCGCCATTAGTATATAGTAATGGCGCACCAGCAACAGATACGCCATTAGAGTTCGAAGTACTAATGGCGCACCTTGCCCGGAGTGCGCCATTAGTATCAAGAAGTTTTTTTTTTAACTAGCGCGCCTGTCCAAACATACTAATGGCGCATCCATGAATAGTGCGCCATTACTAGTTGTAAATAGTAATGGCGCACCTGCAGTAAAGTGCGCCATTAATGCTCTTTTTTAATGATATTTTTTATTCTTTTTTTTACAAAACTACTAATGGCGCACTGTCCCAGAGTGCGCCATTACTAGTTTGAACTAGTAATGGCGCACTGTGCGGCAGTGCGCCATTAGTATGTTTTTTTTTTTTTGCAAAACTTGTAATGGCGCACCAACTATTAATGCGCCATTAGTAACCTTGATTACTAATGGCGCATTTGTAGTTGGTGCGCCATTAGTATGCGGGCAGCAACAAGATATTTTGGACAGCCTCTCTACCA
>LR738713.1:691725574-691738509 GCA_902687465.1 Secale cereale
ACGCCGCCGCCCCCGCTTCAACCTCGCCGCCGCCAGGTAACCACTCCGTCTCCTCCCCCCTTCCTTCCTCCCCCTCCCTCCCTCCCTCCTTCCCCTACCTCCATGTTTCTGAAATTTCAACTGCTAGTTCTGCATCCATGCCCGCCGTGGGTAGTGAGTTCTGCATCCATGCCCGCCGTGGGTAGTGATTTCAGCTAGAGGTGGTCTCTGCCACGATTAGCCTTAGATGTAGGCACCATGTAAACCATAAGCACCACTGGTATTAGTAGAAAGCAAGTGGTGAGGGCGATAGATGACACCCTCAATTACAAATCATACACACAATCTTGACACTATAATGTTACCAAAAAAAGTTATAAGCATTTGCTAATTACAAGTTTGTCCAAACCTTGGAATTTTATGATGACAATTAAGACTCAATATAAATTTACCTTAGTGTGTTTTCCGAATTAGATAAAAAATTGCAGACTTAATTATGGTTTAATTTTATGGATTCACGTCAATCTTCATTTGCTGGGTACTTGGTTATCTCGACTATTAAGTGATTGATGGTGACATTTTCATTACAAAATTGTCATAAGTTTAATGTTATGATAGCTATCAAAATGGATAACATGAACTTTTGTGAACTTACTAAAATGTTGACTGCTAAAAATAGTAGTACTTGCTCTGAAAACCCTGTCGCCCAGGGTCAAATTGGGGCGGTCAGCTTACTGAAAATTTCTTTCCCTTTCAGTACACCTTCGGTACTCTGACATTTGGTAAATTGTCAATTTCGTACTGTATTTAACTGCATTTTGGGGAGGGCCTTACTGTACCCACATTCATGTAATGTAAGTAGAAACACTGATGCATGATGATCGTGGTTGATTTGATCCCCTCTGGTTGTATAAGTCAGAAAATTCAGCTCACTCCCAAGGAAATAGACCATCCAGTTGGCTGCAAGTTTGGGAAATCATTGAAGATTCCAATATCTTAGATGCTGATTTTTCTTCTTCTAAAATACAGATATGCACATGCTAGTTGGCACACACAGTAGGAAACACATTGTTTATACGAAACAAGCACCTCATACAGATCTGACATAGGAGTATTTCTCAAAGGAAGATGACCAACTCTTCATATTTGATAAATCCTCTCTTGCTCAACCACTCTCACGTATCTCACTCGTTTAGGTTAACTTCTATTTTTCTGTGTGGAAAGAAATCATCTTATTGGAGGCTCTGCCCTTATGAGGTCAAGGATAGCCACTGTTACTTAAATATGCCATATTGCTGCTGCTTTCTAATTAATACTGGCAGCAACATCAATTTTTGAGTTGTTGTCAGTTTGCTATCAAGCCGGGGTATTCACTGTTGTTGTTTTACAAGCTTCAAACTATTGTTTTACAAGCTTCAAACTATTGTTTTACACATCAATTTTCTGTGTGGAAAGGAATATGGTGGTCATGTATTTGGTTCCTTGTTGTAAATATTTGAACTTCAAACTATTGTTTTACAAGCTTCTGCAACTTTTTCTTAACTGTTGATGCTACTGTTATGCCTGTATTCACTGCTGTTGCTACTGTACTTGTCATGATGTTGTACTTGTGATGATGCTACTTGTGATCTTCTGAAATGACCCATTGGCGACTTCATTAGGCGGGGATAATGATTTTGTAGGTACCCCGAGAGGCCCTTGAGTTTGCTGGAATGTTGATTAACTTCCGTTCCGGCAAATTCGGGTACTCCATATGTCCTATTTTCAGCAAAGGTCATGCTGAAATTTTCCGTGAATTTTAGCATGACTTTGCTAAAAATAGGACATATAGGGTACTTGTGACTAATGCATGGGCCGGGGTATCTTAGTGGTTAATTAGGTAGGATCAAGTGCCCCTTTATTCTAGCTGCATTAAACCATAGGCGGCAATAGAGCCAAGTGATTAGGCCCAACTTACAATTCTCCTTCCTAGCTTAGCTTTTAGGATGCCTCGGTGTCGACAAACCATAAATTATGAAACCTTGGCTTTTAGGGTCCCTCGGTGTCGATAAAAACCGAAATGATGAAAGCTTAGGCTTTTAGGGTGCCTGGGCGTCGAAAAACCCTCAATTATAAAAGCTTAGCTTTTAGGATGCCTCGGTGTCGACAAACCCTAAATGATGAGACCATGATCTTGTTCCTTGACAATAACCAACTTTTTGACCAAACTTTGTTCCTATTTATAGAGAAACATGGCCAACAACGATGAGGCCGGCGGTTCGGGCGGGAAGGCATTCTAGGAGCTGTCCCAGGAGATGGAGGAACAACCTCACTTGTATGAGGACGCCGCCTTCCACACCGATCATGAGACCACTGATGGTACCGCGGAGGATGACCCCACTGATGCCACCACTGATGGTGCCGCCGAGAATGCCACCATTGATGATGGCGGCGCACGCACAGATGGCAGCCAACCGAAGAGGCAACGGAAGGACCGGCACCCGACCGTGCTCCGCACCCTCAAGGAGGAAGTTACTGAAGTGGACCCCGACGGGAATCCAACGATGCCCGAACGAATAGTCAAGGGGTACTCGATTCAGCTCGGGTGCATTCTCCGGAGCACCGTCTCGATCAACAGCGAGAACCTGAGGCATCCTGACAACGCGCAATTATACATTTTGTAATCTGTGCAAAAAAAACAGAAAAATAATATTAAAAAAAACCTAATATTCATACTAATGGCGCATCAGAGAAAAGTGCGCCATTAGTATGCCAAAGCATAGTAATGGCGCATTAACAGGCAGTGCGCCATTACTATGCGGATACTACTAATGGCGCATCATACTTAGTGCGCCATTAGTATGCCATAGCACCTGGCCCCTGGGAGGCATACTAATGGCGCACTAAGGTGCACACTAATGGCGCACATACTAATGGCGCACCAGAGGTGCGCCATTAGTATCAAATACTAATGGCGTGCTAGTAATGGCGCACCACTAATGCGCCATTAATGGCCAAATTAGGTGCGCCATTAATAGGCCTTTTCCTAGTAGTGGTGAATTTTGTTGTTGTTAGAAAAGCCCTGGCGGGATTAGAACCCTAGCTTTTCAGGCATTTGGACTAAAATACGCATCTTCCACCTTATATTCTAGTTGATGCCAATTGTTTTCTGTGATGGGAGAGCCTGTCAATCAACCCCGTGCTTCCGATTTACGCTGGTAAGAATTTGATATATGTATATATGACTTGCAGGGCGACTAGTATTTGCCTATTTTTTGAACCTTGATTTTTCTTGAAACCTGTGGTGGTTTTGGCCAGTCATGTGTGGCTGCAGATGCTTGATCTGCGAGTAAGATTCAGTATACTGGTCATCTGTTTGGCAGCAGATGCTCTTACTTCTGTGAACTACTACTCCAGAAGTTTTTTGGGAATTTGTCTGTCACTTTTGGTTCTGCTAACAGCTCTGGGATCTTGCCTTCCTAGTTTGTCCAATACCACCATCACGATTGTATCTAGTGACACGAGGCTTGTAAAAGATTTTCACATGATGTTTTCTGCTGAAAGTTCTTTTGTCTCCAATTCGGAAGCCTGGTGCTTCTCCGTTGTGGGTCTGCAAGACCTGTAGATGGATCCATCTTTTCTGGATTTCGAGTGTGACATTAGTCTGACTACTCTTTTGTGACTATTCCCTACACATTTTTTACAAGGAGACTTGTTCACACACACTTAGATAAGTATTGCTTGCAGTTTTATAGATTATATAATTACTGCTCTAAGGGATGTTCCTGATGGTATAGACGTGTGATTTGGTTATTTTTGCTTGGACGAAAAGGCATTTTGGTCATACCTTGATGGCTTGACCACATCAGAATACAGAACCAGTCCATTATACACCATCAGAACCGAGTGTGACTAGTGCCATTTTCTTATTTTGAGGCAAGTCCATTAAATGCTTCCGCTTTTTGGATTGGTCTTTTAATCTTATTTTGAGGCATTAGTTGCATCAATAAAACTGCCATTAGATAAACCATCAGTTTGTAATCTTATTTTTTTTCATGTACGTACTAGTATATCTTGTTGTTCAGATAGATTACTGTATGATTGTATATATCACTATCCGTAGGTGACATCTCCTTTTGTTTAAAAAGCTCATCTCCTTTTTGTTTTAGCAGGCTCTTTGGTAGCTAGAGAAGCAAGCTGGACAAACTTTTGGCCTTTCAAAAACTTGATGATCATGACATTGTAAGAGCAATTCATCTGTAGGACAACATCATTCTCATCTTGCTTGGTCTGTAAAAATATAATTGATTGTGAGCTATGAGAGATTATGTTGTTGTGATGTGATTGATATTGTTGTGATGAGATATTGATTCCAAATCAAGATGTGAAGAACTGCTGTCACATTTTTATTAGGTGTTATTCACAATTTTATAGCAAGTTTGTCTTGCTATGATGCTATTTAACCTGTAAAGATTGGATTTTTAACTGTTTTATACCATTTTAACTCAATAGGCCAATCCCTGCCTACCAAACATTGTTTTATATGGAGGGGATTGTGGCTGGAGAGGGATTTGAGGTTTCAAGGGGATCTGAGGGGATTTGGTGAAAGAGGGGGATAAACCAAATCCCCTGAAATCCCCTCCTCCCCAAACCTCTCAAATCCACTCCTAGCAAATAAGGCCTTAAGAAGTTTCCTACATACCCAAAGGGAAACGTTCCCTGCCGGACGATCGGTCGCGTACGCAGCGTACGATCCACCCTGATCCACTGGCTCCTGTTGCACCCACGCACACATGCTGGTGAGCCCTGAGGAGTTTTTTTCTTTAGCTGCTAGAACGCTTTTTTTCTTACACTTGTCTCTAATCCTTCCGGTGTCCACTCGTTTCCTCTTTCCTTTTCTTTCGTTGCAACTGCCATGGACAGTCGGTCGGAGCCCCAACTGGTTGATATCGAGCTACAACCGGCGTGTTTTTAGGGACCGGCGTGATATTTTGCTGCGACTAGCGACGAGGTATTTTTTGCTACAACCGACGGATAAATTTGCAAGGACCGGTGTGACCATCTACGGTTACCAGCGACGACGATTTTTTTTCTATGAACGACGAGTTGTTTTGCATGGACAAGCGAATTTTTTGGTGCGTCCTAACGATGGCAAACCATTTTTTTCTTGCAACCGGCTATCTTTTTTGCGGGGATCGATGATAATTTTTGTCGTGATCGGCGATAATTTTTGGCTGCGACCCGCTGATGGCAAGTCATTTTTATTTTGCTGCAACTGGCAATCATTTTTGCTGGGACCGGCAATAATTTTTGTTGTGATAAGCGGCCGGCGACATTTTTTGCTGCGACCCGATGATGGCTAGCCCTTTTTTTGCTGCACCCGGCGACAAACTTTGCTCGGACCCGGAAGAATTTTGTTGCGACTAGCGACCGGCGAGAATTTTTGCTACGACCTGGTGATTGCTAGCCATTTTTTGCTGCAACCGACTTTCATTTTTCCTGGGACCAGTGAGATTTTTTGTACGACCCGACGATGGCATGCCATTTTTTTGCTGCAACCGGCCTTCATTTTTTCTGGGACCAGCGGAGTTTTTTGTTACGACCGGCGAGAATTTTTGCTACGACCCGGTGATGGCAAGCCATTTTTTTGCTGCAACTGACATTCATTTTTGTTGGGACCAGCAAGAACTTTTATTACTACCAGCACGACGGCGTGGTCACGGAGATGATGAAGCTACCGGTGCAGGGCTTCGCCTAAGCACTGCAATGGTATTACCGAGGTGTGTTTCTGCGGAGAGGGGCACCGCACACGGTTGGGAGAGATCAACTGATCAACTTGTGTGTCTAGAGGTGCCCCCTGCCCCCGTATATAAAGGAGCAAGGTGGGAGGCCGGCCGGCCCCCTATGGCGCGCCTAGAGAGGCAATCCTAGTAGGAATAGGATTCCAATCCTATTCCTAGTAGGAATCCACCAAGAGGGAGAGAGGGGGAAGGAAGGAGAGGGAGGGGGGGAAGAAAGGGGCGCCCCCCTCCTTTCCTTGTCCAATTCGGACCAAGAGGGAGGGGCGCGTGGTCCAGCCCTGGACGGCCCTCTCCCTTTCCACTAAAGCCCATTAGGGCCCATAGCTTCCCCAGGGGGTTCCGATAACCCCTCCGACACTCCGGTTTATTCAGAAACTATCCGGAACACTTTTGGTGTCCGAATATAGTCGTCCAATATATCAAACTTTACATCGCAGACATTCCGAGACTCCTCGTCATGTCCGTGATCTCATCCGGGACTCCGAACTATCTTCGGTACATCAAAACTCATAATACCGATCATCATCAAACGTTAAGCGTGCGGACCCTACGGGTTCGAGAACTATGTAGACATGACCGAGACTCATCTCCTGTCAATAACCAATAGCGGAACCTGGATGCTCATATTGGCTCCTACATATTCTACGAAGATCTTTATCGGTCAAACCGCATAACAACATACGTTGTTCCTTTTGTCATCGGTATGTTACTTGCCCGAGATTCGATCGTCGGTATCACCATACCTAGTTAATCTCGTTACCGGCAAGTCTCTTTACTCGTTCCGTAATACATCATCTCGTGACTAACTCATTAGTCATTTGCTTGCAAGGCTTATTATGATGTGTGTTACCGAGAGGGCCTAGAGATACCTCTCCGACACTCGGAGTGACAAATCCTATTCTTGATCTATGCCAACACCACGAACACCTTCGGAGACACCTGTAGAGCATCTTTATACTCACCCAGTTATGTTGTGACGTTTGATAGCACACAATGTGTTCCTCCGGTATTCGGGAGTTGCATAATCTCATAGTCATAGGAACATGTATAAGTCATGAAGAAAGCAATAGCAGTAAAACTAAATGATCATAGTGCTAAGCTAACGGATGGGTCTAGTCCATCACATCATTCTCCTAATGATGTGATCACGTTGATCAAATGACAATTCATGTCTATGGTTAGGAAACATAACCATCTTTGATCAATGAGCTAGTCTAGTAGAGGCATAGTAGGGACACTCTGTTTTGTCTATGTATTCACACATGTACTAAGTTTCCAGTTAATACAATTCTAGCATTAATAATAAACAATTATCATGATATAAGGAAATAAATAATAACTTTATTATTTCCTCTAGGGCATATTTCCTTCAGTCTCCCACTTGCACTAGAGTCAATAATCTAGTTCACATCTCCATGTGATTTAATACCGATAGTTCACATCGTTATGTGAATAACACCCATTATTCACATCGCCATGTGACCAACACCCAAAGGGTTTACTAGAGTCAATAATCTAGTTCACATCGCTATGTGATTAACACCCAAGAGTAATAAGGTGTGATCATGTTTTGCTTGTGAGAGAAGTTTAGTCAACGGGTCTGTACATACAGATCCGTATGTATTTCGCAAATTTCTATGTCTACAATGATCTGCATGGAGCTACTCTAGCTAATTGCTCCCACTTCCAATATGCATCCAGATTGATACTTAGAGTCATCTGGATTAGTGTAAAGCTTGCATCGGTGTAACTCTTTACAACGAACTCTTTATCACCTCCATAATCGAGAAGACATTTCCTTAGTCATTCAGTAACTAAGGATAATTTTGACCGCTGTCCAGTGATCTACTCCTGGATCACTTTTGTACCTCATTGCCAAACTCATGGTAAGGTACACAACAGGGTTGGTACACAGCATGACATACTTTATAGAACCTATGGCTGAGGCATAGGGAATGACTTTCATTCTTTCTCTATCTTCTGCCGAGTTCGGGCTTTGAGTCTTACTCAACTTCATACATTACAACTCAGGCAAGAACTCCTTCTCTGATTGGTCCATTTTGAACTACTTCAAAAACTTGTCAAGGTATGTACTCATTGAAAAAACTTATCAAGCGTCTCGATCTATCTCTATAGATCTTGAGGCTCAATATGTAAGCAGCTTTACCGAGGTTTTTCTTTGAAAAAACTCCTTTCAAACACTCCTTTATGCTTTCCAGAAAATTCTACGTCATTTTTGATCGACAATATGTCATTCACATATACTTATCAGAAAGGTTGTAGTGCTCCCACGCACTTCCTTGTAAATACAGGCTTCACCGCAAGTCTGTATAAAACTATATGCTTTGATTAACTTATCAAAGCGTATATTCCAACTCTGAGATGCTTGCACCAGTCCATAGATGGATCGCTGGAGCTTGCACACTTTGTTAGCACCTTTAGGATCGACAAAACCTTCTGGTTGCATCATATACAACTTCTTCTTTACGATATCCATACAGGAATACAGTTTTGACATCCATTGCCAGATTTCATAATCATAAAATGCGGCAATTGCTAACATGACTCGGACACACTTAAGCATCGCTACGGGTGAGAAAATCTCATCGTAGTCAACTCGTTGAACTTGTCGAAAACCTTTCGCAACAAGTCGAGCTTTGTAAACAGTAACATTACCGTTAGCGTCGGTCTTCCTCTTGAAGATCCATTTATTTTCGATGGCTTGCCGATCATCGGGCAAGTCAACCAAAGTCCACACTTTGTTCTCATACATGGATCCCATCTCAGATTTCATGGCCTCAAGCCATTTTGCGGAATCTGGGCTCATCGTCGCTTCCTCATAGTTTGTAGGTTCATCATGGTCTAGTAACATGACTTCCAGAACCGGGTTGATGTACCACTCTGGCGCGGAACGTACTCTGGTTGATCTACGAAGTTCAGTAGTAACTTGATCCGAAGTTTCATGATCATCATCATTAGCTTCCTCACTAATTGGTGTAGGAATCACTGGAACTAGTTTATGTGATGTACTACTCTCCAATTCGGGAGAAGGTACAATTAACTCATCAAGTTCCACTTTCCTCCCACTCACTTCTTTCGAGAGAAACTCCTTCTCTAGAAAGGATCCATTCTTAGCAACGAATATCTTGCCTTCGGATTAGTGATAGAAGGTGTACCCAACAGTCTCCTTTGGGTATCCTATGAAGACACATTTTTCCGACTTGGGTTCGAGCTTATCAGGTTGAAGCTTTTTCACATAAGCATCGCAGCCCCAAACTTTAAGAAACGACAACTTTGGTTTCTGGCCAAACCACAATTCATAAGGCATCGTCTCAACGGATTTAGATGGTGCCCTTATTAAATGTGAATGCAGCTGTCTCTAATGCATAACCCAAAACTATAGTGGTAAATCGGTAAGAGACATCATAGATCGCACCATATCTAATAAAGTACGGTTACAACGTTCGGACACACCATTACACTGTGGTGTTCCGGGTGGCGTGAGCTGTAAAACTATTCCACATTGTTTTAAATGAAGACCAAACTCGTAACTCAAATATTCACCTCTACGATCAGATCGTAGAAATTTTATTTTCTTGTTACGATGATTCTCTACTTCACTCTGAAATTCTTTGAACTTTTCAAATGTTTCAGACTTGTGTTTCATCAAGTAGATATACCCATATCTGCTCAAATCATCAGTGAAGGCCAGAAAATAATGATACTCGCCGCGAGCCTTAACACTAATCGGTCCACATACATCAGTATGTATGATTTCCAATAAATAAGTTGCTCGCTCCATTGTTCCGGAGAACGGAGTTTTAGTCATCTTGCCCATGAGGCATGGTTCGCAAGCACCAAGTGATTCCAAAAGTCCATCACTATGGAGTTTCTTCATGCGCTTTACACCAATATGACCTAAACGGCAGTGCCACAAATAAGTTGCACTATCATTATCAACTTTGCATCTTTTGACTTCAATATTATGAATATGTGTATCACTACGATCGGGATCCAACAAACTATTTTCATTGGGTGTATGACCATCGAAGGCTTTATTCATGTAAACAGAATAACAATTATTCTATGACTTTAAATGAATAACCGTATTACAACAAACATGATCAAATCATATTCATGCTTAACGCAAATGTCAAATAACATTTATTTAGGTTCTACACTAATCCCGAAAGTATAGGGAGTGTGTGATGATGATCATATCAATCTTGGAATCACTTCCAACACACATCATCACTTCACCTTTAACTAGTCTTTGTTCATTCTGCAACTCCCGTTTTGAGTTACTAATTTTAGCAATTGAACCGGTATCAGATACCCAGGGGTTGCTATGAACACTAGTAAAGTACACATCAATAATCTGTATATCAAATATACCTTTGTTCACTTTGTCATCCTTCTTATCCGCCAAGTATCTAGGGCAGTTCCACTTCTAGTGACCATTTCCTTTGCAGTAGAAGCACTTAGTTTCAGCCTTGAGTTTAGCTTTGGGTTTCTTCACGGGAGTGACAACTTGGTTGTCATTCTTCTTGAAGTTCCCTTTCTATCCCTTTGCCCTTTACTTGAAACAAGTGGTCTTGTCAACCATCAATACTTGATGCTCTTTCTTGATTTCTACCTTTGCCGATTTCAGCATCGCGAAGAGCTCGGAAATTACTTTCGTCATCCCTTGCATATTATAGTTCATCACGAAGTTCTACTAACTTGGTGATAGTGTCTAGAGAACTTTGTCAATTACTATCTTATCTAGAAGATTAACTCCCACTTGATTCAAGCAATTGTAGTACCCAGACAATCTGAGCACATGCTCACTGGTTGAGCTATTCTCCTCCATCTTGTAGGCAAAGTACTGTCGGAGGTCTCATACCTCTCGGCACGGGCATGAGTATGAAATACTAATTTCAACTCTTGGAATATCTCATATGCTCCGTGGCATTCAAAATGTTTTTGAAGTCCCGGTTCTAAGCCGTGAAGCATGGTGCACTAAACTATCAAGTAGTCATCATACCGAGCTGTTGTCAAAACGTTCATAACGTCTACATCTGCTCTTGCAATAGGTTTGTCACCTAGTGGTGCATCAAGGACATAATTCTTTTGTGCAGCAGTGAGGAAAATCCTCAGATCACGGAACAATTCCGCATCATTGCTACTAACATCTTTCAACATAGTTTCTCTAGGAACATATAAAAATAAATGGGGAGCTACATCACGAGCTATTGATCTACAACATAGACATGCTAATACTACCAGGACTAAGTTCATGATAAATTAAAGTTCAATTAATCATATTACTAAAAAACTCCCACTTAGATAAACATCCCTCTGGTCATCTAAATGATCACGTGATCCAAATCAACTAAACCATGTCCGATCATCACGTGAGATGGAGTAGTTTTCAATGGTGAACATCTTATGTTGATCATATCTACTATATGATTCACGCTCGACCTTTCGGTCTCCAGTGTTTCGAGGCCATGTCTGTACATGCTAGGCTCGTCAAGTTTAACCCGAGTATTCTGCATGTGCAAAACTGTCTTACACCCATTGTATTTGAACGTAGAGCTTATCACACCCCATCATCACGTGGTGTCTCGGCGCGACGAACTTTCGCAACGGTGCATACTCAGGGAGAACACTTGTACCTTGAAAGTTTGTAAGGGAACATCTTATAATGCAACCATCGTACTAAGCAAAATAAGAAGCATAATAAGATAAACATCACATGCAATCAAAATATGTGACATGATATGGCCATCATCATCTTGTGCTTTTGATCTTCATCTCCAAAGCACCGTCATGATCACCTTCGTCACCGGCGCGACACTTTGATCTCCATCGTAGCATCGTTGTCGTCTCGTCAACTATTGCTTCCACGACTATCGCTACCGCATAGTGATAAAGTAAAGCAATTACATGGCGATTGTATTTCATACAATAAAGCGACAACCATATGGCTCCTGCCAGTTGCCGATAACTTTACAAAACATGATCATCTCATACAATAACGTGTAACTCATCATGTCTTGACCATATCACATCACAACATGCCCTGCAAAAACAAGTTAGACGTCCTCTACTTTGTTGTTGCAAGTTTTACGTGGCTGCTACGAGCTTAGCAAGAACCGTTCTTACCTACGCATACAAAAACCACAACGATTTTTCGTCAAGTATGTGCTGTTTTAACCTTCACAAGGACCGGGCGTAGCCACACTCGATCCAGCTAAAGTGAGAGAGACAGGCACCCGTCAGTCACCTTTAAGCAACGAGTGCTCATAACGGTGAAACCAGTCTTGCGTAAGCGTACGCGTAATGTCGGTCCTGGCCGCTTCATCTCACAATACCGCTGAACCAAAGTATGACATGCTGGCAAGCAGTATGACTATTATCGCCCACAACTCATTGTGTTCTACTCATGCATATCATCTACGCATAGACCTGGCTCATGATGACACTGTTGGGGAACGTAGTATTTAAAAAAAAAATCCTATGATCACGCAAGATCTATCCACCAAATGCATAGCAATGAGGGGGACAGTATGTCTACGTACCCTCGTAGACCGAAAGCGGAAGCGTCTAGTGACGCGGTTGATGTAGTCGAACTTCTTTGCGATCCAACCGATCAAGCACCGAACGTACGGAGCCTCCGCGTTCAGGACACGTTCAGCTTGATGACGTCCCACGAGCTCTTGATCCAGTAGAACCTCGTGGGAGAGTTTCGTCAGCACGACGGCGTGGTCACGGAGATGATGAAGCTACCGGTGCAGGGCTTCGCCTAAGCACTGTAATGGTATGACCGAGGTGTGTTTCTGCGGAGAGGGGCATCGCACACGGTTGGGAGAGATCAACTGATCAACTTGTGTGTCTAGAGGTGCCCCCTGCCCCCGTATATAAAGGAGCAAGGGGGGAGGCTGGCCGACCCCCTATGGCATGCCTAGAGAGGCAATCCTACTAGGAATAGGATTCCAATCCTATTCCTAGTAGGAATCCACCAAGAGGGAGAGAGGGGGGAGGAAGGTGAGGGAGAGGGAGAAGGAAAGGGGCGCCACCCCCCTCCTTTCCTTGTCCAATTGGGACCAAGAGGGAGGGGCGCACGGCCCAGCACTGGCCGGCCGTCTCTCTTTCCACTAAAGCCCATTAGGGTCCATAGCTTCCCGGGGG
>LR738713.1:691738596-691794216 GCA_902687465.1 Secale cereale
GGGGGGTTCCGGTAACCCCTCCGACACTCCGGTTTATTCCGAAACTTTCCAGAACACTTCCGATGTTCGAATATAGTCGTCCAATATATCAATCTTTATGTCTCGGACATTTCGAGACTCCTCGACATGTCTGTGATATCATCCGGGACTCCGAACTACCTTCGGTACATCAAAACTCATAAACTCATAATACTGATCGTCATCAAACGTTAAGCGTGCGGACCCTACGGGTTTGAGAACTATGTAGACATGACCGAGACTCATCTCCGGTAAATAACCAATAGAGGAACCTGGATGCTCATATTGGCTCCTACATATTCTACGAAGATCTTTATCAGTCAAACCGCATAACAACATATGTTGTTCCTTTTGTCATCGGTATGTTACTTGCCCGAGATTCGATCGTCGGTATCACCATACCTAGTTAATTTCGTTACCGGCAAGTCTCTTTACTCGTTCCGTAATACATCATCTCGTGACTAACTCATTAGTCATTTGCTTGCAAGGCTTATTATGATGTGTATTACCGAGAGGGTCCAGAGATACCTCTCCGACACTCGGAGTGACAAATCCTATTCTTGATCTATGCCAACACCACGAACACCTTCGGAGACACCTGTAGAGCATCTTTATAATCTCCCAGTTATGTTGTGACGTTTGATAGCACACAAGGTGTTCCTCCGGTATTCAGGAGTTTTATAATCTCATAGTCATAGGAACATCTATAAGTCATGAAGAAAGCAATAGCAGTAAAACTAAACGATCATAGTGCTAAGCTAACGGATGGGTCTAGTCCATCACATCATTCTCCTAATGATGTGATCCCGTTGATCAAATGACAACTCATGTCTATGGTTAGGAAACATAACCATCTTTGATCAATGAGCTAGTCTAGTAGAGGCATACTAGGGACACTCTGTTTTGTCTATGTACTCACACATGTACTAAGTTTCCGGTTAATACAATTCTAGCATTAATAATAAACATTTATCATGATATAAGGAAATAAATAATAACTTTATTATTGCCTCTAGGGCATATTTCCTTCAGACATCAGCAACAACCTCGTTGCATCCAGAACAGGGCCACCGATCCGATCATGGTATGTTGGAGCAGACGCCGTCTCAACGGTCGATGGAGGTCCGAAACACACATAGCCTCCATAAAGTAGTCGTCACCGCTGTGTCAACCTTGCTTGATCATGGAACAATCCAGATCAAACACCAAAGTTAGAGGATGTTGCATCGCGGAATGATCCGAAAACAATTTATTCGCCGCCGCCATCGCCACCACTAGAGATGAGACCATGGACAGCCGAAACCCTAAGCATACTAGCCCTAAACTACTGCTACGACATGGTGCGCGACCCACCGGCGACCCCCCTCCCGCTGAGGACCAAAGGCCATCAGGAAAGGTCCGCCATCGACTACTACAGACTTTTTTTAGAGCACGAGTACTACAGACTTGGGTGACTGATCAAAGAGCAGTGCTATGGCACGATGATTAAATCCATCCGAGGAATCTCGAGCATAGCCGAGCAGCGGCCGCTGGATCCTTGGTCGTGCAGTTATCGTCCCTCCCAACACTGTCATGTGTGGAGTACGTTCGCTGATCAAACGACCCGACTTCTCCAAATCTAAACGGCTCAATCTAGCAACCCGTGGGACGATTCCAAGCTTGTAGTAATACTCGTATTTTATATCTATATAAGTACCATTAGGCCTCGTTTGTTTCACGTGGATCGGAAGGGTTTCCAGGGGATTAACCTCGCGAGGCCCAGAATCCTCGCAAATACCCGTTGGCCCATTTGGTGCGCGTGGTTTGGACGGCCAACCCTCTCGATTCCCCTTCGATCCACTCCCTTCCACGCACTTTCCTCGCCCGACTCGACACGCCGTCGCCCGACTCGACATGTCGCCGCGACTCCTCCCAAGACGCCGCCGCCGACTCCTCGCCAAGACGACGCGTCGCCCGACGCCTCGACGCCGGCGATCTCCTCCGGTTTACTGGACTTCTTCAGGTGGTTAGTCATTGCAGCCCCTCCCATCCCCTCCCCCTCCTTTCCATGGATGCCACCTCCCGCGCGCCCTCCGTTCGCCTCTTCCTCACCGGCGAGCACGCCGGAGACCGGCCCCTCCGCCGCCCAGGTCACTCCCCTCCGTCACTTCGTCGAATCGCACATCCCAGTCCCCACAAGGCCGACCTTGTTGCTCTGCTCTAGCAGCCTGATGCCCTGATACGCAAAGCAGAGCATCATCTTGTTAGTTTGGTCAGCCTCCCCTTGAATGATTTCAGGTACACTGTACTGATTCCTTCACGCAACTGCAATTTTGCTAGGGTCTATGCATATTCATGTATAGATTTGGTAGGATTTATTGGAAGAATGGTTCATGTATGCAATCGCTGGCCTTGTTCCATGGCTATCTCATCCTGATTGCATTGTGGAACTTGTGGTACAGGATTCGGCAGGAACGCATCACCTATATATGGAAATTGTCTGATGCTTTTGTTGCCGGGCTTTCACGTAGCTGGTGTCGATGACACCAAAAGTAATTGGAAATCTTATGGTAGAGAAACAATCTGTCTATATTTCACCAGACAACAACCCTTTGCTAGGTGTAGTTGAGCACTATTCTACTTGTGGTACTACTGCTCTAGATGTGACTGGTTTTGTTGCTCCTGTATAAAATACATGCATGTGTGGAGTTCTGTTTGTTCCATATGTGAGTTATCTTTTCTTTTCTTTTCCTTTTTTGCCAGAACCATATGTGAGTCGTCAGCTTCTACTTCCACAACCAATCAAGAACCATTCTTCTGGTTAATTACTTATACTGCACATAACATAGTAAGAAGGCATTAGCCTTTTCTTGTACATACATGGCCAGAACTTTCACTAGGCATTGGATGCCATCAATCTACCCAAAACGGGTGGACTGCATAGAAATACCCAAAACGGGCGTTCGCCTCTGTTGCTTTGTGTTTTATGTTTTAATGCAGTCTCTGTCCGTGGCTGTTTTAAGAATCCTACCCAGATCTCAATATATACGGTGTTCAAAGGAAAAAATTGGTCTCGATACTTGCTTGTTCGATCATGTCCCTTTGAAGTGTTTCTCTGTTTCACTGTCGCTTGCAATGTCACTCTGTACTGTCATGCCCAAATTTCTGAATGTTGACAACATCTCTGTTTAGTGAGGAAACAAGAACTTCATAGAACATTTTTTTCTAAAATAAAGTACATGAATGTTAATCTTTATCTCTTGTGCTATTGTTTTATCGCGGCAAGGTAAAAGTGTGAATACTATGTCTTCTGCCTTCCATTATTTTTGCCTGCAAATACTATCTATTTCTATGCTTGCTGCTACTGTTCAGGGCAAAAGAGCCGCTAGCTTTTCTTGGATGAAAAAAACATCTTTCAACACAATTCAACAACCGTAAATCAACCCCAGAACTAACTTCCTCCTCCATGTTAAATTGCTTCTTCCCGTTTCTGCTGTGTGAATTTTGTTGTTGTTAGAAAAGCCCTGGCGGGATTAGACCCCTAGCTTTTCAGGCATTTGGAATAAAATACGCATCTTCCACCTTATATTCTAGTTGATGCCAATTGTTTTCTGTGATGGGAGAGCCTGTCAATCAACCCCGTGCTTCCGATTTACGCTGGTAAGAATTTGATATATGTATATATGACTTGCAGGGCGACTAGTATTTGCCTATTTTTTGAACCTTGATTTTTCTTGAAACCTGTGGTGGTTTTGGCCAGTCATGTGTGGCTGCAGATGCTTGATCTGCGAGTAAGATTCAGTATACTGGTCATCTGTTTGGCAGCAGATGCTCTTACTTCTGTGAACTACTACTCCAGAAGTTTTTTTGGGAATTTGTCTGTCACTTTTGGTTCTGCTAACAGCTCTGGGATCTTGTCTTCCTAGTTCGTCCAATACCACCATCACGGTTGTATCTAGTGACACGAGGCTTGTAAAAGATTTTCACATGATGTTTTCTGCTGAAAGTTCTTTTGTCTCCAATTCGGAAGCCTGTAGCTTCTCCGTTGTGGGTCTGCAAGACCTGTAGATGGATCCATCTTTTCTGGATTTCGAGTGTGACATTGGTCTGACTACTCTTTTGTGACTATTCCCTACACATTTTTTTACAAGGAGACTTGTTCACACACACTTAGATAAGTATTGCTTGCAGTTTTATAGATAATATAATTACTGCTCTAAGGGATGTTCCTGATGGTATAGACGTGTGATTTGGTTATTTTTGCTTGGACGAAAAGGCATTTTGGTCATACCTTGATGGCTTGACCACATCAGAATACAGAACCAGTCCATTATACACCATCAGAACCGAGTGTGACTAGTGCCATTTTCTTATTTTGAGGCAAGTCCATTAAATGCTTCCGCTTTTTGGATTGGTCTTTTAATCTTATTTTGAGGCATTAGTTGCATCAATAAAACTGCCATTAGATAAACCATCAGTTTGTAATCTTATTTTTTTTTTCATGTACGTACTAGTATATCTTGTTGTTCAGATAGATTACTGTATGATTGTATATATCACTATCCGTAGGTGACATCTCCTTTTGTTTAAAAAGCTCATCTCCTTTTTGTTTTAGCAGGCTCTTTGGTAGCGAGAGAAGCAAGCTGGACAAACTTTTGGCCATTCAAAAACTTGATGATCATGACAATGTAAGAGCAATTCATCTATAGGACAACATCATTCTCATCTTGCTTGGTCTGTAAAAATATAATTGATTGTGAGCTATGAGAGATTATGTTGTTGTGATGTGATTGATATTGCTGTGATGAGATATTGATTCCAAGTCAAGATGTGAAGAATTGCTGTCACATTTTTATTAGGTGTTATTCACAATTTTATAGCAAGTTTGTCTTGCTATGATGCTATTTAACCTGTAAAGATTGGATTTTTAACTGTTTTATACCATTTTAACTCAATAGGCCAATCCCTGCCTACCAAACATTGTTTTATATGGAGGGGATTGTGGCTGGAGAGGGATTTGAGGTTTCAAGGGGATCTGAGGGGATTTGGTGAAAGAGGGGGATAAACCAAATCCCCTGAAATCCCCTCCTCCCCAAACCTCTCAAATCCACTCCTACCAAATAAGGCCTTAAGAAGTTTCCTACATACCCAAAGGGAAACATTCCCTGCCGGACGACCGGCCGCGCGTCGCGCCGGTCGCGTACGCAGCGTACGATCCACCCTGATCCACTGGCTCCTGTTGCACCCACGCACACATGCTGGTGAGCCCTGACGAGTTTTTTTTTCTTTAGCTGCTAGAACGCTTTTTTTCTTACACTTGTCTCTAATCCTTCCGGTGTCCACTCGTTTCCTCTTTCCTTTTCTTTCGTTGCAACTGCCATGGACAGTCGGTCGGAGCCCCAACTGGTTGATATCGAGCTACAACCGGCGTGTTTTTAGGGACCGGCGTGATATTTTGCTGCGACTAGCGACGAGGTATTTTTTGCTACAACCGACGGATAAATTTGCAAGGACCGGTGTGACCATCTACGGTTACCAGCGACGACGATTTTTTTTCTATGAACGACGAGTTGTTTTGCATGGACAAGCGAATTTTTTGGTGCGTCCTAACGATGGCAAACCATTTTTTTCTTGCAACCGGCTATCTTTTTTGCGGGGATCGATGAGAATTTTTGTCGCGATCGGCGATAATTTTTGGCTGCGACCCGCTGATGGCAAGTCATTTTTATTTTGCTGCAACCGGCAATCATTTTTGCTGGGACCGGCAATAATTTTTGTTGTGACAAGTGGCCGGCGACATTTTTTGCTGCGACCCGATGATGGCTAGCCCTTTTTTTGCTGCACCCGACGACAAACTTTGCTCGGACCCGGAAGAATTTTGTTGCGACTAGCGACCGGCGAGAATTTTTGCTATGACCCGGTGATTGCTATCCATTTTTTGCTGCAACCGGCTTTCATTTTTGCTGGGACCAGTGAGATTTTTTGTACGACCCGACGATGGCATGCCATTTTTTTGCTGCAACCGGCCTTCATTTTTTCTGGGACCAGCGAAGTTTTTTGTTACGATCGGCGAGAATTTTTGCTACGACCCTGTGATGGCTAGCCATTTTTTTGCTGCAACTGACATTCATTTTTGCTGGGACCAGCAAGAACTTTTATTACTACCGGCCATCGAGATTTTTTGTGGCCGAGATTTTTTTTGCTAGGATAGGCGAGATGATTTGCTGGGACTGGTGAAATGGAAAGTTGCAATCGGCAAGACGATTTGTTGGGACCAGGAGAAGCCATGCTACACCGAGCTTTTTGCGTGAGGCCACGACGTCGAGTTGCGACGGTGATGCGGGGCGGCGGCACCGAGCTACAACAGTGGACGGGATATTCTCATATTGATGGGCGCTGGGGTATCACAAGTCGACGAGCAAAGCATCGGCGCATGGGGCTGGCAACTCGTTTTGTGCACGCGCGGCCGGACGATGGAGTACTTGCGAGGCGACAACAGCAAGTTACAACCGCGATGCAGGGCAGCCATGGTGAGTTGTGACGGCGGAAGCTGGGCGTCACGAGAAAAGCTACAGCGCATGGCAACCACTGCCCGTTCCAGCGGAAGTGGGCGGACAAAGCTCGTTTTGCATGGGATTCAACGGTTTTAGATTTGCATGACCCAACGTTAGAAACAAGCTATATCCAACGTGTCAGGATGGATTAATCCAACAGATGCAAGTGGATCGGCGGAGCGACTCGGCCTGTCGTCCGGCGTAGAGTAGAGGCCATACCCAAATGCCACTCAAAATCTCCTGGTTCTAGATATACCACTCGCAATTTGGAGCAGGTATATATTTTCTGCTTCTGCCAATTTGAACATCAAGTGGCGATGTTACACGGTTCTATCTTTGGAATACCTTCTCGTAATTTTGATGAGAGAAAAAAAACATTTCGTGTTCAATATATCAGATTTTTTCTGGGGAACTTCCTTATGCTGCGAGTTTAAGACCAAATATTTTATTGACGACGGGTACTCGTGTGAGATATTAATTTTGATATAATCATGTACACTATGTTAGCATGGATTTCACAAAAATAAAGTTCAGCACAAAAAACTATATACTTTCGGCTAAACACTCATTATATACTCTATCCTTTTTTAGGGAGATATACTCGCACTTTATATACACTGTACTGAAACCATAGCTAGTTAGTTTGCTACTCCCTCTATTCATATATACTAGTAAAAATGCTCGTGCGTTGCAACGGGAGATAAAAAGGAGCACGCGCCAGTGCTGGTCAAGCACGCCGTCGTGCTTTGGATCTTCAGACTGCCGTACTTGTTCGCGCCACTGTAGTTCTAGCCTCGTGGTCTAATGCTGCCGCCCACTGTGTTGCCGGCTACCGCTGGTTTGCCGAGCCCCTGCCAGCAGATGTGCATCGCCCACTCTTGTATGTCGACCTTACCCATGTGTGCGCTGCCGCAAGCTTCACGCCTATCAGCAGGAGTCACCGCATCACTCCTAGTTGTCACCACCATGGTCCGTTGTCGCTGCCAACCACACGCTTGGCTTGGCACGCCGCGCGTACTATCACCATCGCGTCGCACGAGCCACGCCCGCTGGCCATGCCGGATCGCGGACCCGCACCATCATGCCATCATGCCACCACGAGTCGTAGTGTTGCAGCGTGCCTTCGCCGCCCACAATGTTGTCGGCTGCTGCTGGTGTGCCGAGCCCCTATGCCGGGAGATGCGCTTCACTCACTCTCGTCCACTGGCCTTCATCCTGTGTGCACTACCGCGAGCTTTACGCCTACCAGCAGGAGTTGCCGCACCACTCCTAGTCGTCGCTATCATGCCCTGCTGACAACCGCACCCCGAGCGCCCACGCGCCTTGGCTCGGTTGGCTAAGAGCATCACGTGCTACCAACATGAGTCGTAGTGTTCCAGACGTGCATCGACTATGCCTGGATGCACGATCTGATCCACCCAGGCCAGCTAGAGACGCTGCGAGCGTCCCTTTGCCGAATGTCACAGTTTTAGTTGGGCTCAAGCTGGGCTTAAGAGGCGAGTTCGACTGCCCTGACGTATAGTGCCTAACGTTGATAAATTATTCTCTTTGACGGACAAGAAGAAAAACCAATAGTTTTTTCCTCACTTATGGGTGGCATTGGTGCGTAATTTTCATCAACTCTAGGCATACTTTTAATCTCAGCCGTCGATTTTTATACTTACAACAAAATCAACGAATATAAAACGGTGACGAATGGAGAACTATGAAAGTCCCCGTCATTTATTATTAGGTATAGATATAGATATAGATATAGGGTCTAATGTGTTTTTTAATGTGTTTGTTGAAAAGGGGTACTTTTTTTCCTGATGGAATGCATAGTTGGGCATTAGTCCAACGGCAAAAAACACATATATGACCCGAGGACGAAAACAATTCAAAGATTGAACTGCTTTTAAAAAAAAATCATGCTGTTGACCTTTGTGAGTGGCTCCCGACAGAAGGGCGCTGCACCCTACTATGCGGCGTCTTTGTCCTAGGCGCTGCACCCCCGTCCAGCGTGACAGCTCAGGCTCAGGTGCGGCCCCACAGCCAGCCGTGCAGCGCCCAACGCATAGGCACCACACAGTGTAATGTGCAGCGCCCAACGCTTAGGCGCTGCACACTGACTTGTCAATTCCCCCCGCCCCCAACCCGAGCAGGCAGTTCTTCCCCCTCTTTGCTCTCTGGACAGATAGCAGCGGCGGTGTCCCCATCAGATCCCCCACCCCCACCCCCCACATCCCTCTCAAATCTGAAGATTTGATCCGTGGATTCGATCTCCAACCCCTCCTACTACTAGGTAAACTTCTCTGTTCCCTTTCTTTTCCTCCGTAAATTTGTTGCCTTATTAGAGATTTGTCCAAGATTTGGTGGAACCCTTGATTTGCTTGATTCAGGATGTGTAGTCATAGTGGTACTACCGTAGTGTTGTATATTAGTTCACTATATAGATGTGTAGTCATAGTGGTACTACCCTAGATTGTTTAGTTTTTTTAAGATATATATGAGATGCCTATTTTTGTAGATAACTATGAGATGTTGAGTTTTGTAGACATATAGGAGATGTGTAGTATATAGTAGATGTTGAGTTTATTTGAGATATATATGAGAATTACAATTAGTTATTCATTGTGTGAGAAGAAGATGTTGATATTTTTTAGCATATGCGATGTTTAGTGTATACCGATATTTGAGATGAAGATGAACTCATATATGTGTATTGTTTCAACTATGTAAGGATGGTTTGGCTTCTCGAGGATGCCATTGACACACAACACTGGGCCTACATGATGCGCGAGAAGGGGAAGGTAATAATGAGTAATGTAAATATTTTGCAAATTTTCCTGTAGTTGAAATTGTCATGCCCTAAGATTACTCCACATGCAAGAACGCTCCATGGATGTGGCTGAAGGCGTTGACCGTATTCGATAGCGGATGGAGCTGGGGTTCAGCCACTCTTGCTTACTTGTACCGACAGGTGGTTTGTTTGTTTTGCTATCAAGTCATTTCTTCATTAGCAATGCAACCTTGCTATCAAGTTAACATTGTTCTCTTTCATATGCAGCTGGACGATGCGTGTTGCAAGATCACAGGTAGTGCAGGCATTGGTGGTAATATGCTTCTGCTTTTTGTATGGAGCTGGGAGCGTCTGCCTGTTGGACACCCGAAGAGCGTAAAGTTTAATCCTTGGGATGAAGATGACGATTTACGGCGCCCCACTTGGGCTTACAAGTGGGATGTGGTATCCGAGATGACGAACGATGTCAATCTCATGTACAAAAAGTACATTGCCGAGTTGGACACGATTACGCCTGAGCAGGTAACGAGGTCATTACTTCAGTCATTTCTCATGCTTGCCTGAAAAATAGTTATAAATTTTGCATTGTTGCCATATTTCATAGGTGGTATGGCAGCCATATGGCGCCGGTGACAGACTTGGGTACAGCGAGGAGTTTTCCATCAACCCGATGTGCTTGCGGGATAGGGATCTCTTTCTTATGCGATTCCACTGATATGCAACTGGGCGGTTGAGTTTCATTTGCCACATCGCGTGTTTCGTCAGTTTGGTCTGTTCCAGGCTCACTCGCCGGAATGGGTGGACACGGACAAAGCACTTCATAGGTAAGAGAGCATGAACTGTATTGACTAAGCATCGCCACAACTTCTTGACTGTGCTAATGTTTGGTTATGTACCATGCAGGTTGGACAGGAGAAAGCAGCGGAAGATAAAGGACTGGGACAAGCATCATGCATCGTATGTTACCCGTTTCCATCTTAGTGTGGAGCAAGCTCGTAAGAGTGCACACGTCCAGCTTCGTGATCATTGCTCACTTGATTTTGATAACTACCTACGATGGTTTCTTGAAAATACTCGAGTCGAGATATGCTCACCGGCTTACAACGATGAAATTCTTGAAGAGCCCGTAAATTTTGATGATGTATCGAAGCGGCCCTACAACAAAGATGTCAGGGACGGGCAAGATGTCCCTGCTGTTCTGATGATTAACTATGTGGTAAGTGTTCACTTCTTTACTTTCCCGTTGACAGTACTACACTTGTTTGAATGGCTATCGACGTGTTACTTCGTTCTCATCCGCAGCGTGACCAAATCAAGAAAGAGGCTGATGAAAGCCAATCTATTTTGGAGAAGACACCGGTTGGAGAATGCAATGATGAAGGTCCATTACGAAAATTTCTGAAGATACATATCGCACTCAGCTGTCCATGTTACATATGTTTCGGAGTTTGGTATCTTATACACTTGTTCATGTTACAGCGTCAGGCCAAGAAGTTAAGGCGGTTATCAAACCTTCTCGGTTGCCATGACCCAGAATATGATGAACCATCTACCTCTAGGTCTGGTACTCCATCAGACCCCTTATCTCACCATGAAGGGGACGATGTGAGTTCCCCATTTGCTTATCTGGATGATGAGGGTGCGGTCACCCAAGAGGTATGACTAATCTTTTAGATTTAATTCTCACTTCATTATGATGCCGGTCTTCACCATATTGTTTGATTGTGTGATAGATTGACGATGACGAGACTTTGGCGGAGGCTCAAGTTCGGTCCGCATACATGTTGAAGCCTAGGCAGCCCATAAAACGGTTCACGCCCACCGACTTTGACAACAGAGGCAACCCAAAGGTGAACGTAGGGACCTCGCGGATGGCTAGCTTGGATGATGAGGCGGAGGAGGAGGTGGAGGAACATGAGCCTCGTCCTAGCAGGAAGAAGAAGCTTGCCTCCAGGCGTGGCACCAGGAACAGGCGTGGCAGGCAGTAGTGGTTCTGTTTTTTATTGTGGAAGTGCTCTTGTACCCGTTTCATTAGGTTGATGAACTTGTGAGGTCATGTCATATGTTAGTGAACTCTTAGTAGTGTGGTACTTGTGTTTGTGAACTTATAGTGATTTTTAATTGTCCTAAATGATGTGATGTTCAAGTTATTAGTTATGTGTGGACTTGTGATGTTGAAATCCTTGCTTATTACCTCTGTGTGGACTTGTGAGGTTATCTGTTCCTGTAGTTTAGCTTATAACATCACTGCAGCGCCGAACACAAAGGCGCTGCACTACACAGAGCAGCGCCAGTCCCCTAGGCGCTGCACTACAGGCCATGGCAGTCCAGAGAGCCACAGAAACTTTCCATCTTTGAGCATTCACGGAAACTAGCAACATTTGAGCAAATGTGACAATTCCTATGGATGAAAAAGAGGGGATCGGAGGAGATTACCTTAAGGGAGGGGTTGGCTTCGAAATCCACGGACAAATACTCCGGATTTGCAAGATTAGAGAAAGATTTGAGAGGGGGAGAGGGGGGCGCTTTGCTTCAGCTTGTGGGGTGGGGTGGGGGTGTGTGGGATGGGGTTGGTGGGGTGAGGGGTGGGGCCATCGAAACTGGATAACAGATAGTGCAACGCCTAAGGGAAAGGCGCTGCACATTATAAGTGTGGCGCCCAAGTGATAGGCGCTGCACTGTTGTATGTGGGGCCGTGCCTGGGTCTGGGCTGCAACGCTGGACGGGGGTGCAGCGCCCAGGACAAAGGCGCTGCATAGTAGGGTGCATCGCCTTGCTGTTGGCCGCCACTCGAAAAGGTCAGCAGCGTGATTTTTTTTTGAAAGTAGTTCAAACTTTGAATTGTTTTCGTCGTCAGGTCAAATATGTGTTTTTTGCATAGTCCAACATGACCAGGCCTACAACGTCACATCATCTCGCACTCACACGTCCCGATCCCCTTTCTCCTTGGCTTTTCTCTGCTCCAAAATTAGTGCTGCCATTGGATGAAGCGTGGCCGCTGTGGCCGGTAATCGGCGTCGATGGTCCAAATCCAATGCTTCCCTTAGGCCCCGCTTAGGATTGATGTAAATTTATGCATCTGTATTTATTTTACAAGTGTATATTATTGGTCACATGCTGATTTTCACTTGGAAACAAAATGACGCGTCGAGGCGTATATCCTAAACCGGCGGAAATACGAGCGGAAACGCTAAGGGCATGTTTGGTTGCCTGCATATGGCTCAGCCTGGCCCGTGCGGGAAAGATTGAGCCCATTTGGTAGCCTGCGTTTACTGTGCGGCCCCAATCGCACGGAACTTAAAGCACGTCCAGGCCAGGCCCAGGGGAAACGCTCGAGTCGGCAGTAGCTCGCGAGCCTGGCTCGGGCGAGGCAGGGGAGGGCGACGCGCTTCTCCCCTCGTGCGAGCAGGGAGATGGCGCGAGCTCGCCCGCGTCGCCGAAAAATCAGCGGGAGGGTCTACCCGCCGAGTCTACCCCTATTTAGCCCCCTCCCTCACCACCCCAACTCCCTCCACCATTCTCCCTCCGTTCGAGCTTTCCCGCCGACGCGCATCGGCACCGACGAGCAGGTAACGGCGCATCTTCATCGGTCGGCGGTCCACGGCGTCGGCGCTCCTTCACCGACCGGCGTTGATCTTCCACGACCGTCCCCCATCGTCCATGAGCTGCAGTCATGGCCTCTGTGAGTTTAATCCTCCTTTCTCTCTGTTCCTTCTAGCTAGATCTGAGCTGCAGCTAGGGTATGATCTAGATGCATGGTTGGTTAGTGGTCTGATCTGTGAGCCGATATGGTTGATTGCTATGGTGCGGTTGCAATTTGTGGTAGGGCTAGATGTTCAAGGGCTTCAAGGAGGGGCACTTGAACATCGTTGCCAAGCAGGTGTTCGAATTCTATGGGCAGAAGGTGTCTGCCACCCAGGTGTACAACCACCTGAGGAAATGGAGAGGTCGATGGATCCAAGTGTCCAAGCTAAGAGACCTTAGCGGCGCCTCATGGGATGAGAACACTTGCTCCATAGTTCTGGAGGCATAGAAGTACGCCGGCCATGTCGCGGTTAGCTCACAACCCTTTTCCTTTTCATACCGTCCACCATTGCCTACTCCTAATCACAGCTAACAACACGTGTGTTTCATTCTTAGGACCACCCAAGGGACGCTGAGTTCCTCAACACACCCAACAGAACTACAGCCAGATGCAGCACATCTTCTCCTTCGGGCTGGCAACTGGGAAGCATGCCATGGGCTCGGGGGAGCCTCTTGGTTCTCCCATGCCGGACTTCCCTGGGACCCCGGATGTCGAGGTCCTTGATGGCCCTAACAAGCCCGCTGCGAAGCCCTTCGACAAGCCATTTGACCCCATCCATGATAGGAAGAGGAAGAGAGGAGGCCTGATGGAGGAGGAGATCAATGTCTTTTGTAGCATGACTGGGGTAGTGAAGGAGGTGGCAACAGCCATCAGGGAGTGCAAGCCCCTCGACGTCCACCCTGACCTGTATGGCGCTATCATGACCCAGGGTGGCTTCAGCGACGAGGCTCTCATGGCAGCTCTCAGCCACCTGCTTGACAATAAGGCCCAGTGTGTTGGGTTTGTTGCCATGGCAGACGCTCACAGGGTGTTGTGGCTCAGGACCTGGCTGGGTAAGCACTACTACTAGAGTAGTGCTGCCTGTGAGCGTGCATGATCCTCGACGGCGATGGCGGCGGCGACGATGATGACGTTGACGATGACGATGTACATTTTGTGTAGCTAGGGTTGGAAAACTATTTGATGGTCTGTATATTTTGGTGAGGTGGTATATACTAACCCCTCACGATGGTGGTGAACTTGCGGTGGTAGGACGACACCCTCTTTTGTATGTGGTGGTAGGATAACACGATGGTAGTGTTAGTTAGAACTTGTTATGTCGTATGATCATGCATGATTTACTTCTTCTCTTCTGCTCCATTGTTGTTTGTGTGCTACTTTGCTTGCTACTTGTGTGATCCATTGATTTTTTGCTTCAACTCTTACTCTTGTGCATTGCTAGGGCTAGTGGTATGCCGTGTTCATCGGTAAGGTTCCAGGGATTTATAGTTCATGGGGAGAAGCCAGTGCACAAGTGGCATCGTATAGCAACAGCAACCATAGAGGGTTCAAGACTAGGCAGGCAGCAGAACAAGCTTACTCCGACTAGGTGCGAAAGCACGGAGGCAGCAGTGTTGACAGTGGCAAGGTTGGAGGTGTCAAGGTGGATCGTCAATTTGGGATGAAGCTGAAGAACTTCATCATCTTCGCCCAGTTCAGCGCCATTGTTGTGTTGTGGCGTTGGTGTGCTAGGTGTGGGTAAGCTCACCAACTAGGATACAAGGTAAGCACAACATGTACGTCGTATGCAACCAAACGTCGTGATCATGTGCCGCTTGAGCCAACGCAGGCAACCAAACAAAGTGCACTTGCGTATTACCTAATGCAGGGACACTAGATGCAGGCAACCAAAAAAGTTGTAGATGGCGTATTGGGGCCTGTTTTTGCTCAACCAGGCTGGGTTGAGAAGTGTATGCGATGCAGGCACTGTAGCAAACGACACTCAAACACACCCTAAACCAATCAAGGCCTTAGTTTCCTTCCCCGCCGGCTTGCTGCCACCTTGGTAGTTGCATGGTCTTTGGGAGATCCTGGGAGAATCCGACGGGAGGCTCGTTAGTGCCGTCCTCCAAGTCCTCGCCGATGGCAGGGAGGTACACGCAGAAGCCAATTCCCCTCGCTTTCTTCCATATCCACTCCATAAGAGTTTGGCATACAGCAAAATTGCCTCTTCACCTCGCACAAAAATGATATACGTGTCTCACACTTCTTCTCTCTGGCCTTGAGTTGAGCACGGCGAGCGGGATGGAATTTTGGCGAGATTGGAAGAGCGCGACATTTTCGATTTGCAATTGATTCGGGGATTCGGTACGGTTGAGGGGCTCGAGCCTTAGGGCCTGATTGGATTGTCGTTTTCCAAACTTTTACACCTGTAGAAGATACATACCTCAGTCGGTCATTTTCTTTTCTGGTTGGAAATCACTTATGGCGACATGCACCTATAAAAGTAATTCGGGTGTACAAATTTACCTCCATTCCAAGCGGGGCCTTATTATGGCAATAATCCGACATGGACACATCACAAAATCCACCACTAGCTAACACAACACAAAATCTAATCGAGTTGGTGTCGATCGCAGGCTGAGGTCGCTAGACGCGCGGGAAGTGGGCTTGAGGAAAGAAAACACGAAAACAGGGGCGTTACTTGTTTAGATAGGAGAGAGAAAAAAGTAGGAGAGAAATCTTAGCCATCAATCTTATGTTAACACAAAATTAATGGATATAAGGGCTGACGGGAGGAGAACTAAGAAATCTTCCTTCTTCTGATATTATTATTAGGTATTAGGTATATGGATTAAAACATTTTGGACGTAAGGAAAATTTTCTGGTATACATCTCTGTTTGAGGAGTGCAATTTGAGATTTGGATGTTTTGGATGGCTATCGACCTACAATGAGAGATGTTAGAGGCATCGAGGAATAGCACAATGTTGGACATGCTGAGAGGGGCAAAACCATTGGCATGCAAGTGATGCAGTTTGGAAAATATCACGACCATATCATCTTTAGTAATGTCCCAACATGAACAAAATAAGAGCCCGTTGAAGCCGTCTAAACACGACACTTTGTCGATGGGCATGGAGAAAATCATGTCACAAATGTCATCCACGGTAAATGAAATCTCTAGGTGTGAGAGGTGTGCGGTTTGGTACCAAGTGTATTTGAATGGAGCGTCGAGAGGGACGCATAAGACGATCCCAAACTAAACACAATACGGCCAATGATCTTTTCTTTACCCTCGCGTGAGATCATCATGCAACGGTGTGTACTGGGAGACTAAACAAAAACTTTCCATTGTCCGACTCTCTCATGGAGGTGGAAGAACCTCGAGTTGGCATCGGCATGGCACAACCTCGTGAGGTGAGAGTTATGACAAGCCTTCGCCTTCTTGATAAATGTGATTCAATGGTGGGCTATTGCCATTTTCTCGAACTTTAGTGGGTCATAGGTCGTAGCATTGGCACATTTGCACTTAAACTTATGTGTATGGACACTCATGGGCTGGTGTCAAATTGGTGTTTTCATTGGGGCCTTTTTCCTTGCTAGGTTGTATGTACAATGGTTTGGCCCAAGGTCTTAGGCGTCAATTGACCCCAACCCAACACTGTAGCTCCGCCCCTGGGAAGACATCTCCCAATCCGCAGTGCAAAAACTTGGTTGATGTGAGTGAGGGTGGGGTTGCATTCTTATTCAACCATATGAACCGTCGACCATTGAGGCTGATCTCCTTAAGGTGTGAATCATATTGATATTTTTAGGAGGCTCTATTGATTGATGTTTTCGTAACTTCTTTCTTGATGCCATTAGATAAGATCGACATCATTGAGGATGATCCACTTAGGTGGTATAGAGGCAATGACTGTCGAGATCTCTTGAAGAAAAAACATCTTCTTGGCCTCCCCTTGTGTACTCTATATACCCCTTAATAGGCCAATATGATTTGTCGCCACTTGAGTAATGGCGGCAGAAATTATATTAACTAACATGATGATGCCGGATAATATGAAGAATGCACCGAAGCATGATGCAAGGATGCTTCATGCGTTCCTACAATTGGGAGGAACACAAAAAGTTATAATGAAGTGCATCATACAACTGTGGAGTCGATGGCAGCGTTTGGATTCAACTGAGGGGGGTGGAGTGTGAGGGCAACATTAACGGTGAGGAAATCAAAACAACGGATGATAGTGACGCACAACATGCGCATGAAGCAAATCACGGAAGGCAACAACAAGATCTACGGGGATGGAGGCATAGAAAAAAGAGCTCTATAGCTTGGGGTAGTTAGTTGAGAGTCGTATGATCTGAGATGATTTTTAAGGGGGTGAATGTGGCTATAAGTTGTTGAGACTTCATATATGTGCCTGTAGAGAGAGAAGATTCCAGCTAAGAGTAGTCTTAGAGATACTTTTATATTTGTTTTAGTATGTACTCCCTCAGTTCCATAATATAAGATCATATTATATACTATTATACTATTGGATGTAATAAGATCTTATATTATGGGACACATACTGGAAGTAATAAGATCTTATGTTATGGGATGGAGGGAGTATGTATGAAGCGGTGGATCTTAGAGAGGTCCAGAATGGGCCATGCACCTCCCCAAAAAAAAATTATTTATATTAACACCTCATATTTAATACTATTTCTGTCAAATTTGACATCATACACCAGATTAGCCCCCTCTCAAACCATTCATACTTTTGTGTTTAATTACCCAAACTAACTCCAAATGACAACAACGATAGTAATACCCAATTGATCTATTTGTTTTGAATAACTAGGGGGGAGGATAGCTACCTGTATATATTACTCAAGGGTTGAACCGAAGTTCAGTGTTACAAGAATTACAAGGAGGCGTCGTTGTGTGAGGAGATGTAGTGAAGCCAAGACATACCACGTGCCTTTTGACTAGGTTTTGTAAACTTATGAGTCCAAAGTGTGAAATCACCTACAATGTGTTTCTAATAATAAGCTAAGTAGGATAGGACAGATTATGAAAAAAAAAACGTTGCACGAGTGCCTTATCTTCCATAGGATAGCAAGGGTGATGGTGAATCAAATGAATGGTCAAGTCCATGAGGAGCATTAAATGTCCCAAAGAAGGTGAATCGGGTCCAACAATGGCAACCCTACTTGTCCCATACTTCTTGAGGCTGATGGAAAAGGATGAAGAGATGTAGGGCATCTTCAATAAGAGCATTGCAACATGGATAGGGCATGTTGGATTCGATATGCTTGATGTGAAGGTTGGCCTTGGTATTTAGCTTGTCACTGAAAAACATATGAAATATAATTTGGACCCACAAAATCTTCCTTGTTTGGGGCTTTGGCGGACCATATGAAATCACCTTGTTTGGGGCTTTGGCAGATCATTTGAAATCATAATTTGGATCAACATAATCTTCCTCCAGGAGTTGGGCGCAAGATTTTGTGGTGAAGAAGTCAAGCCCAAAAATTCAAAAAAAAGAAGTCAAGCCCATTGTTGAGAAATCTCAAGTCAGGCGGGTCATCAAGGAGCAAACGCAAAGTTCTAGTGTAGGTCGAGCTATGTGGTACCCTCTATCCTGTCCTTTGGTTTCCTTCGTGATCTGTGCAGCCAAGCACCCAGATTTTTAATTAGTCAAGTTGTTCCTCTGACTCGCTCGCCCTGTCGTTTCACTCTCTGTCTCTCATAGTACCAGGAGGCAGAACGTGGGACCAACTCTGTCAAAAGCTAGAGAGAGAACCTGTGAGAGAGGGCGTTGGCTAGAGAGAGGAAAGAGAGACCCTCCGCTGCTGGGATTCCCTCTCTCACACAAACTGACAAGCCAGTCACTCTCATGAAATCCAATTTTAATTTGATGAGAGAGAGAGCGCCTTCCTTTTCAAAAGAAGTCAAAGAGAGTTTCTTGTAGAAAAGGAAGAGAGAGAAGCTTGTGTAATGGTGAGAGTCTGTGTCAGGAGAAAGAGAGAGCTAATAAGAGACAACCAATGAAAGAGTGAGAAAGCGTGAGGGGAAATAGAAAAAGTGCATGCATGTCTGTGTGTGAGAGAAAAGCTAGATGAACAGTGAGTTGCTTGTCCCCTAGCCCTTGCTGCATGCCTCGGTCACAGTCAAAAGACACGATAAGCACGCCGCTCCTACAAATGGTTAGGCGACAGTAGGAATCTCTGCATGTATCCCGATGCAGCTGAGTTTAGTCTGAACGGCTAAGATAAAGGGTACCGTGGAGCTCCAGCTACAAAAAACCACACTCCAGGAGCAAATCATGCAACAGAGATAGCAACCCATCCAACTCCCAATTACAGACATGAGTTTGGTGATTCCGCGGGTAAGTAAGTCGTTTTGCAAGACATGTGAGACTAATGCCAAAGTGATTGCCTAGTGATTACAAAAGGGATCAGGAATTTGTAGGGCTAGTGGGTAGCTAGTGAGGCAGGTGTCGGACAATAAGATTGGGGCATTGCCATCATTCGTGACGACAAACAAACTTTGTTTAGCGTGGGAATGTGCGTCTTAACAGTTTTCTAGAAGAAGCATGTATAGTTATTGAAGTTTGGTAGGTGTATGGGATGTTATGGCCAAAACCAGCTTACCCAAGGAGTGTTTGGAAAACGTAAGAGCTTGACAACAAATGTCATAGGTAGGCAATTGTTTTGAACATCCAAGTTCGTAATAGTTGGACCCCTGTTTATTTTGGAATGCAAACATTTTTCAGGCAATAAGCCCTTTGCCTTCAGTGTTTCCTCTGAAACTTGCGGGAGGGGGGAGGTGAGGGCAGTGAAGCAAAGCCCACAAAAACATTTGTTAGACCATGGGAGTACATGCGAGTGAAGATGCACGTGTGCATCACCAAGTGAGCCCAACTACTAAGCAGGCCACAACGCCCCATTTAGAGCCCTTTTTGTAGAAGAAGCTTTAGATATATTCATAATCTTCAAAGGAGTACAAAGAACACCAGAGGCAACAAAAATTACAATCGGGTCTGCGGATCACCTAGCCATGATTACAAACAATAGAGCAAAGTCGAAGGTGCGGCGCCGCCATCGCCCTCCCTCATTAGAGCCGGTCAAACCTTGTTATAGTAAACAGGCAGGAAGTCGTTGTACTTAGACCCCACGGGAACAACGCACCACCAGTGCAGCAACCATCGCCAATGAAGTCATTTAACCTAACAAGAACAAGAGCCAGGTCCCTCCCGCCGGCGGTGAGCGAGGTCCTCCCCGACCCAAAGGCCTCAACACCTAGTTTTAAGGTCTTGCCTACGTATTGAGCACTCTCCCCCTCTAAAAAAAGTAGAGTCAATTACACCGGTGGTGCTGGAACTTGGCGTAAACGGTCACTTTAATGTTAGAGCTTGCGTGATACATTAAACTGATGCGAAAACTTGGCTTGGACGTTCAAATACGGTGCAAATCTCGTTTGTATACGGCCGCAACGCTGACGAGGCATGACAGCATGGCATAGGACCCGCTGTCAGTGACCGCATAGTGAAGGTTGGCCGTGTGGCGTGCTCTTTTTGCAAAAATACCCTCGGATTTTTATTTTTATTTTCTCACGAAATGGCACCTGTTAGGTCTCACTTGTTAGTGAAACATCAAAAAAATTGTTAGAACGAAAAATATGGCGCAGAAGGATTCGTACCGGTCACCTCTGTCTAAACCAGCATCTGCCGCTACCCACCCGCCCAGTGAAAGTTGCTGATGCATAAGCATACAGAAGTTTTATATCTTTGAATTAAAGTAACATAAATCAAGAATTTTCATATGTAAAAAAGGTTTCGCCCGTGGGGTTTCGAACAAGCTACCCATGTAAAACAAGTAGGAGGGCGTGCCATTCCAACTATGGTCTGTCACATGTTTTTTTTTTGAGACAAATGGACTCTCATGTGTAAATATAATTGTTACAGTTGATGTGTAAATATGCTCATGGGCTACAATTTACATGTATATTATTACAATTTACACGTCTATAACAAAATATGTATATTATTTATAATTACAATTTTTGGTTTGATATTTATAGTTATAAAAATATAAATTGTAATTATAAATAATATACATATCAATAAATATATAAACGAAAAAGTGCTCACCTATTAATTTTAAAATCCATCATATTAAATTATGAAATATTTTTTGCGTATGAATTAAAATAATTCTGTCGTATATAAAATAATTCTGTTGTATATAAAATTGTCCAAGATTTAATTTGTTTATGTTGTTTTAAAAGTGTTCATGAAGTTTTATAAATTTTGTGTGTTTTCGATAAATTATATTTGTATTTCTAAATTAATTTAATATATATGTATGAGGCTAGTGTGCCTCAAACTGCAGATTCTCAAATGAATACGTATTTACAATACAATTTACATTTTTTGAGGCTAACAAATGAAAAGGAAAAAAAAACTGACATATTTAAGGCACGAAATGCTAGTGTTTGTATTGCTAGGTCCTGCTGGTGGTAATTGTCAGCTCGTTAGTACGAAATCCCACGGCGGTATATCTTTTTTTAATTTCAATTCTTATTTTACGTTCTCTGTGATTTTTCTTCTTATTATTATTTTACATTATTTTAGGTAAGGATGTACAAGGCTTAGTATCATTATATGACATCAATTGTTATGTGCTGGGTTGGCTAGCCTCGCACTCCGTTTGAGCCAAGCGTACGGTTTGAGTCATGCGTGGTATCCATTTTTCATTCTGAAACTAATAGAATTTGTGATGTTTGGCTGACAAGTGGGACCATCTGATGCCACACATGCATTTACTGTGTAAACTTAACAGGGGCCTTTATGTGAGAAAAAGCGAAAAATAAGAATTCAAAATGTTTTTTTTGCAAAAAGAGCATGCCACAAAACCGTCTTCCCAATAAGGTCACTGACAACGGGCCCTACGCCATGCTGGCATGCCTCGTTGGGGTCGCCGGCGTATAGAAAGTAGGTTTGCACCATATTTGCACGTTCGAGCCAAGTTGTTGCACCACTTCGATGTATGCCACAAGTTATAGCACTAAAGTGACCATTCGCGCCAAGTTCTAGCACCACCGGTGTAATTGACTCAAAAAAGTAATAAGCAGTGCCAGAGACATTAGACATTAATCAGAAACTGAGTTGAACTCAACCTATTTCATGCATGTTCTTCCTCTGCTCCAAGTTTCCTCCGCTTGTCAGCAAATTCTGGATCTAGAACTACTCAGTGTGCCACCGTGAGCGAAGGATCATTACAACAATATGTAGAGAACAAGCTGCTTCATCTTTTCCTTTGTTGGGTGAAGCTCTTTTCTGATTTTTGGAAAGCCGTGCCGTGTCGAGGGCATCTGTACATATGACGGTACAAGCGAGGGCCATCGACCGCTAATAGCCTCTGATCATTTCCAATCGTCTTGTTAGATTAGGGACGAGGAGCGCGCAGTGCTCTTTGCCGCACATGCATGCATGCTTGCAGTCCCCTTTAATCTTTGCTTGCGTTTTAGTCTGTGGTATTGATCCAAAACAAGTACTATTAGCTTGTAAGCTACAAAAGATCCACTTGACAGCCCGTCGTAGATGCAAAACCAGCTAGCACAGTTATATATGTACGTTACCATAAGTGCCGTGCGCGGTTGCAAGCTGCTGATCACCCAAGGCTAGCTAGAAACCAAGATGGATTCCTCTCGCCGTGAGAAGGTGGAGGCGGCGACCTGGCTGCCAGAGGAAAAGCTCAACCTCGTTATTTTATGCAAGGCCTTCGTTTCCAAGGTGATGAACGGCCTGGGGACGCTGGCCACCATCTGGGCGACTGTCGTCCTGCTCGGTGGATTCTCAGTCCTCATAAAACAGCAGGACTTTTGGTACGTCACCATCGTCGCCTTCGTCGAATCAATCGGGTATGTATAGACACACACACGTCGCCTCTTCTTTATCTCTATTTTTAATTGTTATTTACTCCCTCCGTAAACAAATATAAGAGCGTTTAGATCAATACTTTAGTGATTAAACGCTCTTATATTTCCTTACCGAGGAAGTACATAACAAACATTAGGCTGGCAGGTCGCAGTGGGCGACAGTTAGTTTTTTTAAACGGTGTATAAGAAAAACATGGGGTCATATGAAAAATCTCAGAACTATAGTACTAGCACAGTTTAGTTATGATAAAACATGTCGTTATTCGCTCCTCCCATAATTTCAAAATGATATTAATTTGTACATAAACCTAATTTTGGCCTCAAACCCAACAAGTCCACTCGCCATGGGAATTCAAATTTGAAATGTATTGAAAACCATGCAGAGAAAAGCCTTAGCCGATAACCCTCATTTCTTCTCAATATTCTTATTCTTTACTTTCTTGGAAAATCCTCTTTCTGCTTTTAGTACTTTTCTGCTGGTCTTTAATTTTCTGTTTTGTTTCTTTGTCATCCCATTTTTTTATTATTATTTTCATATTTTTCTGGTTTCATTTTTTCTCTATTTTAATACAACCTTTTTTTAATTCATGAATATGAATACTTTTCTAAATTCATGAGCACTTCTTAAAATTCATGAACTTTTTTAAAAATGCTTGAATATTTTAGTTGACATTTTGTGATTTATTTTTTCAAAATTCATGAACAATTATTCGTGGGGTATTTGGGATGGGATAGATGGCGATGAATTAGAAAAGGCAATTTGGGGTACTTGAGTTATCGAACATCGATTAGAGTCATTCTCTCCCTCTTTTTTGGGTGGTGATTAGAGTTGTTCTCAGGTAGCCATGACCAACATGGATTAAAGAAAAACATGCGGTCACAGGAACAATCTCTCAACTATAGTTCTTGCATAGTTTAGCCATAAAACATCTCGTCCGAAGGAATATTTTTTCATAGGGAGTTAATGACTCGGTAATGCCTTATTGGGCGATCATTCATTCTTCTCATAATTTCAAAATTTTAAAAATCAACTTAAATCATACAAAAACTTAATTTGGGTTTCAAACCCAGCAAGTCTACTCACCGTGTGAGTTCAAATTTAAAATAGATTGACAAACATGTTGAAATGAATTATCATAATATTTATGGTTTTTCCATACCTCATCAGTTTTATATTTTCTGACATTCAAAATAATTTTAATTATGTAGATCTTTTTAGGAAATTTACCTATGTAGGTGCCTTTGGGCTTCAAACATAGCCAGCTCATCCACCTCTTCCCCCAATCCGCAGTCGAGAAAGGCCTTAGTCTTTTTCTTTTGAGAGGAAGACAGACCACCTAGTTTGAGACCTCGCACTGGACGGCAGATGACTGCTGACGTCCAATAGAGGAGGCGACGCCTGAACCAAGCTCAGTTATGCTGGTTTTGATTTGCTGTTTTTTCTCTTTGGGTTTCTAATTAGTTTTTCCTGAAATAATAATTGTTGCACTTTATTAAAGGGGTGTAAGCAAAAAAACACAACAAAAATTTAAAAAAAATCAGTGTGTATTAAAAAAAAGTTCATCGTATATTGATAAAAAATGTTATGTGCATATTTGAAAAAGTGATCACCGTACATGAAAAACTGTTTGATGTGTTATCAAAAAATGATCAATGTATATTAAAAAAACTGTTCATCATGCATTAAAAATTAAAAAAGAATAAAAAATCAAACAAAAAACTAGAAAGAACCAGAAAGAAAAAAAACAAACAAAAAAGTGAAAGAAAACAACGAAAAGAAAGGAGCCAACGAACGTACGCACAACACCTGCTGGCAAACTAGTCCACTAGGGTTTACCACTTAGATTAGTATTTTTTTCTTCTTATTCTTCCTTTCTTCTTGAGATTTCATCTGTTCTAAAGCCCACTTAGATTAGTTCCTCTTGCAGCCACGCTCTTCAACCTTCTCATGGGCTGAAATTTCTTAGTGCAAATAAATCTAGTCCCAAAAAAAACGGGTCGCCAATTTTTTTTCTCTATTTTCTCCCTTTAAGGTGGGAATTTTTAGAGTATCTATAATGAATATATTAAAGTAATTGACTGAGTGATAAAATATTTACACAACTACGAAAACCGCATCTCGTTGGATCACTAGAGCCATCACCATTGGGGAATATTTTTTACCCACCGAGTGTAAGATCACCGTATTAGTGATAGATCGATCCTTTGGCCAGTAGGACAGCATCCGACGGCGATGGCCCTTAGCCGCTTATCACTATCGGTTTCAGCAGAGAACTAATGGTCATATATGTTGGGCATACATGGTGATACTCAAATTAGAGCACACAAAATAGTGCTCTGCCTCGATGTTTCCATCCGAGCGGTGCACTTTTGCGTACACATATATGGGTACATTAGTTGTGTTTGTATCCCCTTGATCCGACATATGAGTCAAAAAAATTGTCCTTTTATTTGAAAAGAAGAAATGTTCATCTTATTCACACGTACATTTGAATTGCACATAGAAAAAAATATTCTTTAACACCACCAAATGTTTAGAGGGCATCTTATTTTGTGGAGGCTACGAATCCGGTGTGTAGAGGTCTGGAGTCGGCGACTCCATGTGCTCCGACGGGATTATGGAGGAGAGGAGGGTGCATAGTGGATGGAGGTTTAGCTAGGGTTAAGGATAATCAGGCTGGTGCCAACGCGGGGCGGTATCGCCCCGCTATCGACCGGAGCGGGGCGGGAGGGAGGCGGGAGTGGGGCGGGACGACAGCGCCGGGCGGTAGGGGGCGGTATCGCCCCGCTCTCGCCCGCGTTGGCGGCGGGAGGCGGGCGATAGTGCGGCGGGAGGCGGGCGGTAGTGGGGCGGTGCGTTGGCACGGCGGGCGGTAGCGCGGGCGGTAGTGGCGGCGGCAACGGCTAGCTGACGTGGCGCGCTGTGATTCGTCCACGTCAGCTAGCCGTTGATGTATCCGTTGGAGCTCCAAAAATTTTTTAAAAAATTCCAAAAAATTCCAAATTTCATCCCCAACCCCTATAAATACCCCCACACCGGTTTCACTCATTCCACACCCCATTTCATCTCATTTCTCTCCTCTACTCTACCAAATATTCTCCACCATGTCGGATTGGTCTCCAGATCTCACCCAATTCACCGATCTTTTGCAGTCCGACGGGGCACCAGTCATTCCCCAAGCTGATTTCTCTCCGACACATCGTCGCTCCGATGTCCGTTCTTCGCCGCATCCCCGAGCATTATTCCCCTCCGGCGCACCAAATCCAGGGCCATATGGTCCATACCCTCCGCCTCCTGCGACATATGCTCCATACCCTCCGCCTCCGTATCCATACCCTCCACCTCAATATGCTCCACCTGTAGGTACCGGGAGTGGGACTCAACCTCCGTACCCACCACCTCAATATGCTCCACCTGGAGGTACCGGGAGTGGGACTGAACCTCCGTACCCACCACCTCAATATGCTTCATACCCTCCGCCTCAATATGCTCCGTACTATCCGCCTCAATATGCTCCATACCCACCACCTCCTGCACCCACTGCTGTAAGCTCCGGCTCCGAGTCTCAAAACGAAGCCGTGGGAACAATCCAACCTAACCGTCCAAAGAGGCTTGACTGGTCAACTGATGACGAGGCAAAACTGGTAATTTAATTACCTTTCTTGGATGTAATAAGGAGTTTTCTTTTATATGACTAACAATATCTATTTTGGGGTAGGTTCATGCTTGGCTTTTTCACTCTAAGGACTCTATCTCCGGTAAAAGCAAGACCGGCGTTAGTTTTTGGGGTCAGATAGCGGACACCTTCAACTCTACCTCGGCACCTTCCCGTCATCGGAACGCGAAGCAACTCAAGGATCATTGGAACGTCTACAACCGTGAGGTGACCTTGTTTAATGGATACTACACCCAAGAAGAAGGGTTACGTCAGAGTGGAGCAGACGATGAAATGGTCATGAAGGCCGCAATGGCGAGGTACGAGAATGACAAAAGAGTGACTAAGCCTTTCAGACGCCTTGCTTGGTGGCAAGCTGTTCGCAATGAACAGAAGTGGAAAGGACATCATGGTCCTGGTAGTGGATCCGATTCCACTGCCAAGAGAAGCCGCCTCGGAGTTTCTGGTGAGTACAGCTCTGGCGGTGGATCCGAAGACACCGCGGAGGAGCAGGAGCGTCCACTAGGCCGCGACAGGGCCAGGGTGACGGCACGGAAGGAGAAGGGAAAGAGGAAGCAGAAGGAATCCTCATCAAGCAGTGAGGTAGGAAGTAAAACCTTCGAAATGAAGAACATGTGGAGTGGTTTAGTCAAGGCTAAGCTACTCAAGCAATGGAACAAAATGAAGGACCGATCAACCACCGACATGGATGAAGAAGAAAAACGTAAACATGCGAAGGCCATGAAGATGGTGGAGGCAGAGCTTGGGCTGGATGATGATGAGGATTAGAATGTATTATTTTTAAAATTATGTAATTTTTTATTTATTATGCAATTTTATTACTTATTATGTAATCAGTATGTAATCAGTAAAAAATTTAGAATGTATTATTTTTTTAAATTATGTAATTTTTTATTTATTATGCAATTTTATTACTTATTATGTAATCAGTAAAAAAATTAGTTGAATAAAATTATTTTCTTGCATTATTTAGAATGTCTCAAGAAATGCGAGTGAAATAACTAAATCTGAGGAGAGAGAATCTGACGTGGCTATAGCCTGCCACTACAGCCCGTGCACTGGCACCGTGAGGTGAGAGTGTGGTGAGAGTGGGGTGAGAGTGGGGGTAAAAGCTGACGTGGCGGGGCGGTAGTGGGGCGGTGCATTATCACCAGCCTCAGAGAGTAATAGAAGGAAATGATGAAGCGCTCAGATTTGTTGGGAAGAACGCCTAAAAACAGTGGAGAATTGCAGGATAAACAAAGTAAAATCATCTAAAGTGCCACCAAAATGGATTTTCACCCAAATATGTTTTTTATGTGTGCGTGTGTGTATATATAGTATTATTTATTCTATCGTTTTGTATCTAGCAAAATTATAAGGTAGAAAACATAATATAGTGGATTCTCCGTTAAGTTATCACCGTCATTTGTCTGTATCGGGGCAAGCTGAGAAACGGTGGCTTAACTATAGCCATTGTTTCCGAACAGCTGGCGGAACAGGAACCGATAGTGATAAACCATGACCACCATCGGATTTTGGCTGGACCTGATATGGAAAATGGTGGGAAGCTCAAAACCCGACATGAGTGTCAGGTCCAGCTGATGTGATATGCCATTAGTGATGATATATAGTTACTGTGGTGGTTATGTATTTGTAAGAGTGGCGGCTCACATCATGAGTTTACATTACTACAATGAATGGATTGACAGGATCCTGGGTGGTTCCGAGGATCCCACATACCAAATTTTCGTGCGCGCACCACTATTGCTGATAAAGGGTAAGAAGGACGCAGAGAAGGAGAGTCGACTCAGTTGGTGGAGAAGAAGAATCCATCATGATGATCAACAATCTGGAGGCACGAGACGGAACATGCGGCGGATCAGAAAACCTGACGAGGAGCAGAAGATGTGCAAGCGCAGCCTGGGGATGACCATGCTGGTTGCCGTAAGGCTGACCGAGATCGCCGCTGTCGCCACATGCATCGTCTTGTCCTCTAGGCGCCTCAAGAAGCAGGACTATGTGGACCCCGAGGACAGATACGCGGAGGACCACCGAAACATCAGGTGGTCCCTCAACATCTTCTACGGGCTGGTCCTCGCCCAAAGCATCCTCTTCATCATCCTGCGGCTGAACCTGGATTGGCTATCGGTGATCCGCACCAGAATCACTTACAGGTTATTTGGGCCATCCGGCTTAGAAATAATCCACCGCTACCGGAGTGACAACTACCTGGAGTTCATCACTGGGAATGTGCGCGCCACCCTCAATATGAACCTCATCACCTTCGCCAAGAACCTGGTGGTGTCCGATTCCACCGTGGACGACCAATTAGTTGGGATCCGAGCCATGGACCGCATCCTCAGATCGGTGAAGTACAACAGCCTGGCCCTCACCAAGCTTCGAGCTTCCCTCGATGCCGACGCTCTGGGGAAGCTGATCGGGGCGCTAGGCTTGTTTGGGACAGCAGATGAGAAGGACATGAGAGGCCACGCTGCAAGAGTAGTTCTCAAGCTAGCTCCAGACATTTTAGTGGACACTTTTCCTCAAGCCCTGTCTCTCATCTCTTCTTCGTTGCTCGAGGCGGGGAGCAACATGGATGTGGACCTCGTCTGGTTTGGCTTGCGGATCGTAGACAAGCTCACAGACAACCAACAAAATTGTCGGCAGGCCAAGGAGCTAGGTGATCTACTGCCCAAGATAATAGACCTCACCAACCTCAACCACCATGGGCATGGGCGTGGGCGTGGGCGTGGCAGCAGCATCTCTGACTCTTGGATTGAACAGGAGATTATTCCTCTGCTTGAAAGAGAAGAGGACATCCCTCTCACTGCCATAGAGAAGATTGACCAACAAATTATTGTTGGCATGTCATTCAAACTGTTGAGCAAGCTCGTTGCCATACCTGGTGATGTTGGGAACAAGCTCAGGGCAAAAGCCTGGGAAAATATGAACCTCCTGACCGACAGCAGGGCAATCTTGGAGCATGAGGGAGCAGTAAAAGTCATAGGGTGCTTAGCACTGGATGCCGAGCAAAAGATAGAGATTGGGACATCACCTGAGATCATAAGGAAGCTCAAGGATTGTCTTCTTTCCAAGGCGCCGCACGTAGATACCACCAAAATGGCTGCCAACTTATCGCTTCTTGAGTACACTAGCAGCAAACAGCTGACCAAGATTAAGTTGTCCATCCAGGAGAAGAATATTCTGCTGGAAGATCCAAGCTTCTCTGTACTGACGACCACGGCCTTCATAGAAGCACTTGACCTGGATCAAATCTTGCCATCATCATGGATGCGGACCACCGTGAAAGATCTTGATCTAGATGATCTGCTTTCGGCGGAGCAGGTGCATCACTGTGAGGCGGCTGCCAAAGCACTAGTTGTGCTAACCAGTGGATGCCAGAAAAATGTGTCCGCCATCCTACAAGAAATCACCGTGCAAGAGATGCAGACGATTGTGAGGATGATCTTCCCAGAGCGAGAGGACCAAGAGGAGAGGAGGAGGATGCAGACCCGATTACAGGAACGCAATCTGCATCAAGAAACGTTGCGGGTAGTCAAGAAGATAATCTGCGCGGAGCGTGGAGGGCACACAAGAAGCCTGCATGCAAAGCTCCTACAGAATTTGCGTGCCCATGGCCATGAAAATGGGAAAAAAATTCCGTGCGTACCGGTTGCAAACCTCATCCTTTGCAACCCAGACGTGATCTGCTGCCATGTGTACTGCTGGACATCGGACGGCCTTCTCAGGTTTGCCCACGCGAGATGCGGCTCGGCTCCAATCGCTGCAGGCACGCGTACGGCTTGGCTGGAAAACTGAATTTGTACGTGCAATCCCGGCTCCTATAACTACGCGGCTGATTGCTTGTTTCCTATTCTGATCAGATACGCAGCTGCAGGCTTGTCCGCCGCCAATACAACATCAATCAGATCGGGAATTGCTCATGGCCGAGCAACCGGAACAATGTCCTCCACGCAGTGCGACTAGCCGCCAGTTCCCTAACCGAGACTTACTACAGCAGGCGAAACCATAGCCATGTCCTCCGGCCGTCCAAACACGTCCTCTCCCTTGCATGACCGGATCGTATTGTCGAAGTCTGAAGCAGAAGTACAGTCGAGGAGGTCGGGAGTGGCCATGCCGGACGCCACGAGATGCACCATGGACTTGCCGCCGCCGCAAGTCATGTCAACAGAAGACCAGCAGGATGATGCGGTCGCCGATGGACGTGGAGCCGGCGGAGAGCAAACACTACAGGTGTAGCGGTCTCCCGGCTCAAATTTGAAGAAAAATCATCTTTCCAGTTGCATTGTGCTAATATAAAATTTAACTATGAACTCTCTGTATCGCAGGTTAATAAAGATGGGCAAACGTTGATTGTTCCTGAAGTTGGAAAGACTTACGATTCAGAGGAAGCTGCTTATGACATGTACAACACATATGCCGGCAAAGTTGGATTTAGTATTAGAAAGAACCAGACAAAGTGTCAACATGATGGTAGCATATATCAAAAATATATTGTTTGCAGTAACGAAGGTCATCCAGAAAACGCATCGTCGAAGGACACTACAAGGACGGGTTGCAATGCCTGTATTCAGTTTAGTGTTAGCAGAGAGGGGGTTTGGACGGTGCAAAAGGTTGTAACCGATCATAATCATTATCTTGCTAGTCCCAATAAGGTGCATAAATTGAGGTCCCAACGACGTGTTATAGAGGCGGACAGACATCTAATTGGCCAAATACGGGAAGCCGGGATGAAGCCATCCCAGGTATATGACTTCATGGTAGCGTTTTACGGAGGACCGGACAAAGTGCCATTCTCAAAGATGGATTGCAATAATGAGATTCGTCGTGAGCGCAAAAAGTACTTCGAATCAAATGATTCGCAAACACTTTTGGAATACTTGAAAAATAAGCAGAGGGAGGATCCGACATTTTTTTATGCCATTCAAGTAGATGAGAAAGATGGTCGGATTGCTAATTTCTTTTGGGCAGATGGCCAGTCTATCATGGATTACGCATGTTTTGGAGATGCTGTATCATTTGACACTACGTTTCAAACTAATAAGTTTGAAATGCCTTTTGCTCCAATCCTTGGAACCAACCATCACAAGCAGACTATAATTTTTGGGGCAGCGCTCTTATTTAATGAGACCATTGAGTCATTTGTTTGGTTGTTTGAAACCTTTCTAACTGCAATGTCGGGTAAGCATCCAAGCACAATTTTCACTGATCAGGATGCAGCCATGGCAGGAGCAGTTGCATATGTGTTTCGAAATACTAGTCATCGACTTTGTCTATGGCACATTTATCTTAATGCTGCTAAACATCTCGGACATGTAATTCATAAGCATCCTGAGAAGTTTCTACCTGATTTCAAGAGATGTGTCTATGAAGATAGATCAGAGTATAAGTTCAACAAAAAGTGGCTTGAATTATTGGATCAGTACGACCTCCATGATAACGAATGGATGGCAAAGCTATATGAGTTGAGGGAAAAGTGGGCTGCTGTCTATCGTGACTCATTTACAGCTGATATGAACTCGACTCAAAGGAGTGAAGGTATGAATAATGTCTTCAAGCAAAGATTTCGTAGGAGACTCGGTCTCTCGGAACTCCTTGTAGAATGTGAGAAGGTTTCTCATAGTCTTCGGGAAAATGAGTTGGATGCAGATTTTAGTTTGCGCCGAAAGAACCCGATTACTTACTCATCTAAGTTGCCTTTGCTGAAGACCGCATCTGAATCATATACAAGGAGGATGTATTCAGAGTTCGAGGAAGAATTTACAGGACAATTTTCAATGTCTTGTAAATTGTTACAAACTGAGGGGTCGGTCATGACATACATGGTTACACATATGAAGAGTGAGTATGGAACAAAAGTTATATTCAATACCGAGGATACTACCATCACATGTTGTTGCAGAAAGTACGAATCCGTAGGTATGTATGCTCTATTTAATTTGCAATATACTAGTTTCTAATACAAATTGATGAAATATGGCATCCGTATTTTACAGGTATATTGTGCAAGCATGCTTTCAAAGTTTTCAATGTGAATGATGTTTTCATTTTGCCATCACAATATATACTAAAAAGATGGACAAAATATGCAAAGAGAGGATATTATGTTGAAAAACTAGGTACCGAGGAGGAAAGTTTGAAAACGCATGTTGCACGTGTCTCACGGAAGGCCACATCCGTTGCATTGAAGTGTACACGATCAAAGGAACTTCTTATTGATTTTGAGAAAGTTATAGATAAATTTGACGTACAAGCAGATAACTCTCTCAGCAAGGTCGAGGAAAAATCAAATGAGGTTCCGCTAGTTTCAACTACCCACACACTAAAAGGTACAATATCAATTAGAGTTCCTCAGGTGGTAAAAGGTGCAAAGAGTAAACGGTCAAAACTTTCACTTGAGAAGAAGAAAGGAAAGAAAAAAATAGTTCTAAAAAGAAAGGTCTGGTCCTACACATTCTAGCAAGCCTTTTCTATTATATACTTCTATAGTTAGTGTTTAATTTACCTTTCAATTTTTGTCTGAAAATAGGAGACCCAAAAAATGCAGTAGGAAATAGGGATGATGTCATTCATCCACAGGAGTTGATGGTAAAACATATGACTTGGACTTGGTATTACATTTTCATTTTTTTCTTACATATTTGTATGAACATTTTCTTATTATATGACACAGGATGTTACTACTGGTACAATTGACGTTCCTAGTATGGCTGCTCAGTTGATCCAAGGCGGATTTACTAATGCCGCAATTCCAACCTTTGCAAATGATGCATACGGGCAACCTTCAGCCATGTATGCTCCTTTCATCCAAGGCGGATTTACAAGTCTAAGGAATATGATGCTTTCGATGTAATTTGGTTTACCCATGAATTGTAATTGATGTACTGTGGCACACTGGATTTTGTCTTCATTTGCAATGTTTGAGTTTTGATGAGTTTGTACGCCAAGATGCTTAAGAAGTTATAGAATTTATGAACTGCTGTATTAGAATATAAGCATTTTCCAAATTGCAGTCTAAATAGTTGTCAGATTTCATAGTAAAATATTGAGCCTCACACTGAAGTTTAGGCCTACTTAATGACAGTAAAATATAGCAGCTTCGCTACAGTGCATAGCAAATCAGAGACACTGGAGAAACACTCATATTTTTTTAACACATCCATCAAAATGAAGATTTCATATTATCCATATGTATTGTCAGGGAGAACAATCAGCTATAGGCTGGTACAAAGTTGTCATGAATTCAACATCACATTTGCAAGATTTGACATTCCTAGTCTAAGTCTGCTCCATCAGCAACCATTGCGTCTTCTTCAACGGGTTTTTCAGCAGTTGTGTTTTTCCAACATTATACTTGAGAGCCTTTCGATATAAGAACGACAGCGGAGTGTAGCTATTGCGCGAGTAGGTGGCCTCCAGTTCGCTCTTTGCTCCCTCATGTTGATGCCTACCACAACCTTGTACTTCAGTTAGGATTCTAGGCATCTTGCACCTGTACAATGCATTATCCTTGTTCGAAGCACCAATGCTGTGCAGCGCCATCTTTACTGAAGCTCTTCAAGCATGCAGGGGGAGAAGCTTATGCCTTTTTAATGTTCTACTATAAAACTCTGCAAGCAGCAATCCAGTTGACTCTAGTCTTGTACAAACAGTTAAGCTTTGGTTTCCTAGCCCTCCACTTCTTCAGATTGTAGCGAAGAGATAATGGTACCTGGATTAATCAGAAATCCAAGACCATGCATTAGCAATTATCCATACAAGGTAAGGTTGAAAAAACAATTCAGTACATGTAAATCATCATGTCACAAAGGAGGCACATGCTTACACTGTCAATTGATAACTATGTACTCACTAAGGGACTGATACATATCTCTTTTTTCAGACTTGGGGAGATTTGTTAATCATTAATTAGGATTAGAATCAAACTACAAAGCATCAGATATTTTTTTTGGAACATTTGCTTCTCTCCCGCTGCAATCAAGAGTGAAAAAAGCATTCAGCTCTTTTACCTCCCTGCATAGAGCCATCGCTTATAATCTATGATAGGTATATTCACTGGGCCATCTCGCCTCTCGTCAAACTACCGAGTAGTTTAAGAGAAGAATCAGCAAAGCACTGCACGAGCTGGTCGGGGAAATTACCTCTTACCGACGCAAGTTTGGGCGACTCCCAGCGGCGGCACGGAGGCAACTCCCGGCGATGGCGATGCGATTCCCCATGGCGGCGCTGAATTGAATCCCGGCGGCGGCGAGGCGATTCCCGGTGGCGGCGCTGAAGCGAATCACGTCTGCGGCGAGGCGATTCCCGATGGCGGCTCTGAAGCGAATCACGACGGCGGCGGCGGCGTCGGGGCTGAATCCCGGCGGCGCAGGATCTGGAGTCGGCGATTGCTCTGTTCTGTGTGGAGCCGAGCCGCGCATAGCCGAGTCATCACACGAAAAAGAGCCAAGGACGGCGTGCCTGCAGCGATTGGAGCCGAGCCGCATCTCGCGTGGGCAAACCTGAGAAGGTCGTCCGATGTCCAGCAGTACACATGGCAGCAGATCATGTCCGGGTTGCAAAGGATGAGGTTTGCAACCGGTACGCACGGAATTTTTTACTCAACACATGCAAGCAATAGACGGAGTAATAGATGGAGCACTGCCAAAGGTAATTTTGTTTAGTTAATCCTTTAACATTTTCTGTCTCATTTTCGTGCCTCGCCACTTATTTTCCTTGGACTGCAACTTTTTAAGGAGCATAAATTTTTCTCCTTTTTTTTTGGTAAATTGATTAGGTGCTGAAAGCCATAGTTGATGAAGTGGCCAAGTTGGAGCATCCATCATTTGGCAGTGAAAATTTAGCTCGGGTAAGAAAATACATCTTTTGTACTTCACCCGTACTTGGGAATGCTGGATTGAATGACTGAATTTTTACCTTCAAAGCTAACTTCTTCCTTCTTTTCTTGCATTCATGCATAAAGGATGATGGCCCTTGGGTTGAAGCAGGAAAGTTGCTTGACAGTTTTATAGGCCTCGCTGTCCAGATTTGCGATGGCCTGGATGCTTGTGGTTTTGCTGAAACACTAAAGGGTGTAGATCTTACTCTGGACACATTCGTCATGAAGCTTAAGAAGATACTAGAATTGTACAAGTATCCAACTACCGATTTTCCTAGCATAAGGCGATCTACACTTGAACTCATGACCCAGATGGTACAAATGAACAGCAACTACAGAGAAATATTCCTACAATGTGGAGTGTATGAGCAGCTGAAAGAAGTGGCAAAGACTGTTGGAAGGGTTGAGAGATTTGACCTGTTCCACTGCGGTATTGGGGTTGGTGGTAATGACAGCATATCATACATCCGTTCTCTTGTGAGTGACTTAAAGGAACAGCTTGAGCTCTGCCCCCATTTCGATCAAAGGTACTATTTCTCTTTTTCCCTATTACAAAATTGTTGAGTAGCATTTACGATCTTTCAGTACTCCCTCCGATCCATATTACTTGTCGCTCAAACGGATGTATCTAAAAGTATTTCAGTGCTAGATACATTCGGTTGAGCGACAAGTAATATGGATCGGAGGGAGTACTATTTTTGTTCTGTATGATGATGCACTGCAGTTGCCAAGATAGCTGCGATGACGTCTAAGCTGATTTCGTTGCATGTTCTTTGCAGATCACACTACTACGGGGCACATGCAGGCACCTTAACTGTTTTGGTCGCCTAACTCATATCTTTTGATTGCTTTTGGCATGAAGCATCGACTGTGTGTCTATGGTTGTGCTTTTTATTTCAAGCAAGAGTATCCTAATGTATTTGCCTATTAAACTTCTGCTCATGTCTAAGTGTGGTTGTGTTTGGTCGGTACAAGTCTATTTGCATGAATAATTGGTGAGCAGTTTCTTTAATGTTTCAAAATTGTAATTTTCAATGAATTCACTGTTTTGTGGAAGCCTTTCAATAAATGGAAAAAAAGTTGCTTTTACCACCTCACGGAATTCCGAATAAAGGCATAGTTTGGAAATCTCAGATGAAGTTGCAAAATTGTTTGGTCATATTCCCTTCAAATTAAGGCATTTGGAATAGGGAAATGTTGCTGGCCGGGCCGTCGGCCGAAATGTTCGGCCGGTCGCGCTACGTGTGTTCGATGTCTTTACATCCAACGACTGGGCCTCGTGCCAGGTGTACCCCCCGCTACACGCACTCGCCAGATCGATCCGTTCACCAGATTTGTTGCAACCGTTGCTTCAGAACGCACTCGCCCAACGCAGCCAGCATTTGGGCCAGTCTGTGCGAGAGAGGAGCTGAGGGGATAGATCCGGCGACCGGAGGGATGACGCGCGGCGCGCCTGAGATCTGGATTCGGCGACCGGAGGGGCGACGCGCGGCGGCGCCCAAGATCTCGCTCCCCCGACCCTGATGGAGCCACCGGCAGGTATTCCCCCTCCCCCACCCCCTTCTGCCGTTTGCTCGGGCCCTGACCCGCACCCTAATTTGTTCCTCCCCGACCCTGATCTCGCGCCCGTGCTCCCTTCTGCCGTTTGCTCGGGCCCCAACTGGTCGCCGGATCCATCTAGTCCACTAGGTTCTCCATCTAGTCCACTAGGTTCCGCCTTGCTCGGGCCAGTGTTTTGTTCTGGCCTTTGTTCTGCGGCCTGTAGGATTTGCTTATGTGGGGGAACAATTTGGGGGAGCATCTACTTGTCATACACTATCTCAATTAAATGTTGGAAGCAGTCGCTCATATCCAAGTATTTGTTAGTGAGCGATTCGGTGACAATATTCAGCAGGTTGCATACCTCTTGTCTGTCCCCCCTATCTGTCTAAGTGTCCTTGGTAAAACTTTCTTCATTGAAGGCAGTACGTGGGTATCCATCTTATCTATGGTCTGCGGGTCATCCACATGACCAAAACAAAGGGTACGAAAGCAGTGAAACCGATATATCTGTTGAAGGCGATCCCACCGGTCCTATTTATTAAGTTGCAATGGCGAGTATCTTTGGCCCTGCTGTATAGCGTTTGGGGTCAATGTGCTTTTGGTGGGTCGAAACAATTTTGAGTTCTGTTTTCGGCCATGCACAATGAATGCTATCTATAGATTCTAGTTCTGTTTTGAGCTACTTGTCATACAATTTGAGTTCTGTTTTGAGCTACTTGTCATACACTGATGTATAGCGTTCTAGTTCAATGAGCTTGTGAAGCTCCCCTGTTTTGAGTTGTAGAGTGTTCGGAATTTATACTGGTTGCATTTAAGTTGTTGTCATACACTGCTGTATAGCGCCTAGGTCAATGAGCTTCTGCTTTTGTTACAATTATAGTGTGGAATGCACCAACTAGTGGACTAGATGGAGAATTGGACGTGTTTATCTGTCTGTTTTGTACTGTAGTAGATGATGGCAAGCGATTCTGGCTGTGACCTGTGAACGGCTGAAATATTTTGCAACGGCTATTTTTGTTGGTGGTAGCAAAAAACAGAAACTGCTCCAGCAAAAAAACATTATGGTTCCAGCAAAAATGCATCGTCTTCGACGGTTGCAACACATATGTTCTTTTTTGCCACCTATTTTGATGATGCAGTTTGTATGCTTTTATTGACTTGTTTTTTTCCTTTTTGTAGATGTTGCAGGACCCTCTGGTGAGAATGAAGGGATCAAGAAGGTTAAGAAGAAGATAAAGAAGAAAGGCAATCTATGTGGATTCAAGTCAAGGTTTAACTCAAAAAGGCTTGCTGAAATTGGGAAGCAAGTATCACTGGAGAAAAGGAGAATCATTAGGGAGGGACCGTTTGGAGACTTGTTGGACATCCGATCTTTCAAGGTGCCCCACGAGCTCATTGAGTTTGTTGTGATGAACATGAATCACATACTCTCTGAGTTCAAATACAAGAACAAATCCATCAACTTCAGCAAGCTCATGGTGAAAAGGATTTTCAATGTGCCATCTGGTGATAGACCCGTGAAGCTTCTTAAGAAGAGTGATGAGCATGATCTTCGCACCGTCTACAAGGATGGCAGCAGGGCTCCAATCGCCCATGTTGTCAAGTTGCTCACTAGCTGCAGCGATGAGGATGTTGTTATGATAAATAGGACTTGGGCACTCCTTGCGTTGGCAACTGTTCTGTGCCCAGGCACTGGCAATATGGTGAATCTTGAGTATCTAGCTTCCTTGGAAGATATGTCTGCGGTGCATGAATTTGCTTGGGATGAGCACTTGTTGGCACGAGCGATGGAGGAGGTCGCAGTCTTTCAAGAGAAGAAGAGGATGCGAGGAAATACAGAAAAAGAGTTTCAGATCGCTTCATGCCTTCCCATGTTAGCGGTATGCAACACAGCATTATGAAATACCTCCATCTACTTTCTTTGCTGTATGAAACCTTTTTGCACATTATCTATAGCTTGCATATATGTTTTTGTTGGCTAATGTCTTTTTCCGTTTCTAAGCAGATCATATACATGGATCATGTTGATATCCCGGCCGGCCTTCCAAGTGAGCATGTCATTGATTATTCCGTGCCGAGGATACATGTTGTTTGTCAAAAGGATTTTGATTGGTTGGATAAAGTTGACAAGAACAAGCTCACTCTTGGGCAACCTTTCTACGGGAAACACGCCCAAGTAATTTTGCTACATCCCGCCCCATATTTTTCTTTTGCTAATGGAGTATTAACACTCCTATGTTTCTTTTGCGAACTAAATTTGCATGTAGGAATCTTTGCTTTTACATTTAGGTTATGGCAACCTTCTTATTTCCACCACTCATGTTTTGTTTTCCTAGATCCGGAGTTTGTGCAACACCCCATACGGAGCACAACTCATGGGACAGGAAGTTGGTGCTGAAGCAGCCAGTGGGCAGGGAGTTGGTGCTGAAGCACCTAGTGGCCAAGGAAGCCAAATTCATGCTGCTGAATTTCAAGCAAAGGACTCTCAGTCAAACGAGGCTCAACAAAATGTTGATGCTGAACCACACCTATCATCATTGCTGAATGATTGGCTGCATCAATCATTCCCTAGCATGCAAGATCTAAGTGTATATACCTCTCCCTTCGCATTATTTTTGTTATACCCAGTTGCAAGTGTTGTTTTTTTTGCTGCATCCTTCATTCTGATATGCTACAACCATGTATTGTTGTTGCTTCATGTTTGGTTTAAGTTCATTCATCCATATGTTTAGTTTGCTACGTCCATATGTTTAGTTTGCTTCATCCATATGTTTATTTTGCTACATCCATATGTTTATTTTGCTACATGCATATGTTTATTTTGCTACATCCATATGTTTTATTTTGCTACATCCATATGTTTTAGCTTGCTACATGCATATGTTTAGCTTGCTACATGCATATGTTTATTTTGCTACAACTACATTCTATTTTCTGCTTCATCCATATCATAATTTTGCTACATCCATATCAATAATTTGCTACCTTGATGTATAGATCATCTGTTTTTTTTATTCATGCATGACATTAAAATGCTACAATGACATTGCTTTAATTTGATTCATAGTGACACAGCAACAAACCTACTTTGTTTCTCACTTAATCATTTGTGCCTTTTTTTACATGCAGACTTTTTCAAAATCTTGATGTAGTAGATGACTGAAATGTTCAAATCTTCATCCTCTTGTAGGTACCAACTCAGTTTCAAATGCTGTATGACAAGCACAAGGGTATTTTTGCATCGGAGGTTGATGCAGCAGTAGGCAAGCTTGGACAGTGTTTAAAGGGATTGCAGTGCAACCGGATGGCCGCTCTCCTTCGTGATGTTGGAGACGGCATCACAACTACCATTGAGCCCAACTTTTTATTTGAAGCACCATCATCTAAAGCTGCAAATGATGGCCGTGGAGCTGAATCTCAAGATGATGGTGCCGCTAAAGCTGCAAATGATGGTAGTACTGCTGAAGCTCAAGATGATGGTGCCGCTAAAGTTGCAAATGAAAGCAGTACTGCTGAAGCTCAAGATGATGGTGTTGCTAAAGCTGCAAATGATGGCAGTGCTGCTCAAGCTCAAGATGATGGTACAACACCCAGCATGAACAAGGATGAAGTCACTGGATTGAACCTACAAGTTGAAACAGAGGTTGCTAAAACTCATGAGCAACAAAGAGTGAGGTTCGAAATGGATGGCAACGTCTCACCTCACAGCCCTTCACTCTTCTATGATGCACCTAGGAGTGCGACAGCTGGCATTTGGGATGACGAGCCATCATGTGAGTTGTTCCCAAAAGGCTCCGAAGACTATGAGTTGATGCATTGCACGGACGAGCCTACAATCAAAATGAAGACAGTCAGCCCCATCTTTGCAAACATCCCAGTGTTTCCTGTTTCAGACGACGATGACAGCCCAAGTATGCTTCCTTCCTCTTGCATTGCATTTATTTTTGTTATTCTTCATGTCATTTTTTCACATATGTGTGATTGCAGCAAATTCTTTTTTGTACAACCTCTTGCAAACTCATCCATTTCTTGTTTTCCTACAACTCCCATGATGGCAGCTACAGAAGAGAAAATTGTTGATGTAAGTAGTGGCCCTAGCACACATGACAAGAACACTAGGAAGAAGAGGATGGCTAAAGTCCCGGCCATCAAAAATGCCAAGGCAAAGAAGCAAAAGGTTGACGAAGTTGCAGCTATGTATGAGAAGTATGTTAAGCACGGGAAACCATTGAAGAAATCACTACCCAATGAGCAAGTGTGAGTTACCTAAGCCCTACATGTTTGTGATTTTTTTATTTTTCTGCTCGAAACAAATGATTCATTTGATTGCAACTATGGTAATAGGACACCGTTCATCAAGATAGGTGGTTTTTACGTTGGTTACAAGAAATTCCTTACATGCTTGAAGCCTCGCGGGGATATGAATGATGAGGTTATGTCATTATGTATTGAGATGAACAACCTCGCATCTCGTGCAGCAAGCAACAGTGTTTTGAAGAAATACATGTTCTCAGTCCACGCGGGGGTAAGTTTTTGTAAAAACAAGGAATGCTTCATTCCTTTTTGATTCATATTTTTGCTGCAACACACACTAACCATTGTGTTGTTTCTTTCAAGTAGATCCTACTAAAACAAGACCCATCAACCTTCCGAGCACTAGATCTCATGCCCGAGCTTGAAAGGGCTGTCACAAAGTTCAAGGTTCAAAAATTTGACCTCGTAAGTTTCCCGAGAGCCTTCTTTTGTTTCACAGCACAAAACATTTTCAAATATGCATCCAATGATGCAACGCTGCTGTAACATTTTTAAAAAAGCTTCAACCATGCTTTCAATAAGCTTCAACCATGCTTTCAAGATGCTTCAACCATGTTTTAGAAAAGCTTTTAGAAAAGCTTCAACCATGTTTTCAAGATGCTTCAACCATGTTTTAAAAAAAGATTCAACTATGCTTTTAATAAGCTTCATCCATGCTTTCAAGATGCTTCAACCATGTTTTAAAAAAAGCTTCAAACATGCTTTCATTAAGCTTCATCCATGCTTGCAAAATGCTTCAACCATGTTTTAGAAAATCTTCAACCATGCTTTAAAAAAGCTTCAACCATTATTTAAAGATGCTTCATCCATGCTTTCAATATGCTTCAACCATGTTTTATAAAAGCTTCAACCATGCTTTAAAAAAGCTTCAACCATGCTTTAAAAATGCTTCAACCATGCTTCCAATCAGAGTCTACAACAACTAACTTTAAAAGTGCTTCCACCTTTCTGACTTTCTTTTGTTTTTCCAGCTCTTTTTCACAATTGTTCATGATCGCCATTGGATACTTGTTTGCGCAAACTTGCTTCACAAATAGTGGAACATTTTTGACTCAATCAATGGAAAAGGAAAACAATCTCCTTTGAAGAAGCAGGCCAATAACCTGGTAGGCTCGTGCTCTCTATTAAATTTCTGTTTTCCTTTTTGATTCATCTACATAAACGCCACGTTGTCATCTTTACACACCTCATTTTATTTTTCAAACTTATGTGTGTGTTTTTTGTGGTAGATCACAAACTTTTCAAATCTCGCACAAGAGTGCAGCGAATTCAATGTCAATGTTGGATCTTTCACCCGTGTTGACCTAGAGGATTACCAAAAGCAAAACAACCTGTGAGTTTTTCTTTTTTCTTTTTGCTTCAACCATGTGTTGCATTTCAACAATTTTATTGTTTCCACTATGCATGGAACTATGATGGAGAACTTATTTTTTATCCCACAGGTGTGATTGTGGTTTTTTTGATCTCAAATATGTTGAAAACTATGATGGAAAAGCCGTGAGGGACTTCAAGCAGGTACACATTTTTATTTTTTTGCCTTGTCATTTTTGTTACAATCTATTTTCTTTGTTTTGAATACTCATGCAGCAACATACTTGCTTACTTTTTGCATTCATATTACAGGAGGACATGGCACGATACCGCATGCATGTGGCACACAACCTCTTCACTCACCCAATGAACAATGCCCCAATGGAGCGGGCATTCCAGCAAGAGTTGGCGGCTTGATTTTCTGGAAGGTTCAAGATGAAGAAGCTCGTTTCTTTGTTAGGTTTAGATCATGAACGAGGTGGTAGCGTTCCAATAGGATTAAAGTGGTGCGCGTTCGTATGTAAACTGATGATACCTCCGGTAAAAACAGATGTGCTCTTATTTTGGCATGTAAAATGATGACAACTTGATCTTTAGGTGAAGCACTTCTTTTGTGTTTAATGGCATGTGTTCTTTTGTTTGCCAACATGATCATGCTGGTTCTATCGGATGTTTTTTTTGTTTCGCTTGTTCTGAAATATGAAAATATTTCAAACTTCACCCATCACGAATAAATTGCTGGAAGCTCACAGAAATTAGCTACATCCCTACAAATTTTTTGATGGAAGCATAATGTAAAAAAGCTTCAAAAGTTATACTGAAAAAATATTACTACCAAACATTTTCTATATTGCTACATTCTAATTGCAATTGTATTGCTACAAGCTTCAAAAGCAAATTTTTGTTGCATAGCAAAAATCAACATTTTAAATCATTGAAGGCTTTATCGTTTCCCAACTTGTTATTTTTGCTTCTACCATGTTTCCTAAAATCTTCAACCATATTTAAAAAAAGCTTCAACCATGCTTCCTAAATGTTTCAACCATGTTTCCTAAATGGTTCAACCATGTGTTCTAAAAGCTTCAACCATTATTAAAAAAGCTTCAACCATGTTTGCACAAAGTTTCAACCATGGTTCCTAAAAACTTCAACCATTTTTTTTAAAACTTTAACCTTTGTTTCCTAAAAGCTTCACCCATGTGTTAATAGCTTCAACCATTTGTTCTAAAAGCTTCAACCATGTTTCCTAAAAGCATCACCATGTTTTCACAAAGCTTCAACATTTAAAAAAAAAGCTTCAACCATGTTTCCTAAAAGCTTCAACCATTTGTTCTAAAAGCTTCAACCATGTTTTCACAGACTTTCTAAATCAACTCTCATAAAACAACAACATTCTGCATTTTTACACCACACATGTAGTAATATGTTGCAATCCCACAAAACAAGCATTCACAAGTAGTCAACACAACTTTTTTATCGCAAATCATGGGGTGTTACAATGCAAGTCATCATTTTTGCCTCACGAAACATCCTAAAGGGTAAGGATTGTTTCAACACCCGGAGCTTTCGTGCTCGCAGTCGAAGCAAGAACAGCAGCAAGGAGTTGGCACTCCTTCACGTTGTGACACTCATCTTCACAATATTTGCATGAAGTCTTCTTTTCCCTTGGCTTTGGAGCTTTCTTCGTTTTTGCTGCGTCCTTCTTTGCTTTCATCTTCATTTCATCTTCCCGAATCTCAATTAGTGGCTTCCTTCGCTTCTCGTTTTCCTTTGGCCTCCCCTTCTTTGCTGACTTTGGTGGGTTCCGCAGTCCTACGGGGGGTGGATCTCGCTGCCCTGTACTTGGACCCCCTGAGACTTGTTCATTTGCTGCAATACCTTGGGCTTCTTCATCTCCTGCAACACCATCCGTTGATGCAGCTTTCATTGCAGCAACCCCAACAATGCCCTGATTAATTAGCCTAGAGACAAAGCTATAAGCTTCATCATTGAAGCATGCATCAGAAGCGAGTTTCCCAAACTTCCGGCAGAGAGAGTTAAACTTCAGGGTGTTTGTTGTGGGGACGCCGAAGTGCATAGCTCTATGCCCTTCGCCCGGTTCAGGCGCAAGGTCAGTTGCAATCTTAGGCCATCTCGGAAGCATGTAAGTCACAGGTATTGTTTGCACATTCATGTGCACCATGACACGGATGATGTGTGGGCAGATCAGCCCGCACATCTCAAACATGTTGCAGCTAAACATGTATGTCTGATCTTCAGGGGTAACACGCACCGTGTACACTTTAGGGTTGACGCCATCATTTGCAACAAGCTGAAACCAGACGACACCCCCTTGCACCTGACATTGAAGCCCAAAGCCTGTTGACTTAGCCAATAGTTTTTGAAACTTGGAAAATACTTCTCTAGTATAGAAATCAGCAGCCTGCTTTTCAATGTTACTGCAAACAAAAAAAGCTTCAAACATCAACAAGAATTGCTACATATATTTCCAAGAAATGTTTCAACCAAACTGTACTGGAAAACAGCAACAAAAAAATGATACCAAGCATTTCTACAACCATCAACAAGAATTGCGACATATGTTCCCAAGAATTGCTTCATATGTTTCCAAGAAATGTATTCAACCAAACTACAGAAATGCTACATGACTTTTGGACTTACTTGCCCCACAGTGGTGGCCTCGTTGTTTCATTGATGAAGCCAGCATTATCCTCACGATCAAGTATTAGCTCTTGACAAAGCTTTCTGTTGCACAAACGTCCAAACCGAGTCTCCATGATAATTTAAAGTCTTGAAGTAGGAATTTAGGCCCTCAGACCGCCCGGTTGTGCCTGTGAATGGGAAGAACTTTTTCCTAAAGTACACAGGAGCCCACATCTTCCTAGTGTTCCACATGTTTTTAGGTGTCTCTTATCAGCCACACCAAATACCTCGACCATATGCTTCCACCTTTCTTCAAACTCCTCAATGGTATCCGAACCATTGATGCAACCATAGAATGCTTCAGCAAAAGGCTCATCCTTGCCCAGCATCTTCCCTAGTTTTGTCCGTGCAACTCGGAAGACGTGCCACTTGCAACATCTGTGTGTTGTCTCCGAGAACACCATTTAGATGGCTGTAGCCATTGCTTGGTCTTGATCAGTCATAATGTTCAATGGATGCTCGTTATTCATTGCCAACATCCATTGCTCAAAGACCCACTTGAATGTTTCAATGGTTTCATCAGGCAACAAAGCACAACCCAAGCAAACGGTGTGTGTCTGGTTGTTAATGCCAACAATCGGAGCAAAGGGTAGGTTGTAGCGATTTGTGCAGAATGTGGTGTAGAAAAACACACAATCTTTGTACTTTGGATACAAGGCCCTTGTTCTACCGTCAACCCAGAAAAGCGCCCTAACAGCTCCATCTTTTTCTAGCTTCGAAAAAAAGAAGTTGGGATTCTCCACTTGTCTTCTCTTAAAGTACTCAATTGTGAGCTCCAAATCACGCTCTGACAGGCTTCTTCGTAGCTTTGCTCTAGCATTTGTCACATCAGTCTTCACATATGGCAAACTCCTTGGATCGCAACACCGTGCATCTCCAAGAAAGCCCATCATATTAGCTGTTGATATGTTGCGATAGTGCAGCGAAGTAATGTACCGCATGTCTGCATCTGGGATTTTTCTATGAGAGCGGCAAAATCTCCGACGTCCCCTTTGTAACATCAGTTGGTGTGTGTGACCAGCCACAAAAACGGTCACAATCCAACTGCCCTCTTTGAGGCTAACACCCATGTGAGCCTTGCAATCATACCTCTCCAGCCTATTTCTTTGTCTCTTGTCACCCACGTCCATATAGATGCCAACTTGTTTGCTTGCTGATTTTTTGTTGCTAGTGTAGCTCATGTCAGCATCATCGCATCTATTTGTTGCAGCACCGTCAGAGATGCTACCACATACATTCTTTGAAGGATCTTTACGTGAGTGTATGCACTCGAAAACTCTGTAGATTAGTATGCGGTTCTGCTCCGGCCTTATTCTCCTACTATACTTTGATGTCACAATGCGAGTTCCGAAGCCCATCTTCGATGCATATTCATTGTAAACACGCTGAGCTTCTTCAACATTGTCAAAAACCATTCCAACAAAAGGCACAATTGGCTGTGATGATATATCTTCGTCTGGTTCATCAACAAGGGTTGCAGCATTTCCATTGGTATTTTCAGTTGCAACATGGGCATTTCTTTGATTTGGAGCTGCACCTTCCGTGTTCAGCTGCAAGGATTCATCACTATCCGTTCCTGGAGTTTCATTCAAATCAATGCCATCGTCTTCTCCTTACTGCGCAACATTTTGTAGTTCATCATCAAGGAAAATAGATGGCTCCACAACAACATTCTGCAACAAAATCAGCACCGAAGTCAATTTCCCTCTTTGTTGTTTTTTGCTTTGTGAAGAAATATGCACAAAGCGCGAACATAAAAAGTGGACCCATGTATCATTTTAGGATGTAGCATGTAACATATAGGTAGTAGCATGTAGCAACTTAAGTACACACTTGTAACATTTCACTAGTAGACAGCAGGAAGAAACTTTTTACTAGCATTAATTGACAACATCTCAGAAATGTTTCAGAAAAATCAACACAAGTATTTTGACAACATGTTTTTCTCATCTCATGCTCAACTATCGAAGTTTGCAACATTTTTTATGTGAAAGAAAGGATCTAGGGTTGCAATTGGAATTCATACCAGATCGTTTTCATCGCGGCCATGCCGTGCTGCATCTTGGAAGACCACATCAGGGTTGTAGTACTGTTGCAGCACAGGTCCACTACCACCAATTTCTTGTCGCCCCAGGGGACTTCGGCCATGAACGGCAGCGGAGCTCGAGGCCACATCCATGGCGGCTAATATGTCATTACGGATGTAAGACATCCTTGAAGCAAATTGAAGGCAGCTAGATAGACGGGGGAGCACCTCCTCGAAGTGATTCGGACGCGGGGACGCGGGGGAAGAGAAATCTGGCGGATCTGGCCACCGCCGCTGGGTGTCGGGGACGGGCAGACGCGGGGGGAATCGCGCGCAGATCGGACTCGTTGTGGTTGGTCGAAACAACGTTTGCAACATTCCACCAATTTTTTGCTTCAACGGTTGCTTCGGCGCGGACTCGCGCGCAGATCGCACGGTCGACGCCAACTGCATCGAACGGCTGGGCTTCGACCGGCCCAACTGTTGGGCCGGCGCGCCGGCGCAGATCGCTGGCCTTTGGAATACGGGAACAACATAAGATTTTAGACATGGTAAGTATACGACCAAAAGAGCTAATGAAGCTCACTGGTTAGATTCAATAGCCGTGTTCAAATCCCATCAACTCTATGACGAGGTTACAGACCTAGGGTAGGGTCACAGGTCCGACCAAGGTACCCCACCCAAGGTGACTACCCTAGAAGATCAAAAGACAAAACTTATGACGATAGAGACAATCGACTGAGACAGTCCAAGAGGACACTCCACTCGACTGAGCCTCATCCACAAGACGACTCAACCCCACTCGACCAATCCAAGGCACTCGACCCCCGAAGGTCAAGTGTCACTTGGGACAGCAACGGTCTGGTATTTACTCGCCGTAGTAAACACCTTAATTACTCTTTACTACGGGCGTTTTCAGTAACGCCTGCCTTAATGTACATTGAACCCTTGGTAACGTGGAGCATGGCTGGGGTCCTGGCGCATTATATAAGCCACCCCCTCCTCTAGAACAAGGGTTCACACCTCTGTAATCCACATATACACATACCAGTCGACCAGCCTCCGGGCACCGAGACGTAGGGCTGTTACTTCCTCCGAGAAGGGCCTGAACTCGCAAACACCTTGTGTACAACACCACCATAGCTAGGGCCTTGCCTCTCCATTCGTACCCCCTACTCGTACTGTCAGACTTAGAACCACGACAGTTGGCGCCCACGGTGGGGCAAGGCGTCTTAGCGACATTTGGTGAGGTTGCAACTCCTCCTCCGACCGCTTTCATCATGGTGTTAGGCGGTGGTTTGGCGTTGGGCCACGAGATCCGACTCGGCATGCTCATCTTCATCGCCGACGACTCCGCATGGCTCCAGGAAGCCCCTCTTGCGTCGAGGCTCTGCCCGCCAGGGGGGCTGCGCACTTTCGCATCGGCGCCGGCGGCGTCCTCCTGCGGCAGCCATCGACTCAGTATTCATTGTCCCCCATCCCCGCCGGCCGCCGCCGCAAACGATCCGGTCGCTCGCGGCTTCAGCGGTGGGTGAAACATGCGGTGGCCCGTCAAATGGCCACCCCTCAAGTCGCGGACATTGAGCCCGACGGCTACCTCTACGGGTCGGCCGATCAGTCGATCGGGCTCGTAGATTCTGTTTCCGAGTGCGGGAGCAGCAATCCCGCAGCAGAAATCCTCATGGTCGATTCGCGCCACAGTCCGCCGGGTTTTCCTCACGGTGGAAATGGCGGCAGCGGCGGCGACCGATCGCACGACAACGACGGTTACATTCCTCAGCCCCTCACCTCCGAGGAAAGGGCTGAACTTTGTCGCCGCAACGAAGATGCACTCTTCACTCCCATCATGGGAGATTCCCCGGAGGCTCTGGCCCTCGAAGCCACGCGCTTGGCCACCGTGGCCGAACGCGCGTGCTTGGAAAACATCCAACGTTCACTCAACGAACAGGCCCGCTGACTGGTCCCCGAGTCCAGTCGACAACCGCGGCAATTGCGTCAGCGCGAAACTCAGGTGTTCCGCACACCAGTCCATAACCTCGAAGCCGCGGCTCGCATCGCGGAGTTGATTCAACCCTCCCAGTCGGAGGCTGGGAGAGGCCTTCAGAAGATCCGAGCTTTGCTCCGAACGGCTGAAGAACAAAACGCGGCTGTTTCTCAGTCATGCAACAGGATTCACAGCAGATCGGTGGCTGCAGACACCGTATGGTCGGCCCACAGTCCAAGATCGCCCCGAGGCGTGAGGAGCGTGGCCCACGGCAAGACCGACATCTGGGTCGGAACGACGATCCACTCGACCGTCGGCACGGACGCCACGACTGCTGTCGTGTGCCTACGCCTCCTCCGGGAAGTGGGTCACACTCGCCCCAGCGGCACGAGGGCAGGCGCCTGCGTGATGACGAGCGGAGGATTCCCCAGATCCCCGGAGGCCAGGTTTCGATGCAAGGTCTATCCTTGTGCAAGGACAGGTCGACCGAAAGCGGGCATCCAGAGAAGAGCGGGGCAGAGATCAACCGAGTGGCGGCCGAGCGCCAGCCTCTGGGCTGAATGTTTCTGTAGTGCTATCAGAGCCGCGGAGATCCCCCCCGAACTTTAGGTTGGCGGCGGGGGTAAGCAAGTTCACCAGTGAGTCGAAGCCGGACACTTGGCTAGAAGACTACCGAGTGGCTGTGCAGATCGGAGGCGGCAACGACGACGTGGCCATGAAGCACCTCCCCCTGATGCTGGGCGGTTCCGCTCGGGCGTGGCTCAATCAATTGGCCACCAGGAGTATTTATAGTTGGGAAGAGCTCGCTCGAGTTTTCGTTCGGACCTTCGAAGGCACCTACAAGCGACCCGCTAGACTCGCAGAACTTCAGCACTGCGTAGAAGCCGAGTGAAACTTTGAGGGATTACATCCAGCAATGGACCACCTTGCATCACACGATGGAGAACATGTCTGAGCACCAGGCGGTTTGCGCTTTCAAGGAGGGCGTACGTAACCGAGAATTGAATCTGAAGTTTGGTCGAACAGGCGACATGTCCCTATCACAGATGATGGAGATTGCCAGTCGGTATGCCAACGGTGAGGAAGCCGATCGGCTCTGCTGCGACAAGAAACCAGTTGGGCAGGACGACCAGAATTCCAATCGGAAGAACAAGCGCAAGGCTGAGCCAGCCGCTCAGGGAGAGGCTGCAGTGGTCAATCAAGGAAAGGGCAAAGGGAAGCCAAAAGGTTCCTGGACCCCCAAGAAGGGAAAGGGTCAGTCTGGGGATGATATGCTCGACCAGCCGTGCCCCATACACACGAAGAAAGATGAAGAGGGAAACTTGGTGTATCCCAAGCACACCACTCGACAGTGTCGGCTCCTGATCCAGAGCTTCCAGAAAGATCAATCGATTGAGAAAGAAAAGAATCAGAAGAGTCTGATGATAAGGAAGGGGATGGAGGATACCCCCAGATCAACTCCACTTTGGTGATTTTCGCAGACGTCGAGAGCAAAAGTCGACTGAAAATCATCAACAGAGAAGTAAACATGGTTGCCCCGGCGACCCCCACGTTTTTGAAATGGTCAAAGACCCCCATCACATTCGACCAGTCAGATCACCCAGCACACATTGCCACCCCCGGGCGGCAGGCACTGGTGCTCTAGGGTGCCCCCTGCCCCCTATATAAAGGAGCAAGGGGGTCGGTCGGCCTTGGGGCGCACCAAGGAGAGGGAGGAGTCCTCCTCCTAGTAGGAGTAGGACTCCTCCTTTCCTAGTCCAACTAGGAGGAGGAAGGGGGAAGGAAGGAGAGGGAGAGGAGAATGGAAATGGGGGGGCTCCCTAGTCCAATTCGGACTCCCTATAGGGAGGGGGCGTGGCTGCCCCTTGTGGGCTGCCTCCTCACTTCCCTATGGCCCATGTAGGCCCAATAGTTCCCCCGGGGGGTTCCGATAACCCCCCAGCACTCCGATAATTATCCGGTGACCCCTGGAACTCATCCGGTGTCCGAATATAGTCATCCAATATGTCTACCCAGTAATTGAAGGCACACGCCTGACCAGAGTTCTGATGGATGGGGGCAGTGGCTTGAATATCTTGTATACAGCAACCCTCCGGGATATGGGCATTCAGATGTTCAAAATGAGGGAAAGTAACAAGAGATTCCACGGGGTAATCCCCGGGAAGAAAGCCGATTCGCTTGGCCAGATCACACTCGATGTGGTCTTTGGTGAGTCGAAGAATTACCGCAAAGAGAAGCTGACGTTCGAAGTGGTGGACTTCAACAGTGCCTATCACGCCATCCTGGGTAGGTCCGCCTACGCTAGGTTCATGGCTCGACCATGTTACGTCTACCTCAAGCTGAAGATGCCGGGACCCAACGGCATTATAACCGTCACTGGGAACCATCAGAAAGCGGAAGAATGCTTCCAGAAAGGCTCGAAGATCGCCGACGAGCAAATGGCAGCAGTAGAGATGGAGGAGTACGGAAAGAGCGTGGATCCGAGTGATCTGCTGAGGGTGAAGAAGCCGGCTTCCGGAAGTCAGCTTTCCAGTCGGCCGGGGACACAAAACCCGTGCACATCCACCCCACCGACCCAAACGCAGCACCGACCCAAGTCTCGACTACACTCGATAGCAAATAGGAAGAAGCGCTCGTCCAGTTCCTCCGTGAGAACTGGGACATCTTCGCATGGAAACCATCAGACATGCCGGGTGTACCCAGGGGACTGGCTGAGCACCATTTGCGAGTTGACCCTAAAGTGAAACCTGTGAAGGAACATCTCCGTCGATCCGCTGCGGAGAAGCGAAAGGCAATTGGCGAGGAAGTGGCTCGACTCCTGGCAGCAGAGTTTATCCGCGAGATATACCACTCCGAGTGGCTCGCCAATGTCGTCATGGTCCCCAAGAAGGACAAGTCTCTCCGCATGTGCATCGATTTCAAGCACATCAATCGGGCCTGCCCGAAGGATCATTTTCCCCTTCCCCGCATCGATCAGATAGTCGACTCGACTACGGGATGTGAACATTTGTCCTTTCTGGACGCGTATTCCGAGTACCATCAGATATGTCTGTTCGGGCCCGACGAAATCAAGACAACTTTCATCACCCCCTTCGGGTGTTTCTGTTATGTCACCATGCCTTTCGGCCTCAAAAATGCCGGCGCTACCTTCATGCGCATGATCCAGAAGTGCTTGATAAAGGAAATCAGTTTTAACGTCGAGGCATACATGGATGACATTGTGGTCAAGTCACGGAAAGGTTCCGACCTGCTGACTGACCTCGCTGAGACATTCGCAAGCCTAAGAAGCTACGATATCAAGCTCAACCCGTCAAAGTGTACATTTGGAGTTCCTGGCGGCAAGTTGCTCGGTTTTCTCGTTTCCGAACGGGGAATCGACGCCAACCCACAGAAGGTCAGCACCATCCTCCGAATGAAACGCCCCGAGCGTATACACGACGTCCAGAAGCTTACTGGTTGCTTGGCCGCATTGAGTCGATTCATTTCTCGTCTTGGTGAGAAGGCACTATCTCTCTACCAACTCATGAAGAAATCCGACAAGTTCGAATGGAATCCCGAAGCCGAAGCAGCGTTTGAAGAGCTCAAAGCCCTGCTGTCCACCCAGCCGGTGCTCGCTGCCCCAGTCAGCGGAGAGCCTCTTCTACTGTATATTGTTGCACCGGACAAGTCGTCAGTACTGTACTCACGGTCGAGCGGGAAGAAGAGGGCAAGGCATACAAGGTTCAATGCCCGGTCTATTATATATCCGAAGTTTTGACTCCCTCCAAGCAAAGGTATCCACATTACCAAAAGCTTGTGTACGGGATTTACTTGAATGCAAAAAAGGTTGCCCATTACTTTTCGGACCATACGATCTCAGTCGTCAGCGACGCTCCGCTGTCAGAGATCCTAAACAACCGAGACTCAACCGGTCGAGTGGCAAAATGGGCGATCGAACTTCTTCCGTTAGATATCAAGTTTGAAGCGAAGAAAGCCATCAAGTCTCAGGCTATACCAGATTTTTTGGCCGAGTGGATAGAACAAGAGCTGCCGACTCAAGTTCAGTCGGACCATTGGACTATGTTCTTCGATGGATCGAAGATGCTGAACGGATCCAGCGTAGGCGTGGTCCTGGTTTCTCCCAGGGGCGACAAGGTCAGCTACGTCCTTCAGATCCACTTTGATTCATCAAACAACGAAGCCGAATACGAAGCGCTTTTATACGGCTTGCGTATTGCCATCTCACTCGGCGTCCGTCGCTTGATGGTCTACGGCGACTCCGACCTGGTGGTGAACCAAGTGCTGAAAGAATGGGACGTCAGGAGCCCGGCAATGACCAGTTATTGCAGTGCGGTGCGGAAGCTTGAAAAGAAGTTCGAAGGCTTAGAGCTCCATCATGTGCCCAGGGCCAAGAACCAACTAGCCGATGACCTCGGCAAAATTGGGTCGACTCGGAAGCCCATTCCCAAGAATGTGTTCCTAGAGCATCTGCACACCCCTTTTGTCAAAGAAGACCCCTTCACGGAAGAGCCCCTGTAGCCAGTCAGCGCGTCAGATCCGACTGAAGTCGAGATACCGGCCATGGTCGACTTGATCATGGAGGTCTTAGTGATTACGCCGGACTGGAATGTGCCATATATATCTTATCTGCTCAGGCAAGAGCTCCCAGAAGATGAGGAAGAAGCACGCCAGATCGTCCGCCGATCCAAGGCGTTCACCGTCATCCAGGGTCAACTCTACAGAGAAAGCGTCACTGGAGTCGCTTAGCGCTGCATCACTCCATAGGAAGGTCAACTGATCTTAGATGAAATCCACTCGGGAACTTGCGGCCACCACGCTTCTTCTCGGACTATAGTGGCCAAAGCATACCGAGTCGGGTACTACTGGCCCCGCGCCAACGAGATGGCCAAGGATATTGTGGACAAATGCGCAGGTTGCCAGTTCTACTCCAACATGAACCACAAGCTAGCGTCCGCCTTGAAGACCATTCCGCTGGTTTGGCCCTTCGCTGTTTGGGGCCTGGACATGGTCGGCCCTTTCAAGACAGGGAGGAGCGGATTCACCCACCTGCTCGTGGCAGTCGACAAGTTCACCAAATGGATTGAGGCCAAGCCCATCAAGAACCTCGAGTCAAGCACCGCCATCAGCTTCATCAGGGAATTGATATTCAGATATGGGGTTCCCCACAGCATCATCACAGACAACGACTCCAACTTTGACTCGGATGAATTCAGAGCTTTCTGTGCTTCCCAAGGAACACGAGTCGACTACACCTCCGTAGCACATCCGCAGTCGAATGGGCAGGTAGAAAGAGCGAATGGTTTGATTCTTTAGGGCCTAAAACCACGGCTCATGCGTGATCTTAAGCATGCCGCTGGGGCTTGGGTAACGGAACTACCATCTGTCTTATGGGGTCTGAGAACAACTCCAAACCGGTTGACCAACCACACCCCTTTCTTCATGGTCTATGGAGCTGAAGCGGTGTTACCGAGCGACTTGTTACACAACGCCCCCAGAGTGGAACTCTTCTCCGAAGCCGAGGCAGAGCAGGATCGTCAGGATGCAGTGGACCTTTTGGAAGAGGAAAGAGAGATGTCCTTGATCCGATCGACCATCTATCAACAAGACCTGCGTCGATTCCATGCTCGCAACGTCAGAAGCCGAGCATTCCAGGAAGGGGACTTGGTCCTTCGAGTGCATCAGAAACATCCACACAAGCTCACCCCGGCCTGGGAAGGTCCATTCATCATCACCAAGGTATTACACAACGGAGCATACCACCTCTACAACGTAGCCAAGAAGAAAGTCGAACCTCATTCGTGGAACGCGGACCTGCTCCGCCGCTTTTACTGTTGAGACACTCGACGGTCGAGTTGTAATAAAGATTTTACAATTTGTTTCAAAGACAAGTTAGCAATGATCCTTTAATGATTGATGTTCTCTAAAAACGTTGGTCTTCAAAATCCCCCAGTGGGTGCTTAGCTGCGATCCTCCGAGCTACATTACAAGTATAAAGTGGCTCTGCCTTCCGAGCTCCGCCACAAATACAACGTAGCTTGGAATCGCCTAAGTTATAAACATCCACTCCGAGTGAAGAGCAACCCTCTCACTCGGGGGCTTAGCTGCGACCCCGTGACTCGCGTAAGTTTCAAACACTTACTCCGAATGAAGAGCAACCCTCTCACTCGGGGGCTTAGCTGCGGTCCTCCTAACTACGTCGCAAGTATAATGTGGCTCTGTCTTCCGAGCTCCGCCACAAATACAACGTAGCTTGGAATCGCCTAAGTTACAAACACCCACTCCGAGTGAAGAGCAACCCTCTCACTCGGAGGCTTAGCTGCGACCCCATGACTCACCTAAGTTTCAAAGACTTACTCC
>LR738713.1:691795702-691820559 GCA_902687465.1 Secale cereale
CGCCTAAGTTTAAAACACTTACTCCGAGTGAACAGCAACCCTCTCACTCGGGGGCTTAGCTGCGGTCCTCCGATCTACGACGCAAGTATGATGTGGCTCTGTCTTCCGAGCTCCGCCACCAATACAACATAGCTTGGAATCGCCTAAGTTTCAAACATCCACTCCGAGTGAAGAGCAACCCTCTCACTCGGGGGCTCGGCTGCGGTCCTCCGAGCTACGACACAAGTATGATGTGACTCTGTCTTTTGAGCTCCACCACCAATACAACGTAGCTTGGAATCGCCTAAGTTACAAACATCCACTCTGAGTGAAGGGCAACCCTCTCACTCGGAGGGTTAGCTGCGACCCCGTGACTCGCCTAAGTTTCAAAGCCCTACTCCGAGTGAAGGGAAACCCTCTCACTCGGAGGCTCAGCTCCAGACGTCGACTCAAAGATTCAAGCAATCAAAGAAGAGCCGCAAACCGAAATATCAAAATCAGATAAAAGCCCCGCAAGATTCGGGCAAGAGTACTTTGGCCAGAAGCCCACCAGAGTTTAACGATTACAAGACCACACGGCATTCCGCGAAAAATAGAATTAAAGTATCAAAGTCACTCATCAGGAGGAGACGGGCTCGCGGGCGCGACAAACTCGTCCAAGTCGATCCCGTCGGCGATGCGGGTGGCGGCTTCCAAGAAAGTCTCCATAAACGACTTGAATTGAAGCTCCTTCGTATTGGCAATCTTGAGCGCCGCAAGCCTTCTCCCCTTCACCTCCTTGCAGTGCACACGGACCAAGGACAGCGCCACATCGGCTCCACTCCGGGCTGATGACTTCTTCCACTCCCACGCTCGGTTGGGGATCTCATTGAGTCGAGCCATCAGGGACTCAAGGTCGTTCTCCTGCACGACCCCCCTCCAGAGCGCGAGGTTGATTCGAGCCATCACCGCTTTCAACTGTCCCAGATAATCCGTGGCTGCAGTAAGGCGGGACTCCAGCCTCAGGATTTTATCACAACCTCATCCTTCACAGTGGAATTGGTTGGGTCCAAGCCGGGCTCGACCCGCCCAGTCTCTTCCTCAAAGTTACGACAAAACTCTGCGCCGGAAATAGCAAGTCGAGTCAGCAAACAAGATACGGGTCGACCGGTCCAGCCTAACCCAAGCCGAAAGGGACATACCTTCGAGCACGAGGTACCATTTCTTGGTAAGGTCACCCAGATAGGCCTCAAGATCAACCCTCTTTCGGAAAAAAGCCTTGTACTTGTCGTTCAAGACAGTCTTGGAGTTCTTCAGCCGGGTCACCTCTTGATTAGCCGCGTCGAGCGAGCCTCTCAGCCTGACGATCTCCGCCTCGAGCGCACCTACAGAAGCCAACTTATGCGCTGCCAGTTCAGCCTTCTCTTGAGCCGCCTGCTGCGCCGCCGCCAGGTCGAGATCCTTCTGCTCCAAGGCCGCTTCCAGTTGACCTACCAAAGCCACCACTGGACAGATGAACATGAAGGAACACAAGGCATATCTATCAAAAGTCAGTCGACAAAAGGTAGGTGTCGGTTACCAGCCGCATCATCCTGCGTCCTCTTCAGATGGTCCCGAGCCAACTACAAGTCGAGATTGAGCTGAGTTTGCTTCTTCTCAAGGTCTGCAAATTTGGCTCCAAACTCGAAATTTGGCTCCAAACTCGCAAGATTTCTGCATCAACACGGCAAAACAAGATTCTAAGACTACAGTCGAGTCAAAACACTCAACCGCAGTCTCGGGGACTACACCCAGTGGGTGCACTGAGCGTGCCCCCACTGGTTTCACTCGGCCGAGATCATCCCGGCTCGAGCTAAAAAACAACAACAACAACAACAACAACAACAACAAGGAAGAAAAGTTCTATAGTAAGACCATGGCCGACCGCCAGCAGTCGACCACGGTCTCGGGGACTACACCCAGTGGGTGCACTGAGCGTGCCCCCACTGGTTTCGCTTGGCCGCGATCGTTCCGGCTCGAGCTCAAAAAAAAACCGAAAGCAAGCACATCAAGAATTCACCTAGTGGGTGTGGTGTCATCTCACGAACAAAGCAGCAGATTCTCTCGAAGCCAAAGACTATTTCAGTGAAGATAACGAACCTAGACGTTAGCCCAAAGAGCAGAACTGGCATCATGAGCGGCCATGCTGGCCTCGTATGCCGCCTTCGTCCTCTCCATCATCACCCCCGCCTGGCGAACGGCTTCTTGAGCCGCTCCCACAGGATCCTCCGGGAGACCGTAGGAGGAGAAGAGAACAGATGAAGTGGCAGGCGTAAGATCGACGATAGGTACGGGCGTTGGGTCTACGGCAGGAGCGGGCACTGGGTCGACGGCTGGAGTAGACGCTGGGTCGACGACTGAAGCTGGCGATGGGTCGACGGCTGTCAAAGCTAGGCGCACGGTCGACACAGGGTCAACAAAGGAGACCGTGGCTCGGGCCGCGTCTTCCTTGTTGCTGGGCCCCCGAGCTAGAAAGCGCCTTCTGGCCCTTCTTCCCTGTGCGTTGTCGGTCTCCTCCCAAGCGCTCCTCATCATCATCATCATCCGGGAGCTCTATGACGAGGCGCGACACTTCGGGTCAAGCAACAAGCAAAGTTCAGTCGACTGTCACCCACGACCGACGAAAGAAAACAAAAACAAGACACAATCCATAGAACCCGCACCTGCGCGGGATGTCGCGGCATCCGCGGTCTCCTCGTCGTCTCGGCCCCGGTCGATGTCCATCGAGGTCGTGGAAGCAGCGGCACTGAAAGGTTCACTCGAAGATGAGTCGATAGAAGATGCGGTCGACCTCCAAAAAGCAGAAAGAAACAAGACCAAGCGAATACTTATGTGGAGGCGATGGGTACATCCACCTTGATCATGGGCAAGGCCTTTCGGGGCTTGGTGGTGGTAACCTTGGGCTGCTTGGGCACCTTCTCAGAAGGGTCAGGAGTGGCCGTCCGAGTGCGCTTGGGAGTTCGAGAGCCTGAAGGACCCGTCCGAGGGCGTGCGGCCCCTGGGTCGTGCTTCTCCTTGGACCGCCGCTCATCATGGGGAGGTGACTCGACCTCCTCCCCGCTGCTGTAGTCCTCGCTCTCCTCCTCGGTCTCCTCCTCCAACTTCCACTCGGCAGCGTCGCCCAGGCCCTCCTCGCCCTCCTGGACCAAGTCCTCGTTGGGCAGCGAGTACATCTCAGTGTAGATCTGCAAAGGGAAAAGTTTGACCAAATATCAGTCGGATCTATCAATACAAATCGCAAGCCAAACGGCAGAAACATCACTCGGAAGCAGAAGACTAACCTTGTCGGGAAGATGGTCGGCGTCGAATGGGATGACCCTCCCAGACCCCCTGGGATTGTCTTTGTTCCCTGTGATGCACTTCAAGCACTGCGCCACGTACTTCATGTCGGCCGCCTTCGGGTGGACTCGCGACGAGTCGTTGGTGCCAGAGTAGAACCACATCGGGTGGTCCCGAGCTTGGAGCGGCTGGATCCTCCGCATGAGGTACACCTCAAACAGATCCATCCCCGTTACACCCTCGCGGACTAACTGGACGACCCGCTCCACCAACATATTCACTTCGGCCCTCTCGGCCTTACCCACTATCATCGAAGGAGGCTGACTGGATCGACCCAGAGTGAACGGAGGAAGACCAGTCGACTGACCCGGGGTCGGACTGTCCTTGTAATAAAACCAGGTCGACTGCCAGCCCCAAATTGACTCCGGAAAGATCATGGGGGAAAGGCGCTCCTATTCCTAAGTTGGATTCCGAGCCCGCCGCACGCCTGGAGGACGTGCGTCTTATCGTCACTCGGATTCGCCCTCTTGACAGTTTGCGAGCGGCAGGTAAAAATGTGTTTGAACAAACCCCAGTGCGGCCGGCAACCGAGGAAGTTCTCGCACATGGAAACGAAGGCAGAAAGTAAGGCGATGGAGTTGGGCGTGAAGCAATGCAACTGGGCGCCGAAGAAAATCAAGAATGCGCGGAAGAAAGGATGCGGAGGCATGGAAAAACCTCGGTCGACGTGGGTAGCGAGGAGGACGCATTCGCCCTCCCCGCGGCCGGGGCTCGAGTTCTCCCTCCGGCATCCGCCAGGAACCGCGGGCGATCAGTCCTTCCTCCTCCAGCTACTCCAGATCCTCCGCCACGACGGTGGACCGGATCCAATCCCCCTGGATCCAGCCAGCGGGGATTCCAGACCTGGACGACGATCCGCTCCGGCCGAACCGCCTCCCCTTCCCCATCGCTGCCTTCTTCGAGTGCTCCATCACCGCGGTCTTGTCCTTGCCCATGGCTCACGCACCGGCGGTCGCTGTGGAGAGGGGCGAGAAGAAGCAGAGGCGCAGTGAAGAAGCAGAGGCGGAAGAAGAGAGATTGGGCGCACAGTGCCCCCGCTACGGGCTCGACGCACTCTTATAGCGGCCCGGTCGAGTGGCTGACCGGTGGCCCCGAGTAATCTTATCAAATCCCGTAACAGGCGCGGGCACGATACGTGGCGAAAAAGGTGGCATGAGGATCGAGGCGTCTCAAGTGTATCCCTCCGATCGCTGCGGCACGTTCCGCCCCGCGCGCTTCCCCAAATTTCAAAAACCCGCAGAATCCGGCGACCAAAGGGCAACCAACCCCGCCGAAAACTGCACGCGCTAACGGCGCCCGACGCCTAGCGCAAAGTTCAGTCGACGGAAGAAGCAACTAACACACTCGACGACTCCAGAATCGATCAAGGCGACCAAGGCGAGACTGAGGCAGACTGCCCAGTCTGCAAGCTCAGAAGCAATCTACCCCAGGGACGTCGAGCCGGAACCGGAGCTTCCCTCAGCACTCTCTTGCTCGATCCTCAATCCATTCGGGGGCTACTGACGAGGTTACATACCTAGGGTAGGGCCACAGGTCCAACCAAGGTACCCCACCCAAGGTCACTACCCTAGAAGATCAAAAGACAAAACTTATGACGATAGAGACAATCGACTGAGACAGTCCAAGAAGACACTCCACTCGACTGAGCCTCATCCACAAGACGACTCAACCCCACTCGACCAATCCAAGGCACTCGACCCCCGAAGGTCAAGTGTCACTTGGGACAGCAATGGTCTGGTATTTACTCGTCGTAGTAAACACCTTAATTACTCTTTACTGCGGGCATTTTCAGTAACGCATGCCTTAATGTACATTGAACCCTTGGTAACGTGGAGCATGGATGGGGTCCTGGCGCACTATATAAGCCACCCCCTCCTCTAGAACAAGGGTTCGCACCTCTGTAATCCACATATACACATACCAGTCGACCAGCCTCCGGGCACCGAGACGTAGGGCTGTTACTTCCTCCGAGAAGGGCCTGAACTCGCAAACACCTTGTGTGCAACACCACCATTGCTAGGGCCTTGCCTCTCCATTCGTACCCCCTACTCGTACTGTCAGACTTAGAACCACGACACTCTATTCAGTTAATACTCCCTTCGTTCCATATTAGTTATCACCGTAGTGGATGTATCTAGACATATTTCAGTACTAGATTCATCCATTCAAGCAACACCTAATACGGCGGCACCTTTCACTTCATAAGTTCTACTAAAAATTGGAGTAGTGCCGTGGAAATAGAACTCAAAAGAACCAGTCGTAGAGTTCCTTGACCGATAGCTGTTATCATGCTACAGGAGCTGAGAAATCTACATTAGGGCATCTCCAGCCGTTCGGCCCCCAAGGCACCTAAATAGAGCGGCCTAGGGGCGTGCCGGCGCTAGTTCGGCCCCTGGGGACGACCTAGCTCCTAGTCACGCCCCCAAGCGCCGGCCCCAGGATGCGGGAAATTTGAACTAGGTCGTTCCCGCTCACAAAAGATGCCACAAATCCGGCGATCGGACGTAGTCTGGCGTTACAAACTATAGCGCCGCGCGCCGCAAGTTCGCTTGCGCAACGAATCACTCGGCGGGGTCGGCTCCAGGCGTTGGCGGAGTCGGCATGCGCGGGCTCGGCGGTGTCGGAGTTGCTTCGGTGCTGGGATGTGCCTTCGCGGCTTCGGTACTGCTGGGCGGCAATGTAGAGGTGTCGGTCGGGCTTGCCGTCCGTGTGGCCGTGGGCGCGGGAGCCGGCGTCGTCGGTGCCGTCTGCAGCTGGTTCAGGATGAGGCCGCGCTCCGCCAAGTACCACGCCCTGAGCTGCTCGTCGTCGCTCTGGAGCATGTCCGCCCCGCCCATTAGAAAACCCATGTCGGTGTTCCTCTTCTTCGCGGCGACGTTCATCCGGAGCAGGTCGACGTTGGTCCGGAGCAGGTCGAGCTTGATGGCGCTGTTCGTCATTAACGACGACCACCGCTCGGCGGTTTTCTCTTCACGCTGGACGGCCCGGGTCTGGACGTCGGCGAGGCAATTCTCGATGGACTCCTGCACGTGCGCGGTTACCGCGTCGGCATTTTTCCCCTTCTTTGCCAATTTGTGGCCGTCCGGCCGCCCATCGGACGCGACCGGAGTCGTTGCGTCCGGCTTGTATGTCTTCTTGGCCTTGTCGAGGGTGCGTCGGAACTCCGCCCACTTCTCGCACTTGTCAATGCGCTTGTAGACGTGGAGGTACTTGAAGTCGACGTCGAGGTTGTCGCGCCGGTACATGGTGAACATGCGCAGCAACTGCGCGGAGGAACAAACAGTTGGCGGTCGGCGGGTGTAGACGACGAAGAGATGCGGGTGAATGGCGTGCGTACCTGATCCTCAACGCTAGCGCCGCTCTCCGGGGAGCCGCGACTTCCTCGACGATCCCATGCCATTTATTGCACGCCCCCTGGATACGTCCCCAATGGTTCGCCATCGCCTTGGAGCCGCGCTGCATGTAGACGCCTTTGAAGTAGTGGTCGACGAGCTTCCGCTCGTCGAACTCGGCCTTGATGCGGTCCCAGTACGTCTCGAAGCTCTGGTTTGTGCCGGTGGTCGGGTCGAGGCAGACGACTTTCCATGCTTCGGCGAGGCATTCCTCCTCCTTGGACGTCCACTTGATGCGCGGTTCGCCTGGCCTAGTCGCCTGCTTCTTCTTCTGGCGCCCCTTCGCCGCCGGCTCCTCCTCCTCCTCCTCCTCCTCATCCTCCTCCTCCTTCTCGGTTTCCTGCGCGTCCTCGCTGTAGACGTAGCCGAGCTCGGCCTCCATGCCGCCGCTGAGATCCACTACCTCGTCCTGGGTGGCGAACCCGGGAGACGCGGCGGTCGCGGTCGATCCTGACGTGATGATGTCGTCCATGTCGGCTCCTGTGTCGTCGGTGTCGCCGAGGTGCGAGGACGGCAGCGGTCCACGACGGAGATGGGGCGTCGGTGTGGACGCGTAGGCGGGCGGCGAGTAGTTGTATGGAGGGTACAGAACTCCAACGAAGGCGGGCGAGGGTGTGCGCGTCGCGGGGTGGCCATGGGGGAAGGTAACGTTTTGGTTGAACCCACCGTGCGCGTCGCCGTCGTTGTAGCCGGGCGATGACGATCCCCATGGAGATCCGGCGCCTTGCTGTCCCCAGGGCGCGTACTGCGCGTGGCTGCCGGCGGGTGGATTCATCATCCCCGCGTGGTCGACCGATGAGGAGGACTGATACGTCCAAAACGTATCTATAATTTCTGCTTGCTCCATGCCTCTTTTGTGTGATATTGCTATGATATTTATGCACTTCCATACACTTTTGATCATATTTGGACTAACCTATTAACTCCGTGCACCCCAGTGCCAGTTTCTGTTTTCTGCTGTTTTTGTATTTCAGGTTTTCCCATTACGTAAATTGCCAGAAAAATTCCGGGAAAAATATATAAAAAATCAGCATTCCGGAAGCTTCCATGCGGCCAAAGTAGGGCCAGAGGGTGGCCACCAGGGCTCCAGGCGACCAGAGGGGGCGACCCCTCTCCTGGCCGCGCCGCCAGGTTGCCTGGGCCCCCCTTGCCTCTTCTGATGCCCCCCTTTGGCATATATTTACACCGCGTCCCGAAACCCTCGAGGACGGAACCCTTTTTCACGATCTCATCTCTGTTCCGCCGCCGCCGCGCTTCCAAGATCAGGAGCACCAGGAGAACTCTTCCCAGCACCCTGCCGGAGGGGAGGATCACCACCGGGAGCTTCTCCACCACCATGGACGCCTCTCGGATGAGTTGTGAGTAGTCTCCCTTGGACCATTTGTCCATGACCAGTAGCTATGTGATGTTCTCCTCCCCTCTTTGTTCTTCACCGATTAGACCTCGTGAGCTGCCCTACATGATCGAGGCACATATGTAATCCTTATGCTGTTGCTATGCTGAGTTTGCTGGGATCCGATGGATTATGAGATTATGTTCAGATTGTGTGTGAGTAATATATTTGATTCACCTCTTTTATATATATGTTCTTGAGTAATTCTTGCATGTTCTCCGTTGCTATTTATTGCTTTGGCCAAGTAGTAGGTAGTAACTTCAAGAGGGAACGTTATGCTTGATTGTGGGTTCATGCCCCTCGATGACTAGCTTGAGTGACAGAAACATGAGTCTAGGGGATGTGCTGTTGCCACAAGGGGGAAAACAACGGTGCTTGTACTTGCGGGTGCAAGGATTGTTTACTTTACGCAAAGTTCTTTTAATGCAGTTGTCTGTTGCTTTGAGTTTACACTATGGGTGGGACTCGCAACTTAATACTAGCGAGATGTTCTGGATAGATATCTCAAGGTGGATGATTAGTAGTAGATGCAGATGGATTTCGGTCTACTTGCCTTGGCGTACCGCCCATGCTTTTGAGCCTCTACCTTTCTTTGCAGCATAGTTAGCATTGGTTTGCGCACATAATCCTGTCAATTGCCCATCTGTAATTCGTTTACCTCGCTTAGCTGTTTTATCATCTTTTGGGAGAGAGACATCACTAGTGAACATCATGGGACCCCGGTCCATATTACCATCACTAATCACACCCGCTATTTACTTTCTGTTCTTGCTTACTAGTTGCAGTCATACCTATCACTATTATCTCTTGCGTTTGATCCTTTGTAAATGACAAGGCCGGAGGGATTGACAACCTCTCTGTACTCGTTGGGAGCAAAGTTATTTGTATCTGTGTGCAGGTCCTGTCAATCGCTAAGTTGCGCCGCTAGCAGTTGAAACCTTCATGTTGACCCTCGGAGTCTCACGGGATTCGATCCTTGGTATCTTTGCCAAGGGAAAACTACCACTACACTGCATCTCAAACCTTCCACTTGGGGTAACCAACGAGGGGCGAGAAGCCATCAAGCAAAGTTTTCTAGCGCCGTTGCCGGGGACTCCACTCTTCAAGATAGGGGAGTTGCACGCTATCTTTTACCTTTGCTTTTTAGTCTTGTTAGTTAACCTTTCAGTTTTTGCTTTAGTTCCCTTTATCAAAAATCACAAAAATAGTTATCTTGCTTGCTTGCTGCTATGGGTTCCACCGAGAACACCAAGTTTTGTGACTTCACTAGTCATAACAACGATGACTTTATCTGCACGCCTATTACTACACCTGCCACTTCAGCACCTTCTTATGAAATTAAACCTGCTTTACTGAACCTAGTTATGAAAGATCAATTCTCCGGTGCTGGAGATGATGTTGCTTTGCACTTAAACAATTTTGTTGAACTCTGTGATATGCAAAAGTACCAAGAAATAGATGGTAATATTGTTAAGCTTAAGCTTTTTCCTTTCTCCTTGAGAGGAGGAGCTAAAATTTGGTTTCAATCTTTGCCTAGAAATAGCATAGATTCTTGGGACAAGTGCAAGGATGCCTTTATTGGGAAGTACTATCCACCTGCTAAAATTATCCAACTAAGGAGTAACATAATGAATTTCAAACAATTGGATAATGAACACGTTGCCCAAGCTTGGGAATGCATGAAATCTCTTGTCAAGAACTACCCTACTCATGGTTTGACTACTTGGATGGTTATCCAAACTTTTTATGCAGGCTTGAACTTTACCTCGCGGAACCTGTTAGATTCGGCCGCGGGAGGAACCTTTATGTCAACTACACTTGGTGCTGCCATGAAGCTTCTCGATGAGATGATGACCAATTATTCCCAATGGCACACCGAACGCGCTCCAACAGGTAGGAAGGTAAACTCTGTCGAGGAGATTTCCTCCCTAAACGAAAAAGTTGACTTGATCATGTCTCTACTTTCCAAGCAATCTTCTATTGATCCTCGTGATGTTCCTTTAAATTCTTTGTTTGCTCAAGATCAAGTAGATGTGAACTTTATCTCTAGAAACAATTTCAATAACAATGCTTATAGGAGTAATTTTGGTAGCAATCCTAGACCGTTCCCCTCTAATTCCTATGGGAACAACAATGCTTATCCTAGCACCAAGAACTCCACTTCTGAACTAGAGATTATGCTTAAAGATTTCATCACTACCCAAAAAGCCTTCAATAAGAGTGTAGAAGAAAAACTAGCCAAACTAGATGATCTCTCTTCGAAGGTAGACAATTTAGCCCATGAGGTAGAGTTGCTTAAAATTAGAACTTCCCCTCTTGATGAGAGGAAGACCACTCCTATGAATGCTATTCAAGTGCAAATTAATGAAAACATTAGGATGTTGGCTAAACTTAAAGAGAGATGGGCTAGAGAAAAGGAGGAAGAAGATAGAACTAAGAACCTTCCTACCCACCACACTGTTGCTACTATCCAAGTTGTTGAGGATATCCAAACTCTTAGCACCCAATGCACTCCTGGTCCCATTGGACCTATTAATGGTGATGCTATGACAATAGAAACTACCAAACAAGTGAGCCTAAAGGACACCACTACCACTTTACTTGATAGTAATGACCTTGATTTTGATAATTGCACCCTTTCCGAAGTTATTGATTTCCTTCACAAGATGGCTAAAGATCCCCACACTAGCATGCTTAATCTTGCCTTCACAGAGCATATCACTAATGCTCTCATCAAAGCTAGGGAGGAGAAACTTAGGGTAGAAGCCTCCATACCTAGAAAGCTAGAATATGGTTGGGATCCTATGATTAAAATTAAGTTGAATAACTTCTCTTGCTATGCTTTATGTGATATTGGAGCTAGTACCTCCATTATGCCCAAAAGAATATATGATATGCTTAAATTGAAACCTTTTGATTCTTGTTCTTTTGGTGTTCGCCTTGTTGATTCTTCCATAAAGAAACCCTTGGGGAGGATCGACGATGTTCTTATCATTGTCAATGACAATTATGTTCCCGTTGATTTTACTATTATGGACATTGAATGTGAACCTTCTTGTCCAATTATTTTGGGACGTCCTTTTCTTTGCACCGTTGGTACCATCATTGAGATGAAAGAGGGGAATATAAAATTCCAATTTCCTCTCAAGAAAGGGATGGAACACTTCCCTAGAAAGAAGATTAAGTCACCTTTTGAGTCCGTTATACGGGCTAGCTATTCTTTTACTCTTGATAAAACTTGATCTCTTTGCATTATGCCTAGCTTAAAGGCATAAAAGAAAGCGCTTTTGGGAGGCAGCCCACAATGAATAAAATTTTATTTTGCTTTTGTTGTGTCTTGATGTTTGTTACTATAGTAGCATCATCATTGTATCTTTACTTTTCAGCTTTGTGCCAAGTTTAGCCTCTGATTGCAAGAACGTTCAAAAGTTGTGACGTGCTGTCCAGGAAACAGATTCTGTCCTTGGACAGAACAATTCGTATAAAATCACCAGATCATCTTTTTGGTCTGAATTGTTTTGACAGCATGCTCTATACAATTGGCTTTCGGGCGTCTGTTCTGAGTTTTTTGATTTGAGTAGCAGAAGTGCCCCGAAAAAATTATTTACTACCTGCTGGTCTGTTTTTCACAGATTCTGTCCTGTTTTGCCTTTCCTTCGTTTTGCAAACCTTGAGCTTGCTTTTTCTTTGCAAAAACCTTTTGGCAATCTTGAGAAACAGTAGACCTTCAAGATTATCCTTATTTCCAGAAGGAAAAATTATTTTATTATGGGTACTAACCTCGCTAATCAGATTATGATGAGTTATGTATGAAGGGAGTTTTCAAGTGTGCGAGGGAAGATGATAAAAAGATTCAGGAGTGTCAAACGCTCAAGCTTGGGGATGCCCCCGTGCACCCCCAAGAAATATTCAAGAAGACTCAAGCGTCTAAGCTTGGGGATTCCCCCGTGCATCCCCTTCTCCATCAACAATTATCAGTTCGTCTTTCGTTCCACTATATTTTAATCACTTCATGTGTTATGTGCTATGCTTGGAGCGTCTTGCTTTTAGTTTCCTTTTTAGTTTTCTTTAGCTTTGCTTGCTGTTCATAACAAGTTGGAACCTATCTTTCTTTGTGTGGGAGAGAAACACGCTCCACTTCAACCTAGAACATAACATAGGATTTTCATGTTTATCTTTGCTGTGTATGTTCTTTGTCTTTCAATAGCTACTATCATGTTCAGCTCTTAGTTTTCATGCTTTACTTTTTAAAGAGCTTTTGTTTAGTTGGTCGCTGGAACTCTCTTGAGTTATCATGCTTATCTTGTTAAGAGAGTTGGCTTCTGTTGCACTGGTTGATATGTCTATGATAAAAATGCTATGTGCATAATGGTGCTTAGTAGTTCATGTTTTCTTATGGTTAGTCTCAAATAGCTGGGGGGTTCTTAATGTGTTATTGAAGTACCAACATGATTTGTTTGCCTATGATGTGGTATGGTTTAGTGATATCTTCCTCCAAGAATTTATTTTGATTGACTTGGCATATGCTCACGCATATTTAAGACTGTAAAGAAAGTCTATCAAGCCTTGATGATCTTTAATTTCTGAGTAGCGATATAACTTCCATGCCCGATTCAATGTTGCTTTGTCGCTCTGCATGATTATGACCGTCATTGCTCTCTTAGTTGGTCGCTCCCAGTCTTTTGCTAACCTTCACCTGTACTAAGCGGACTGACTGCTTGTGCATCCAAAATCCTTTAAACCAGTTATGCCATATGAGTCCACCATACCTTCCTATACATGGTATTTACTTGCCATTCCTAACGAAGACTTTCGTGTACCATCTCGAAATTAATCAAAAAGCATTTCTCTTTTGTGCCTCTGTTTTAGGTCATGAGAAAGTAGTAGTTAATTCATGATCTTTTTAAGTTGGACAAGTTTCACCCCGGGATTCCATGTCTAATGTGCAAACCCCTAATACGAGAAGGAACTGGCAAAGAGTGCGCCCGGCTCATTAAAAAATATACAACAAACAAACCCTCCTTCACGCTTTGTTCATGAGAAATCAGAAAACTTTGGCAGTGATAAACAAAGGAGATTAAGGGGATGTGATCGTCCTCGTGCGGGAGCCGTTCCTCGAAACTTTTCCAGCTCGAAAAGTAATTGAGTTATCTACTAGCATTCGTTGACGAAATATGCATCTCTAAAAATAATAATTTTTACCTCTGTTTTAAAAAAAACCAAGAGCTCTGGTACATGTTTAGTTTTTATTTCCGACCACGGGTTTTCAACCTTGCCATCAAAAGCCACGTTTTGAGAGTCTCCACCTTCTTTCTTTAAAGCACCAACTATTGAGAGCATGATTGTCATTCTGAGTGTAATGTGCATTGTCCCAAAGTACCATTGTCTTCTGCATGATTATGATATCGTTTATTCTGAAATCATTGTATCTAGTCGTCACTTAAACTTTGGAGGTGCCCCTGCATTTATGTTTTGCTTCACTAAAGGGGGCAAGCAAGGTACCACTTTGTCATGTTTGCACACCATGCTCACTACAAATCTATTGAGTGTTTCAGTATCATATTGTAAAACTTTCAGTTCTTTGTGATATTCTCATGAGGCAACTTAATTACTACAGATTCATTTTCTCAGTAAGCATTTGTCATGTGACTGTGAAAAGTTCTTATATGGTTGATAGCATGTCACCACAGAAATTATGCTTGTTATCATTTACCTACTCGAGGACAAGCAGGAATTAAGCTTGGGGATGTTGATACGTCCAAAACGTATCTATAATTTCTGCTTGCTCCATGCCTCTTTTGTGTGATATTGCTATGATATTTATGCACTTCCATACACTTTTTATCATATTTGGACTAACCTATTAACTCAGTGCACCCCAGTGCCAGTTTCTGTTTTCTGCTGTTTTTGTATTTCAGGTTTTCCCATTACGTAAATTGCCAGAAAAATTCCGGGAAAAATATATAAAAAATCAGCGTTCCGGAAGCTTCCATGCGGCCGAAGTAGGGCCAGAGGGGGGCCACCAGGGCTCCAGGCGACCAGAGAGGGCGGCCCCCCTCCGGGTCGCGCCGCCAGGGCGCCTGGGCCCCCCTTGCCTCTTCTGACGCCCCCCTTTGGCATATATATACACCGCATCCCGAAACCCTCGAGGACGGAACCCTTTTTCGCGATCTCATCTCTGTTCCGCCGCCGCCGCGCTTCCAAGATCGGGAGCACCAGGAGAAGTCTTCCCGGCACCCTGCCGGAGGGGAGGATCACCACCGGGAGCTTCTCCACCACCATGGACGCCTCCCGGATGAGTTGTGAGTAGTCTCCCTTGGACCATGGGTCCATGACCAGTAGCTATGTGATGTTCTCCTCCCCTCTTTGTTCTTCACTTATTAGACCTCGTGAGCTGCCCTACATGATCGAGGCACATATGTAATCCTTATGCTGTTGCTATGCTGAGTTTGCTGGGATCCGATGGATTATGACATTATGTTTAGATTGTGTGTGAGTAATATATTTGATTCACCTCTTTTATATTTATGTTCTTGAGTAATTCTTGCATGTTCTTCGTTGCTGTTTATTGCTTTGGCCAAGTAGTAGGTAGTAACTCCAAGAGGGAACGTTATGCTTGATTGTGGGTTCATGCCCCTCGATGACTAGCTTGAGTGACAGAAACATGAGTCTAGGGGATGTGCTGTTGCCACAAGGGGGAAAACAACGGTGCTTGTATTAGCGGGTGCAAGGATTGTTTACTTTACGCAAAGTTCTTTTAATGCAGTTGTCTGTTGCTTTGAGTTTACACTATGGGTGGGACTCGCAACTTAATACCAGCGAGATGTTCTGGATAGATATCTCAAGGTGGATGATTAGTAGTAGATGCAGATGGATTTCGGTCTACTTGCCTTGGCGTACCGCCCATGCTTTTGGGCCTCTACCTTTCTTTGCAGCATAGTTAGCATTGGTTTGCGCACATAATCCTGTCAATTGCCCAGCTGTAATTCGTTTACCTCGCTTAGCTGTTTTATTGTCTTTTGGGAGAGAGACATCACTAGTGAACATCATGGGACCCCGGTCCATATTACCATCACTGATCACACCCGCTATTTACTTTCTGTTCTTGCTTACTAGTTGCAGTCATACCTATCACTATTATCTCTTGCGTTTGATCCTTTGTAAACGACAAGGCCGGAGGGATTGACAACCTCTCTGTACTCGTTGGGAGCAAAGTTATTTGTATCTGTGTGCAGGTCCTGTCAATCGCTAAGTTGCGCCGCTAGCAGTTGACACCTTCTTGTTGACCCTCGGAGTCTCACGGGATTCGATCCTTGGTATCTTTGCCAAGGGAAAACTACCGCTACACTGCATCTCAAACCTTCCACTTGGGGTAACCAACGAGGGGCGAGAAGCCATCAAGGACGCCGCCGCACGCGCCGCGTTGTCGCGGGCCTTCTTGGCGATGGCCCTGTTCCGCCGGTCGGCGGTGACTGCGTCGCGCCGCTGAACTTTCACTCTCCACTCGGTGTTCGACATGCCCGACGGCTTCAATGGCGGCGCCCTCGGCTTCCTCTGCTTCGGCTGGGCCACGGTGCCGGACGTGGTTGCCGCCGCGCGCGGCATGGCGTACTTCTTCGGCGGCATGGCGGCGACTGGAAGGCGAGCGGGAGGGGGGTTTGGCGGGAGAAAGGGAGGGAATGGCGGGAGGAAGACGAGCGAGCGACAGGGGTGCGAGGGAAAAGCGTCTCGAAACGGCGGGAAAAGGCCCTCGGGTCGTCAACAGGGCGGACCCACGCGCCTTTTTCGCTTGTGCCGGCTCCCTGTGACGCCCGAAGACCGACGTCCCAGAAGATTCCAGAAGATTCCAGATGTTTCGAGTTCTCCCGTGTGTTTTATTTTGCTTGTGTTATTTATTTTGCATTGCATCATGTCAGCATGCCATCATGTCATTTTTATTTTTTTGCATCTCAACCTAAATAATCGTGTGGACCTTCGGTCCATTTAAATCGAGGGAAGATGACTTCTCTTTATAACTTATAAAAGCCTCTCAATAATTAGGGAGCTATATAATAATATTCCATTTGCTTCGGAATAACCCAACACACTTGCATTTATTCCCCATGCCTCTTTATTCAAGTTTCACCGTCAAAAACCTTCCCTATATTCTTTTTCCAATTATCGAGGCTCCTCCAATTATCTAGACTCCTTTTAAACTCCTTTAAGGCAAGCTAATTAGTTTAGTTTGTTTTTCCCTACTTTTGTTGGAACTATTTTGTGGGGTTGGCTTTATTCCATAAAGCCTTTCAAAAATGTTCCCTCTTTTATTCCTTGTTCGTGGCCTTTTCCTTAATATTTTTGGCTATCTCTATTTCTTTTCTGCTAAAGTTTAAACAGAGAGCCGGCCATCTGGGCCTTCCTTCCCCCTAGCCGACCCATCTAGCCATCCCGAGGCCCAGCCTCCATCCTCCCCTTAACCCTAGCCACCAAATCCCATCGCTCTCCCTCCCGTTTCCTCCCAGCGCCGCCACTCCCATCGAGCCCTCCGCACGACCCCGCTCCCTCTCCCTCGAGCCTCGCTGTCTCTCTCGCTCGCACGCACTCCATCCCCTCGTCCCAGCGCTGCCGAACCTTCGCTTCCCTCGATCCCCTCATCTCCCTCTCGCCCGAAGCCGAGCTCCCGCACCCGACTCCATCTCCTCCCTCCCTCTATCTCCAGTCGCCCGCACCCCTCCTCCTGGGCCTCGCCGGCCAGCGTGCCTCCCTCTGGCCGCGCATCAGCGCGCCCGCGCCCCTGCAGCCCCCCCAGCGCCTCCATCTCCAGGGCACAGGTGCCCGCCCCGCTCAAGCACTCGAGGCCAGCCAGGCCGCGTCCGGCCTCGTTCCTCCCGCCGGCCAGGCCCTCGCCTCCAGCAGCCCGGCGCCCCGAGCCCTCCTCCCGTCGAGGCCGCCCAGCGCCTCCTCCGCCCAAGGCAGCGCCCCGTCGTGCCGCACCTCCTCCCTCCGTCCTCCCCGTCAAGACCAGCAGCACCGCGCCCCTCTTCGAGCGCTCCGAACCCTGCTGCTGCTGCCATGGCCTCGTGGCCCCTTCACGCAACTGTGCTGCCCCTTTTGTTTTTGCTCATGTGTTGTATTTTTTGTTGTGTTGCCGTGCTGCTGTTTTGACAGAGGACCCGAGTACAACTACATAACGACGACCGTACGGCTACGAGCTCGAGAACGACTACATGAACGAGTACAAGGCGACCCGATCAAGTACCCCATCGGATATGTCAAGTTCGACTACGCGACAAGTACCCCTCCGATGCAACTACAACTACGGACGGGAACAACTACATGATGAATCGCCAAGTACCACTACTTCCACTACCGTCGCAAACGAGAACCCCAAGTACCACGTCACCGACCCGAACATCTACGGGAAAACGAACTCGAGCTCCGTGAACGTCTACCGTCGCCGCGTACTACTTCCCTCTACGGAATGGCTACTTCCTCTCCGAACGTGAACGCCTTCTTCCTCTACGTCTCGAACCGCCCCGAAACGCACGCTTCAAAGGTATAACGAGACGACCCCGTGGATGACTCATGGAATGCTTGTTGTGGTTGTATGAAATGTCTCCCTTGTGTGCTCCGTGCCCGTTTCGACCTTTTGTCCTGTTCCTCGGTTGCCTCGTCGCCGACCCGTGGGAACCCGGTAACGGGATCGCCCCACCTTCCATCTCGTTTGACTCGCTCACGCCATTTTTTCCTTTTCGCACCGGTCTCTCACCGAGTTACCGGCACCGATATGATGCCGTTGCATCATTTTCGGATCGTTGCCGTGGCACCCTTTCCTTCCACCACGGTGACGATGCTTCATATCATCTTCTTGTTAACCTTTTAATAAAAATTGCATAAACTTGATCATGTCATTCGCATCATGTTAACATCACTAAAATGTTTAATTGTTGTTGCTTTATAATTACTAAACATGCTCATGAGGATTTTTCGGATATGTTGTTGTTATTTTCCGGCCTCATTTAAAATGCCTAGTTAGTGTAGTTTTATTATGCTTCACCTCTTGCCATGTTAAAAACAATTAATCTTGTCTTGTAATTAAATGAGAGTCAACTAAATAATTAAATGTGGTGTTTCGTCAATATGCAACTCGTTGCATATTGAGCTCCACTTAACTTGTAGTTTTGTTTGTGCACTTTGCCATGCCATGCATATTTAAACCGGACATGCATCATACTTGGATGTGCATCGTATGACATGTCTATGCTTGTGTGTTTACCGTGTTGTTTCTTTCTTTCCGGTTCGCTTCTCTTGTTAGCTTCGGTTTCGTTCCGGAGTTGTGAGGATTCTCTCGTCTGTGTTGCTCCGCCTACTTCATGGATCCGTTCTTCTCCCTTGTGGAATCCCAGGCAAGATGACTGAACCCGGATACCATTACTATCTTTGCCTATTGCTAGAGTATCGCTCTTTAGTATATTGCCTCGATGCCATTGTTTTCCTGTCAGCCACCTATTGTAACCATGAACCTGTTTAACCACCCTACCTATGCAAACCGTTGCTTGGCTAAGTACGCTTCGCTCAGCCCCTCTTATAGCATTGCTAGTTGCAGGTGAAGATTGAAGATGCTTGCTTCATGTTGAAGTTTGGTTGGGTTATATCACACTATATAAATGCTTAAATGAAATCATCTATATATTGGCAAGGGTGGAAGGCTAAGCCTTTTGCTTGGTGATTTGTTCCACTCATGCCGTTAGGAACCGTATAAACCGGTGTTATGTTCCTTGATTATGCGTTCCTAACACGGTTGGGGTGTATGGGACCCCCTTGATAAACCGCTAAGTGCTAAGTCTTTTCCAGCAAATCCCAACATTGGTACTATTCGCCTAATAACTAATAAAACTTGCATAAGGGTCTTGCAAACCCTCTTTCTTAATTCAACAACCCCGGGCCAGTGCTCCACATGAGTGTTGGTCCGAAACGGGGGTTACGCGGGGCCACCTCGAGGAAACTCAAGGTTTGGTAAAAACCTGTGGGATCACCCATCCGGTCGTGTCCTGAGACTTAGATACGCGCGGCTACTATCAGGGTGTCGACACGCCGGGAGGATTTGCTGGATTAGCCTTACCTTAGTTCGGTTTAACTTGAGCACGGGATTCCGAGAATACTCGGGTCTTCCCACCTATGGAATTGCGACTCCGCGGATCGTGGGCTTGTAATGGGTCAAGTTGGAACACCCCTGCAGGGTTTGAACTTTCGAAAGCCGTGCCCGCGGTTATGTGGTAGATGGGAGCTTGTTAATATCCGGTTGTAGATAACTTGACACAATGTTCCAATACACTACCAGCGTGTGTACCGTGACTGTCAATTTCCGAATAGGGATCCGGGAGTTGAACACGGTGGGGTTATGTTTGTTGAGCTGTAGCTAGGATCACTTCGTGATCATCTTTCAACCGAGGCACTTCTCTTCTCGCTCTCTATTACGTAAGCTAGTGCTAGTTGCTGCTGCAGACTCTTGTTGTTCCTTCACCTCTTGTTCTTTCTTCAGCCTTGTTCCACACCCAAGGCTTAAATAGTCTTGTTACCCGGGAACGGGATTGCTGAGTCCTCTGTGGCTCACAGTTACTTCACCACACCAGATGCAGGTTCAGCCGAGTTTGATGCAGGAGATGGATCAGTACTTCACCAGGAGCTCGATGAAGAGTGTGGCCGTTTGCTTGTGTCGTTTCGACGATCAGTAGTGGTTTCTACTAGGATTCGATCTAGGCCTGTGGCTTTATGTTGTTTGGTATCTTTCTTTGGGTCTTCGCCCGTAGTCGGGTTGTGATGTTTTGAATGATGTTTTGCTTATGTAATGTATTGTGTGAAGTGGCGAGTGTAAGCCAACTATCTCCTTTTACATTATAATCCCTCTTTTACATGAGTCGTGCAAAGATACCAAACTTGAGATCATTCTAGGATGGGCTTATACCTTTAAGTCGTGCCTCGACACGTAGGAGGTATAGTCCCATCCTGGGCATTACACTCCCCAAGCGCTCCCCAGGGCGCCGGGTTCGGCATGGGTCCGCTGGCACCAGTTCTGGCCCGAGCCGACGAAAAACGGGCTTCTGGGGGCGCGACTGGGCCATTTTGTTGGCGCCGGCGCGGCAAAAACCGCCTGGGGAAGGCCTGTTGGGGCCGCGGCTAGAGATGCTCTTAGATGCATATGAGCGATCACTAGTATAGTGTCTTTACGGCTCTACCTTGCTTACTGCTACTTTCGCTTGGTGGCTAACCCTGCTAATTAACGCCGAGATCTATAAACCAGCCTTGCCATGAAGTAAGTAAGTACTCCTAGGCCTCGTGGCGCCGTCCGCCGCGATGGAGCTGGGCATCGATCCCCGTCCCGACGGCGAGGGTTTCTCGTCAGGTTCGAGCCCAAGTCACGACGATTGACTGGACTCCTACAGTCCTACTGCCGCTACGCTGAGTCTGGGCATGCCTCTGGCTGTAGCGGGCCGAAGTCCATCACGTACGGTTCCGATGGGCCCTTGCGGCCCAAAATCCTCAATGGTCACTTTCTTGGCATGCCAGCCCGCGAAGTGGTGCGTCCAGCCGCCGTCATGTGTTGTTTTTCTCTATTTGCAATATAATACATTTCTCATTCATAAAATAAAGATTCGGTTACAAGACACGTAAACACCGACATTACAGTACTGAAAGGATAGGATAATCCTACGCAAAAAAACCAGCGCCTGTCACTCTCCTTCGGCACCACCGAAGCGAAAATCAACAGAGAAAAGACAGATCATCTCTTCACCCGAGCTCGTCGCAGCTCCATCGTTGATCTGCAGCTTTACAGACCTCCAAAGTAGTTTGCCAAAAGCAAAACCATTGTCGTTGAAAGAATCAGACCGGGGCAACGTGTCGCCGAACACGCCATCGAACTCCAGACCTGACATCCCCGCACGACTACAACGTCGGAGGAGAAAACCAGAATTGTCAGCCTCCAACCACACACCCAGCACAGGATGCACCATCTTCCAGCTGTCAACTGCATAGGCCGCCGTCTGCGCGTACTCCCGGACGACAAAACCTCCCTGCTACACCATGACGTCGGAGACAACGCCGCAGCAACAGGGACAGAGCAGAAGGAGAGACACACCTGATGGAGTCACCACCGCCGCCTCGCCGACACCATCCATGAACCCTAACTTCGCCGATCTGAAGGATCGGCAAACACACGATGCCATCAACTCCGAGACGCCGCCATGAAGGACACCGCCGGTGTGGGAGTGGAGCTGAGGCAGATTTATTCGTCCGGGCGCCGCACCCACCACCCCAACAACGCACCATGACATAGAAAACCAAAACCTAACTACAGAGCGGAGGAACGTGTTGGGGAACGTAGCATGCAATTTCAAAAAATTCCTACGCTCACGTAAGATCTATCTAGGAGATGCATAGCAACGAGAGGGGGAGAGTGTGTCTAGGTACCCTCGTAGACCGTAAGCGGAAGCGTTATATCAACGCGGTTGATGTAGTGGAAAAATTGCACGATCCAACTACACGATCCAACCGATCAAGTACAGAATGTACGGCACCTCCGAGTTTAGCACACGTGCGGCTTGATGACGTCTCCTCCTTCTTGATCCAGCAAGAGGGGGTGGAGAAGTAGATGGGATCACAACCAACATGACGGCATGGTGGTGATGGTGGTGGTGGAGCATCGACAACGCTTCGCTAAGCGTCGCCGGGACGAGGCGATGGAACTACGGAGCAACGGGAGAGAGAGAGAGAGAGGGGCGCCAAGGGCTTGGTGTGTCCTCTTGGGGCGCCCCTCCCCTCTATATATATGTGGGGGGCGTGATAAACAACCCCTCTAAGCATTAGGGCGCAACAATAGGGGAGAGGACTTGGACTCCAAGTCCAATCCTATTCCTATTAGGATTCCTATCCTTTTTGCCTTCCCTAACTACATGGGCTTTTGAGGACTTGGTGCGTGATACGTCTCCAACGTATCTATAATTTTTTATTGTCCCATGCTATTACTTATGATGTTTTGGATGTTTAATGGGCTTTGTTATACACTTTTATATTATTTTTGGGACTAACCTACTAACCAAAGGCCCAGTCCAGATTGCTGTTTTTTGCCTGTCTTTGGGTTTTACAGAAAAGGAATATCAAACGGAGTCCAAACAGAATGAAACCTTCGGGAGAGATATTTTTGGAGAAAAATACGCACGGGAGACTTGAGAACCACTGAGTAGGGCTGACGTGGCGTCCACGAGGGTGGGGGCGCTCCCCCCTATAGGACGCGCCCCCTGCCTCATGGGCACCCCGTCTGGCCCCCGGTGCACTCCTTCCTCCTATATATACCTACGTACCCCAAAACTATCAGACGTACAGAGAAAACCCTAGTTCCACCGCCGCAACCTTCTGTTCCCGTGAGATCCTATCTTGGGGCCTGTTCCAGAGCTCCGCCGGAGGGGGGATCTACCATGGAGTGCTTCTACATCATCATCATCGCCTCACCATGAGTTGTGAGTAGTTTATCATAGACCTTCGGGTCCATAGCTAGTATCTAGATGGCTTCTCTCTTTGGATCTCAATACCAAGTTCTCCTCGGTCTTCGAGGAGATCTATTCGATGTAATCTCTTTTTGCGGTGTGTTTGTCGAGATCCGATGAATTGTGGGTTTATGATCAAGATTATCTATGAGAATTATTTGGTTCATTTCTGAACTCTTTATGTGTGATTATAATATCCTTGCAAGTCTCTTCGAATTATTGGTTTGGTTTGGCCTACTAGATCTATAGTTCTTGCAATGGGAGAAGTGCTTGGCTTTGGGTTCAATCTTGTGGTGTCCTTTCCCAGTGACAGTAGGGGCAGCAAGGCACGTATTGTATTGATGGGGTTTATATCACTATGTTTGAGTTTATCCCTCTACATCATGTCATCTTGCTTAAGGCGTTACTCCGTTCTTATCAGCTTAATACACTAGATGCATGCTGGATAGCGGTCGATGTGTGGAGTAATAGTAGTAGATGCAGAATCGTTTAGGTCTACTTGTCTCGGATGTGATGCCTATATACAATGATCATGCCTAGATAGTCTCATAATTATTCGCTTTTCTATCAATTGCTCGACAGTAATTTGTTTACCCGCCATAGAATATCGCTATCATGAGAGAAGCCACTAGAGAAAACTATGGCCCCCGGGTCTATTCTCAACATATCAATCTACATCTACTTTACTTTTATCGCTTTTATTTGATGTTCTTATAAACCAAAAATACCAAAAATATAAACTATCATCTCTATTAGATCTCACTTTCGTAAGTGATCGTAAAGGGATTGACAACCCCTTATCGCGTTGGCTGCAAAGTTCTTATTTGTTTGTGCAGGTGCGAGGGACTCGCGCGTGGTTTCCTACTGGATTGATACCTTGGTTCTAAAAAACTGAGAGAAATACTTACGCTACTGTGCTGCATCACCCTTTCCTCTTCGAGGGAATACAACGCAAGCTCGAGAAGTAGTAATGACCCACAAGTGTAGGGGATCTATCGTAGTCCTTTCGATAAGTAAGAGTGTCGAACCCAAAGAGGAGCAGAAGGAAATGATAGGCAGTTTTCAGTAAGGTATTCTCTGCAAGCACTGAAATTATAGGTAACAAATAGTTTTGTGATAAGGTAATTGGTAGCAAGTGACAAAAGGTAAAAGTAAATAAGGTGCAGCAAGGTGGCCCAATCCTTTTTGTAGGAAAGGACAAGCCTGGACAAACTCTTATATAAAGTAAAGTGCTCCCGAGGACACATGGGAATTATCGTCAAGCTAGTTTTCATCACGATCATCTGATCCGCGTTCGGTATTTTGATAATTTGGTATGTGGGTGGACCGGTGCTTGGCTGTTGTCCTTACTTGGACAAGCCTCCCACTTATGATTAACCTCTAATGCAAGCATCCGCAACTACAAAAGAAGTATTAAGGTAAACCTAACCATAGCCTGAAACATATGGATCCAAATCAGCCCCTTACGAAGCAACACATAAACTAGGGTTTAAGCTTCTGTCACTCTTGCAACCCATCATCTACTTATTACTTCCCAATGCTTTCCTCTAGGCCCAAATAATGGTGAAGTGTCATGTAGTCGACGTTCACATGACACCACTAGAGGAGAGACAACATACATCTCATCATAATATCGAACGAAGACCAAATTCACATGACTACTAATAGCAAGACTACGTTCGTGTCCTCAGGAAAAAAAGTAACTACTCAGAAGACATAATATTGTTCATGATCATAGGGGTATTAATATGCATAATGGATCTGAACATATAATCTTCCACCTAATAAACCAACTAGCATCAACTACAAGGAGTAATCAACACTACTAGCAACCCACATGTACCAATATGAGGTTTGGGTACAAAGATTGGATACAAGAGATGAACTAGGGTTTGAGAGGATATGGTGCTGGTGAAGATGTTGATAATGATAGCCCTCCCCAAGATGGGAGAGTTGTTGGTGATGACGGTGGTGATGATTTGCCCCTCCTGAGGGAAGTATTCCCGGCAGAACAGCTCTGCCGGAGCCCTAGATTGGTTTCTGCCTCGAGACGGCGGCGTCTGGTCCCGAAAGCCTCCTTATGATTTTTTTCCAGGTCAAAACACCTCATATAAGAGAAGATGGGCATCGGGGCCTTCCGACTGGCCCACGAGGCTGGGGGGCGCGCCCTGGGAAGGGGGGCGCACCCCCCACCCTCGTGGACAGCCGGTGCCC
>LR738713.1:691820612-691849479 GCA_902687465.1 Secale cereale
CCCCCCCCCCCCCGTGGACTTCTTTCGCCAGATATTTTTTATATTTTCTGAAACGGCGTTCTGTTGAGTTTCAGGGCTTTTGCAGTTGTGTAGAATAGGTTTCCAGAGTTTGCACCTTTTCCAGCCCAGAATTCCAGCTGCCGGCATTCTCCCTCTTCATGTAAACCTTGTAAAATAAGAGAGAAAAGGCATAAGTATTGTGACAAAACATGTAAGAGCAGCCCATAATGCAATAAATATCAACATATAAGCATGATGCAAAATGGACGTATCAACTCCCCCAAGCTTAGACCTCGCTTGTCCTCAAGCGAAAGCCGATATTGCAAAAATATGTCCACATGTTTTAGAGATCGAGGTGTCAATAGAAAGCCGATATTCTCATAACAACAACTTATATAAATATAGTCATATGATTCTTATGCTAAAGTACCAATTCATCCACAATATCAAGTATGAATCATAAACTTCATTGGAAATTAACAAACTTTGAACTTGGTCATTGAAGCAATTGCAATTTATCGTAACATCAAAAAGAGTCAATATAAGAGCTTTTCAGCAAGCCTACATACTCAACTATCATATAGTCTTTCACAATTGCTCACACTCACGCAATACTTACGTTTATGGAGTTTTAATCAGACACAGAGAAAGATAGGGGCTTATGGTGTTGCCTCCCAACCTTTTACCTCAAGGGTAATGTCAACAGTAATAGATCATGAAAACTTACATCCAAGTGGGTATATATGTCAGGATCTTTCCAACACAATGTGCTTACCAAAGGATAAAATGTAAAAAGGAAAGGTGGATTTCACCTTGACACTTATAAGACAAGAATAATAGATAGGCCCTTCGCAGAGGGAAGCAGAGGTTGTCATGTGTTTTTATGGTTAGATGCACAAAGTCTTAGCATAAAAGAACTTCGCTTTATATTGCCATTTGTGATAAGGACCTTTATTATGTAGTTCGTCGCTTTTATTACTTCCATATCACAAGATTGTATAAAGCTAATTTCCCCCACACTAATAAATCATGCATATTTTAGCGAGTTTGCAACATGACAACTTACTTGGAAGGATCTTTCTCAATCCATAGGTAGGTATGGTGGACTCTCATGGCAAAACTGTGTTTAAGGATATATGGAAGCACAAGTAGTATCTCTACTTAGTGCGAGGAGTTTTGGCTAGCATGAGGGGGAAAGGCAAGCTCAACATGTTGGATGATCCATGACAATATATTGTATTTCAGATATAAGAAGACATAACCCATTATGTTGTCTTCCTTGTCCAACATTAACTCTTTAGCATGTCATACTTTAATGAGTGCTCACAATCATAAAAGATGTCCAAGATAGTATATTTGTATGTGAAGCCTCTCTTCTTTTTCACTTCCTATTAATTGCAACGATGACCAAAACTATGTTTGTCACCTCCGAACAACTTTTATTTATCATACTCTTGTATGTGAAGTCATTACTTCCCATAAGATCGATATGACCTCTTTGATACTCTTTATGTGGTTTTTTTCTTTTTATCATGACCCAAGTGAGGAAATCAAGCCCTTGACTCAACACTAATCTCTATTATATAGCTCACGGACTCGATTACAAAGGGTAAAGCTCACAAAGCAAAAGCTCACAACTAGATCATGCTAACTTTATTCTACTAGATCAAGATACTACCAAAAGGATCGAACTAAGTAAAACGGTAAAGATAGGAGTGATGGTGATACGATACCGGGGTCACTCCCCCAAGCTTGGCAGTTGCCAAGGGGAGTGCCCATACCCATATGATTATGTCTCCTTCTTCGGGGGTGGTGATGATGGAGTTGTTGATGATATAGGCTAGTTGTCCACCTTCCAAGGCATGGGTTCACCATCGTAGAAGAATGATCGAGTCTCCGGGATAGTCAAATCTGCAGCCAAACTCATCTTCTTGAATCTATATTCATACTCACAGTTTTGGTTTTGCAGGTCATGGATCTGGGCTTGGAGGTGTTCGATCTTCTCTTGAAGATTGGAGATAGCTTCTGATGGCTTCTTGCCCCTCGTTGGTTACCTCAAGTGGAAGGTTGAGATGTAGCGTAGCGGCAAATTTCCCTTGGCAAAGATACCAAGGATCGAATCCCGTGAGACTCCGAGGGTCGACAAGTAGGTGTCAACGGCGCATGAAACTTAGCGGTTGACGGGACCTGCACACAGATACAGATAACTTTGCTCCCAACGAGTACAGAGAGGTTGTCAATCCGTCCGGCCTTGTTGTTTACAAAGGATCAAACACAAGAGATAATAATGATAGCTATGACTGCAACTAGGAAATAAAAACAGGAAGTAAATAGAAGGTGTGATCAGCGGTGGTAATATGGACCGGGGTCCCATGATGTTCACTAGTGATGTCTCTCTCCCAAAAGACGATAAAACAGCAAAGCGAGGTAAACAAATTACAGCTGGGCAATTGACAGGATTATGTGCGCAAACCAATGCTAACTATGCTGCAAAGAAAGGTAGAGGCTCAAAAGCATGGGCGGTACGCCAAGGCAAGTAGACCGAAATCCATCTGCATCTACTACTAATCATCCACCTTGAGATATCTATCCAGAACATCTCGCTGGTATTAAGTTGCGAATCCCACCCAAAGTGTAAACTCAAAGCAACAGACAACTGCATTAAAAGAACTTTGCGTAAAGTAAACAATCCTTGCACCCGCAAGTACAAGCACCGTTGTTTTCTCCCTTGTGGCAACAGCACATCCCCTAGACTCATGTTTCTGTCACTCAAGCTAGTCATCAGGGGGCATGAACCCACAATCAAGCATAACGCTCCCTCTTGGAGTTACTACCTACTACTTGGCCAAAGCAATAAACAGCAACGGAGAACATGCAAGAATTACTCAAGAACAAAGATATAAAAGAGGTGAATCAAATATATTACTCAAACACAATCTGAACATAGTCTCATAATCCATCAGATCCCAGCAAACTCAGCAAAGCAACAGCAGAAAGATTACATATGTGCCTCGATCATGTAGGGCAGCTCACGAGGTCTAAACCATGAAGAGGGGAGGAGAACATCACATAGCTACTGATCATGGACCCATGGTCCAAGGTGGACTACTCACGACTCATCCGGGAAGCGTCCATGGTGGTGGAGAAGCTCCCGGTGGTGGTTCTCCCCTCCGGCAGGGTGCCGGGAAGAGTTCTCCTAATGCTCCCAATCTTGGAAGCGCTGCGGCGGCGGAACAGAGGCGAGATCGCGAAAAAGGGTTCTGTTCTCGAGGGTTTCGGGACGAGAGGGATATATATGCGAAGGGGGGCAGCCAGAGGCGGAGCAGGGGCCGCGCCAGGTGGCCGCCTGGGCCTTCCCTGGCTCTCCTCTGGCCCATCTTTGGTTCTTCGCGAAGCTTCCTGTACGCTGATTTTTCCTATATTTTTCCTAGAATTTTTGGAGCACGTTTAATATGGGGGAAACCTGAAATAGAAAAACAGCAGAAAACAGGAACTGGCACTGTGGTGCACTGAGTTAATAGGTTAGTCCAAATATGATCAAAAGTGTATGGAAGTGCATCAATATCATAGCAATATCACACAAAAGAAGCATGGAGCAAGCAGAAATTATAGATACGTTTTGGACGTATCAACATCCCCAAGCTTAATTCCTGCTCGTCCTCGAGTAGGTAAATGATAACAAGCATAATTTCTGTGGTGACATGCTACCAACCATATAAGAACTTTTTAAGTAAAGCAATTAAGGCATGTAATTCAATTCAAGTCATAACAAGCAAGAGTCTATATTAGCATTGTAACAAGCAACATAAGAACATAAAGGTGCAAGAGCTCTCGCTGTCCGTGACTCGAATGTCTCCAAATGGTGTTTGCGTGTAAGAAAGGGGATAGGGATGTACGAGAGAGTAAAACATAGTTTTTGTATTGTTGAGAACTTAATCTACTAAAGTTTCACACTTGGTCTTCTTTGGAATCTTATCTTGTCTCATCCCCAAACCACTAGCCAGGTACAAGTCAAAATGATCCACTCCCTTTCGATATTTTGAGCACTCATGCAATGGATGAGCGTAAGCAAGAAACTTGACACTTAGGATGGCAAAGAGAGAAAAATGATGAAGGGGGAAGACAAAAAAGGTGTGAAAGGCTCACATCAATGAGGACAATCATAGGCGAGAGAAAGCCAAATGATAGATATGATGTGAGGAGTAGGGATTGCCATGCAACGGATGCACATATGAGCTAAGGAAAGCTCTCCAATGGAACTAGTGGGGGTGCATCCAACTTGCTCGCTCAAGAAGACCTAGAGCTCTTTTGAGGAGGCTCATCATTGGAATATACAAGCCAAGTTCTATAGTGTGAAGGTCCCCACATAGCTATATGCATGAATGATAATCTCTATGGAGTACAAGGTATAAGATGAAGTACGAGTGTGGATCTCTCAAAAGGAATAGTAGTGTGCCCCCTTCTCTCTTTTTATTTCTTTTTCTATTTTTTCTATTTTTTTTATTTTTTTGTGGCCTCAATGGCTCTTTCTATTTAACTCTCATTTGTCCTCTTTGGGATATTTTGATTTTGTCCTCTTTGGGATCTTTTCCTCACTTTAGGTGCAACACTCTATGTATTACAAGAAGTATAGAAGATCTTTCACACTTTACAAAAGTACTCAACATAAAGAAAATGAAACTATCATGATGTATGCAAATGTATGCCTCTGTCGGTGTAGCAGGATATGCAATGATACTAGCGCGTCATGTAGCAATGATTAGGGCAAGGCCCAACTAGCATGCGGCTCATCGATCAAGCAAAAAGCATGTATGACATGAAGATCAAGTCATGAGAAGATGGATGTTGCATGGCAATGTATCTCGAAAAGGCTATGGAAATGCCTTGATAGGTAGGTATGGTGGCTGTTTTGAGGAAGGATATAATGAGGCTTATGATGACAGAGCGTATCGTGCCAAGGATTTGGATGCACCGGCAAAGTATGCGCCAACTCTCGAGGTGAGAAAGGCCAATGCACGGTACCGAAGAGGCTAGAAAAATATGGCTAGGTGGAAGTGTCAACTTTCGAATGCTCACATTAGTCCAAAGAACTCATGCACTTATTATCGGTAACTCTCAATCTAATTAGGAGGTTCACAAAGAGACAAGTACCCCGAGGAGGAGTGTATGGGGGTTTGGTTATCCTTGCGCATCCTCGACTCATGGTACGTGAGTGTACTCTAATATTCGATCCCTCCAAAGATTAGTGATCCATCTAGTAGCTAAAGTTCTCAACTATTTTGTAGGTTTTCGAAAATAAATACGGATTGCCCAAAATACGACATCTATCACTAATAGGCTAAAGCTCTTGACACCAAAAGTTTAGACATTACTCATGGCAATACCTCAAAACTATTGCAAGTTACTACTATAATTAAATAGCAACCTCAATTACCTACTTTAAGTTAAGACACACAACTCAGTGCAACAGGCAAACTCTCTTTAAAGATAAACATGAAAACTCAAGAGAGTTCAGCAACCAACTAAACAAAAGCTCTTTAAAAAGGAAAGCATGAAAACTAAGAGCTAAACATGACAGCAGCTATGGAAAGACAAAGAACACACACAGCAAAGATAAGCATGAAAATCCTATGTTGTGTTCTAGGTTGAAGTGGAGCGTGTTTCTCTCCCACACAAAGAAAGCTGGGTTCTAACTTGTTATGAACAGCAAGCAAAGCTAAAGAAAACTAAAAAAAGAAACTAAGAGCAAGACGCTCCAAGCATAGCACATAACGCATGAAGTGAAAAAAATATAGTGGAACGAAAGACGAACTGATAATTGTTGATGGAGAAGGGGATGCATGGGGGCATCCCCAAGATTAGACGCTTGAGTCTTCTTGAATATTTCTTGGGGGTGCACGGGGGCATCCCCAAGCTTGAGCGTTTGACCCTCCTGAATCTTCTTTTATCATCTTCCCTCGCACACTTGAAAACTCCCTTCATACATAACTCATCATAATCTGATTAGCGAGGTTAGTACCCACAATAAAATAATTTTTTCCCTACTGGAAATAAAGATAATCTTGAAGAGCTACTGTTTCTCAAGATTGCCAAAAGGTTTTTGCAAAGAAAAAGCAAGCTCAAGGTTTGCAAATCGAAGAAAAGGCAAAACAGGACAGAATCTGTGAAAAACAGACCAGCAGGTAGTAAATAATTTTTTTAGGGCACTTCTGCAACTCAAATCAAAAACCTCAGAACAGACGCTCGAAAGCCAATTGCATAGAGCACGCTGTCAAAAAAATTCAGATCAAAAAGATGATCTGGTGATTTTATTCGAATTTTTCTGTCCAAGGACAGAATCTGTTTTCTGGACAGCACGTCACAACTTTTGAACTTTCTTGCAATCGGAGGCTAAACTTGGCACAAAGCTGAAAAGAAAAGATACAATGATGATGCTACTGTAGTAACAAACATCAAGACACAACAAAAGCAAAATAAATCCTAATTCGTTGTGGGCTGCCTCCCAAAAGCGCTTTCTTTTATGCCTTTAAGCTAGGCATGATGCAAAAAGGAGGAATCAAAAGTCATCATAATAATCGGAGTTATAAATTGCTTCAAATGATTCCTCAACAAGTTCATCCTTGTTCCTTCTAGGAAAGGGGTACGTACCTTTTGCCTTCCCGCGTAGGCGGATTTGTCCCTTACCTATATCGATGAAGCCTTTTACGGCTCGGAGGAAGTCCCTTCCAAGCACTATATCTCCTTGGTTTGGCTTCATGATGAAGAAATCAACCATTGCAATCCCTTTAAGGAATGTAACTGGTACGTCTTTTATTCTTCCCTGGATCTCAGAAATATCTCCATTAGCATGTTCATGATAGGATGATAATTTGTCCATGTTAAATTTTAAAGAATCATGAACAATTTTTGGCATAGTAGAAACCATAGATCCAATATCACAATAAGCAAGTAAGTCTTGATTAGAGATGCTAATCCTAACAAAAGGCTCCCAATCATTGTCTATTTCCAAAATATCTCTCTTATTGGGTTTTTGTTTCTCTACCTTCATCAAGTCTAGAGCATCCATTCTCTTCTCAATAGTAGCAAGTCTATCTATGACAGTATCAAAACTATGATCATAAACAAAGTAACTAGATAGACCATGTATAATTTCAAGAGCTCTAGCTTCATCACACTCTAGGAAATCTCCTTCAGCTATAATATCAAGAGAGTGTTTACACCATTTAAAAAGACCATGGTAAAAATTTCTAAGCACAATTTTTATAGGTATCCAAGGCATAATTCTCCTATGTGCATCAGAAATTCTGTCCCATGCCTTCTTCATATTTTCTCCATCCCTTTGATGGAAATCTAGAACTTCTGATTCCCTCAAAGCACCAAGTCCTAACATGCTTGACTAAACAGAAAGGACTACTAACAGAAAAGCAAATAATTTTTTTGTGATTTTTGATAAAGGACACTAAAGCAAAAACTGAAAGGTAAACTAACAAGACTAAAAAGCAAAGATAAAAGATAGCGTGCAACTCCCCTATCTTGAAGAGTGGAGTCCCCGGCAACGGCGCCAGAAACTTGCTTGATGGCTTCTCGCCCCTCGTTGGTTACCCCAAGTGGAAGGTTGAGATGTAGCGTAGCGGCAAATTTCCCTTGGCAAAGATACCAAGGATCGAATCCCGTGAGACTCCGAGGGTCGACAAGTAGGTGTCAACGGCGCCAGTAACTTAGCGGTTGACGAGACCTGCACACAGATACAGATAACTTTGCTCCCAACGAGTATAGAGAGGTTGTCAATCCCTCCGGCCTTGTTGTTTACAAAGGATCAAACACAAGAGATAATAATGATAGCTATGACTGCAACTAGGAAATAAAAACAGGAAGTAAATAGAAGGTGTGATCAGCGGTGGTAATATGGACCGGGGTCCCATTATGTTCACTAGTGATGTCTCTCTCCCAAAAGACGATAAAACAGCAAAGCGAGGTAAACAAATTACAGCTGGGCAATTGACAGGATTATGTGCGCAAACCAATGCTAACTATGCTGCAAAGAAAGGTAGAGGCTCAAAAGCATGGGCGGTACGCCAAGGCAAGTAGACCGAAATCCATCTGCATCTACTACTAATCATCCACCTTGAGATATCTATCCAGAACATCTCGCTGGTATTAAGTTGCGAATCCCACCCAAAGTGTAAACTCAAAGCAACAGACAACTGCATTAAAAGAACTTTGCGTAAAGTAAACAATCCTTGCACCCGCAAGTACAAGCACCGTTGTTTTCTCCCTTGTGGCAACAACACATGCCCTAGACTCATGTTTCTGTCACTCAAGCTAGTCATCAGGGGGCATGAACCCACAATCAAGCATAACGCTCCCTCTTGGAGTTACTACCTACTACTTGGCCAAAGCAATAAACAGCAACGAAGAACATGCAAGAATTACTCAAGAACAAAGATATAAAAGAGGTGAATCAAATATATTACTCAAACACAATCTGAACATAGTCTCATAATCCATCAGATCCCAGCAAACTCAGCAAAGCAACAGCAGAAAGATTACATATGTGCCTCGATCATGTAGGGCAGCTCACGAGGTCTAAACCATGAAGAGCAAAGAGGGGAGGAGAACATCACATAGCTACTGATCATGGACCCATGGTCCAAGGTGGACTACTCATGACTCATCCGAGAAGCGTCCATGGTGGTGGAGAAGCTCCCGGTGGTGGTTCTCCCCTCCGGCAGGGTGCCGTGAAGAGTTCTCCTGATGCTCCCGATCTTGGAAGCGCTGCGGCGGCAGAACAGAGGCGAGATCGCGAAAAAGGGTTCTGTCCTCGAGGGTTTCAGGATGAGAGGGATATATATGCGAAGGTGGGCAGCCAGAGGCGGAGCAGGGGCCCCAGGCGCCCCCCTGGCGCGGCCAGGGGTGGGGCCGCGCCAGGTGGCCGCCTGGGTCTCCCCTGGCTCCCCTCTGGCCCATCTTTGGTTCTTCACGAAGCTTCCTGTACGCTGATTTTTCCTGGAATTTTTGGAGCACTTTTAATATGGGGGAAACCTGAAATAGAAAAACAACAGAAAACAGGAACTGGCACTGTGGTGCACTGAGTTAATAGGTTAGTCCAAATATGATCAAAAGTGTATGGAAGTGCATCAATATCATAGCAATATCACACAAAAGAAGCATGGAGCAAGCAGAAATTATAGATACGTTTTGGACGTATCAGCTTCCCCAAAGATCCTTGAGTCCAGCTTGAGGTTGTTGGCGAGCTCCAAGATCATCATGTGGTTGGTGTTGAGTCCTCGTTCCACCATACCTTGGCACTTGAAAACTTGCTGCTCCATTGCTTCGAGTCTTGTCTCCACGCTTCCGGCCCTCCTCGGCCCCTCAACATCACGGATGTGCAGCACCCCCTCATGTAACTCCATGGTTTTAGGGTGGTGCAACAGCTCCGCAAGGTAGGGGTTGATGACCTTCTCGAAGAACTTGTCCTTGAGGGTGTTGGAGGATGCCATGATGATCTAGATCTGTCAAAAACAGCAGCTCGAAATGAAAACAGAGGATTTTTGCGTGATACAGAGATCAAAACCTTCGGGAGTATATATAATGATTTTTTACCGAGCAAAAGGAGTAAGCCACAAGAAAACGGAGTCCGGGAGGAACACGGGGTGCCCACGAGGCAGGGGGCGCGCCCTCCACCCTCGTGGACGGCCCGTGTCTCTTCCGGACTGCTTCTTATTTTTCTATTTTTCTAAAAATTCCAAAACGGAGAAAAATTGCCTTTAGAACTGTTTTGGAGTCGGTTTACTTACCGTATCACATACCTCTTCCTTTTCGAAGGCTGAATCGTTCTGGAAAGTGTCCCTTATGTATTCCTCCGGGGTTACGGTTTCAATAATATTGGTTTCAACATTTATAGGATTACCTGAGATATAATGTTTGATTCTTTGACCGTTCACCACCTTCGGATTTGTGCCTTCGAAGTTGTTGATTTTTATGGCACCAGAACGATAGACCTCCTCGATAACGTAAGGTCCTTCCCACTTGGAGAGAAGTTTTCCTGCAAAAAATCTTAAACAAGAGTTGAATAGCAAGACATAATCACCTACGTTAAACTCACGCTTTTCTATCCTTTTGTCATGCCATATTTTAACTTTTTCTTTAAACAGTTTGCCATTCTCATAGGCCTGGGTTCTCCATTCATCGAGACAGCTAATATCAAATAGCCTCTTCTCACCAGCAAGTTTGAAATCATAATTGAGCTCATTTATAGCCCAATATGCCTTATGTTCTAGCTCAAGAGGTAAGTTACAAGCTTTTCCATATACCATCTTATATGGAGACATACCCATAGGATTTTTGTATGCAGTTCTATAGGCCCATAATGCATCATCAAGTTTCTTGGACCAATTCTTCCTAGACCTATTAACTGTCTTTTGCTAGATTAGTTTCAACTCCCTATTACTTAGTTCTACTTGACCACTAGTCTATGGGTGATAGGGGGATGCAATTCTATGGTTGACATAATATTTTGCAAGCATCTTAAGGAAAGCACCATGAATAAAGTGTGAACCACCATCGGTCATTAGATATCTAGGGACTCCAAACCTCAGAAAAATAACTTCCTTAAGCATGTTAATAGAGGTGTTGTGATCAGCACTACTAGTTGGAATAGCTTCTACCCACTTAGTAACGTAATCAACAACAACTAAAATATGTGTGTACCCATTAGAGGCAGGAAACGGTCCCATATAATCAAAGCCCCAAACATCAAATGGTTAAATAACAAGTGAATAATTCATAGGCATTTCTTGACGTCTACTAATATTACCAATTCTTTGACATTCATCACAAGATAAGACAAACTTACGGGCATCCTTGAAGAGAGTAGGCCAATAAAAACCGGATTGCAATACCTTGTGTGCAGTTCTATCTCCCGCATGGTGTCCTCCATAAGCTTCGGAGTGGCACTTGCGTAGGATTTGTTCATGTTCATTGATGTCTACTACGCACCCTTCTTCTTGTAGACGCTGTTGGGCCTCCAAGTGCAGAGGTTTGTAGGACAGTAGCAAATTTACCTCAAGTGGATGACCTAAGGTTTATCAATCCATGGGAGGTGTAGGATGAAGATGGTCTCTCTCAAGCAACCCTGCAACCAAATAACAAAGAGTCTCTTGTCCCCAACACACCCAATACAATGGTAAATTGTATAGGTGCACTAGTTTGGCGAAGAGATGGTGATACAAGTGCAATATGGATGGTAGATATAGGTTTTTGTAATAGGAAAATAAAAACAGCAAGGTAGCAAGTGGTAAAAGTGAGCATAAACGGTATTGCAATGATAGTAGAAAAGGCCTAGGGCTCATACTTTCACTAGTGCAAGTTCTCTCAACATGGATAACATAATTGAATCATATTACTAGCCATCAACATGCAACAAAGAGTCACTCCAAAGTCACTAATAACGGAGAACAAACGAAGAGATTATGGTAGGGTACGAAACCACCTCAAAGCTGTTCTTTTTGATCGATCTATTCAAGAGTCCGTAGTAATGTTCAATATATCATAGATTTCGTACTAGAATAACACCTTAAGACACAAATCAATCAAAACCCTAATGTCACCTAGATACTCCATTGTCACCTCAAGTATCCGTGGGCATGATTATACGATATGCATCACACAATCTCAGAAACATCTATTCAACCAACACATAGAACTTCAAAGAGTGCCCCAAAGTTTCTACCGGAAAGTCAAGACGAAAACGTTTGCCAATCCCTATGCATCGGTTCCCAAGGTCACGGAACCCGCAAGTTGATCACCAAAACATACATCAAGTAGATCACATGATATCCCATTGTCACCACAGATAAGCATGTGCAAGACATACATCAAGTGTTCTCAAATCCTTAAAGACTCAATCCGATAAGATAACTTCAAAGGGAAAACTCAATCCATTACAAGAGAGTAGAGGGGGAGAAGCATCATAAGATCCAACTAGAATAGAAAAGCTCGCGATGCATCAAGATCGTTTAATCTCAAGAACACGACAGAGAGAGAGAGAGATCAAACACATAGCTACTGATACATACCCTCAGCCCCGAGGGTGGACTACTCCATCCTCGTCATGGAGAGCGCCGGGATGATGAAGATAGCCACCGGTGAGGGTTCCTCCCTCCGGCAGGGTTCCGGAACAGGGTCTAGATTGGTTTTCGGTGGCTACAGAGGCTTTCGGTGGCGGAACTCCCGATCTAGGTTAATTTACGAAGGTTTCAGTATTTATAGGAATTTTTGGCGTAGGTCCCACGTCAGGGGGGCTTCTGGGCTGTCCACGAGATAGGAGGGCGCAACCACCTTCCCAGGGCGCGCCCTCCACCCTCGTGGGCAGCCCGTTGCTCTCCTGGACCAACTCTTTTGCTTCGGGGGCTTCTTTTGGTCCAGGAAAAATCATAAAAAATTGGCTCGTCAATTGGACTCAGTTTGATATTCCTTTTTTGTAAAACCCTAAAATAGGAGAAAAACAGAAACTGGCATTGGGCTCTGGGTTAATAGGTTAGTCCCAAAAATCATATAAAAGTGTATAATAAAGCCTATAAGACATCCTAGAAGGATAATATAATAGCATGGAACAATCAAAAATTATAGATACGTTGGAGATGTATCATTCATGCTGAGGTACACAACGTCTAATAATACCATCTACTCCTTCTTTATAAAGATGTGGGTCATCCCAGAAGTAATGTCTCAAATCATAGAAGAACTTTTTCTTTTGCTGGTATGTGAAACTAGGAGGTATAAACTTAGCAACAATATAATTAGCATAATCATTATACCATGGAGCAGTACGAGAAGTATTTATGACAGCTAGTTGTTCATCAGGAAAGCTATCATCAATAGGTATATTCTCTAACCTAGACAAGTTAACTGCTATGGGTTTCTTAGCTCCCTTTCTATCGATAATATGCAAGTCAAATTCTTGTAGCAAGAGAACCCATCTAATAAGTCTAGGTTTAGCATCTTTCTTTTCCATAAGGTATTTGATAGCAGCATGATCAGTGTGAATAGTGACTTTAGAATCAACGATATAGGGTCTAAACTTATCACAAGCAAATACAACTGCTAAAAATTCTTTCTCAGTGGTAGCATAATTTCTTTGGGCACTATATAGAGTTTTACTAGCATACTGGATAACATTCAATTTCTTATCAAATCTTTGCCCTAGAACAGCTCCTACAGCATAATCACTAGCATCGCACATAATCTCAAAGGGTAAATTCCAGTCAGGAGGCTGGACAATAGGTGCAGAGATCAATGCTTTCTTAAGTATTTCAAATGCTTCTAGACAATCATCATCAAAGACAAAAGGAATATCTTTTTGTAAGAGATTAGTCTGAGGCCTGGAGATTTTGGAGAAGTCCTTAATGAACCTCCTATAAAACCCGGCATGACCAAGGAAACTTCGTATACCTTTGATGTCCTTAGGGCATGGCATCTTTTCAATAGCGTCAACTTTAGACTTCAATACCTCTTTCATAAATTTTATGTCGCAATACAATGCCTTCATTGACGATAAAGTGGCACTTCTCCCAATTCAAGACAAGGTTAGTGTCTTCACATCTCTGCAAAACTCGATCAAGGTTGCTTAAGCAATCGTCAAAAGAGGTTCCGTAAACAGAGAAATCATCCATGAAAATCTCAACAATCTTTTCACAAAAATCAGAGAAATATAGCCATCATGCATCTTTGAAAGGTAGCAGGTGCATTACATAAACCAAAAGGCATACGTCTATAAGCAAAGGTACCAAAAGGACAAGTGAAAGTGGTCTTTTCTTGATCCCCTTTTGACACAGGTATTTGAGAGAAACCAGAATAACCATCTAGAAAGAAGAAATGAGTATGTTTGGATAACCTTTCTAGCATTTGATCAATAAATGGCAAGGGGTAATGATATTTCTTAGTAGCTTTATTTAACTTACGGAAATCAATTACCATTCTATAACCTGTAACTATTCTTTGTGGGATCAATTCATCTTTATCATTAGAGACGACAGTCATACCTACTTTCTTAGGAACACAATGGACATGACTTACCCACTGACTATCAGCAACTCGATAGATAATACATGCCTCTAGAAGCTTTAGTATTTCCTTCCTTACCACTTCTTTCATCTTAGGATTTAATCGTCGCTGATGATCAATAACCGGTTTAGCATTTTCTTCCAATTTTATCTTGTGTTGGCATATAGTGGGACTAATGCCCTTAAAATCATCCAGAGTATATCCAATAGCAGCTCGGTGCTTTTTCCGAGTTTTCAATAGTTTTTCTTCTTCCTGCTCTGAAAGGTTAGCACTAATAATAACAGGATATATCTTCTTTCCATCAAGATAAACATACTTAAGATTATCAGGTAAAGGTTTAAGTTCAAACACAGGATCACCCTTGGGTGGAGGAGGATCCCCTAGGATTTCAACATGCAAGTTGTTTTTCAATACGGGTCCCTGTGTAAGAAATATTTCTTCTATTTTCCTTCTCTTATTCATATGCATATCATTTTCGTGGTCTAGCAAGTATTATTCTAAAGGATCATTAGGTGGCACGGCAATAGAAGCAAGACCAATAATTTCATCCTTAATGGGTGGTGCCTTTTCAAGGGGTTGTCTACGGAATTTAGAAAAGTTAAAATCATGAGACATATCCCCTAATCCAATAGTAACAATATCTTTCACGCAGTCTATCTTGGCATTAACAATATTCAAGAAGGGTCTACCAAATATAATGCGACAAAATTCATCTTGTGGGGAACTAAGAACAAGAAAATCAGCAGGGTATTTAACCTTCCCACACAAGACTTCAATATCTCTAACAATCCCAACTGGTGAAATAGTGTCTCTATTAGCAAGCTTAATAGTAACATCAATCCCTTCTAACTCAACAGGTGCAATATCATGCATAATTTCGTTATACAAATCAAGGGGGATAATACTCACACTAGCACCTACTCCCTCCATTCCTTTATCTAAGGTGTATTATTTTTGACACGGTGACCAAGGCACATAATTATAGACGTGTTAGGACAAAATTACCCTTGGCAATTTATTCGTTAGTGGCAAGTAAATCAGTTAGTCTAGGAAATTAAGAGGTACATGCAATCGACATAGAGATAGTTTCCTTCTTTTCCTACAAGGAGAGATACACACAATCAGGACAGAGATACTTTCCTTTTTCTAGAAGGCTTACAAGGGAATTATGAGAAATTAGAAGAAACGCACCTTACATTCTGGAATTTTATCAAAAAACAAATACACCTTATATAAAGGAACGGAGGGAGTACGTCATATAAACCATGATAGCAATGATCTCCTATCTTGACAGAGATAACAGGTAGGCCTATAACAGGTTTATGTTTATTCCTAGCACTGGGTTTGGCTATTCTAGCAGACTCTTCTTGGAGGTAAATAACATGTCCATCTAAATCTTCTACCAAGAGATCTTTAACCATTGCAACACTAGGTCCAACTTTAATTTGCTCAGCGGGTGTAGGTGTTCTAGTATTACTCTTATGAACTATAGTTGAAGCTTGAGCATGATCCTTTATCCTAACAGGGAAAGGTGGTTTCTCAATATAAGTAGTAGGAATAACAGGATCAACATTATAAGTGATAGTCTTTTCTTCAACTTTAATAGGTTCAACTACTTTTACTTCAATAGGGGGATGGTATTTAAATCACTTCTCCTTGGGGAGGTCAACATGAGTAGCAAAAGATTCACAGAAAGAAGCTACTATTTCAGAGTCAAGTCCATATTTAGTGCTAAACCCACAGAAAACATCGGTATCCATAAAAGCTTTAACACAATCAATCTTAGGGGTCATACCTGACTCAATACCTTCGCCGAGATCCCAATCTTCAGAGTTTCATTTAATTATTTCCAATAAATCCCATTTTAATTCAACAGTCTTCATCATATAAGAGCCAGAACAAGAAGTATCGAGCATGGAGCGATTATTGAGAGAAAGCCGAGCGTAAAAATTCTGAATAATCATTTCTTTTGAGAGCTCATGATTGGGGCATGAATATAACATTGACTTAAGCCTCCCCCAAGCTTGAGCGATGCTTTCTCCTTCGCGAGGCCAGAAATTATAAATATAATTATGATCACGATGAACCTGATGCATAGGGTAGAACTTCTGATGAAATTCCAACTTTAAACGATTATAGTTCCATGATCCCATATCATTGCATAGCCTAAACCATGTCAATGCGTCTCCCTTCAAAGATAAAGGGAAGACCTTCTTCTTCATAACATCCTCGGGCATACCTACAAGCTTAACCAATCCACAAACTTCATCCACATAGATTAGGTGTAAGTCGATATGTAGTGTTCCGTCTCTTGTAAAGGGATTTTCAAGCAGTTTCTTTGTCATACCCGAAGGAATCTCAAAGCAAACATTTTCAATAGGTGCAGTAGGTTGAGGAGAAACTCTTTGCTCTTCTGGTCAGGGTGAAGATACCCCGAACAAGCCCCTCAAAGGATTTTGAGCCATAGTCACAACTGACAATAAATTTCAGCACACTATATAAATTTTCCTTACCAAAGGCGCTTCACTCCTCGGCAATGGCGCTAGAAAAGAGTCTAGATGACCCACAAGTGTAGGGGATCTATCGTAGTCCTTTCGATAAGTAAGAGTGTCGAACCCAACGAGGAGCAGAAGGAAATGATAGGCAGTTTTTAGTAAGGTATTCTCTACAATCACTGAAATTATAGGTAACAGATAGTTTTGTGATAAGGTAATTGGTAGCAAGTGACAAAAGGTAAAAGTAAATAAGGTGCAGCAAGGTGGCCCAATCCTTTTTGTAGCAAAGGACAAGCCTGGACAAACTCTTATATAAAGTAAAGAGCTCCCGAGGACACATGGAAATTATCGTCAAGCTAGTTTTCATCACGATCATCTGATTCGCGTTCGGTACTTTGATAATTTGGTATGTGGGTGGACCGGTGCTTCGGTGCCGCCCTTACTTGGTCAAGCCTCCTAATTATGATTAACTTCTAACGCAAGCATCTGCAACTACAATAGAAGTATTAAGGTAAACCTAACCATAGCCTGAAACATATGGATCCAAATCAGCCCCTTACGAAGCAACACATAAACTAGGGTTTAAGCTTCTGTCACTCTAGCTAGGGGTGGATTAACGAGCTACTCGGCTCGTTAAGATCGTACTCGTTAAGCTCGTGCTCGTTAAGGCTCGGCTCGTTAAGCTCGTTAAGATTAACGAGCAGAAAACCCTGTTCGGCTCGGTTCGTTTAAAGCTCGTTAAGCTCGTGAGCGCTCGCTAGGCTCGTTAACAGATTTTGATGTGTTACGGTCCACACGATAAGCATGTAGATTTGGTTTTTTAAAAAGGAAGATGGTGACTACAAAATAAAATGCACTATTTTGTTGCCTCCTATGTGTATTAGATTGAGTGGATGGGACGAGGTGCTACGAAAATTTTGTGAGGTAAGATGAAAATATGTGATATGTTGTTACTAACGAGCTTAACGAGCTACTCGTGAAACTCGTTAGCTCGTTCGTTAAGCTCATTAAGCTTAACGAGCTGAAATCAATGATTGGCTCTGTTCATTAAGAAGCGAGCCACGAGCTTAACGAGCCGAACTATCGAGCGCTCATTAAGCTCGCGAGCTTCGAGCTTTTGGTCCAGCCCTAACTCTAGCAACCCATCATCTACTTATTACTTCCCAATGCCTTCCTCTAGGCCCAAATAATGGTGAAGTGTCATGTAGTCGATGTTCACATGACACCACTAGAGGAGAGATAACATACATCTCATCAAAATATCGAACGAAGACCAAATTCACAGGACTACTAATAGCAAGACTTTTCCCATGTCCTCAGGAACAAAAGTAACTACTCACAAGACATAATATTGTTCATGATCAGAGGGGTATTAATATTCATAATGGATCTGAACATATAATCTTCCACCAAATAAACCAACTAGCATCAACTACAAGGAGTAATCAACACTACTAGCAACCCACATGAACTAATCTGAGGTTTGGGTACAAAGATTGGATACAAGAGATGAACTAGGGTTTGAGAGGATATGGTGCTGGTGAAGATGTTGATGAAGATAGCCCTCCCCAAGATGGGAGAGTTGTTGGTGACGACGGCGGTGACAATTTCCCCCTCCCGGAGGGAAGTATCCCCGGCAGAACAGCTCTACCGGAGCCCTAGATTGGTTTCTGCCTCGGTTCCACCTCGAGACGGCGGCGTCTGGTCCCGAAAGCCTCCTTATGATTTTTTCCAAGTCAAAACACCTCATATAGGAGAAGATGGGCGTCGGGGGCCTTCCGGCTGGCCCATGAGGAAGGGGGCGCGCCCCCCACTGTCGTGGACAGCCGGAGGCCCCCCTCGTGGACTTCTTTCGCCAGATATTTTTTATATTTTTTGAAACGATGTTCTGTTGGGTTTCAGGGCTTTTGGAGTTGTGTAGAATAGGTTTCTAGAGTTTGATCCTTTTCCAGCCCAGAATTCCAGCTGCCGGCATTCTCCCTCTTCATGTAAACCTTGTAAAATAAGAGAGAAAAGGCATAAGTATTATGACAAAACATGTAAGAACAGCCCATAATGAAATAAATATCAACATATAAGCCTAATGCAAAATGGACGTATCAAGTAGCAAGAAGAATTTCTGGCGCCATTGCCGGGGAGGCTTACGCAAAAGTCATATACCAAGTACCTATCACAAACCCTTATCATTTGCATTACATTTATTTGCCTCTCGTTTTCCTCTCCCCCACTTCACCCTTGCCGTTTTATTTGCCCTTCTTCTTCCATGTGTTTACCGTCCGCTTGCCTCTTGTTTGCTTGTGTTTCTATGTGCCCTCAATTTGCTTGCATCTTTGCTTGCTAAAAATCTATTGTTATGGATCACCTTAAAGTGTTCTATTTGGATCATCTTCGATCCTCATGCGCTCGTGCTGAGACCCCAACTAGCCTAGTTGATGGGAAATCTTTAGATGAGAATGCTCATTTTGTGTGTCACCGTTTGTCTGAAAAGGGGAGACTCTTGTGTGATCAAATAAACAGATTGATGTGTTATGCTTGGAATCTTTGTGAAATTTGTGATTTTACTTGTTGCTCTAAGAACCCAAAGAAACACCTCCCCTACCTATGTGAGTTTAATGATAATGAATTCTTATCTTCTTACGCAAAGGGTGTTTATAGTTACTACGATATCGGACAAATTGAAGAATTTGTTGCTTTGAAGGGTGCTTATGAAGTTGCTTCTTTGATTGAAAAGTATGGTATTACTCTCTACGAATCTGAAAATTTTGACATACTTAAATATTGCTTTGAAAACTATGCTCATAATGTCTATGTCAAAGAATTTATCGAAAGAATGACCGCTGTGGCGCTGCTTTGAAAGAAAATAATGATATGCATGAATCTATAGATAATTATGATTCCGTTGATTTGATTAAAATATCCCTTGATGAACATGACGCTTGCTATTCTTGTGGCCATGATGCCAATATTTATGAAGATGAATTTGCTATAGTTCCTTATGTTAAACATGAGATCGTTGCTATTGCACCCATACTTGATAGTTCCTTCGATGAAAAGCATGATTGCAATGATGTTATTATAAATTCTCTTAATGTCAATTGTGTTAATGATATGCAAGACCTCAAGCTTAGGGATGCTAGTTTTGCTATGACTTCTATTTGTTGCAATGATCATGATTGGGGTGATTCTTCTTATGTTGTTGAAAATTTATTTAAGCCCCATGATGAATATGAGATTGATTATAATGTTTGCAATAATATTGAAAGTGGGTTTGGAAGATTGTCAACTTTAGATCCCACATATTTGAGGAACGTTCAATCTTATGAAATTTTTGATAAAAGTGGGTTTGGAGAGGTCATGACTTTAGTTAATATTGATCCCACTATTTTGGAAGAGTGTCAACTTCGTATGCATGTGGATCGTGTTGAGAATATGTTTTGTGATTGCTATATTGTTGAATTTGCTTATGATCCTACATGCAATTATTATGAGAGAGGAAAATATGGTTGTAGAAATCTTCATGTTACTAAATTACCTTTCTTTGTGTTGAGATTGATCTTGTTTCTTTCTTCTTCCTTGCATATGCTAGATCTTGCTTGTCTTGCTAATTTGTTTTCCTATAGAATGCCTATGCATAGGAAGCATGTTAGACTTAGATTCGTTTGTCAAATATTTTGTGATGCTCTCTTTGTCCTTCAATTCTTATCTTTCATGTGAGCATCATTGAACTATCGTGCCTAGCTAGGGGCGTAAAATGATAGCGCTTGTTGGGAGGCGACCCAATTTTATATTTTTTGTTTTTGCTTCTGTTTAGGAATAAATATTGCATCTAGCTTCTGTTTAGATGTGGTTTTGTGTTTTAATTAGTGTTTGTGACAAGTAGAACCTTTGGGAAGACTTGTGTGAAGTTTATATGATCTTGCTGTGAAAAACAGAATAGTTGGCGCTCGCTAGAATGGTCACCAGATTTTACTGGAGCGTGCTATTTAGTTGATTCTTTTTCAAATGATTAGTAGACAAATTCTTCACGTTTACCAATTTAGTTTGAATTTTTGGAGTTACATAAGTATGCGAAAACTACAGATTACTACAGACTGTTCTGTTTTTGACAGATTCTGTTTTTCGTGTGTTGTTTGCTTATTTCAATGCATCTATGAGTAGTATTGCAAACTATGAATCATAGAGAAGTTGGAATACAGTAGGTTTAACATCAATATAAACAAAGCATGAGTTCATTGCAGTACCTTTGAGTAGTAGTTTGTTTTCTTATACTAAAGGAGCTCACGAGATTTTTGTCTAAGTTTTGTGTTGTGAAGTTTTCAAGTTTTGAGTATTGCTTTGATGGACTATGGAAATAAGAGTGGCAAGAGCCTAAGCTTGGGGATGCCCAAGGCACCCCAAGGTAAAATTCAAGGACAACCAAAAGCCTAACCTTGGGGATGCCCCGGGAAGGCATCCCCTCTTTCGTCGTCATCCATCGGTAACTATACTCGGAGCTACATTTTTTATTCACCACATGATATGTGTTTTACTTGGAGCGTCATGTATCATTTGAGTCTTTGCTTGTTAGTTTTCCACAATTATCCTTGCTGGACACACCTATTTTAGAGAGTTAAATATGGCCTAGGAATTGATAGAACACTCTATGTGCTTCACTTATATCTTTTGAGTTGAATAGTTTTTGCTCTAGTGCTTCACTTATATCTTTTAGAGCACGATGGTGATTATATTTTGTAGAAATTGTTGAATCTCTCATGCTTCACGTATATCCTTTTTAGAGTCTACTAAAACAGCATGGTAATGTGCTTTGGCTATAAAACTAGCCCTCACATGATATACATCCAATATCAATGTAGTAAAGACTTTCACACTAAGTGCATTGAATATGATGAGAAGTTGGATGCTTGATAAATGTTTTGAGATATGAGGATAGTGATATTAGAGTCATGCTAGTGGAGTTATTATGAAATTGAAAAATGCTTGTGTTAAGGTTAGTGATTACCGTAGCATGCACGCATGGTGAACCACTATGTGACGAAGTTAGAGCATGAGGTATTTGTAAAGTGTCAACCTTTGTGTGGAGGTCGGGGCGCGCGATGGTTAACTCCTACCAACCTCCCCCCTCTAGGAGCATGCGTTGATTGCTTTGTTTTGATGACTCATAGATTTTTGCAATAAGTATATGAGTTCTTATGACTAATGTTGAGTCCATGGATTATACACACTCTCACCCTTCCACCATTGCTAGCCTCTCTTGTACCGCGCAACTTTCGCCAGTACCATACACCCACCATATATCCTTCCTCAAAACAACCACCATACCTACCTATCATGGCATTTCCATAGCCATTCCGAGATATATTGCCATGCAACTTTCCACCGTGTCGGGGGAAACTGTCCTCCCACGAGCACCTATGGGACCGGAGCCCCTTCTACGTTGCGGTAACGGAGCGGACGGAGCACGGAGAGCAGATCGAGGAGAGCACGCGGGCAGTTTACCCAGGTTCGGGCCGCGCGGACGCGTAAAACCCTACTCCTGCCTTGGTTGTATTGAGCTCGGGAGCTTGAAGAGCTACAGTGCTAGCTACACCGAGCGTGAGAGTTGCTTAGGATTCGAACCCTTTCTACGTTGTGCATGGGCCTCCTTTTATAGCTCAAGGGGTCACCGACAGGTGTCAACGTAGAGGAGGGTAAAAATGTAACTGTGCTGGTAGTTGTAACAATGCGGGAATAGTGCGTGAACAGTAGATGAACAGTGGTCATCACCTAATCTTGACAGTGGGGGACAAGGGCATTAAATGCCCGTCACCGTCGACCCCAAAAGCGTCCGTCCATGCTTCTCCATTCGACACGGCGGTAGCCTCGTCACCGTGGATTGCCACTGTGTGCCCCAGGCTGCACAGCCTTCTGCCACGCGTCCCTGGAAGGGCCCCAGGGCGATGCGTGGGCAGATGAGCTGGAGCGCGGGCACACAGCGTGAGTTCCCCCCGGCAAGCACCTTGCCGGGGTCATGACCTTGCCGGGCCCGGAAGCTTGTCGCTCCCCGGGCCCTGCCGGGGCGCATGTTGCGCCGAGGCGTCTCTTGAGGTACGCATTCCTTGGTCTTCCTGGCAAGCTCCTCTTGCCAGGGCCTTGCGCTAAAGTGACAGTCTTGAGCCTGGTGCGGCCTTCCCGGCAAGCTCCACTTGCCGGGGCCTTGATCTTCTGTCTTGTATACTTTGTTCTTGAATGGCTTAATAAGGACCAGAAAGGTTTCCGGCGAGCACGTGGCAAACCCTGCCGCGGGAAGCTGCTACTGCCCGTGCACAAGTTGGGGTACCAAGGTACCCCTACCTTAGTACACCGACAGGAAAAGATGTCGGGGGAAACTGTCCTCCCACGAGCACCTATGGGACCGGAGCCCCTTCTACGTTGCGGTAAGGGAGCGGAGGGAGCACGGAGAGCAGATCGAGGAGAGCACGCGGGCAGTTTACCCAGGTTCGGGCCGCGCGGACGCGTAAAACCCTACTCCTGCCTTGGTTGTATTGAGCTCGGGAGCTTGAAGAGCTACAGTGCTAGCTACACCGAGCGTGAGAGTTGCTTAGGATTCGAACCCTTTCTACGTTGTGCATGGGCCTCCTTTTATAGCTCAAGGGGTCACCGACAGGTGTCAACATAGAGGAGGGTAAAAATGTAACTGTGGTGGTAGTTGTAACAGTGCGGGAATAGTGTGTGAACAGTAGATGAACAGTGGTCATCACCTAACCTTGACAGTGGGGGACAAGGGCATTAAATGCCCGTCACCGTCGACCCCAAAAGCGTCCGTCCATGCTTCTCCATTCGACACGGCGGTAGCCTCGTCACCGTGGATTGCCACCGTGTGCCCCAGGCTGCACAGCCTTCCGCCACGCGTCCCTGGAAGGGCCCCAGGGCGACGCGTGGGCAGATGAGCTGGAGCGCGGGCACACAGCGTGAGTTCCCCCCGGCAAGCACCTTGCCGGGGTCATGACCTTGCCGGGCCCGGAAGCTTGTCGCTCCCCGGGCCCTGTCGGGGCGCATGTTGCGCCGAGGCGTCTCTTGAGGTACGCATTCCTTGGTCTTCCTGGCAAGCTCCTCTTGCCAGGGCCTTGCGCTAAAGTGACCGTCTTGAGCCTGGTGCGGCCTTCCCGGCAAGCTCCACTTGCCGGGGCCTTGATCTTCTGTCTTGTATACTTTGTTCTTGAATGGCTTAATAAGGACCAGAAAGGTTTCCGGCAAGCACGCGGCAAACCCTGCCGCGGGAAGCTGCTACTGCCCGTGCACAAGTTGGGGTACCAAGGTACCCCTACCTTAGTACACCGACAGGAGCCCCCGGGCCTGGGCCACACACGGTGCCGAGCGCTGTTGGGCCAGGCCCAAAACAGTGCACGGGCACACGCGGCCCACGGCAAGCCGAATCCCCTTCCGCATCCGTCGCGCCCCTCCCTAACGGCACGCGTCGATTGCGGCGTCGTGGGAGAGATCGTGGCCTGTTGTTTAATGGGAAATGCGGAGCGTCCCCCACTTCGCCCCTTAAAAGCAAAGGAAGCAGGCGCAGTTTCCCTCCTTCGTCTTCATTGCGTCTTCATCCTCCAGAAATCCTCCGCTGCCCCTTGCCTCCACCCCTTCTCCGCCGTCTTCCGCATCCGCGGCGCCGTCGAGCTCCTCGCCTCTTCGCTCGCCGCCTCCGCCATGGCTCCGAAGAGCGAGAAGGCGAAAGCGGACAAGGCCAAGAAGGAGAAATCCGAGCAGGCGGCGAAGCTCGCCGCCCTGTGGAAGAGGAACGTGGTCTTCGCACTGAGGCTTGGCGCAAGGGAGCTGTGGAACAAGTACTACCTGTTCTGGTCCGGGGAGACCAAAGCTCATCCCCGCACCTGAGCCTTCCCCGCCGTCGCCAGAGATTTGTTTCCCGGCGGGTACTTCTTCTTCGCTGCTTTCTTTCACTGTGGATTGTGCCCTCCGTACTCGGAGTTTTTCTGTGACATTATTAACACATATGGCCTCCACCTCCTAGACTTTACTCCCAACGCCATCCTTACGATGGCTGTTTTCGCACATCTGTGCGAAAACTATGTTGGGATCCATCCAAACGTAGCACTCTTTCGCCATTTCTTTATGCCTAGAGTAGAGGCTGGCGCTCCCCTCTCCGGCGGCATCTCCTGGATCTTCCGGTTGAATAAGAAGGATTCATACCTGAAGGGAGAACTCCGCGGCAAGTGGGAAGAATGGCGTGCAGATTGGTGCTGGGTAGTAGAGGACAAGCCGGAGCCTTTCACTGCGCCGCGCACAACAGCCATAGTGCGCGGCAGGAACTGGAGTGAACTGGCCCCAGAGGACAACAAACTTAGCATTGCCCTCGTCAGGATCATCCGTCTCCGGGTAGCTAATCTGACCATCGGAGAGGTTGGGGCAGATTTCCTCCGCCGCCGCATCGCCCCTCTACAAGAGAGGAAGAGGGCCGCATGGGAATTTGGCAATGCGGCGGATATCATGAGGCTGCGCCCAGGATTGAACTTCAATTTCACCGCTTTGGAGCTGAAAGGAATGGTCTGAGAGCTCTTCAAGCACGACCCGGCCCATCCGGAGTGGTTCAGACCCGCCAAGGGAGTGGTGCCGCTATGCAACAGCACTGCCTGCGACTCCTTGCGCGCGATGATGCCGGAGTGCAACTCCCATGGCATCGTCCCCACCTGGATCGAGCCGCCGCCGGATACAGTGCTGAGTTTCTTCGACAATTTGGTTGAGGTGCCCAAGAACCCCGAGGAGAACAGGGGCCTTACCCGGGCCACTACGGCTCGGGATATAGCTTATATTGCTTCCCGGATGGAAGAGGCCGCCGCAGCTGCAGCGGCGGGAGATTTCGGATTCACTGTCGACGAGGCACAAGCCGCGGACGAGGCGTGCCAAGCAGAGGAGGCAGAGATCCGCAGGCTGCTCAAGCTTCCGCCCAAGGAGTTTAGCGGGGTGCCTTCCCTGAGGCTTGCCGGGATACCCGGGGTTGCCGGGGTGAGCGAGGCCGCCGCAGGGAGCGGGGTCGCCGGAGGGAGCGGGACCGCCGGAGGGAGCGGGACCGCCGGAGGGAGCGAGGCTGCTGGGCATGGCGCTGGGCCCAGCGAGCCTGTCGGGGAGGAGGAGGAGGACGCCGAGACCGATGAAGATACCGGTGGATCTCTGGGGCTTGACGACGACGCCTCCTCGTCCTCAGAGAACTCCCCGCCTCCGGCAAGTCCCACGCAAGCACCGAGGACACGCCTCCGCAAGGCGGCTACGGCGACGAGGACACAGGCGCCTAGGCAGCAGCCTGCTCGCCGGGCGACGCGCGCCACCAGGGCGAGCCAAGCCGCAACGGAGGCGCCCCGCGCACCAGCGCCAAGCGGAGGGGGATCCTCCCGGAGCGAAGCGGCCGCTCCGCCTGCTCCTCGGGCCTCGGCGTCAACGGAGGCTGGGTCTTCGCAGCCCCCAGCCCCGGAGACCGCCAAGCGCCCGAGGGAGCCTTCTCCTCCCGCTCCTCGCGCGGGAGCATCTCAGGTGGAGTTCGATTTCTCCGCCCTCAGCTCTGACGATGACGAGGAAGAGGAGTGAGTACTTGTAATTTGTAGCTTCTTCAGTTTTGTCTTGAGCTTTCTTTGATGATTCTGATCTTGTTCTTGCTTTGCTTTCAGGACCCTGGCCCAGCGGACAGTGAAGAGGGCCAAGATCCCCGTGGTTGAGGTGGAAGACGACTCGCCCTCCGCGGCGACCGGAGACGCGCCAGCGGCAAGCTTGCCGGATCAGCCTGCTGCTCCGAGGAGCAGCCCCCGGCGCAGCCCCCAGTGTAAGTCTGGTAGTCATTCTTTTCTGTTTGACAGGCGCGCTCGAGGTTGCTATCTGTACTGATGTTTTGTTGTCTTGTTTGTCTTGTGCAGAAGTGGAGCCGCAGCCGCAGGAGCGCCCGGAGACTGTCCCCGACGAGCCACTTGCTCCACCCTCCCCGCCAAGGGTGAGCTCCCCGGCGAGGGAGAACGCTCCGCCAAGGACGGGCACCCCGCCAAGGGCAGGCACCCCGCCAAGGGTGAGCAGCCCGACAAGGGTGGCCACCCCGCCAAGGGAGGGCACGGGCGGTCCTCCGCCAGCAGGGGCCACCGCTCCACCGCCAAGGGAGGACTCCCCGGCGAGGGAGCCTGTCGTCGACGAAGTTCGCGAAGGTAAGTCTTGTCGCTTTCTTCTTCTTCAACTTGTCTTTTTGGATATTTACTTGATCTTTTCTTTTCTTTTTCTTCTGCTAGATCCTCCCGCGCCGGAGCGGATGGAGACTGAGACTGCCGGCGAGGAGGGCACGCAAGGCGACGGCGGCAACGCTACTGCCGCTGAGGACGTGGCAGGAGCCGACGAGCCTGCCGCTGAGGAGACTGCCCCGACCGCAGACGCCGCGGCTGGGGAGAGGGAAGGCGACCACACTGCTGGCCCGGAGGCAGCACGAGCGTCAAGCGCTGCACCGGCCGTCGACCCCTCTGCCGCCATGGAGCAGCCAGGCATCTACCTTGAGGCCCCCAACGGAGTCTTCATACAGGTCCCGTGGGGGTCTTCGTCGCGAGCTCCCGTGGAGGGAGAGACCTATGACGGAGAGGTCCTCGCCTCCGCGGGGTTGAAGGTCGTCGAAGCACTTGGCGGGGGCGACGAGCCCGAAGAGGAGAAGCTGCTTTGCCGGCTCCTGGCCCTTTACCGGGCCAGGCAGGCGAAACTGGACTCCCGGGAAGCTCTTGCCGCCAAGGCTGGAGTGGACTTGGAGAAGCGGGCCGCGGAGCTTCGCGCCGCCAACCAGGCCGCCCTCCGCAACTTGGCGGAGGAGCGGGAAGAACTCGCCGGGGAGCAGCAAGCCTTTCTTCTGGAGAAGGCGGAGGCTGAAGAGCGACAGCGGCTGGCCGCCGAAGAGCTGTCTCGGCGGGAGGGGGCGCTCAACCAGCGGAAGGTTGAGCTCGATGCCCATGACGACGAGCTCACCGCCCGGGAAGAGGCCATGAAAGAGGCAAAGGAAGCCGCAGCCGCTGCGGAAACCGCCAAGAGGGAACTGGAACTCAATGTTGGACAGCTGGAGCGGTACCTGAAGGCGAGTGAGGACAGGGTCACCGCGCTCAATGTGGAGCGGGAGAAGGACGCCCACACCAACTCTGACCTGCAGGTACGCCTCTCCAAGAAGGGCGACGAGCTTACTGCCGCCAAAGATTCAATTGCTGACTTGGAGTTGAAGGTCTCCACTTTGACTGATTCACTCGACGCTGCCCGGGACCGCGAAACGAAGCTGAAGGACGAGCTCCGCAAGGAACGAGGTCTAGTGGAGAGCGCCGCCACTTCAGCGAACAACTTTAGCCGGGCTGTGGAGCAGTGGACCGACGATCTGGTCGCTTCCGCTTCCAATATCGACAAGGAGTTGATGGCGCTGAGGGTGGAGCACCTTGTGTACTCTCCGGACCAGAATCTCCCCCACAGCGCCAAGTTAAGTCTTTTCTTCAGGGGAATCGCGCCGGCGCTTGCACGGCTGCAGGAGAAGCTCCCCGCGCAGCTGGCCGAGGAGTCGCGTCAGCTCTGCGCGGGTACCTTGGAGCGCGTCTTGACGAAGATCGTCTACCGCAACCCTGGCATTAATCTTGTCAACGTCCTCCGCAGCTTGCCGGACGACGCAGATCTGGAGGCGTTGAAGGCGCAGGTCGCCCACATCGTCGCCAAGGTGAACAAGATCTCCAGGCGTGAGGGCGACCGCGTAGATTAGGCCTCTTTCTTTCTATTTCCTTTGCTGCTGCAAAGTGTGCCATGAACATGAATCTATTAGTCATTGTGACAAGTTATCTCTGCAATATACTATCTTATTTTCGAGCAATCAATGCGGTGTTATCTCCCTTGCTTTTGGTCCTCCACTTTGTATGCTTTTTGCCCTACGCTTTTAGGGGACTTGCCGGCAAGGGGCCCTCGCCGCGAGCGCTGAGTGCTGGACTCTTAGCGGCCTGCTGGCAAAGGACCTTACCGGCAAGTAACCTTGCCGCAGCTAGTCGCAGCGCACTTAGCTTGCTGAGCGAACTCGAAAACGAAATAAGGGCACGACACTTGTCGCAGCTCACTTAAGTCATTGAGCGTGCTCGGAAACAAGGTAAGGGCGCGGCTAGCCACGGGTAGGTTCCTCCGCGCACAGGTTTTCCATACAAAGTGTGGTTGTTCAAGGAAGATAACTAAAATTTAAAAATTTGAACTGCTCAAATTCTGGTAACTTAGCTTTCGTATATTGCTTGTTCCCCGACAAGGCTCCTCTTTCTTGAACAACACTTGGTTCATCCTCCATCTCC
>LR738713.1:691849549-691892125 GCA_902687465.1 Secale cereale
CCCCCCCCCCCCCCCCCCCCGGCAAACTTGTGCGCGAGGAAGACTCTTTCTGCTTAAGAGGGAAAGAAAAAGAGGAGGGAAAACAAATATATAGCCTCACGGCTTGCTGGTGCTTACCGGGGACGTGTATCGCACAAGGTGCCAAACAATGCATGCAAATGACCAAAGAAAAGCATGGAAATGGCAAATAGTACGAAGCACAAAAACTTTACTGATGCACGGGATCTGCGCCCGGCTTTGTACAAAGGTTTATATGCAACAGCGGCAAGACTCGTACAAAAGGTGGTTGCCGGAGCGGATCACGGCAACCGCGCCTTATGGGTGAAACTTGCGAAGATGCTCTATGTTTCAGGAGTTGCTCACCGGTAAGCCTTCTTCGGTCTCAAGGCGGACAGCGCCGGGCCTTGTGACTTGTCTCACCCGATAAGGGCCTTCCCACTTTGGCGTCAACTTGTTGGAATTCTTGGCGGACTGAACACGCCGAAGAACAAGGTCGCCTTCCTCGAGGCTCCTGGCCTTGACCTTGCGGCTATGATAGCGACGCAAGGCTTGCTGGTATCGAGCAGCTCGTACAGCAGCCTGGAGACGTTCCTCCTCGAGGAGCAATGCATCATCTTGACGCAGTTGCTCTTGCTCGAGCTCATCATAAGCGAGCACTCGAGGAGATCCGTATACGAGTTCCGTGGGGAGAACTGCCTCTGCTCCATAGACAAGAGCAAAGGGTGTCTGTCCGGTGGCTCGACTTGGTGTCGTTCTGATTGACCAGAGAGCCGCTGGTAGCTCCTCTATCCAGTTTCTTCCGCACTTGCGCAGCCTGTCGAAGGTCCTTGTCTTGAGTCCGCGTAGCACTTCAGCATTTGCCCTCTCCGCTTGACCATTGCTCCTCGGGTGAGCAACAGAAGCAAAGCAGACCTTGGCGCCAAGGTCTTGGGCGTACTGCGTGAAGGTGCGACTAGTAAACTGTGTACCATTGTCAGTGATGATCCTGTTAGGGATTCCGAAACGGCAAACAATTGACCTGAAGAACCTGACTGCTGACTGTGCTGCCACCTTTCTCACTGGTTCCACTTCCGGCCACTTTGTGAACTTGTCGATCGCAACGTACAAGTACTCAAAGCCCCCGACTGCGCGGGGAAAGGGGTCGAGGATATCGAGCCCCCAGACCGAGAAGGGCCAGGACAAAGGGATCGTCTGGAGAGCTTGAGCTGGCTGATGAATTTGCTTGGCATGGAACTGGCACGCTTCACACTTGGTTACTTGTGCAGTTGCATCTTGGAGGGCTTCTGGCCAGAAGAACCCTTGCCGGAACTCCTTCCCGGCAAGTGCCCTTGCGCCAATGTGGTGACCACATATGCCTCCATGTATCTCTGCCAACAGCTTCTGTCCATCTTCTCTGGAAATGCACTTCAACCTGACACCATTGAGTCTTCTTCTGTACAGTTCATTGTCAATGAACTGGTACATACTTGACTGCCTGGTTATCTTCTCTATCTCTTCTGGCTCGTCGGGAAGTTCTCCAGTTTGCAGAAAACGGACGATCTGCTGTGCCCATGCCGGAGCCTGAGGCTCAACGGCAAGGACTAAAGGCATGAGGGCCGCTGCGGGAACCCCAGCTTCTACGGCAAGAACCTCTGGTTCTGCCGGAGCTGATGGTCCCCCGGCAAGCCTGCCGGGGCAAGGCTTGTCGGGAACGCTTGCTTCAACTGTACAGACCCTTGGGTCTGCAGGAGCAAACTGTTCCTCAGCGTTTTGGCTGTTGATCTTGGGAACCTTGGCGGCGGCTTCGGGAAGATCCGCCGGCAAGTAGTCGCCGGAGACCAACTTTCTCTTCTTACATTGCCCAACTGATGGTGTAACGGATGGTTGAGTTAGCTTGAGCAGGAAGGTCCCTGGTTCCACAGGTAACTTCATCGCAGCACACTTTGAAAGGCCATCTGCAATATCATTCTGAGCTCTTGGAACGTGCTCCATTTGCAGACCTTCAAAGTATTCTTCAAGCTTCCTCACCTCATCAACATAAGCTTCCATCAAAGGGCTCTGGTAACTCTTGTTCACTTGTCGGACCACCAACTGAGAATCTCCCCGCACAATCAACTTCTTGATCCCCAGTTCGGCCGCAATCTTGAGGCCAGCAAGCAAACCTTCATACTCAGCAGTATTGTTTGTCGCTTGTTCCTTGGGAAAGTGCATCTGGACAACATACTTGAGGTGCTCTCCGGTGGGCGCTATGAGTACCACGCCGGCACCGGCGCCTTGCAGCGAGAAGGCACCATCAAAGTACATTACCCATTCACTGCTTGCTTCTTGTACGGGGACGCTTGTCTCTAGAACTTCTTCATCCGGCGTTGGGGTCCATTCAGCTATGAATTCTGCCAAAGCTCTGCTCTGTATAGTTGAAGTACTCTCAAACTTGAGACCAAAGCTTGACAGCTCCAGTGCCCACTCGACGATTCTGCCTGTTGCTTCTGGATTCTGCAATATCCTCTTCAACGGAAAGCGAGTGACCACTGTTATCTCGTGTGCTTGGAAGTAATGGCGCAGCTTTCTCGAGGCCATGAGGAGGCCGAAAAGCAACTTCTGCACCCCAGAGTATCTTGATCTAGCCCCCTGCAGAAGGGAACTCACAAAATACACTGGGCGCTGCACCATTCTCCTTCGCACTTCTCCTTGTTCCTGCGTAGACTTGTCCTTGTCGGGGCCAGAGCTTGTTGGGGAAGCCCCCTGCTTGTCGCTGGATTCGCTTGCCGGTGGCGTAGACTCCTCGTCGGCCTCCCTCTCCGCTACTAACGCAGCACTAACCACTTGATTGGTTGCTGCTAAGTATAGCAGCAACTTCTCTTGTGGCCTAGGTGCGACAAGTATTGGAGTGGAAGATAGGTATCCTTTCAAATCCTGCAGCGCTGCCTCCGCTTCCGGAGTCCATTTCATAGGACCTGCCTTCTTCAAGATTTTGAAGAAAGGCAGGGCTCGTTCTGCAGATTTTGAAATGAACCTACTGAGGGCAGCCACACAACCCGCAAGTCTCCTTACGTCCTTGACGCGCTTTGGGGCTTCGATCTGCTCGATGGCTTTTATCTTGTCGGGGTTGGCTTCAATCCCCCTCTGGGACACAAAGAACCCGAGAAGCTTGCCGGAGGGGACTCCAAAGACGCACTTCTCGGGGTTCAACTTAAGCTGGATCTTGCGCAGATTCTCAAACGTCTCCTCCAAATCTTGTATCAGGGTATCTTTGCTCTTGCTTTTGACTACTATGTCATCCATGTAAGCCTCTACATTTCTGTGGATCTGTGGCTCAAAAGCAGTGTGCACCACCCTTGCAAATGTTGAGCCTGCATTCTTCAATCCAAAGGGCATGCGTATGAAGCAATATGTGCCGCATGGAGTGATAAATGCAGTCTTCTCTTCATCTTCCTTGGCCATGAATATCTGGTGGTAACCTGAGTATGCATCAAGGAAGGAAAGCAGCTCGCATCCGGCGGTGGAGTCAACAATCTGGTCAATACGCGGCAAGGGAAATGGATCCTTGGGACATGCTTTATTCACATCAGTGAAGTCTATACAAAGTCTCCACTTCCCATTAGCCTTGCGTACGACAACTGGATTGGCTAACCACGTTGGATGGATGACACCTCTCACCAGGCCTGCTGCTTCCAGCTTCTTGATCTCTTCCGCGATGAACTCTTGGCGCTCCACGGCTTGCTTCCTGACCTTCTGCTTGACGGGCCGCGCATGAGGACAAACAGCAAGCTTGTGCTCAATTACCTTCCTGGGAACGCCGGGGATGTCAGATGGTTGCCACGCAAACACATCGACATTCGCCCGCAGGAAGGCAACGAGCGCGCTTTCCTATTTGTTGTCGAGCGTAGCACTGATGGTGAAGGTACCACCAGTGCCGTCCTCCTTGGCGGACACCTTCTTGGTTGCCGGTGGAGCAGCCATCCCCTTCTTGCACTTGCCGGTGGAGCTCGATGGTGCGTCCTCGACGGCAGCGCAGCACTCCGAAGAGGTGCGTTTGCCGGAGTGGGCCCCAGAGCACTTGCCGGACTTGGTCTTGGTCTTCTTCCCCCCGGGAGCTTCAGCGGCAAGTGTGTCGCTCTCCGCTGCGGCTGCTGCATCCCGGTATATCTTGTCGGCGCAGATAAGCGCGTCCTTCTTGTCGCCAGGGACAGAGATAACGCTTATCGGCCCCGGCATCTTGAGTACGTTGTAGGCAAAGTGGGAGGCTGCCATGAACTTGGCGAGGGCAGGACGTCCAAGTATCCCATTGTATGGCAATGGGATATCGGCAACATCGAAGGTTATCCTCTCCGTCCTGAAGTTGAGCTCCCCGCCAAAGGTCACTGGCAGAGTAATCTTCCCCTTGGGCTTGCTCCTTCCCGGGTTTATTCCTTGGAACGACCCGGTTTCTTCGAGCTCGCCGTCTGGGATCTGGAGTTTCTTGATCACAGCCGAGGAGATCAAGTTCAGGCCGGCCCCGCCGTCATCCAACATTTTGGTGACCTTGAGGTTGCGGATAGTTGGTGAGACCAACATCGGCAAGCACCCGACCGCCGTGGTGCGGTCTGGGTGATCCTCAAGATCAAAAATGATGGGCGTGCTGGACCACTTCAGGAGCCTGCGTGACTCGACGGGCGGCTCAGCTGCGTTTACTTCCCGCACCCACTACTTGAGTTGGCGGTGGGAAGTATGCAGAGAGGCGCCTCCGTCGACACACAGGACTTTTGTGGCCTTCTGGAACTCCTGCTCGCTGTTATCACCTTCCTCCATGTCGTCGTCGTCGTCTTCTTCCTCATCCTTGTCGCGGCCCCGGGGAGGTCGATCACCTTGCCGCTGCTTAGCCTTGCCGCGGCGTCCTCCCCGGCCATTGAATGGCCGCTTTTTGCTTGGCTCTCCCCCGCCACCTTGGGCCTTCTCCTTGTCGCGACGCTCGTATTCGGCCTTCTGCTGTTCTACGAGGTACTCGACTCGCTTACAGTTTGAAAGGTCGTGGCCCTTGGTGCGGTGGATCTTGCAGTATTGCTTGTCGGAGCCGTCCTGCTTGTCGGCTGCCGCTACAGGGGCAGGTTCCTTGCCGGAACCGCCGGCCTGTGCCTTCTTGGCGGGAGCCTCCTTGCCGGACTGCTCGACGACCAGCACTTCCTTGCTCTTCTTTCTTCTGTTGTTCCGCCGCCGGCTCTTCTTTGCCGGGGCGGCATCCTCACTGTCACTTCCTCCTGCGCCAGCATCCTCTCCGGGGAGTTTCCTCCCCTCTTCGGCGCGCGCGCACTTGTCAGCCAGAGCGTAGAGCTCGCTGACATCCCGTATCTTGGTCATGGCCATCTCTTCCCGCATGCGGCGGTTACGCACGTTCTGGTGGAACGCGCTGATAACCGCAGCAGGGTGGACGTCGGGGATGTTGTGTTGCACGCGGCTGAACCGCTGGATGTACTTGCGCAGGGATTCTCCTTCCTTCTGGGCCAAGATGTGGAGATCGCACTCCTGGCCGTGGGGTTTGTGGCCGCCTGTGAAGGCGCCAACAAATTGGTGGCACAGATCTGCCCATGAAGAAATGGAGCCTTCCGGCAAGTGCATAAGCCAAGAACGGACGTTTGGCTTAAGCACTAGCGGGAAGTAGTTAGCTAGTATCTTCTCGTCGCGTCCCCCGACAGCCTGCACCGCGATGGTGTAGATGCTGAGGAACTCCGAGGGGTGCGTCTTGCCGTCATACTTCTCGGGTACGTCGGGCTTGAAATTTTTCATGCTGGGCCACTGGACGCGCCGCAGCTCGCGGGTGAACGCAGGGCAACCTGCCGCGTACGGCAAGTCGCCTGGCTCACCGGGCGCGTACGTGTCGACAGCGGTCCCAGCGCGCTGATCCGATTGTCGCCTGGTTTCTCGTCGGCGCTCGATGCGCGTCCGAGCGTCTTCTTGCCGCCGATCGTCGAGGACTTGGCGCTGGTCCCGACGAGCCCGCGGATCCGACGACGCCGTGGAGTCGTCGTCGACGTTAATCCGGCGGGGTGGCGTCTTCTGCTTCCGCGGCGGGGAGTGCACGGTGGTTGCACCCCCGGCGGTCTTGTCGCCGTCGGCCTTCGCCTGCTCGACTTGTCGTGGCCGCGATGTCGCCGGCTGCTGCGGCGTGTCGTTGTTGGCGAAGGCGATGAGGCTCTGAATCGTCGCCCTCCAGTCTTCGGCCTTGTCTGCCGCTGGAGGGAAATAGAGGAGCAGTTGCGCTCTTGCGAGAGCTTCTGCTGGAGAGGAGGGGAGCGGCGGCGAGCGGTGCGAGGAGCGAGATATGCTCGGACTTCTAACAGAGTTAGAAGGAGCAGTCTCTCGCCCCGGCGACCGCGCCTTGCTCGTGCCAGGACGATGGCCTTGAGCGTCCCGCGATCCTCCGGTTTGTCCTTGGCCCAGCAAGCGGATGGTACCTCCTGTACCACGGCGCTGCTGGCCTGTCGTCTGCTGAGATGGAAGTGGTGCGTCTACGGACATCGAGGCTTTGGAATTTTCCCGGTCGTCCGTCTTGTCCTGGGATTTGGTGGCGCCGTGAGTTTCCTCGCCGACAACCACCCTTCCGCCGGCGTCTCCTCCACCCACCGTTGGTTCTGGTGGCGGTGGAACAGACGCAGACGGGCCTCCGACCTCCGAAGCCTTCTTCTTCGGGGCCATGTTGTTGCTGAAGTTGATGAAGCTGGAGAAGTTGATGAAGAATGCGCCCGCGTGAGCGCCGGATCAGGTTCGCACAACCTCGACGCCCCCCTCCCTGGCGCGCCAAAGATGTCGGGGGAAACTGTCCTCCCACGAGCACCTATGGGACAGGAGCCCCTTCTACGTTGCGGTAAGGGAGCGGAGGGAGCACGGAGAGCAGATCGAGGAGAGCACGCGGGCAGTTTACCCAGGTTCGGGCCGCGCGGACGCGTAAAACCCTACTCCTGCCTTGGTTGTATTGAGCTCGGGAGCTTGAAGAGCTACAGTGCTAGCTACACCGAGCGTGAGAGTTGCTTAGGATTTGAACCCTTTCTACGTTGTGCATGGGCCTCCTTTTATAGCTCAAGGGGTCACAGACAGGTGTCAACGTAGAGGAGGGTAAAAATGTAACTGTGGTGGTAGTTGTAACAGTGCGGGAATAGTGCGTGAACAGTAGATGAACAGTGGTCATCACCTAACCTTGACAGTGGGGGACAAGGGCATTAAATGCCCGTCACCGTCGACCCCAAAAGCGTCCGTCCATGCTTCTCCATTCGACACGGCGGTAGCCTCGTCACCGTGGATTGCCACCGTGTGCCCCAGGCTGCACAGCCTTCCGCCACGCGTCCCTGGAAGGGCCCCAGGGCGATGCGTGGGCAGATGAGCTGGAGCGCGGGCACACAGCGTGAGTTCCCCCCGGCAAGCACCTTGCCGGGGTCATGACCTTGCCGGGCCCGGAAGCTTGTCGCTCCCCGGGCCCTGCCGGGGCGCATGTTGCGCCGAGGCGTCTCTTGAGGTACGCATTCCTTGGTCTTCCTAGCAAGCTCCTCTTGCCAGGGCCTTGCGCTAAAGTGACAGTCTTGAGTCTGGTGCGGCCTTCCCGGCAAGCTCCACTTGCCGGGGCCTTGATCTTCTGTCTTGTATACTTTGTTCTTGAATGGCTTAATAAGGACCAGAAAGGTTTCCGGCGAGCACGCGGCAAACCCTGCCGCGGGAAGCTGCTACTGCCCGTGCACAAGTTGGGGTACCAAGGTACCCCTACCTTAGTACACCGACACACCGTTTCGTTCATATGACACGCTTCATATTGTCATATTGCCATGCATGATCATGTAGTTGACATCGTATTTGTGGCAAATCCGCCATGCATAAATTTTCATACATGTCACTCTTAATTCATTGCACATCCCGGTACACCGCCGGAGGCATTCATATAGGTCATATCTTGTTCTAGTATCGAGTTGTAATATCGAGTTGTAATTCAATGAAAGTGTGATGATCATCATTATTAGAGCATTGTCCCATGTAAGGAAAGGCTAAATAAAGAAAGCCCCTCCCAAAAAAGGGAAGGCCAAAGAAAAAAAGAAAGGCCCAAAAAAAAAGAAAAAAAAAGAAAAAAAAGGACAATTGCTACTATCTTTTTCCACACTTGTGCTTCAAAGTAGCACCATGTTCTTCATGATAGAGAGTCTCATGTTTAGTCACTTGCATATACTAGTGGGAATTTTCATTATAGAACTTTCTTGTGTATTCCAACGATGGGCTTCCTCAAATGCCCTAGGTCTTCGTGAGCAAGCAAGTTGGATGCACGCCCACTAGTTTCTTTTGTTGAGCTTTCATACATTTTTAGCTCTAGTGCATCCGTTGCATGGCAATCCCTACTCACTCACATTGATATCTATTGATGGGCATCTCCATAGCCCGTTGATACGCCTAGTTGATGTGAGACTATCACCCTCCTTTTTGTCTTCTCCACAACCACCACTCTATTCCACATAGTGCAATGTCCATGGCTCACGCTCATGTATTGCGTAAAAATTGAAAGGTTTGAAAGAATAGAGTATGAAAACAAGTGCTTGACTGAAATCGGGGTTGTGCATGATATGAATATTTTGTGTGATGAAGAGGGAGCATAGCCAGACTATACGATTTTGTAGGGATAACTTTCTTTAGCCATGGTATTTTGAGAAGACATGATTGCTTTGTTAGTATGCTTGAAGTATTATTATTTCTTATGTCAATATAGACTCTTATGTCAATATAGACTTTTGTCTTGAATCTTTCAGATCTGAACATTCATGCCACAATTAAGAGAGTTACATTAAAAAAAACTATGTTGGTTAGCATTCCACATCAAAAATTCTGCTTTTATCATTTACCTACTTGAGGACGAGCAGGAATTAAGCGTGGGGATGCTTGATACATCTCCAACGTATCTATAATTTTTTATTGTTCCATGCTATTATTTATGATGTTTTGGATGTTTAATGGGCTTTGTTATACACTTTTATATTATTTTTGGGACTAACCTACTAACCCAAAGGCCCAGTCCAGATTGCTGTTGTTTGCCTGTTTTAGGGTTTTACAGAAAAGGAATATCAAACGGAGTCCAAACGGAATGAAACCTTCGGGAGAGATATTTTTGGAGCAAAATACGCACGGGAGACTTGAGAACCACGGAGTAGGGCTGACGTGGCGTGCACGAGGGTGGGGGGCGCCCCCCTATAGGGCGCGCCCCTGCCTCATGGGCACCCCGTCTGGCCCCCGGTGCCCTCTTTCCTCCTATATATACCTACGTACCCCGAAACTATCAGACGAACAGAGAAAACCCTAGTTCCACCGCCACAACCTTCTGTTCCCGTGAGGTCCCATCTTGGGGCCTGTTCCGGAGCTCCGCCGGAGGGGGATCTATGACGGAGTGCTTCTACATCATCACCATCACCTCACCATGAGTTGTGAGTAGTTTACCACAGACCTTCGGGTCCATAGCTAGTATCTAGATGGCTTCTTCTCTCTCTTTGGATCTCAATACCAAGTTCTCCTCGGTCTTCGAGGAGATATATTCGATGTAATCTCCTTTTGTGGTGTGTCCGTCGAGATCCGATGAATTGTGGGTTTATGATCAAGATTATCTATGAGAAATATTTGGTTCTTTTCTGAACTCTTTATGTGTGATTATAATATCCTTGCAAGTGTCTTCGAGTTATTGGTTTGGTTTGGCCTACTGATACGTCTCCAACGTATCTATATTTTTTTATTGTTCCATGCTATTATATTATCATTCTAGGATGTATTATGGGCATTTATATACACTTTTATATGATTTTTGGGACTAACCTATTAACCTAGAGCCCAGTGCCATTTTCTGTTTTTTTCCTAGTTTTTGAGTTTTACAGAAAAGGAATATCAGACGGAGTCCAATTGATGTGCCAATTTTTGATGATTTTTTCTGGACCAAAAGAAGCCCCCGAAGTAAAAGAGTTGGGCCAGGAGGGCCACGGGCTGCCCACGAGGGTGGGGGCGCGCCCTGGGAAGGTGGTGGCGCCCCCTATCTCGTGGACAGCCCGGAGACCCCCCTGACGTGGGACCTACGCCAAAAATTCCTATATGTACTGAAACCTTCGGAAATTAACCTAGATCGGGAGTTCCGCCGCCGAAAGCCTGTGTAGCCATCGAAAACCAATGTAGACCCCGTTCCGACACCCTGTCGGAGGGGGGAACCCTCACCGGTGGCCATCTTCATCACCCCGGCGCTCTACATGACGAGGAGGGAGTAGTCCACCCTCGGGGCTGAGGGTATGTATTAGTAGCTATGTGTTTGATCTCTCTCTCTTTCGTGTTCTTGAGATGGCACGATCTTGATGTATCGCGAGCTTTGCTATTCTAGTTGGATCTTATGATGCTTCTTCCCCTCTACTCTCTTGTAATGGATTGAGTTTTCCCTTTGAAGTTATCTTATCGGATTGAGTCTTTAAGGATTTGAGAACACTTGATGTATGTCTTGCACGTGTTTATCTGTGGTGACAATGGGATATCATGTGATCCACTTGATGTATGTTTTGGTGATCAACTTGCGGGTTCCGTGACCTTGGGAATCTATGCATAGGGGTTGGCACACGTTTTCGTCTTGACTTGCCGGTAGAAACTTTGGGGCACTCTTTGAAGTTCTTTTGTGTTGGTTGAATAGAAGATTTTGAGTTGTGTGATGCATATCGTACAATCATGCCCACGGATACTTGAGGTGACAATGGAGTATCTAGGTGACATTAGGGTTTTGGTTGATTTGTGTCTTAAGGTGTTATTCTAGTATGAACTCTATGATATATTGAACGTTACTATGGACTCTTGAATAGATCGATAAGAAAGAATATCTTTGAGGTGGTTTCGTACCCTACCATAATCTCTTCGTTTGTTCTCCGCTATTAGTTACTTTGGAGTGACTCAACCCTAGGCCTTGTCTACTATCATTGCAACACCGTTTATGCTCACGTTTACCACTTGCTACCTTGCTGTTTTTATATTTTCTTATTACAAAAACCTATATCTACCATCCATATTGCACTTGTATCAACATCTCTTCGCCGAACTAGTGCACCTATACAATTTACCATTGTATTGGGTGTGTTGGGGACACAAGAGACTCTTTGTTATTTGGTTGCAGGGTTGTTTGAGAGAGACCATCTTCATCCTACGCCTCCCACGGATTGATAAACCTTAGGTCATCCACTTCAGGGAAATTTGCTACTGTCCTACAAACCTCTGCACTTGGAGGCCCAACAACGTCTACAAGAAGAAGGTTGTGTAGTAGACATCAAGCTCTTTTCTGGCGCCGTTGCCGGGGAGGTGAGTGCTTGAAGGAATATCTTTAGATCTTGCAATCTAATCTTTTAGTTTCTTGTTTTATCACTAGTTTAGTTTATAAAATAAAAACTACAAAAAAATGGAATTAAGGTTACCTCATATGCTTCATATTTTTAATATCTTTCGTGAAAATTATGGGAAGGAAAATTGTGCTCAAGTACTAGAAGAAGAATTACATAGAATGCTTGGCATGGAATATGTGCATGATGAGCATGATTGCAATGCTGTTAGTATTAATTCTTTGAATGCCCATGATGCTAAATATATGCAAAGCCACAAGCTTGGGGATGCTATGTTTGATGAAGGTGATATGTTTAGTCCCCCAAGTCTTGATGAGCAAATTTATTATGATGAAAGCATGCCTCCTATTTATGATGATTATATTGATGAAAGTGGATTTGGAGAGGTCATGACTGTATTTAGTGATGAATCCACTATGTCGGAAGAGGTTCCAATTGATTATTAGAACAAAGTTGTTATCTATGATGATTATTGTGATGACTTGTATGCTATTAAGAATAATGATAACCATGAAACTTGTCATCATGATTTTAGTTTTCAATTGTATTATGCCTCACATGATAGTTATTTTGTTGAGTTTCCTCCCACTACTATTGATGAGAATAAATTTGCTTATGTGGAGAGTAGTAACATTTCTATGCAAGTAGATCATGAAAAGAATGCTTTATTTGCTGGTTATATTGTTGAATTCATTCATGATGCTACATAAAACTATTATGAGAGAGGATCATATGCTTCTACATATTGCAATAATGTCAAGTTTCCTCTCTATGTGCTTAAAGTTTTGAAGTTATGCTTGTTTTCCCTTCCTATGCTAGTTGATTATCATTCCCATAAGTTGTTTGCTCACAAAATCCCTATGCATAGGAAGTGGGTTAGACTTAAATGTGCTATTCATATGCTTCATGATGCTCCCTTTATGTTTCAATTCTTATCTTTTATGCGAGCGTCATTATGCCTAGCTAGGGGCGTTAAACGATAGCGCTTGTTGGGAGGCAACCCAACTTTATTTTAGTTTCTTTGTTTTTGCTTATGTTTAGGAATAAATATTGCATCTAGCTTCTGTTTAGATGTGGTTTTGTGTTTTAATTAGTGTTTGTGCCAAGTAGAACCTTTGGGAAGATTTGTTTGAAGTTTATATGATCATGCTGTGAAAAACAGAATCGTTAGCGCTCACTAGAATGGTCATCAGATTTTACTGGAGCGTGATATTTAGTTGATTCTTCTTGCAGATGATTAATAGACAAATTCCTCAAATTTACCAATTTAGTTTGAATTTTTTTGGAGTTACATAAGTATGCGAAACCTGCAGATTGCTACAGACTCTTCTGTTTTTGACAGATTCTGTTTTTCGTGTGTTGTATGCTTATTTCAATGCATCTATGAGTAGTATTGGGAAGTATGAATCATAGAGAAGTTGGAATACAGTAGGTTTAACACCAATATAAACAAAGAATGAATTCATTGCAGTACCATTGAATAGTGATTTGTTTTCTTATACTAACGAAGCTCGCGAGATTTTTGTCTAAGTTTTGTGTTGTGAAGTTTTCAAGTTTTGAGTATTGCTTTGATGGACTATGGAACAAAGAGTAGCAAAGGCCTAAGCTTGGGGATGCCCATGGCACTCCAAGGAATTCAAGGATAATCAAAAGCCTAAGAGCATCTCCAGCCACGCCCCCAAGAGCCCCCCCAGAGCCACTTTTTGTGCGCCGGCAGTCTAAAAATGGCAAAAAAAATGGCCCAGTCAAGCCCCCCAAGCGCCCCCAAGACCTCAAAATAGCGCCGGAAATCCCAGGCGAAACCCGGCGCGGTGGGGGCTGTTGGGGGCGCCGGCGAAAGCAACAACCAATCATATTCCCCCACGCGCCCTTTTTCTTGGCCCACCCAATCACTTTATGCCTAATAATTGTCCTGGGGACACCAACGGCTGGGAAAACGTACTCGCCTTTCATCCGGCGAGAACGTTTTGGCCCCCAAGACGTGCTATTTTTGGCCCGGCGATTGTCCTGGGGGCCTCCAAAGGCTGGAGATGCCCTAAGCTTGGGGATGCCCCGAGAAGATATCCCCTCTTTCGTCTTCATCCATCGGTAACTATACTTGGAGCTATATTTTTATTCGCCACATGATATGTTTTTTGCTTGGAGCGTCTTGTATAATTTGAGTCTTTGCTTGTTAGTTCGTCACAATCATCCTTTCTGGACACACCTATTTGAGAGAGTTAAATATGGCCTAGGAATTGTTAGAACACTCTATGTGCTTCACTTATATCTTTTGAGTTGAATAGTTTTTGCTCTAGTGCTTCACTTATATCTTTTAGAGCACGGCGGTGGTTTTATTTTGAAGAAATAGATGAACTCTCATGCTTCACTTATATCTATTTGACAGTCTATTAAAACAGCACGGTAATGTGTTTAGGCTAAAAAACTAGTCTTCACATGATAGACATCCAATGTCAATGTAGTAAAAAATCACACTAAGTGCATTGAATATGATGAGATGTTGGATGCTTGATAATTGTTTTGAGATATGAGGATAGTGATATTAGAGTCATGCTAGTGGAGTTATTATGAAATTGAGAAATGCTTGTGTTAGGGTTAGTGATTCCCGTAGCATGCACGTATGGTGAACCGCTATGTGACGAAGTTAGAGCATGAGGTATTTGTAAAGTGCCAACCCTTGTGTGGAGGTCGAGGGCGCGTGATGGTTAACTCCTACCAACCTCCCCCCTAGGAGCATGCGTTGATTGCTTTGTTTTGATGACTCATAGATTTTTGCAATAAGTATATGAGTTATTATGACTAATGTTGAGTCCATGGATTATACGCACTCTCACCCTTCCACCATTGCTAGCCTCTCTTGTACCGCGCAACTTTCGTCGGTACCATAAACCCACTATATATCCTTCCTCAAAAAAGCCACCATACCTACCTATCATGGCATTTCCATAGCCATTCTGAGATATATTGCCATGCAACTTTCCACCGTTCCGTTCATATGACACGCTTCATATTGTCATATTGCCATGCATGATCATGTAGTTGACATCGTATTTGTGGCAAAGCCACCACGCATAATTTTTCATACATGTCACTCTTGACTCATTGCACATCCCGGTACACCGCCGGAGGCATTCATATAGAGTCATAATTTGTTCTAGTAACGAGTTGTAATATCGAGTTGTAAATCGATAAAAATGTGATGATCGTCATTATTAGAGCATTGTCCCGTGTGAAGAAACAAAAAAACAAAAAAAACGATAAAGGCCAAATAAAAAAAGGATGGCCCAAAAAAATAGAGAGGGGCTACAAAAAGATAAGCCCCTCCAAAACAAATGAGTGAAAAGAGAGAAGGGACAATGCTACTATCCTTTTCCACACTTGTGCTTCAAAGTAGCAAAATGTTCTCCATGATAGAGAGTCTCATGTTTAGTCACTTTCATATACTAGTGGGAATTTTCATTATAGAACTTGGCTTGTATATTCCAACGATGGGCTTCCTCAAATGCCCTAGGTCTTCGCGAGTAAGCAAGTTGGATGCACACCCACTAGTTTCTTTCATTGAGCTTTCATACATATTTAGCTCTAGTGCATCCGTTGCATGGCAATCCCTACTCACTCACATTGATATCTATTGATGGGCATCTCCATAGCCCGTTGATACACCTAGTCGATGTGAGACTATCTTCCTCCTTTTTGTCTTCTCCACAACCACCTCTCTATTCCACCCATAGTGTTATGTCCATGGCTCACGCTCATTTATTGCGTGAAGGTTTGAAAGAATAGAGTATGAAAACAAGTGCTTGGATGAAACCGGGGTTGTGCATGATATGATTATTTTGTGTTATGAAGAGGGAGCATAGCCAGACTATACGATTTTGTAGGGATAACTTTCTTTAGCCATAGTATTTTGAGAAGACATGATTGCTTTGTTAGTATGCTTGAAGTATTATTATTTCTTATGTCAATATAGACTTTTGTCCTGAATCTTTCAGATCTGAACATTCATGCCACAATTAAGAGAATTACATTGAAAATTATGTTGGTTAGCATTCCACATCAAAAATTCTGTTTTTATCATTTACCTACTCGAGGACGAGCAGGAATTAAGCTTGGGGATGCTTGATACGTCTCCAACGTATCTATAATTTTTTATTGTTCCATGATATTATATTATCCTTCTAGGATGTCTTATGGGCTTTTATATACACTTTTATATGATTTTTGGGACTAACCTATTAACCTAGAGCCCAGTGCCAGTTTCTGTTTTTTCCTTGTTTTTGAGTTTTATAGAAAAGGAATATCAAACGGAGTCCAATTGACGTGCCAATTTTTGATGATTTTTTCTGGACTAAAAGAAGCCCCCGAAGTAAAAGAGTTGGGCCAGGAGGGCCACGGGCTGCCCACGAGGGTGGGGGGTGCGCCCTGGGAAGGTGGTGGCGCCCCCCCCCCTATATCGTGGACAGCCCGGAGACCCCCCTGACGTGGGACCTACGCCAAAAACTCCTATAAATAATGAAACCTTCGGAAATTAACCTAGATCGGGAGTTCCGTCGCTGAAAGCCTCTGTAGCCACCGAAAACCAATCTAGACCCCGTTCTGGCACCCTGCCGAAGGGGGGTAACCCTCACCGGTGGCCATCTTCATCATCCCGGCGCTCTCCATGATGAGGAGGGAGTAGTCCACCCTCGGGGCTGAGGGTATGTATCAGTAGATATTTGTTTGATCTCTCTCTCTCTCGTGTTCTTGAGATGGCACGATCTTGATGTATCGCAAGCTTTGCTATTCTAGTTGGATCTTATGATGCTTCTCCCCCTCTAATCTCTTGTAATGGATTGAGTTTTCCCTTTGAAGTTATCTTATCGGATTGAGTCTTTAAGGATTTGAGAACACTTGATGTATGTCTTGCATGTGTTTATCTATGGTGACAATGGGATATCATGTGATCCACTTGATGTATGTTTTGGTGATCAACTTGCGGGTTCTGTGACCTTGGGAATCTATGCATAGGGGTTGGCACACGTTTTCTTCTTGACTTGCCAGTAGAAACTTTGGGGCACTCTTTGAAGTTCTTTTGTGTTGGTTGAATAAATGATTCTGAGATTGTGTGATGAATATCGTATAATCATGCCCACGGATACTTGAGTTGACAATGGAGTTTCTAGGTGACATTAGGGTTTTCGTTGATTTGTGTCTTAAGGTGTTATTCTAATACGAACTCTATGATAGATTGAACATTACTACGGACTCTTGAATAGATCAATCAGAAAGAATAACTTTGAGGTGGTTTCGTACCCTACCATAATCTCTTCGTTTATTCTCCGCTATTAGTTACTTTGGAGTGACTCTTTGTTGCATGTTGAGGGCTAGTGACATGATCCAATTATGTTATCCTTGTTGAGAGAACTTGCACTAGTGAAAGTATGAACCCTAGGCCTTGTCTACTATCATTGCAACACCGTTTATGCTCATGTTTACCACTTGCTACCTTGTTGTTTTTATATTTTCTTATTACAAAAACCTATATCTACCATCCATATTGCACTTGTATCACCATCTCTTCGCCGAACTAGTGCACCTATACCATTGTATTGGGTGTGTTGGGGACACAAGAGACTCTTTGTTATTTAGTTGCAGGGTTGTTTGAGAGAGACCATCTTCATCCTACGCCTCCCATGGATTGATAAATCTTAGGTCATCCACTTGAGGGAAATTTGGTACTGTCCTACAAACCTCTGCACTTGGAGGCCCAACAACGTCTACAAGAAGAAGGTTGTGTAGTAGACATCACCTACTAGATATATTGTTTTTGCAATGGAAGAAGTGCTTGGCTTTGGGTTCAATCTTGCGGTGTCCTTTCCCAGTGATAGTAGGGGCAGCAAGGCACGTATTGTATTGTTTCCATCGAGGATAAAAAGATGGGGTTTATATCACAATGTTTGAGTTTATCCCTCTACATCATGTCATCTTGCTTAAGGCGTTACTCCGTTCTTATGAGATTATTACACTAGATGCATGTTGGATAGCGGTTGATGTGTCGAGTAATAGTAGTATATGCAGAATCATTTCGGTCTACTTGTCTCGGACATGATGCCTATATATAATGATCATGCCTAGATAGTCTCATAATTATTCACTTTTCTATCAATTGCTCGACAGTAATTTGTTTACCCACCATAGAATATCGCTATCATGAGAGAAGCCACTAGAGAACACTATGGCCCCTGGGTCTATTCTCAACATATCAATCTATAATCTACTTTACTTTTCTGCTTTTACTTTTTGTTCTTATAATCAAAAATACCAAAAATATCAAACTATCATCTCTATCAGATCTCACTTTCGTAAGTGGCCGTAAAGGGATTGACAACTCCTTATCATGTTGGCTGCGAAGTTCTTAATATTTGTGCAGGTGCGAGGGACTCGCGCATGGTCTCCTACTGGATTGATACCTTGGTTCTCAAAAACTGAGGGAAATAATTATGCTACTGTGCTGCATCACCATTTCCTCTTCGAGGGAATACAACGCAAGCTCAAGAAGTAGCAGTGTGCCTGGCCTAATAAGGCCAGGGCACTTCCCCTTAGCCCATTCCATCCCTTGGGACGAGGTGAACCCACTTGTGGACTTCCGGACCCCTCTGGAATCCTCCGGAACCTTCTGGAAGCTTCCCAGTACAATACCGAAAAAAGTGCACTTTTTTCCTGAACCCAAAATATGACTTCCCATATATAAATATTTACCTCTCGACCATTCCGAGACTCTTTGTGACATCCAGGATCTCATCCGGGACTCCAAACAACATTTTGTTACCACTCATCAAATATCCCAATACTACTCTAGCGTCAACGAACGTTAAGCGTGCAACCCTGCGGGTTCGAGAACTATGTAGACATGACCGAGACACTTCTCCGGTAAATAACCAATAGAGGAACCTGGATGCTCATATTGGCTCCCACATATTCTACGAAGATCTTTATCGGTCGAACTGTTATGACAACATACGTTATTCCCTTTGTCATCGGTATGTTACTTGCCTGAGATTCGATCGTCGGTATCTTCATACCTAGTTCAATCTCGTTACCGGTAAGTATCTTTACTCGTTCCGTAATACATCATCCCGTGACTAACTGATTAGTCATTTGCTTGCAAGGCTTATTATGATGTGTATTACCGAGAGGGCCCAGAGATACCTCTCCGATACTTGGAGTGACAAATCCTAATCTTGATCTATGCCAACCCAACGAATACCTTCGGAGACACCTGTAGAGCATATTAATAATCACCCAGCTACATTGTGACATTTGATAGCACACAAGGTGTTCCTCCGGTATTCGGGAGTTGCATAATCTCATAGTCAGAGGAATATGTATAAGTCATGAAGAAAGCAATAGCAATAAAACTTAATGATCATTATGCTAAGCTAACGGATGGGTCTTGTCCATCACATCATTCTCCTAATGATGTGATCCCGTTTATCAAATGACAACACATGTCTATGGTTAGGAAACTTAACCATCTTTGATTAGCGAGCTAGTTTAGTAGAGGCTTACTAGGGACACGATGTTTTGTCTATGTATCCACTCATATATCAAGTTTCCGATTAATACAATTCTAGCATGAATAATAAAGATTTATCATGATATAAGGAAATATAAAATAACGACTTTATTATTGCCTCTAGGGCATATTTCCTTCAGTCTCCCACTTGCACTAGAGTCAATAATCTAGTTCACATCTCCATGTGATTTAACACTGATAGTTCACATCGTGATGTGATTAACACCCATAGTTCACATCGCCATGTGACCAACATCCAAAGGGTTTACTAGAGTCAATAATCTAGTTCACATCGCCATGTGACCAACATCCAAAGGGTTTACTAGAGTCAATAATCTAGTTCACATCGCCATGTGATTAACGCCCAAAGAGTACTAAGGTGTGATCATGTTTTGCTTTGTGAGAGAAGTTTAGTCAACGGGTCTGTCACATTCAGATCCGTATGTATTTCGCAAATTTCTATGTCTACAATGCTCTGCATGGATCAACTCTAGCTAATTGCTCCCACTTTCAATACGCATCTAGATTGATACTTAGAGTTCTCTGAATTAGTGTCAAAGCTTGCATCGGCTTAACCCTTTACGACGAACTCTTTATCACCTCTATAATAGAGAAACATTTCCTTAGTCCTCCAGTTAATAATGATAATTTTGACCGTTGTCTAGTGATCTACTCCTAGATCACAATTGTACCTCCTTGCCAAACTCATGGCAAGGTACATAACAGGTTCGGTACACAACATGACATACTTTATAGAACCTATGGCTGAGGCATAAGGAATGACTTTCATTCTCTCTATATGTTTCTATCGTGGTCGGGCTTTGAGTCCTACTCAACTTCACACCTTACGAATCAGGCAAGAACTCCTTCTTTGACTTGTCCATTTTGAACTACTTCAAAATCTTATCAAGGTATGTACTCATCGAAAGTCTTATCAAGCGTCTTATCTATCTCTATAGATCTTGATGCCCAATATGTAAGCAGCTTCACCGAGGTCTTTTATTGAAAAAACTCCTTTTAAACAATCCTTTATGCTTTCCAGAAAATTCTACATCATTTCCGACCAATAATATGTCATTCACATATACTTATCGGTAACGTTGTAGTGCTCCCACTCACTTTCTTGTAAATATAGGCTTCACCGTAAGTCTGTATAAAACCACATGCTTTGATCACCTTATCAAAGCGTATATTCCAACTCCGAGATGCTTGCACACTTTGTTAGCACTTTTAGGATCGACAAAACCTTCTGATTGCATCATATACAAATCCTATTTCAGAAATCCATTAAGGAATGTAGTTTTGACATCCATTTGCCAGATTTCATAAAATACGACAATTGCTAACATGATTCGAACAGACTTAAGTATCGCTACGGGTGAGAAAGTCTCATCGCAATCAACTATTTGAACTTGTCGAAAACCTTTTGCGACAAGTCGATCTTTGTAGGCAGTGATATTACCATCAATGTATGTCTTCCTCTTGAAGATCCATTTAATCTCTATGGCTTGCCAAACATCGGGCAAGTCAACCAAAGTCCACACTTTGTTGTCATACATGGATCCCATCTCAGATTTCATTGCCTCAAGCCATTTCGCGGAATCTGGGCTCATCATCGCTTCCTCATAGTTCGTAGGTTCGTCATGGTCTAGCAACATGACTTCCAGAAAGGGATTACCGTACCACTCTGCTACGGAACATACTCTGGTTGACCTACGAGGTTCGGTAGTAACTTGATCTGAAGTTTCATGATCATCATCATTCGCTTCCTCACTAATTGTTGTAGGCATCACGGGAACGATTTTCTGTGATGAGCTAGTTTCCAATTCGAGAGAAGGTACAATTACCTCATCAAGTTGTACTTTCCTCCCACTTACTTCTTTCAAGAGAAACTCCTGTCGGGGATCGTTGCAGAAACCAGCAAGATCAATCTATGGAGAAACCAGCAACGAGAAGGGGGAGTGCATTGCTACTTCTCGAGCTTGCGTTGTATTCCCTCGAAGAGGAAAGGGTGATGCAGCACAGTAGCGTAAGTATTTCCCTCAGTTTTTGAGAAACAAGGTATCAATCGAGTAGGAGACCACGCGCGAGTCCCTCGCACCTGCACAAACAACTAAGAACTTCACAGCCAACGCGATAAGGGGTTGTCAATCCCTTTACAGTCACTTACGAAAGTGAGATCTGATAGATATCATAGTATAATATTTTTGGTATTTTTGATATAAGAACAGAAAGTAAATAAAGCAAAGTAAAGTAGATGGAAGATTAACATGTTGAGAATAAACCCGGGGGCCATAGGTTTCACTAGCGGCTTCTCTCATGATAGCAGAATTCTACGGTGGGTGAACAAATTACTGTCAAGCAATTGATAGAAAAGCGCATAGTTATGGGAATATCTTGGCATGATCATTATATATAGGCATCACGTCCGTGACAAGTAGACGGAAACTATTCTGCATCTACTACTATTACTCCACACATCGACCGCTATTCAACATGCATCTAGAGTATTAAGTTCATAAGAACAGAGTAATGCTTTAAGCAAGATGACATGATGTAGAGGGATAAACTCAAGCAATATGATATAAACCCCATCTTTTTATCCTCAATGGCAACAATACAATACGTGCCTTGCTGCCCCTAGTGTCACTGGGAAAGAACACCGCAAGATTGAACCCAAAGCCAAGCACTTCTCCCATTGCAAGAACTATAGATCTAGTAGGCCAAACGAAACCAATAATTCGAAGAGACTTGCAAGGATATTATAATCATACATAAAAGATTTCAGAAAAGAATCAAATATTGTTCAAAGATAATCTTGATCATAAACCCATAATTCATCGGATCTCGACAAACACACCGCAAAAAGATTACATCGAATAGGTCTCCTCAAAGATCGAGGACAACTTGGTATTGAGATCCAAATAGAGAGAAGAAGCCATCTAGCTAATAACTATGGACCCGAAGGTATGTGCTTAACTACTCACAACTCATTGGTGAGGCTATTGTGTTGATGTAGAAGCACTCCGTGGTAGATCCCCCCTCCGGCGAAGCTCCGCAACAGGCCCCGAGATGGGATCTCACGGGAACAGAAGGTTGCGGCGGTGGAATTAGGGTTTTCTCTGTTGCCTCGATGTTTTCAGGGTACATGGATATATATAGGAGGAAGGAGGGCATCGGGGTAGCCAGAGGGGCCCCACAAGGGTGGGGGCGTGCCCAGGGGAGGGGCGCGCCCTGGACCCTCGTGGCCACCTCCTTCGTTCCCTCGCGTGTACTCCAAGTCTTCTGTGAAGATACGGCCCCAAAAATAACTCTCCCGAAGGTTTCATTCCATTTGGACTCTGTTTGATATTCCTTTTCTGTGAAACTCTAAAATAGGCAAAAAACAGCAATTTGCACTGGGCATTGGGTTAGTAGGTTAGTCCCAAAAATAATATAAAAGTGTATAATAAAGCCCATTAAACATGAAAAACATAATATATAATAGCATGGAACAATCAAAAACTATAGATACGTTGGAGACGTATCATGCATCTTCATACCCTTGAAGATCGCAAAGCGGAAGCATTATTAGAATGCGGTTGGTGTAGTCGTACACGCAGCGATTCAGATCGCGGTCGATTCCAATCCAAGCGTCGAACAACGGCGCCTCCGCGTTCAACACACGTACAACCCGGGGACGTCTCCTCTTTCTTGATCCAGCAAGGGGGGAGGAGAAGTTGGGGAAGAGCTCCGGCAGCACGACGGTGTGGTGGTAGAATCCGCAAGATGCAAATTTAAAGAACAATCATCAAGTTCATGGAAACCTAACATATCACACAAAGTTTCTGGAATTGTGGAAACACTTGCACCCAAGTCACACAAAGCAAAGCATTCATGATCTTCAATCTTAATTTTAATAATAGGTTCCCACTCATCATAAAGCTTTCTAGGGATAGAAACTTCTAATTCAAGTTTTTCTGCATAAGATTGCATTAAAGCATCAACTATGTGTTTGGTAAAAGCCTTATTTTGACTATAAGCATGCGGAGAATTTAGCACGGATTGCAACAAGGGGATACAATCTAGTAAAGAGCAATTATCATAATTAAATCCCTTGAAATCCAAGATAGTGGGTTCATTGCTATGCAAAGTTTTGACCTCTTCAATCCCACTTTTAATAATTTTAGCATCAAGATCTAAAAACTCTGAATCATTGGGACGCCTTTTAACTAAAGTAGACTCATCTCCAGTCCCATCTTTATCAAGATTCATTCTAGAAAACAAGGATTTAATAGGAGACGCATCAATCACTTTCAGATCTTCATCTTTATTTTCTAAATCTTCCGGTTTAGCGGCCATCTTATTAACTAAGGTGGCTTGCTTATCCGAAATATGGGCTATTAAGTTCTCAAGATGAGAAAACTGAGATTACAAACCATAAAATTCTTTAGACATGTCATCAAGCTCTTTATTCATGTATTCCATAAAACTTTTCTGTTCTTTAAGCTTGTTTCTGAAGAAATCATTATGCTCAAATTGCACAGACATAAAACTTATAACATTGTTTCCGATCTCTTCCAACCTCTTAAGGTGAGGATCAACACTAATAGGGGGAGCCATTGTGGCGAACAAGCAATCAAACACATGAGCAACAAGAGGCAAGCCAACGGTAAAACACACAGAAAAAGAAGGGCGAATAAAACAGCAAGGGTGAAGTGGGGGAGAGGAAAATAAGAGGCAAATAATGTAGTGCGAGGGATAAGGGTTTGTGATAGGTACTTGGTATATGACTTTTGCATAGATCTCTCGGCAACGGCGCCAGAAATTGGCTAGTTGTCCGGAGATCTAATCTTGACTTGACTTGGCGTGAGTCTCCCCGGCAACGGCGCTGTCGGGGATATACCCCGCGGTATGAACCGGCCGGAATTATAACCCGGCCGGACTGGACATTTTACTTAAGACGGTTTATATTTGGCAAATTACTGGTGACCCGGCAGGCGGATCATGGATGACAAGGCCCAAGGCCCAGAAGGCCGGTTCATATTAATAGTGGGCCGGTTTATGAATAAAGCGCAAGGAATATTCTCTTACAAAGGAAGCAAGATTAGGACTCCTTGTAATAGATCAATCCTAGTCCTAATAGAACTAGTCATGTAAACCGCCCCTTCAACATATATAAGGAGGGGCAGGGCTCCCCAAAGAGGACAAGTTTTCACAAGTTAGACAAGAGACAAGTTTTAGAGGAGAGGTTTAGACAAGTTTCTAGGGTTAGACACAAAGAGCCGGTTTACCGGCGACACCACGAGGATCATAATGAGACCTAGCCTCAAATAGCACGTAGGGTTATTACCGGATGATGTTTCCCGGGGCCCGAAGCTGTCTAAATCCGTGCCTTGCATTGCGCCTCTCGATTCCGCTCAACCCCTCTCAAGCTACTACATAGATGCGCGGCCTCACGACTAAGTCCGCTAAATCGGACATCTGATGTGTTAATTCCACGACAGTTGGCGCCCACCGTGGGGCCTGCGCACAGTGGTGTTGAGTTCTTGAAGGGATTTCTCAGAAGGATCCAAGGGTTCGCTATTTTTTGGATAAAGAAAGCATATGCATCAACGACGAACAGTCAGAAAAGAAGATACAAGATTGTGATCAAATAGGGTTGCGTCCGCTTCGCCGTTATGGTCCGGAAAAATCACCAAGATTGAGATTAAATTTTTTTCGCTAGTCTTTCCCTTCCCGGATCACGCGGCGGGTACGCCAATGGCGATAGGAAGCAGTCAGGCACTATGTTCGAGTTGCAGTGGTCCTTGTTTTTTATCCAGGCGAAAAGGTACGGCGCTTGTACGTACAAAGGGGCAGACCAGCTACGGTGTCTCCATATGAAGCATGCAAAAACAATGGAAAGGCCAACAGCAGCAACAGTGCTATTTCAATCAGTATTATATCACGAAGGGCCAAGTCGATCTACAACTCTGAATTTTTTATTTTTCCAAAAACTGCTACATGGGAAGCAACCAGATGGATTTGATATTTGGGATCAGCTGCTGCTCTGTCGCGCCACGACCTCGTGGGAGACACGGGTCTGGGTAATCAAACCGACAACGACTAGTACTAGTACAACTTGGAAACGGATGAGGATTCATCCAGCCCATCACGACTCGGGAGCAGTTTCCACCGCCGTGGCCTCTCTGCGGCATCATTTTTTACTCCGCCGAGACACGACACTCGATGGCCCGAGCCGCCGCCTCGCATCTCTGCCCTCGACGACCGGCGCGGTAGAAGGGCTGCTGCCGTACTGTGTCAAATCTGTCAAACCGCCGTGCCTCGCTGAAACTGCTTCTACGCTGGACGTGATAAGACAATCCGCCGAAACTGCTTTTACGTTGAATTTGAGGTTGGCAAGGGATTGATCCGCTGCACATATACGTACAAATCGTTCCAGGTTCGGATGGTCAGATCCGCCGAGTTCTCTTGCTGCTGGCTGCAAGTCCCCTGATATTACATCGGTCCTTTGCTACAAGTCGCCCCCGCCGTGCGCTTAAGCCGCCTCTGCCTCCAAGACCAAAGCTGTCACGGATTCGTCTTCGTCTTAAAACTGGCCTCGTCTCATCTACAGCGGGTCAACGCCGAACTGCAGCTGCGTGTGACCGTGTACATGCTTTTCAAAATCTCAAAAGCATCAGTATACGCGTATTTACTACTACGTCCTGATGCAAAGACGGAAAAGAAAAATACTACTTCAAGTAGTAGTCCAAGGGATCAATATTGACTGCTACTATCTCACACAAGATACTTCAGAAGAAGGATTTACGGAAGGTTACAGACGTAAGTCGCAGCCGTCATTGTCTGAGCCACGGTCCTTGCTTGAGTCGCCGAGTGCTACCAAGACATCTCCGGCACCGCGGCCCTGACCCTCACCGCGAGCCACCGTCGCTCTCACCCCGCGGCCGCAAATCGCCCTACCTGTAACTCTGAGCCACCATGTCTCGGGCTGCAAGTCACCGGATTGAGCCGCCGAGCTGCCTTGAGCCGCACCACGCGCCGCCGCTTGCCCATTCTGCCCGGCCTTGTACTGCCGCTACAACGAACACGCTTGGACAGTGCCTCTCCGCTGAAGCCATCGCTAAGGAACAGACATCAATCATGGAGTGGTCATTTGGTACTAACTGGACGAAGCCAGTCACGGAGTAGTACTGGTTGAGTATTATTTTACATAAAGGTCAAGTTGACAAGGATGCTCAAAGTTCAAGGCGTTATTCAAGAGACAAGACCCACCCAAAAATCAAAAGAAGGAGTAGAAGAGAAAGAGCTGCAATGCTACTATTGCTACAGGAATACCACTATTGCTACTATTGCTAGAAGCAATAGTACTAGTTGGGCTGTGGACTGCCCCTCCACTGTCCACATTCATCCGAGCAAAAATACCAGGTGTTATTTTTTCCCATGTATTTTATCAGTACATATTAATTTTTGGGAAACAATTACTCTGTCCTTCAGTATATTTTATACAGGATAAAGATTACTGTGAAGGTGATATCATAAATATGAGGTTCGCGCCGGTTTAAAAGTCGTGGCCAACTCTCGTGCCTGCACCGGCTACCACAGCCGCGACCAGCTCGTCTGTCCGCGCCCGCGCGCGCTTGACTCCAACACTACGAACAACTCCTTCGTCAATAGACGTGCACACGTCACCGCTTCCGCGGTCCGGTCTACATCAACACGCCGGTGCCGCACCCATCCTCATAAGCCGGCCGACGGATACATGTGCAAATTGCCACCCCCGTTGCCGCATTTACATCAATACGCGGCCGACTCATCTGTTGTCCGGGCGAATCAGGTGATATCTATCCTATTTATTTCTTATTGCATATTAATTTATCCGAGCAAAAAAATTCCTCGCACTGCCATATTTTATACGCAGGAAAATTATTCATCACAAAGTGGTGATGAGCCATGGAAAGGGAAGCACACCAAACATTGTTCGACACAAGTGATCGTCGTTATTCCACGGATTCAAGCGCCGGTTTACAACGCCTTGGCCGTCTCTCGCGACCACACCGGTTTACAACGCCATAACCGTCTCTCGCGACCACACCGGTTTGCAACACCGTGGCCGTCTCTCACGACTACGCCGGCTCACAACAAGGAAGGCAACTAACCCGTCGGCGCCGGCCGACCCATCGGATATTCGAGCAAATCAGGTGTTATCCCTCCTATATATTTATCATTTTATTTCCCCTGAGCACCATTACACTACCCTACTGGTGTTTTCTATATACAGGTAAAATCGTTGTTATACTGCGGATATAAAACACGCACTGGCAACGTTCTACAATGGTGTTTTCATCTATGTCGCATTACTTGATGAAACGGACGGCCGGTTCACGCATCCGCACCGGTTTACAAAACGGAGGACAACTTACTCGTCTCCGCCGGTTTACAACCCCACAGCCGGTTTAACTGTTTGAGCCGCCTCTGATACTGCGGTCGTTTTACTGTCCAACCTGTGATCCGGTCTATTCGACATACCGGTTAGGCTAAACAGACACCGATGAGGATCATAAGGTTCAAATTCACTCAGGTGATATCCATCTACAATATTATTTCTCTTATTATATATTATTCTTTAAGAAAATAAGATGCTTTGATCAGTCTATTTGGTTGTGCAGGGCATATGCACAAAGGAGCAATGAAACTCTCTAAAAAACATGAGATCATATCCGGTTTGAGGAGAGGAGGCTTCCTGAATTTACCCACCGGTTCAGGAGGAACCATGGAGATCCTCTGAAAAGTTGGATAATTCCACGTTCAGTGATTGGTTTACATTGACCCACCGGTTCAGGAGGAACCCTGGAGGCCCTCTGGGAGTGGTATCATCTACTCCCAGTGATCGGATCAGTTTCATAGTTCTATCGGCCCTCTGAAAAGTTGGATAATGCCACGTTCAGTGATTGGCTAGGCCCTCTGGGAGTGTTGGCTAATCCACGTCCCATTGATTGGCTCAGTTTTTATTTGCGGTTCTTTCGGCCCTCTGAAAAGTTGGATAAATCCACGTTCAGTGATTGGCTAGGCCCCCTGGGAGTGTTGGCTAATCCACGTCCCATTGATTGGCTGAACCTTGCTTTGAGCCTGGCAGCTCTTAAAAAGCCTCGACTACATGGTCTTATTTGAAAAATTTGCATCTTTTTGTGCTTGTGTTTTATAGCCCTTTTAAACCGAATTGGAACAGCTACAGAAGCTGACCACATATCTATGAAATGGAAAGTCTGGATCAGGAATACCAGCATCAGTAAACCGGTGTTCATTATAACCCGGATCATCTATCAGGCAATAAGCCACAAATTTCTGAACAAAGTTTCAGAACGAGATAAACCGGAGTCTATCATCACAACCCGGGTTTCTAATTGGATCTATGAAGATCTTCATCAAAAAAATTTAAGGTTCTACCGGATTAAGAATATCAAGCATACTTGATCGCAGGTATGAAGTATCTTGTTTTTTAATACATATTGGCAGTACATGATCAGTTATAATGACCGGTGTTTATTAAACCGGCCTGGTTTTGACTATAAGTCGCCAGTATGAGATAAAATAATGACCGGTGTTTATTAACCCGGCCCGATTGTGATCAAACATCATTGGAACCGGTCTTCAAAACCGGATTATATTCTTCAATAGCCAAACATGGCTGGATTCCTATTATGATTATCAATATTATGATTGAGATCTTCAAAGTCGCTTTAAAGCGCAATGGATATTATTTCATCAATGAAAGTGATTTATTCTACAAAGGAAAAGTCCCGAGTCGCTGCAGGCTTACAACCCGGCACTTGGGAGCTACATTATTCAGACTGAGATTACATCAAATACACAAGTCTCAAGCACACAAACAAGTTGTCGACTTGACACTTGGGGGCTAATGGGCAGTTGAAGCAGTAAACAACAGAAATTCAAAGTCACAAGTCTCAAGCACACAAACAAGTTGTCTACTTGACACTTGGGGGCTAATGGGCAGTTGAAGCAGTAAACAACAGAAATTCAAAGTCACAAGTCTCAAGCACACAAACAAGTTGTCTGCTTGACACTTGGGGGCTAATGTATGGTTGAAGTATCGTCAGCAACTTTTACAAGTATCAAATACATAAACAAATTATCTACTTGATACTTGGGGGCTAATGGAAAGATCATTTGCTTCATCTGGAAGTACCGGTTCACCTTCTAAATGTAGCTAAACCGGAACTTGGGGGCTACCAATCGCTCCTATCAACAATTCAAGGTACACAAGTATTCATCCATTATATTGAAAGGTCCACTGCTCAGTTGGTAAAGCACAAAACTCTTAACCTTGTGGACGTGGATTCAAACCCCATGATGGAAGTTACATTATATAGTGTTATTTTCAATGATTATATCTACAAAGTCCCTGCTCATTATTGCATAATGACCCGGCACTTGGGGGCTACATAAATATGGAATATTCAGTTTCATGGTGATTGGGATGAATGATCCGGATTTCTTCAAGATTATACAAGGCTATTTTCAATGAAGTTTATACAAAGTCCCTGCTCATTATTGCATAATGACCCGGCACTTGGGGGCTACAAGTAATATGCATATAAAGGAGGAACATCTTCAAATTCTCAGTTTTGGATAAGTCCGGAAGATTAATCATAACCCGGCGTTGGCAACAATCATAACCCGGCATCTATAAGCAGTCATGACCCGGAATTATCAATTTTATAAACCCGGCAATTTTGGCAATCATAAACCGGCAAGTTCTACATCTTCAAGCCGGCTGGATATCAGTTGAATATTTCAAAGACCAATATTTTTGTCAAGTCAGAGCATTAAAGGCCGATTCAAATGGATTCTTTATTTACAGTATTTCTTATGCAAGCAAGTTGATTATGAAGTTGGTCTATTGACCCGGATTTTCTAGAAGCAGGAAAGGACAAGGACTTAAGGATGGTCAGATACCGGTTTACAAAAATTCTTAACCCAGAGCACAACCTATCAAATTTATTCTTGTGGTTATTTTGCAGCATAAGTTTACCATGGATAAATCCAAGCTAAACTTGGGGGCTAATGTCGGGGATATACCCCGCGGTATGAACCGGCCGGAATTATAACCCGGCCGGACTGGACATTTTACTTAAGACGGTTTATATTTGGCAAATTACTGGTGACCCGGCAGGCGGATCATGGATGACAAGGCCCATGGCCCAGAAGGCCGGTTCATATTAATAGTGGGCCGGTTTATGAATAAAGCGCAAGGAATATTCTCTTACAAAGGAAGCAAGATTAGGACTCCTTGTAATAGATCAATCCTAGTCCTACTAGGACTAGTCATGTAAACCGCCCCTTCAACATATATAAGGAGGGGCAGGGCTCCCCAAAGAGGACAAGTTTTCACAAGTTAGACAAGAGACAAGTTTTAGAGGAGAGGTTTAGACAAGTTTCTAGGGTTAGACACAAAGAGCCGGTTTACCGGCGACACCACGAGGATCATAATGAGACCTAGCCTCAAACAGCACGTAGGGTTATTACCGGATGATGTTTCCCGGGGCCCGAAGCTGTCTAAATTCGTGCCTTGCATTGCGCCTCTCGATTCCGCTCAACCCCTCTCAAGCTACTACATAGATGCGCGGCCTCACGACTAAGTCCGCTAAACCGGACATCTGACGTGTTAATTCCACGACAGGCGCCAGAATTCTTCTTGCTACTTCTCGAGCTTGCGTTGTATTCCCTCGAAGAGGAAAGGGTGATGCAGCACAGTAGAGTAAGTATTTCCCTCAGTTTTTGAGAACCAACGTACGCGCAAGTCCCTCGCACCTGCACAAACAAATAAGAACCTCGCAGCCAATGCGATAAGGGGTTGTCAATCCCTTCACAGTCACTTACGAGAGTGAGATCTGATAGAGATGATAAGATAATATTTTTGGTATTTTTGGTATAGAAATAGAAAGTAAATAAAGCAAATAAACAACGGCAAAGGAAATTGGCTAGTTGACGGGAAAGTAATATGATAAAGATAGACCCGGGGGCCATAGGTTTCACTAGTGGCTTCTCTCATGATAGCAGAATTCTACGATGGGTGAACAAATTACTGTCGAGGAATTCATAGAAAAGCGCATAGTTATGAGAATATCTAGGCATGATCATTGTATATAGGCATCACATCCGTGACAAGTAGACCGAAACGATTCTGCATCTACTACTATTACCCACACATCGATTGCTATCCAGCATGTATCTAGAGTATTAAGTTCATAAGAACAGAGTAACGCCTTAAGCAAGATGACATAATGTAGAGCGATAAACTCAAGCAATATGATATAAACCCCATCTTTTTATCCTCGATGGCAACAATACTATATGTGCCTTGCTGCCCCTGCTGTCACTGGGAAAGGACGCCGCAAGATTGAACCCAAAGTCAAGCACTTCTCCCATTGCAAGAACTATAGATCTAGTAGGCCAAACCAAACCAATAATTCGAAGAGACTTGCAAAGATATTTAAATCATGCATAAAAAATTTCAGAAGAGAATCAAATATTGGTCATAGATAATCTTGAACATAAACCCACAATTCATCGGATCTCGACAAACACACCGCAAAAGGAATTACATCGAATAGATCTCCTCAAAGATCGAGGAGAACTTTGTATTGAGATCCAAAGAGAGAGAAGAAGCCATCTAGTTAATAACTATGGACCCGCAGGTCTATGGTAAACTACTCACAACTCATCGGAGAGGCTATGGTGTTGATGTAGAAGCCCTTCGTGATCGATGTCCCCTCCGACGGAGCTCCGGAACAGGCTCCAAGATGGGATCTCACGGGAACAGAAGGTTACGGTGGTGGAATTAAGGTTTCTTCGTGCTCCTCGATGTTTTTAGGGTATGAAGGCATATATAGGAGGAGAAAGTACATCGGTGAAGCAACATGGGGCCCACGAGGGTGGGGGCGCGCCTCCCCCCCTGGGCGAGCCCTGCCCCTTCATGGGCACCACATTTCTTATCTGGCTTGTACTCCAAGTCTCCCGTGAAGATATCGTTCCAAAAATAACTCTCCCAAAGTTTTTATTCTGTTTAGACTCCATTTGATATTCCTTTTCTGTGAAACACTGAAATAGGCAAAAAAAAAACAGCAATTTGCACTGGGCCTTGGGTTAGTAGGTTAATCCCAAAAATAATATAAAAGTGTATAATAAAGCCCGTTAAATATCCAAAACAGAATATATAATAGCATGTAACAATCAAAAATTATAGATACGTTGGAGACCTATCAAATACTTTTATGGATTTGAGAACACTTGATATATGTCTTGCAATTGAATACACGTGGTGAAAATGGGGTATCATATTGATTCACTTGATACATGTATTGGCACTCAACGTGCGGATTCCCGCAGTGACATTGGGGTAATCTATGCATAGGGGTTGATGCATGTTCTTGTCTTTGTTTCTCTGGTAGAAATCTTGCGGCACTTTTTGGAGTTCTTTGTGTTGGATTGAGTATTATAAATCTGAACTTGTTTTCGTGTTATTTTAGTACGAACTCTTGATAGATCAATCGAAAAGAATAACTTGTGTTATTTTAGTACGAACTCTTGATAGATCGATCGGAAAGAATAACTTGGTGTTATTTTAGTACGAACTCTTGGATAGATCGATCGGAAAGAATAGCTACAAACAATTTCTTCTTATGTTTTCCGCTAAGTAGGAACTTTGGAGTGATTCTTCATCACATGTTGAGGGATGGTTATGTGATCCAATTATATCAGTATTGGTAAGAGATTGCACTAGCGAAAGTACGGACTCTAGGCCTTGTTTTCAAGCATTGCAATACCGTTTGTACTCCTTTTTATCACTTGCCGCCTTGTTGTTTTTTATTGTTCCTATTACAAAAATCAATACCTGGTATCCATATTACACTTGTATCACCATCTCTTCACCAAACTAGTGCACCTATACAATTTGCCATTGTATTGGGTGTGTTGGGGACACAAGAGACTCTTTGTTATTTGGTTGCAGGGTTGTTTGAGAAAGACCATCTTCGTCCTACACCTCCCATAGATTGATAAACCTTAGGTCATCCACTTGAGGGAAAATTGCTACTGTCCTATAAAACTCTACGCTTGGAGGCCCAACACGAGTCTACAAGAATAAAGTTGCATAGTAGACATCAACCTCCCACGGATTGCTAAACCTTAGGTCATCCACTTGAGGGGAAATTCCTACTGTCCTTCAAAACTCTGCGCTTGGAGGCCCAACACATGTCTTCAAGAATAAAGTTGCATAGTAGACATCAATGACGCACGTCCTAGTTCACCTATGCGAAGAGATTGTCATTCTCGATCCTATATTTCTACACAATATGTTCCCCTTTGAGAGGTTCATGGGAGTCTTACAAAAATATGTTCATAACCGTGCTATGCCAGAAGGAAGCATCTCCAAGGACCATGAAAATGAGGAGGTCATTGAGTTTTGTATTGACTTTATTCCTAACCTGAAGCCGATTGGTTTTACTGAATCGCGGCATAAGGGCGGACTGGGTGGAAATAGCACTCTAGGACCGAAACAAATAATATGTATGGACGGGCATTCTCTCACTCAAGCACACTACATAGTTCTACAAAATTCTGCCTTGGTGGCTCTGTATATGGAGGAACACACGAATATTCTACGCTCCAAACACCCGGAGCAATCTGACGACTGGATTACATGTGAACAAACGAGGACTTTCGCCGGTTGGTTACACACACGTGCCATGCATGACGACGTTGTTGAAGATGACATGTACTTGCTGTCCTAGTTACCATCTTCGAATATAATGACTTTCAAAGGGTAAGAGATAAATGGGAATACATTTTACACGATCCCAAGATAAGAAGAGCACCAACCAAAACAGGGGTGTCCGCTTTGATGCAACAACCAAGAGGGGAAAGGACACATATTCTGGTTACATAGAGGAAATATGGGAACGACTATGGTCATGGTTTGAATGTCTCTTTGTTTCGGTGCAAATGGGTCAATCTGACATGAGGCGGGGTAACGGAAGACCCGCAGTACGGAATGACAACAGTGGATCTCAACAATCTTGTGTACGCATATGAACCATTCGTCCTAGCCAATGATCTGGCGCAGGTTTTCTATGTGAAGGACATGTCTACGAAGCCGAGAAAAAGGAAAGATAAGGAAGCGAATACATCATATGATGAGCCAAAGCACCACATAGTTCTTTCAGGGAAAAGAAACATCGTGGGAGTGGATGACAAGACAGACATGTCAGAAGATTATGAAAAGTTTCACGAAATTGCTCCCTTCATAGTGAATATTGACCCGAGCAGCCAGTTAAATGATGAAGATTGTCCATGGTTACGGCGCAAAGGGACACACGCGAAGAAAAAGTTTCACACCCAAAGATCCCACCCTGGGATGCCACGGCTTCACTGTCATCACTTTCTTCTTTAGTGAGTTTCCGGACTTATATATCTGGAAAGTCCCACTTTGGACAAACTATAGGGAATCTTTGTAATTGTTAGGGTGCTTATGTGTATTGGCATTTAAAACGTGTACTACTTTGCTTCGGACAAACGTGTACCTATCTGACTTCATTTGCTATTTTTGAGCTAAATGACCCTAAAATTGAAAAGCGCTACAAATGAACTCTGAAAAGGTTGAAAGTTGGCATGGTATCACCATTTCACCCACATAGCGTGTGCTAAAAAGTTGAGAGGGTTACGGCAAAAACAGGATGCACTTCGTGTACAAAATGGACGATCTCTTTCGAATTATCAAGGTTTCGGTCGAAAACTCATCTCTTACAAAGGGATTTCATTTTTTCTGAACTTATTTGAACTCCAGACTTTTTGTGTGTTCAAAATGCACCATTCAAAGCCACATCATCAATTTTCAACCCTTTCTGACTTCATTTGGTATTTTTCATGCATTTACTGATTTTTTTTAGCTAAATGACCCTGAAATTGAAAAGCACTACAAATGAGCTCTGAAAAGGTTGAAAGTTGGCAGGTATCATCATTTCACCCACATAGCATGTGCTAAAAAGTTGAGAAGGTTACGGCAAAAACTAGATGCACTTCGTGTACAAAATGGACAATCTCTTTCGAATTATCACGGTCTCGGACGAAAACTCATCTATTACAAATGCATTCCATTTTTTAAAACTAATTTCAACTACAGACTTTTTGTGCGTCCAGTATGCATCATTCAAAGCCACATCATCAATTTTTAACCCTTTCTGACTTCATTTGCTATTTTTCATGCATTTACCGATATTGTTTTTGAGCTAAATGACCCTAAAATTGAAAAGCAGTACAAATGAACTCTGAAAAGGTTGAAAGTTGGCATGGTATCACCATTTCACCCATGTAGCATGTGCAAAAAAGTTGAAAGGGTTACCGCAAAAACTTGATGCACTTTGTGTACAAAATGGACAATCTCTTTCGAAGTATCAGGGTTTGGACGAAAACACATCTGTTACAAAGGAATTTATTTTTTTAAAATAATCTTAGTATTAACAAATTGAATATAATGATAAAACACACTAATATTAAACAGCGGAAAAAAAATTACAGGAAAAAAATTATTTTTAAAGTAAAGTTATTCACAAACTAGCGATTCACACAAAATTCAAATTTAAACTATCCAAATTTGAAAACTACTGGCACTAACAGAAAGTTTATAATTTTTTTACCTAAAGCAAAAAGATTCACAAAGAAACTCTAAATAAAGAAAAAAACAACTCAGAAATAAATGAAAATAAATAAAGCGGACAAGAAAAAAATACCTACTGGACCCCAGCGGCCTGCATACGACTAGAAACCACCTCTAGTTGGGCCATGATGCAGGCCCGCAAGCCCAGTAGACCCCACAGGGTAGAGCAGGAGAGATCGGCCCAGAAGGCCTGCATTTGAGAGGAGTTCAATGCAGTGCCCGCGCCGGGGCTTATAAACAGGTCATGGCACTCCTCAACTAGCGAGGTGGGACTAAAGTTTCTACACCGTGAAGCACATGCCTTTAGTCGCGGTTGGAGCCACCAACCGGGACTAAAGGCATGTGCTTCCCGCCGCTTGGCCTAGCCAAAATAGACCTTTAGTCCCGGTTGGAGCCCTCCTATATATACTGACACTTCAAAAATTTACAGTTTCATCTTCTTCTCTTCGTCCTCTCCTCTGCTTCCTCTGCTTCGTAGACATCGCCGCCGCCCTTCGTCGCCGCCCCCATCGCTGCCCCTGTCGCGCGTTGTCGCCTTTGCCGTCCCCGTCGCCGCCCCCCTCGTCGCCCCGGTCGCCTCGCCACGCCGGCCGTCGCCCGCTGTGAGCCCCTGTCGCCATGGCTGCGCCCATCGAACCCTCACACACACACACACACGCACACACACACACACATATTTTCTTAATTTTTTTTTGTTTTTAGTTGAATTAGATGATATAGCTATATATAAACATTAATTAGATGAATTGGTTTTTTATACTTTTAGATATTTTAGATATATATGTATGTTTTGATGTTTTAGATGTTTGAATGTATTAAAAGTTTGTCATATTGAAAAAATATTAATGTTGCATATTTCACGATGCAACGTTTGATCCAATGTAACTAGATGCAATAATTTTGACAGATGTCAAAGTTTGATCATATGTCAAAGTTTGAATTTTGACATATGCAACATTTGATTATATATCAAAGTTTCATCATATGTCAAAGTTTGAATTTTGACATATGCAACATTTGATCATATGTCAAAGTTTGATCATATTTCTAAGTTTGAATTTTGACATATGCAACATTTGATCATATATCAAAGTTTGACCATATGTCAAAGTTTGAATTTTGACATATGCAACATTTGATCATATGTCAAAGTTTGAATTTTTACATATGCAACATTTGATCATATATCAAAGATTGATCATATGTCAAAATTTGAATTTTGACATACGCAACATTTGGTCATATGTCAAAGTTTGAATTTTGACATATGCAATATTTAATACGGGATTTATCAAGAATGCCCTCATTATGGATGTGCATAATTAAGCTGATCCATATTTTTCCTGATCTCATCTATGCTTCTATATATGCACGTCCTCTTGTGTCAAAGTATTGAAGAAATCCATGGTTTCATCATTAGCCGGAAGTTACAGATGCATGATGGTATGAAGCTCTCCAAAGTTATTTTGGAACGGAGTCCTGATAGGATAATTCGCTTTTTGGTACGAAGTTCAGCAAAGGCCTTACAAATAGTGTTATTCGGAAGGCTCTTGCTGAACTTCGTACCAAAAACTGAATTATCTTATCCGGGACTTTGTTCCAACACAATTTTGGAGAGCTTCGTACCATCTTTCGCCTGTTACTTCCAGCTAATGATGAAGCCATGGTTTTCTTCAATCCTTTGACAGTAAACAACGTGACATATAGAAGGGTAGATGTGATCAGGAAAAATATGGACCATTTTCTGCACATCTAGAATGGCGCCATTTTGTTAAATCCCTTAAAGGTTAAGAGAATATGTTATGATTCTGAATCATGTTCCTATAGACATGGACTAAAGATTTTCCTTGTATATAAGAACTCACAATCCAATCATTTAAAAAAATGCTACATTTGCATATAGAATTTGTTCTCGACGGCAACGATGTCTGGCCCGCATCCTCGTCGTTGACATGTTCTTCGCGATGACGTCCTGCTTCAGAGGAGCCATGTCCGGGACTGGGCTCTATCGGGCTGGCACTGGGAGGTGCTACCTTCAGGGGTGAGGAACCCAGCCCGGGGTCCCGTCGTCGACCCGGAGCTCCTTTGGTGGCGATTGCATGGGCCACTTTCGGTGCAGAGGGAGCCGGCTCCGCCGGAGGTGGTACGTCGTCGTGTCAGGGAGGATGACGAGCACGTCCGTCGTTACATGGCTGCATTGAACGTCAGGTTCTCCAATACCTGACAGATTCTACGGGGATCTCACCCGAGCTATGATCCTGTGATGGTTCCTTTTCTTTGGGTGTCCACAGCCCGCGCCTCGGGAACCGCGAGTGAACTAGATTATTCCATAATATTCTATCTGTATTAGCTGGCTAGTGATGTATTCGAGACATTCGAGACGATGTATTCGAGATTATATATTATACGATAATATTTGAGACGATGTATTTGAGATTATTTTCGATGATGCATATTAGTTATCTGGATTATTCGAGATGCATATTATGTACTATGATTCAGTTTTTCCTTTGATTGCATGCATGCATTCTAATTTGAATACTAAATTGTTTTATATTTCTGCTGGATTAGTTAAATAAAAGCTATGGCGAACTTTACCGACAGAGAAGGAGAAGAGGTAATGTATGAGATCATACGCTCCCCGAGCCGGCCAGATGAGAATGAAGATGATGACGACTCACAATATTTGAACAACACCAGGGAGGGTGATATGATATTTGATGAAGACGAACGAATAGATGAAGTCCAGAACTATGATGATCTTCAAATAGCAAATACCGGCGAGGTATATTTATAGAAGCAGGCATCTGGTGATCATCACATGTTTTAATTGATTTTGTGTGTGTGTGTGTGTGTGTGTGTGTGTGTGTGTAGTAATGAATCGAACTTTCATCTTTCAGCCCTCTGGATCGAACAAATCTTCTACAGGCAGCAGGACAGTGCGAGGCCCGGCCAAAAAGTTGAAGGATGGCGTAAAGTACAACATCGATGCGACAAATCTAATGGCGAACCGCGCGAGCCTAAGAAGAATGCGGGCAAGTTTTTTCGTCAATGTGGAGTTCTTGTGAAGGACCAAATCCCGATCTCCATTCAAAAATGGAAGAAGCCAGTAAAGGAGCGTCTGGATCTTACTTTTGTCGACCAAAGAGCAAAAGATCAGCTTTGGGAATCTCTCATGTCACATTTCACGCTACCAGATCATTTCACAGATGCAGATGTGGGGAAAGTCAAGAACGCTACTCTTAGGAAGATGGCGATAGCATTCAACAACCACAAGAAAACTATATGGAACAAGTACGTTGAAGGAGGAAAGAAGACTCCAGAATTCAAGGGAACATTGGAGAAGCAAAGAGATCACTAGGACGCTTTCGTGAAATTCAAGGAATCGGAAGTACCTCAGGAACGGCCGAGAATAAACAAGATCAATTAAGGGAAAAAGATATGGCACCATAAGCTAGGGCTAGGTGGCTACGAGGTGGCCCGGCCTAAGTGGGATCTCTTTGAGCAACAGATGATGGATGCAGGGGTCACTCCAGTTACATTGAGCTGGCCCCCCAGGTGCAGGACTTGGTTCTATATATGCGCATGGGGGCGTTGGACCCAAAGACAGACAAGGTTTTGCAGCGGGCAAGTCTTAAAGGAGCCGACCTCGATTTAATTGTTGCAATAGAAGAGGCTCAAACGGGGGTGTTCACGCCCAACATAGAGAATGACGAGCTTACGCGCACCCTGAAGAACCCTAAACACCCCGGAAGAACATGAGGCAAAGGCGTTGTTCCGTGGTTTGAGGGGTTTGCGGACTGGAACACCGACTACAGAAGCCGTGTGAGAAAGAATATGGCGGAGGAGAAGAGGAGGAAGCTGGAGGAGGAGCAGAGGAAGCTGGAAGCAGGCCGCCTTCGAGGCAAAGAATCAAGTCACGCGGAGTTGGCACTCGCTTTCCAGCGGCACCACTAACAGATCGACTCACTTAGCCAGGAAAGGGGGTCTCAGCAGCGGCACCAGCTAGCAGATCCAGCATTGGATAGCACTATCCCATCCATGCCAAGAAGCAGCGTGGGTTTCGCCCCGGGCGATGAGGCACTACTTGATAGATATCCTTTGGATGACATCATGCATAACACTAATTATGAGCTACACTTTAAAATGAAGAACATATCCATGAAGGTGGCGGACGGCGTTGCTTATACAAATCCCCCTAAAGCAACCTTCCATTGCAATCCGATTCCAGCTGGTTGTGCTTGTGTCACGGTTGATGAAGTGGTGGCACAATATTGCGGGCTAGAGCTTGACATTCCTGGAGGTGACGATGAGTGCACACTGGGAGAGGCCGTATATCATATCATTCTATGGAGAAAGGATTGCATCGTCTTTCCAAGGCCACTGACACCGCGTCAGCAGGCTCCTCCTCCAAGTCCACCGCCGCGTCAGCATACTCCAGCTCCTCCAAGTCAGCCACCGCCTCTGCAGACTCCTGATCCTCCAAGTCCGCCAACGCGTCAGCCCACTCCTCCTCCTCCAAGTCTGGCATCGCATCAGGCCACTCCTCCTCCAATCCAGCATTGCGTCAGCCCAGTCCTCCTCCTCCAAGTCAGGCACCGCGTCAGCCATCTCCGCTGCCTAAGCAATAGCAAAAGAGAGCCGCTGCAGCTATGGCGGCTAGCGGTACAAGTACAGGAGGCAAGAGATACCAATTTGGTCCAAGCCTCAAGCCTCTTCAGCAGAGGCCTTATGACCTGACTGGGGAGGAAAACAAAGCCGAAGTGCAAGCCCAACTAAGGGCCCATTTTGGAACGAAACCGCCACTACCACCAAAGGAGAAAGTACCTAAGCATGTCGTTGACCACTTTATTCATATGGCTGAACCACCAGCTCCCAAGCCTATTGACTCAGACTATGAGCGCCAAATCAGGAAGTCATATCAAGCACAAACAAAGAAGGAATCCAGCTCAAGCTCCAGCCGAGCAGCTGCCAAAAAAGCGGGAAAACTGTTCCCCAGCTGGGAGAACAGGCGGTGCAATCGATCCCCCCACTCATTGTACCAACACATGTGAGGACCAGTGTTGACCAGCTGGTAATAACCAACGAACATAGAAGGATGGCTGAAGAGGCCGGTGTCACTATTTATCAACTACTAGAGATCGAGCCCATGGAAACTTTTGCCGAGGAGCAACTAAAATGGAAATATGCCCTCGATGAACCTTTGGTCAAGCCTTAGGAGGTCAAGAAGCTCTCAACGAGAATGTATGAATTGCATGAATGGTACATGGAAATTTCCAAGACTACCAATCGAGAGTCCCTCATGGTGAGAGTCAAGCCAGAGCATTACTACCATGAGAATGCTCTATATGTTGAGTTTTTAGAACTGTTTCAGTTATTCAATTAAGACGCACTCGATAAATCCCTCGTCAGTTGTTATTGTCTGTAAGTGATTTCTTTATGTAATTTAAGTCTCAAGCTAGCTGTAGTGCTCGTTGATCATTACCTATAATTATCCTCCCTCTATTCTTTTCTATGGTATTATATGGAATGATCTATGAAATGAAAAAATCTGGACACTATGGCATTGGGTTCATTGACCCAAATACCATTAATCAAGAGACATGGTCACAAAAATATTATAGAAAAGACATAGAGAATAGCTTGCTAGAGTTCTTGAAGCAACTAAATTATGCACCAGACATACTACTTCCTTACAACTTTGGGTGAGTGTAACTATATCTTGTACTACAAATTCTATTTTTGCTTACTAGATGTTAATATAAGTGTAGTTGAGGAGTTATGCACGTGCCCAGCCGCTTAATTATACAAATGTGTGCGCATGCAGTTTTCAATGGATCCTGCTAATCATTGAAGTTGACGAGGGAAAAGTTCAACTACTGGACTCACTACTTAAAGACAGTGCTGACTACACAATCGTGAAGGGGATGGTCGACAGGTAATTTCAATCATTGTCGCACTATGTTGGCCTCTTTACTTCATTTGCTGATATCAACTAATTAATAAATCCTTTATTCATTTTCTTTGCCGACGGGCAAGGCTTGTCTAAAGTTCATAAAAGAGGTTAAAGGCGAATGGAAAAAACAGCTGACATGGTGCGACCCAAGGTAATTAAGTACTACTAGCTATGTCTGCACATCTCTTTAATTCTACTTTGATCAATACCGTGATCATGCTTGATTAATTATTATCTGATTGAATGTTATTCTCATAAAGTGCTTGAGGCGGGCGCTGGGGAATGATTTATGTGCGTACTACGTTTGCGAGAACATTCACATGCTGACGTTTGAAAGGTCCAGAAGTGATAGACAAATTTGGGTATGCATGCCAGAACACAATTCACAAAACAAAATTCATGATCGATATATATACACACAACTAATATATATAATCATATTGATCTCCTTTTTTAATAAAGATGGGCGAGATGTGGGATCAACTCATACCAGAGGAACGCATACGAGCAATTCAAGAGGAAATAGTGAGATTTTTGCTCGACCTGGTTATAGATCCCAAAGGAGAATACTATTACAAGCTGCAGTAATGTCTCCATGTAATTAATGATCTGCAAATTATAGGAGAAATTGTATATATACATGTGTATGTGTGAATGGTCGTGCGAGACATTCGATGATATAATATATATATATATATATATAGGGTGGGTCTATTATGACAACACCCCTTAAGACCTTATTATAATAACACCTACTCTTATTCTGATCACACCAGGAAAAACAATCAATGAGAACAGAATAAACGCCACCCATCTCCCACGACCACCCACCACCCTGAGCCGCAGCCAGCACCCCATCCCATCCCACCACCAACTCCCCCAGTCCCGCCGCTCACCACCACCGCGGCGTCACACATCTTCCCTCCGGCGGCGCACCAACCACCTCCATCCGCTGCGGCGCATGCCACCCCGCGACTAAATCCCACCGGCTCACGTCGCACCTCCTACCCCCCCCCCCCCC
>LR738713.1:691892242-691906962 GCA_902687465.1 Secale cereale
CTCCCCTAAGACGGATCCGAGGCGGCCCCTCGCAGACTCGCCGATGCGCAGTCCGCTGGGCCCCTCCACACCGCGGCGCGAGTTGGAGAGTTCAAAGGATTTCGCGTTTGGAGGGGGCGGCGGCCGCACGTGTGCCCGGATCTGCCTCCCTCCTCGTACAACGTCGGCGCGCTAATATCCTGCGCCCCCAACACCCGAACTCCCCATGCATCCCCCGCGGCGATCCTCTTCCTGTCGGAGTCGCCCCCAACACCCGACCAGAGAGAGGTGTTGTCCCAGCGTGGTAGCCGCCAAGGCATCCCTCCTTCAGATCCGGCAGCCGCGGCTTCCACCGCCTCCTCTACTGCTTCTGTCGTCTGTGGCTAAGGACGATGACGCATGTGGTGGCCGTCATAGCTTCCCTCTTTCTTGGGATACCGTGGTGATGTGGGTTAATGTTAGCGACAACCACCCGTGCAGTTCAGAAAAGGGCTTCTTTTTTTGCAGTTTTGGATGTGCAGTGCTGCCGGATCCTGCAAGCAGTACGTTGTGCGCCTTCGTGTGGTTCATCGACGGCCGCCACGAATCCCCCTCCTTTCCTACCCTCTCTATTCCACAGACGGGCACGCTCCTCATGGGGCTGCTACTGGTCTGAGCACCGCGGAATCTGCTCGAGCGCCTAGTCTCCTTACGGGCGCATGATGGAGGCGATGCAAGTCAGGGAGGATGGTTGGCGTGCGGGTTCCGTACTGCATGACCGAGCTAGACACATACGTGGGTGCCATGCCAGTGTTGTTCTCCATGGATGCATGGTGCAGTGCACCTCGTCATGTGGTGCGGTTCAGAACAGTTTCTTCCCACATTTTTCTGGATTTTGCATGTTCGATTCAGTCAGATCACGTGAGAAAATAATTTTGTGTGTATTTTTTCATACTATGGCTGTTGATTTGGGTGAATTCAGTTTCTAGTGAAGTTTGTTAAATCCATCTGTGTAGGTTCACTTCTCCATGGTAGCTTGGACGCCTTGGCGTTGTATGTCGTCATTTGCCATGTGGCCATGCAGGTGTGTGCGGCGTGCAGCCCGGACAAGCGGGCATATGCAGTTTAGACCGTTGTTTGTGTTTTTTGTGCGTCTATCAAATGTATCCAGTTGGAATATTATGTCTTGTGTGTAAACAAATATTTGTTGAGAAGTTTATTTCAACAAGCATTAATGGTTCATTTTCGAGAGAGAAATGTGTTGATGCAGCCCACTTCGAGAAGTCTTGTGGTTCACTACATTCAACGAGGAGTCTTGTTGTCTCATGCAGTTTGCTATAAAACTGATAGGTGTGGCTTTGAAGCTCACTTTGTTGTCCCATGCAGTTTGCCATATTACTTCCACGTGGTTCACTTGTCCCACTTGTAAACAGGAAAAAGTAATATCTCAAAGAAGCTCGCTTCTATATTAGATGTAGTTCACTCGCTGATACGTCCAAAACGTATCTATAATTTCTGCTTGATCCATGCCTCTTTTGGGTGATATTGCTATGATATTTATACACTTCCATACACTTTTGATCATATTTGGACTAACCTATTAACTCAGTGCACCCCAGTGCCAGTTTCTGTTTTCGGCTGTTTTTGTATTTCAGGTTTTCACGTTACGGGGGGGGGCCACCAGGGCTCCAGGCGCCCTGGCGGCGCCCCCCCTGGGCCGCGCCGGGGGGGTGCCTGGGCCCCCCGAGGCTCCTCCGATGCCCCCTTTGGCATATATTTAAAGTGTCTCCCGAAACCCTCGAAACAGGAACTCTTTTCGCGATCCCATCTCTGTTCCGCCGCCGCCGCCGCTTCCAAGATCGGGAGCACCAGGAGAACTCTTCCCGGCACCCTGCCAGAGGGGAGGATCACCACCGGGAGCCTCTCCACCACCATGGACGCCTCCCGGATGAGTTGTGAGTAGTCTCCCTTGGACCATGAGTCCATGACCAGTAGCTATGTGATGTTCTCCTCCCGTTCTTGTGCTTCACTAATTAGTCCTCGTGAGCTGCCCTACATGATCGAGGCACATATGTAATCCTTATGCTGTTGCTATGATGAGTTTGCTGGGATCCGATGGATTATGAGATTATGTTCAGATTGTGTTTGAGTAATATAATTGATCTACATCTTTTATATTTATGTTCGTAAGTAATTCTTGCATGTTCTCCGTTGTTATTTATTGCTTTGGCCAAGTAGTAGGTAGTGACTCCAAGAGGGAACGTTATGCTTGATTGTGGGTTCATGCCCCTCGATGACTAGCTTGAGTGACAGAAACATGCGTCTAGGGGATGTGCTGTTGCCACAAGGGGAAAACAACGGTGCTTGTGCCGCGGGTGCAAGGATTGTTTACTTTACGCAAAGTTCTTTTAATGCAGTTGTCTGTTGCTTTGAGTTTACACTATGGGTGGGGCTCGCAACTTAATACCCGCGAGATGTTCTGGATAGATATCTCAAGGTGGATGATTAGTAGTAGATATTGATGGATTTCGGTCTACTTACTTTTGCGTACCGCCCATGCTTTGAACCTCAACCTTTCTTGCAATGTAGTCAGCATTGGTTTGCGCACACGGTCCTATCAATTGCCCAGCTGTAATTCGTTTACCTCACATAGTTGTTTTATCGTCTTTTGGGAGAGAGACATCACTAGTGAACATCATGAGACTCCGGTCCATATTACCATCATTGATCACATCCGCTATTTACTTTTCCCCTATTTACTTACTATTGCAATTATACCTATCACTATTATCACTTGCGTTTGATCCTTTGTAAACTACAAGGCCGGAGGGATTGACAACCTCTCTGTACTCGTTGGGAGTAAAGTTATTTTTATCTGTGTGCAGGTCCACGTTGATTGCTAATATCCGGCGCCGTTAGCAGTTGACACCTTCTTGTTGAAACTGGGAGTCTCTGGGAAATCGATCCTTGGTATTACCAAGGGAAAACTTCTGCTACACTGCATCTCAAACCTTCCACTTGGGGTAACCAACGAGGGGTGAGAAGCCACCTAGCAAAGCAATTTCTGGCGCCGTTGCCTGGGACTCCACTCTTCAGGATAGGGGAGTTGCACGCTATCTTTTACCTTTGCTTTTAGTCTTGTTAGTTTACTTTTCAGTTTTGCTTTAGTATCTTTTATCGAAAATCACAAAAATAGTTATCTTGCTTGCTTGCTACAATGGGTTCCACCAAGAACACCAAGTTGTGTGACTTCACTAGTCACAACAACGATGACTTTATCAGCACCTTCATATGAAATTAAACCTGCTTTACTGAATCTAGTCATGAAAGATCAATTCTTCGGTGCTGGAGATGATGCTGCTTTACACTTGAACAACTTTGTTGAACTTTGTGATATGCAAAAGTACCAAGAAATAGATGGTAATATTGTTAAGCTTAAGCTTTTTCCTTTCTCCTTGAGAGGAGGAGCTAAAATTTTGTTTGTCTTTGCCTAGAAATAGCATAGATTCATGGGACAAGTGCAAAGATGCTTTTATCGGAAAATACTATCCACCTGCTAAAATTATCCAACTGAGAAGTAACATAATGAATTTTAAACAATTGGATAATGAACACGTTGCCCAAGCTTGGGAACGTATGAAATCTCTTATCAAGAACTGCCCTACTCACGGTTTGACTACTTGGATGGTTATCCAAACTTTTTATGCAGGCTTGAACTTTACCTCGCGGAACTTGTTAGATTCGGCCGCGGGGAGGAACTTTTATGTCAACTACACTTGGTGCTGCCACAAAACTTCTCGAGGAGATGATGACCAACTATTCCCAATGGCACACCGAACGCGCTCCAACAGGTAGGAAGGTAAACTCTGTCGAGGAGATTTCCTCCTTAAATGAAAAAGTTGACTTGATCATGTCTCTACTTTCGAAGCAATCCTCTGTTGATCCTCGTGATGTTCCTTTAAATTCTTTGATTGCTCAAGAACAAGTAGATGTGAACTTTATCTCTAGAAACAATTTTAACAACAATGCTTATAGGAGTAATTTTGGTAGCAATCCTAGACCGTTCCCCTCTAATTCTTATGGGAACAACAATGCTTATCCTAGCACCAGGAACTCCACTACTGAACTAGAGATTATGCTTAAAGATTTCATCACTACCCAAAAAGCTTTTAATAATAGTGTAGAAGAAAAACTAAACAAACTAGGTGATCTCTCTTCAAAGGTAGACAATTTAGCCAATGAGGTAGAATTGCTTAAAATTAGAACCTCTCCTCTTGAGGAGAGGAAGGTCACTCCTATTAATGCTACTCAAGTGCAAATTAATGAAAATATTAGGATGATGGCTAAACTTAAAGAGAGATGGGCTAGAGAAAGGGAGGAAGAGGATAGAATTAAGAGCCTTCCTACCCACCACACTGTTGCTACTATCCAAGTTGTTGAGGATATCCAAACTCTTAGCACCCAATGTACTCCTGGTCCCGATGGACCTATTAATGGTGATGCTATGACTATAGAAACTACCAAACAAGTGAACCTAAAGGACACCACTACCACTTTACTTGATGCTAGTGACCTTGATTTTGATAATTGCACTCTTACCGAAGTTATTGATTTCCTTCACAAGATGTCTAGGGACCCCCGCACTAGCACGATTAACCTTGCCTTCACAGAGCATATCACTAATGCTCTCATCAAAGCTAGGGAGGAGAAACTTAGAGTAGAAGCCTCCATACCTAGAAAGCTAGAAGATGGTTGGGATCCTATGATAAAAATTAAATTGAATGACTTCTCTTGCTATGCATTATGTGATGTTGGAGCTAGTACCTCTGTTATGCCCAAAAGAATATATGATATGCTTAAATTGAAACCTTTTGATTCTTGTTCTTTTGGTGTTCGTCTCGTTGATTCTTCCATAAAGAAACCTTTGGGGAGGATCGACGATGTTCTTATCGTTGTCAATGATAATTATGTTCCTGTTGATTTTACTATTATGGATATTGAATGTGATCCTTCTTGTCCAATTATTTTGGGACGTCCCTTTTTACGCACCGTTGGTGCTATCATTGACATGAAAGAGGGTAATATAAAATTTCAGTTTCCTCTCAAGAAAGGGATGGAACACTTCCCTCAAAAGAAGATCAAGTTACCTTTTGAGTCCGTTGTACGGGCTAGCTATTCTTTTACTCTTGATAAAACTTGATCTATATGCATTATGCCTAGCTTAAAGGCATAAAAGAAAGCGCTTTTGGGAGGCAGCCCAATGAATAAATTTATTTTGCTTTTGTTGTGTCTTGATGTTGTTTACTACTGTAGCATCATCATTGTATCTTTGCTTTTCATATTTGTGCCAAGTATAGCCTCTGATTGCTAGAAAGTTCAAAAGTTGTGAGGTGCTGTCCAGGAAACAGATTATGTCCTTGGATAGAAAAATTCGTATAAAATCACCAGATGATCTTTTTGGTCTGAATTTCGTTCGACTGCGTTCTCTATATAATTGTCTTTCGTGCGTCTGTTCTGAGTTTTTTTATTTGAGTTGCAGAAGTGCCCCGAACAAATCAATTACTACCTGCTGTTCTGTTTTTCACAGATTTTGTCCTGTTTTGCTTTTCCTTCATTTTGCAAACCTAGAGCTTGCTTTTTCTTTGCAAAAACCTTTTGGCAATCTTGAGAAACAGTAGACCTTCAAGAATATATTTATTTCCAGTAAGGTATAATTATTTTATTATGGGTACTAACCTCGCTAATCAGATTATGATGAGTTATGTATGAAGGGAGTTTTCAAGTGTGCGAGGGAAGATGATAAAAAGATTCAGGAGTGTCAAGCGCTCAAGCTTGGGGATGGCCCCATGCACCCCCAAGAAATATTCAAGGAGACTCAAGCGTATAAGCTTGGGGATGCCCCCGTGCATCCCCTTCTCCATCAACATTATCAGTTCGTCTTTCGTTCCACTATATTTTAATCACTTCATGTGTTATGTGCTATGCTTGGAGCGTCTTGCTTTTAGTTTCCTTTTCAGTTTTTCATAACGAGTCGGAACTCAGCGTTCTTTATGTGGGAGAGAAACACGCTCCACTTCTACCTAGAACATAACATAGAATTTTCATGTCTATCTTTGCTGTGTGTGTTCTTCGTCTTTTAATAGCTACTATCATGCTCTGCTCTTAGTATTCATGCTTATCTTTTTAAAGAGCTTTTGTTTAGTTGGTTGCTCGAACTCTCTTTAATTATCATGCTTATCTTATTAAGAGAGTTTGCTTCCGTTGCATTGGTTAATATGTCTACGATAAAGATGCTACGTGCATAATGGCGCTTAGTAGTTCAGGTTTTCTTATGGTTAGTCTCAAATAGCTGGGGGATTCCCAATGTGTTATTGGAGCACCAACATGATTAGTTTGCCAATGATGTGGTATGATTTAGTAATATCTTCCCTCAAGAATTTATTTTGATTGACTTGGCGTATGCTCACGCATATTTAAGACTGTAAAAAAGTCTGTCAAGCCTTGATGATCTTTTATTTCTGAGTAGCGATATAACTTCCATGCCTGATTCAATGTTGCTTTGTCGCTCTGCATGATTATGACCGTCATTGCTCTCTTAGTTGGTCGCTCCCAGTCTTTTGCTAACCTCCACCTGTACTAAGCGGACTGACTGCTTGTGCATCCACATCCTTTTAAACCAGTTATGCCATATGAGTCCACCATACCTACCTATATGTGGTATTTCACCGCCACTCCAAGTAAATTTACATGTGCTACCTTTAAAACCTTCAGTTGCAATATATAGCTCATGGGAAAGTAGCTTAAAAACTATTGTGGTAAAGAATATGTTGCTTATGTATCTTATTTTCTTATAAGTTGCTTGCTGAGCGGTAACCATGTTTCTGGGGACGCCATCAGCTGTTACACTTTTGTTGAGTATCATGTGAGTTCCTATGCATGTTCGTCTTGTCTAAAGTAAGGGTGATTTGCCATGAGTTGAATGGTTTGAGTATGCATATTGTTAGAGAAGAACATTGGGCCGCCAACCAAAGCCATGTATCATGGTGGAAGTTTTAGCTTGGACATTAATCCTCAATCTCTTATGAGAATATGCTTAAGCATTTAAGAGGAGTCCATTATCTATTTTCTATGTTGTCCCGGTATGGATGTCCTCAAGTTGAGATCTATCAAAAACGAGAAATCAAATGTGATTTATCTCCTTGGACCTTTGTACAGGTGACATAGAGGTACCCCTTTGTGACACTTGGTTGAAACATATGTAATGCAATGACAATCCATGGAAATCCGAGCTAATTAGGACAAGGTGCGAGCACTATTGGTATTCGATGCATGAGGCTTGCAACTTATAGGATGTCTTATGCATAGCACATATGAAGTACTACTACCGTTGACAAAATTGTTTCTATGTTTTCAAAATAAAAAGCTCTAGCACATGAGTAATCCCTGCTTCCCTCTGCGAAGGGCCATTCTTTTACTTTTATGTTGAGTCTCCACCTTCTTTTAAAAGCACCAACTACTGAGAGCATGATTGTCATTCTGAGTGTAATGTGCATTGTCCCAATGTACCATTGTCTTTTGCATGATTGTGATATCGTTTATTTTGAAATCATTGTATCTAGTCATCACTTAAACCTTGAAGGTGCCCCTGCATTTATGTTTTGCTTCACTAAAGGGGGCAAGCTAGATATCACTTTATCATATTTGCACATCATATTCATTGCAAATCTTTTTGATGTTTCAGTATCATGTTGTAAAACTTTCAGTCCTTTGTGATTTTCTCATGAGGCAACTTAATTACTACAGATTCATTGTCTCAATAAGCTTTTGTCATATGACTATGAAAAAGTCCTATATGGTTAATAGCATGTCACCACAGAAATTATTCTTGTTATCATTTACCTACTCGAGGACAAGCAGGAATTAAGCTTCGGGATGTTGATACGTCCAAAACGTATCTATAATTTCTGCTTGCTCCATGCCTCTTTTGGGTGATATTGCTATGATATTTATACACTTCCATACACTTTTGATCATATTTGGACTAACCTATTAACTCAGTGCACCCCAGTGCCAGTTTCTGTTTTCGACTGTTTTTGTATTTCAGGTTTTCACGTTACGAGAACTGCCAGGAAAAATCCAGAAAAATTATATAAAAAATCAGCGTTCCAGAACCTACCGTGCGCCCGAAGGACAGCCGGGGGGGGCCACCAGGGCTCCAGGCGCCCTGGCGGCGCGCCCCCCCTGGGCCGCGCCGGGGGGGCGCCTGGGCCCCCCGAGGCTCCTCCGATGCCCCCCTTTGGCATATATTTAAAGCGTTTCCCGAAACCTTCGAAACAGGAACTCTTTTCGCGATCCCATCTCTGTTCCGCCGCCGCTGCCGCTTCCAAGATCGGGAGCACCAGGAGAACTCTTCCCGGCACCCTGCCGGATGGGAGGATCACCACCGGGAGCCTCTCCACCACCATGGACGCCTCCCAGATGAGTTGTGAGTAGTCTCCCTTGGACCATGAGTCCATGACCAGTAGCTATGTGATGTTCTCCTCACGTTCTTGTGCTTCACTAATTAGTCCTCGTGAGCTGCCCTACATGATCGAGGCACATATGTAATCCTTATGTTGTTGCTATGATGAGTTTGCTGGGATCCGATGGATTATGAGATTATGTTCAGATTGTGTTTGAGTAATATATTTGATCTACCTCTTTTATATTTATGTTCGTAAGTAATTCTTGCATGTTCTCCGTTGTTATTTATTGCTTTGGCCAAGTAGTAGGTAGTGACTCCAAGAGGGAACGTTATGCTTGATTGTGGGTTCATGCCCCTCGATGACTAGCTTGAGTGACAGAAACATGAGTCTAGGGGATGTGTTGTTGCCACAAGGGGGAAAACAACGGTGCTTGTGCCCGCGGGTGCCAGGATTGTTTACTTTACGCAAAGTTCTTTTAATGCAGTTGGCTGTTGCTTTGAGTTTACACTATGGGTGGGGCTCGCAACTTAATACCCGCGAGATGTTCTGGATAGATATCTCAAGGTGGATGATTAGTAGTAGATATTGATGGATTTCGGTCTACTTACTTTGGCGTACTGCCCATGCTTTGAACCTCAACCTTTCTTGCAATGTAGTCAGCATTGGTTTGCGCACATGGTCCTGTCAATTGCCCAGCTGTAATTCGTTTACCTCACATAGCTGTTTTATTGTCTTTTGGGAGAGAGACATCACTAGTGAACATCATGAGACTCCGGTCCATATTACCATCATTGATCACATCCGCTATTTACTTTTCCGCTATTTACTTACTATTGCAATTATACCTATCACTATTATCACTTGCGTTTGATCCTTTGTAAACTACAAGGCCGGAGGGATTGACAACCTCTCTGTACTCGTTGGGAGCAAAGTTATTTGTATCTGTGTGCAGGTCCACGTTGATTGCTAATATCCGGCGCCGTTAGCAGTTGACACCTTCTTGTTGAAACTGGGAGTCTCTGGGAAATCGATCATTGGTATTACCAAGGGAAAACTTCTGCTACACTGCATCTCAAACCTTCCACTTGGGGTAACCAACGAGGGGTGAGAAGCCACCTAGCACTCGCCTAGTCCCTCGCTTGGTCAACGCATGTAAAAAATTGATAAGTACGAAAACAAGATAACAAAAACTCATGAGGTTCACTTTCGGGAGTGTTGCGATTCACTTTCAGGAGTGTTGTGGTCCACTCTTGTTCAAAAAAAAAGTTCAAAAAAATACAACAAAAACTTGTGCGAAAAAGTTTACGTCCGACAAAAAGAAATCATGAAGTTCACTTTACTGTCTGTTGTAGTGCGGTTTTCAGTTTGAAGCGGTGCGTTCTTCTGTCCGATGCAGTACACACGATGATTTTGGTCTCGCGAAAAACAGAGTGTCTGTTTTTCGGTAAAATCAAAATTACTCTTAAACCGTAAGGAATGAGAGAGAGTGTTCTATATGAAAAATTACATCTCATCGATATCTTTCCAACGGCGTATGATTTGAATCATACCGACCAGCGGGTTGTAAAATTTTCATGAAAAACGGCCACTGCCACTCGCCGCCGCACGATTTTCAAAATTAATTTAAAACCGTAAGAAATCTTAAAAATATTTTTATATATAAAATTTGTTCCTTGTCCGTAGCTTTCCAACGGCGTATCACACACCTCGTTTCGACAAACAGTTAAAAAAATTGTAGCGAAAATAGTACCGATTTTTAAAAAAAAAATGAAAAAACACAATTCCGCGATTTAGTAAATTTAAAACTGCTCTTAAACCGTAACGAATTAGAAAAAATATTAAATATGAGAAAGATGTGCCTCGATGATATCTTTCCAACGGTGTATCATTTGCTTCATTCCAACGAGCGGTTTACAAAAAATGCGAATAACGCTCGCTGCCGCTCGTCACGCGCTGCACTATTTTCGAAACTGCTATTAATCCGTGATGAATCTTGAAAAAAATTCAACATGGAAAAGTTGCGCCTAATTCATAGCTTTTCAACGGTATATTACATGCCTCGTTTTGACAAACAGTTTAAAAACTGGAGCGAAAATAGTACCAAGAAAACACGGCGTGCAGTTTTCTGTGACAGGAAATTCATTAGTCTCTGTATTGCACTAGTGAAAGCGCGCTGGAAATCCTATGGGACCAAGATGGTTAGTGATTGTTTGTAGTACCATGTAATGGAAAATAGCATGGATTGCTAACTGTGGCGCCAAATTAACGGAGAAATTAATGCGTAGTGTGCCCCACAGCGAGTAAACGAGCGGTGCTAGCGCATGTAATGGTGGAGACGGGCCGCTTGCAGCCCACACGCACTCAAAACGGCCTAATTAACTCTGCATTAATTGCGAACACACCTTAATCCTCTCATATTCTGAAAATGCATGAAATCTTAGGCTATCCGTAATGAGAGTATCATAGGTAGTATCATGCATGCCAACTAAGCCATTTTGATGAGGTGTCATAGAATTAAATGAAGAAAGAGAAGTTTGAGTATCATATTATGATACCGTATCATATTAAATGATGTGCTACTTTGTGTCATGCATGGCAATAAATAAAATCCTCTAGGATACCCACATATGATACTATGCATTACGGACATAGTATCATATACTAGTATCATGCATATAATACTAGTGTATGATACTTCCCATTACAACCAGCCGGAGGGAGTGTGTATTTTCAGCTAAACACTGGTATATAGTCTATCCTTCTTGAGGGAGATTTACTCATATTTTATATACACTGTACAAAAACCATAGCTGGTTGGTTTGGTACAACCTTCGTTCTGGTTTATTGGTCCCCATTATAACCTGTGTCAAACTTTAATCATAAATTTAATTAACAAAATGCATGCCACCAAAGATTATATCATTGAAAATTATGTTTAAATACGAATACAACGATATAATTTTTGTTGACATGCATTAACATTTTGTCAGTTAAATCTTTGGTCAAAATTTAGCATAAATTACAAAAGGGACTAATAAACCAGAACGGAGGTAGTAGTACTCTCTACCCATATATATGGCCTAATGCGTTTTTTACTGTTTTTATGGAAAAGGGATTTTTTTTCCCTGCTGTAATGTATAGTTGGGCTTAACATCAACTCATCTCTAGCACTCAAACGTCGTGATCCCTTTTCTCCTTGACTTTTCTCTGCCTCGCTCCAAAATTAGTGCTGCCACTGGATGAAGCGTGGCTGCTGCGGCGGGTAATCGATGATGATGGTCCAAATCCTAGGCTTCCCTTAGTTTCCTTCGCCCTGTCGGCCTGCTGCCACCTTGTAAGCTTGGATGGTCTTTGGGAGATCCTGAGAGAAGGCATCAGACGGGAGTCTCACTAGAGCATCTCCAGTCGTTGGCCTTCCAGGGACTCGAAAAATCGCTGTCTGGGGGTGAACCGGCGCGAAAATCTGTTTGGAGGCGAATGGGTTCCCAGCCGCCGCCCTCGGGTCGTCCCCAGGCACCGATATCGACCCAACTTCGGCGCATTTTTTCCCGCTATCCAGTCCACTTTCGACGCAAAACGGCCCATCATCGGCGCAAATCGGCCCATATTCATCGTGCTTCGACGCTTTGAGCTATTTTTTATCACATAGTTCATCACAGAAAATCAATAGAAACTAAATAGTTTAACAAATAGTTCAACAACAAATAGTTCAATACAAATTATATAGTTCAACAAATATAAACCCATATGTCATCACACATCGAGCTAGGCGTTTCCCTTGAGCCTCCATAGGTGCTCCACCAGATCCTGCTGCAGTTGTTGATGCACCTGTGGGTCTCAGATCTCCTGACGCATGTTGAGGAAGGCATTCCAGGTTACCGATTGCTGGTGATCAACTTGAGCATGAGGACCCTGCTTCTAATGTGGTTCAGTGTCAAACCCTGGTTCTTCCTGCTCGCTTTCAATGATCATGTTATGCAAGATAACACAACAAGTCATGACTTCCCACATTTGATCTTTCGACCGGGTCTAAGCAGAGTACCAGAGAACAGCAAATCGAGATTGGAGCACACCAAATGTCCGCTCGACATCCTTCCTGCGAGCCTCCTGAACCTTCACAAAGTGGGAGTTCTTGCCTCCTGGCACAGGGTTTGAGATAGTCTTCACAAATGTATACCATCTCGGATAGATGCCATCTGCTAAGTAGTATCCCTTGTTGTAGTGCCGCCCATTGACCTTGAAGTTCACCAGAGGAGAATGACCTTCAACCAACTTGGCAAAGACAGGAGAGCACTGCAGTACATTGATGTCATTGTGAGTTCCCAGCATACCAAAGAAGGAGTGACAAATCCAGAGGTCCTGTGTGGTCACTGCCTCAAGTACCACACTGCAACCACCTTTGGCGCCTTTGTACATCCCCTTCCAAGCAAGTGTATAGTTTTTCCATTTCCAATGCATGCAGTCAATGCTTCCAAGCATCCCAGGAAATCCTCTTGCTGCATTCTGTGCTAGGATCTGAGCAGTGTCTTCAGCATTGGGTGATCACAAGTATTGCGGTCCAAACACTGCCACCACTGCCCTGCAGAACTTGTAGAAACACTCAATGGTGATGGACTCGGTCGTGCGCCCATAGTCATCAAGTGAATCACCAGGAGCTCTGTATGCAAGCATCCTCATAGTTGTCGTGCACTTCTGGATTGAGGTGAATCCAAGTGTGTCGGTGCAATCCTTCTTGCACTTGAAGTAGTTGTCGAACTCCTGGATGGAATTCACAATTCTAAGGAAAAGCTTTTGGCTCATCGAATAACGACGACGAAATACTTTGTCGCCGTGCAGTGGAGCGTCGGCGAAGTAGTCGGAGCAGAGCATGCAATAGCCTTCTAGTTGATGTTGGTTCTTTGCCTTAAGCCGCCCCAACACCGAGCCACCTCACCTCGGCTTTGCATTGCTTGCTGCTAGGTGGCTTCTCACCCCTCGTTGGTTACCCCAAGTGGAAGGTTTGAGATGCAGTGTAGCAGAAGTTTTCCCTTGGCAATACCAAAGATCGTTTTCCCTGAGACTCCCAGTTTCAACAAGAAGGTGTCAACTGCTAACGGCGCCGGATATTAGCAATCAACGTGGACCTGCACACAGATACAAATAACTTTGCTCCCAACGAGTACAGAGAGGTTGTCAATCCCTCCGGCCTTGTAGTTTACAAAGGATCAAACGCAAGTGATAATAGTGATAGGTATAATTGCAATAGTAAGTAAAAAGCGGAAAGTAAATAGCGGATGTGATCAATGATGGTAATATGGACCGGAGTCTCATGATGTTCACTAGTGATGTCTCTCTCCCAAAAGACGATAAAACTGCTATGTGAGGTAAACGAATTACAGCTGGGCAATTGACAGGACCAATGCTGACTAAGTTGCAAGAAAGGTAGAGGTTCAAAGCATGGGCGGTACGCCGAGGTAAGTAGACCAAAATCCATCTGCATCTACTACTAATCATCCACCTTGAGATATCTATCCAGAACATCTCGCTGATATTAAGTTGCGAGTCCCACCCATAGTGTAAACTCAAAGTAACAGACAACTGCATTAAAAGAACTTTGCGTAAAGTAAACAATCCTTGCACCCGCGGGCACAAGCACCATTGTTTTCCCCCTTGTGGCAACAGCACATCCCCTAGACTCATGTTTCTGTCACTCAAGCTAGCCATCGAGGGGCATGAACCCACAATCAAGCATAACGTTCCCTCTTGGAGTCACTACCTACTACTTGGCCAAAGCAATAAATAACAATGGAGAACATGCAAGAATTACTTACGAACATAAATATAAAAGAGGTGAATCAAATATATTACTCAAACACAATCTGAACATAATCTCATAATCCATCGTATCCCAGCAAACTCATCATAGCAACAGCATAAGGATTACATATGTGCCTCGATCATGTAGGGCAGCTCACGAGGACTAATTAGTGAAGCACAAGAACGAGAGGAGAACATCACATAGCTACTGGTCATGGACCCATGGTCCAAGGGAGACTACTCACAACTCATCCGGGAGGCGTCCATGGTGGTGGAGAAGCTCCCGGTGGTGATCCTCCCCTCCGGCAGGGTGTCGGGAAGAGTTCTCCTGGTGCTCCCGATCTTGGAAGCGGCGGCGGCGGCGGAACAGAGATGAGATCGCGAAAAAGAGTTCCTGTCTCGAGGGTTTCGGGAGACGCTTTAAATATATGCCAAAGGGGGGCATCAGCGGAGCCTCGGGGGGCCCAGGCGCCCCCCCGGCGCGGCCCGGGGGGGGCGCGC
>LR738713.1:691907097-692033144 GCA_902687465.1 Secale cereale
CCCCCCGGCTGTACTTCGGGCGCACGATAGTTTCTGGAACGCTGATTTTTTATATAATTTTTCTAGATTTTTTCTGGAAGTTCTCGTAATGTGAAAACCTGAAATACAAAAACAGCCGAAAACAGAAACTGGCACTGGGGTGCACTGAGTTAATAGGTTAGTCCAAATATGATCAAAAGTGTATGGAAGTGTATAAATATCATAGCAATATCACCCAAAAGAGCATGGAGCAAGCAGAAATTATAGATACGTTTTGGACGTATCAACATCCCCAAGCTTAATTCCTGCTCGTCCTCGAGTAGGTAAATGATAACAAGAATAATTTCTGTGGTGACATGCTATTAACCATATAGGACTTTTTCATAGTCACATGACAAAAGCTTACTGAGACAATGAATCTATAGTAATTAAGTTGCCTCATGAGAAAATCTCAAAGAACTGAAAGTTTTACAATATGATACTGAAACATCAAATAGATTTGTAATGAACATGATGTGTAAATATGATAAAGTGATATCTAGCTTGCCCCCTTTAGTGAAGCAAAACATAAATGCAGGGGCACCTCCAAGGTTTAAGTGATGACTAGATACAATGATTTCAGAATAAACGATATCACAATCATGCAAAAGACAATGCTACTTTGGGACAATGCACATTACACTCAGAATGACAATCATGCTCTCAGTAGTTGGTGCTTTTAAAAGAAGGTGGAGACTCTCGAACCGTGGCTTTTCTTGGCAAGGTTGAAAACCCGTAGTCGGAAACAAAGACAAAACATGTACCAGAGCTCTTGATTTTAAAACAGAGGTAATAATTTTTTTTAGATCATGCATGTTTCGTCAACGAATGCTAGCAGACAACTCAATCACTTCTTGAGATGGACAAGCTTCGAGGAACGGCTCCCGAATGAGGACGATCACATCCTCTTAATCTCCTTTGTTTATCACTGCCAAAGTTTTCTGATTTCTCATGAACAAAGCGTGAAGGAGGGTTTGTTTGTTATATTATCTTTTTGAGCCGGGCACACTCAATGCCAGTTCCTTCTCGTATTATGGGTTTGCACACTATTCATGCAATCCCGGGGTGAAGCTTGTCCAACTTAAAAAGATCATGAATTAACCACTACTTCCTCATGAACTTACAACAGAGGCACAAAATAGGAATGCTTTTTTCTTTGAATAATTTCGAGATGGTACATGCAAGTATCCGTTAGGAATGGTAGGTAAATACCATGTAGGAAGGTATGGTGGACTCATATGGCATAACTGGTTTAAAGGAATGTGGATGCACAAGTAGTCAGTCCGCTTAGTACAAGTGGAGGTTAGAAAAAGACTGGGAGCGACCAACTAAGGGAGCAATGACGGTCATAATCATGCAGAGCGACAAAGCAACATTGAATCAGGCATGGAAGTTATATCGCTACTCAGAAACAAAAGATCATCAAGGCTTGACAGACTTTCTTTACAGTCTTACAGATGCGTGAGCATACGCCAAGTCAATCAAAATAAATTCTTGAAGGAAGATATTACTAAACCATACCACATCATAGGCAAACAAACCATGTTGGTACTCCAATAACACATTGGGAACCCCCCAGCTATTTGAGACTAACCATAAGAAAACATGAACTACTAAGCGCCATCGTGCACGTAGCATCTTTATCATAGACATATCAACCAATGCAACGGAAGCAAACTCTCTTAATAAGATAAGCATGATAACTAAAGAGAGTTCAAGCAACCAACTAAACGAAAGCTCTTTGAAAAGATAAGCATGAATACTAAGAGCTAAGCATGATAGTAGCTATTAAAAGACAAAGAACACACACAGCAAAGATAGACATGAAAATTCTATGTTATGTTCTAGGTAGAAGTGGAGCGTGTTTCTCTCCCACATAAAGAAAGCTGAGTTCCGACTCGTTATGAAAAGCTAAAGTAAACTAAAAGGAAAACTAAAAGCAAGACGCTCGAAGCATAGCACATAACACATGAAGTGATTAAAATATAGTGGAACGAAAGACGAACTGATAATGTTGATGGAGAAGGGGATGCAGGGGGGCATCCCCAAGCTTAGACGCTTGAGTCTCCTTGAATATTTCTTGGGGGTGCATGGGGGCATCCCCAAGCTTGAGCGTTTGACACTCCTGAATCTTTTTATCATCTTCCCTCGCACACTTGAAAACTCCCTTCATACATAACTCATCATAATCTGATTAGCGAGGTTAGTACCCATAATAAAATAATTGTTCCTTGCTGGAAATAAAGATATTCTTGAAGTTCTACGGTTTCTCAAGATTGCCAAAAGGTTTTTGCAAAGAAAAAGCAAGCTCTAGGTTTGCAAAATGAAGGAAAGGCAAAACAGGACAGAATCTGTGAAAAACAGAACAGCAGGTAGTAAATGATTTTTCCTGGGCACTTCTGCAACTCTAATCAAAAAACTCAGAACAGACGCACGAAAGACAATTATATAAAGCACGCTGTCGAAAAAATTCAGACCAAAAGGATGATCTGGTGATTTTATACGAATTTTTCTATCCAAGGACAGAATCTGTTTCCTGGACAGCACGTCACAACTTTTGAACTTTCTTGCAATCAGAGGCTACACTTGGCACAAAATTGAAAAGCAAAGATACAATGATGATTCTACAGTAGTAACAACATCAAGACACAGCAAAAACAAAATAAAATTTATTCATTGGGCTGCCTCCCAAAAGCGCTTTCTTTTATGCCTTTAAGCTAGGCATAATGCATAGAGGAATCAATAACCATCATAATGATCGGATCTATAGATTGCTTCAAATGGTTCCTCAACAAGTTCACTCTTGTTCCTTCTAGGAAAGGGGTACACACCTTTTGCCTTTCCGCGCAAGCGGATTTGTCCCTTACCTATATCAATGAAGCCTTTTACTGCTCGGAGGAAGTCCCTTCCAAGCACTATATTTCCTTGGTTTGGCTCCATGATGAAGAAACCAATCATTGCAATCCCTTTAAGGAATTTAACTGGCACGTCTTTTATTCTTCCCTGGATTTCAGAAATATCTCCATTAGTGTGTTCATGATAAGATGGTAATCTATCCATGTTAAATTTTAAAGAATCATGAACAATTTTTGGCATAGTAGAAACCATAGATCCAATATCACAATAAGTAAGGAAGTCTTGATTAGAGATGCTAATCCTAACAAAAGGCTCCCAATCATTGTCTATTTCCAAAATGTCTTTCTTATTGGGTTTAGGTTTCTCTACCTTCATCAAGTCTAGAGCATCCATTCTCTTTTCAATAGTAGCAAGTCTATCTATGACAGTATCAAAGTTATGATCATAAACAAAGTAACTAGATAGACCATGTATAATTTCAAGAGCTCTAGCTTCATCACACTCTAGGAAATCTCCCTCGGCTATAATATCAAGAGAGTGTTTACACCATTTAAAAAGACCATGGTAAAAAATTCTAAGCACAATTTTTATAGGTATCCAAGGCATAATTCTCCTATGTGCATCAGAAATTCTGTCCCATGCCTTCTTCATATTTTCTCCATCCCTTTGATGGAAATCTAGAACTTCTGATTCCCTCAAAGCACCAAATCCTAACATGTTTGGCTAAATAGAAAGGACTACTAACAGAAAAGCAAAATAAAATTTTTTGTAATTTTTGATAAAGGATACTAAAGCAAAAACTGAAAGGTAAACTAACAAGACTAAAAGCAAAGGTAAAAGATAGCGTGCAACTCCCCTATCCTGAAGAGTGGAGTCCCCGGCAACGGCGCCAAAAATTGCTTTGCTAGGTGGCTTCTCACCCCTTGTTGGTTACCCCAAGTGGAAGGTTTGAGATGCAGTGTAGCAGAAGTTTTCCCTTGGCAATACCAAGGATCGTTTTCCCTGAGACTCCCAGTTTCAACAAGAAGGTGTCAACTGCTAACGGCGCCGGATATTAGCAATCAACGTGGACCTGCACACAGATACAAATAACTTTGCTCCCAATGAGTACAGAGAGGTTGTCAATCCCTCCGGCCTTGTAGTTTACAAAGGATCAAACGCAAGTGATAATAGTGATAGGTATAATTGCAATAGTAAGTAAAAAGCGGAAAGTAAATAGTGGATGTGATCAATGATGGTAATATGGACCGGAGTCTCATGATGTTCACTAGTGATGTCTCTCTCCCAAAAGACGATAAAACTGCTGTGTGAGGTAAACGAATTACAGCTGGGCAATTGACAGGACCAATGCTAACTAAGTTGCAAGAAAGGTAGAGGTTCAAAGCATGGGCGGTACGCCGAGGTAAGTAGACCGAAATCCATCTGCATCTACTACTAATCATCCACCTTGAGATATCTATCCAGAACATCTCGCTGATATTAAGTTGCGAGTCCCACCCATAGTGTAAACTCAAAGCAACAGACAACTGCATTAAAAGAACTTTGCGTAAAGTAAACAATCCTTGCACCCGCGGGCACAAGCACCATTGTTTTCCCCCTTGTGGCAACAGCACATCCCCTAGACTCATGTTTCTGTCACTCAAGCTAGTCATCGAGGGGCATGAACCCACAATCAAGCATAACGTTCCCTCTTGGAGTCACTACCTACTACTTGGCCAAAGCAATAAATAACAACGGAGAACATGCAAGAATTACTTACGAACATAAATATAAAAGAGGTGAATCAAATATATTACTCACACACAATCTGAACATAATCTCATAATCCATCGGATCCCAGCAAACTCAGCATAGCAACAGCATAAGGATTACATATGTGCCTCGATCATGTAGGGCAGCTCACGAGGTCTAATCGGTGAAGAACAAAGAGGGGAGGAGAACATCACATAGCTACTGGTCATGGACCCATGGTCCAAGGGAGACTACTCACAACTCATCCGGGAGGCGTCCATGGTGGCGGAGAAGCTCCCGGTGGTGATCCTCCCCTCCGGCAGGGTGCCGGGAAGAGTTCTCCTGGTGCTCCCGATCTTGGAAGCGGCGGCGGCGGCGGAACAGAGATGAGATCGCGAAAAAGAGTTCCCGTCTCGAGGGTTTCTGGAGACGCTTTAAATATATGCCAAAGGGGGGCATCAGCGGAGCCTCGGGGGGCTCAGGCGCCCCCCCCGGCGCGGCCTGGGGGGGGGGCGCCGCCAGGGCGCCTGGAGCCCTGGTGCCCCCCCCCCTCCTGGCTGTACTTCGGGCGCACGATAGTTTCTGGAACGCTGATTTTTTTTATAATTTTTCTGGATTTTTTCTGGCAGTTCTCGTAATGTGAAAACCTGAAATACAAAAACAGCCGAAAATAGAAACTGGCACTGGGGTGCACTGAGTTAATAGGTTAGTCCAAATATGATCAAAAGTGTATGGAAGTGTATAAATATCATAGCAATATCACCCAAAAGAGGCATGGAGCAAGCAGAAATTATAGATATGTTTTGGACGTATCACTTGCGAGCGGGCCAGCCAGGGCGACGAGTACCATGAGATACTATTGGTCCTGGTCTTCGGTGTCAGCTTCCTCCTCCGGCAGCGCCGCGAGCGCCTCCTCGTCGTCTGAGTCCATGGCCGAGTAGGAAAATCATGCTGGGTTCGGCCTGGGATGGCCAGACTCAAAAACTGGCCGAGCCGGCGGATCGGCGTCTTGGGGGCGCGACTGGGGCCTTTTTCGGCTCCGGCGCGAAAAAAGTCGCCTTGGGGTCCCTGTTGGGGGCGCGACTGGAGATGCTCTTAGTGTCGTCCTCCCAGTCCGCGCCGATGGCATGGAGGCACGCGTAGAAACAAATTCCCATTGCTTTTTTAGCCCTCTTCCATATCCTCTCCATAAGAGTTTGGCAGTCGGCAGATTTGCCTCTTCACCTCACACAAAAACGATATACGTGTCTCTCGCTTTTTCTCTCTGGCCTCAAGTTGAGAACGGCGAGCGGGATGGCATTATGGTGAGATTGGAAGAGCGCAACATTTTTGATTTGCAATTGATCCGGGGATTCGGTACGGTCAAGGGGCTCGAGCCTTAGGGCCTGACTGGATTGTTGTTTTCCACACTTTTACATGTGTATAAGATACATACCTTAATTGGTCGTTTTAGTTTCCTGTTAGAAATCACATATGGTTGGTGATATACACCTATAAAAGTAATCATGGTGTATAAATTTACCCCCATTCCGAGCGGGGCCTTATTATGGCGATCATCTGACGCGGACACAGCACAAACTCCACCACTAACACAACACAAAATCTGATCGAGTTGGTGTCGATCGTAGGCTGAGGCGCTACACGCGTGGGAGGTGGGCTTGACGAAAGAAGACACGAAAACAGGACGTTACTTGTTTTCGATAGGAGAGAGAGAAAAGTAGGAGGGAAATCTCAGCCATCAATCTTTATGTTAACACAAAATTAATGGATATAAGGGCTGGTCGGACGAGAACTAAGAAATCTTCCTGCTTTATTATTATTATTATTATTATTATTATTATTATTATTATTATTATTATTATTATTATTATTATTATTATTATTATTATTATTATTATTATTATTATTATTAGGTATATAGATTAAAACCCACATTTTGGACCTAGGGGAAATTGCCTTGTGTGCATCTCTGTTTGAGGAGTGCAGTTTGAGATTCGGAGACTACTTCATCAAATATCATTGATATGCGGTCCACAAGTGTCTTTCAGAAGATTTTTTAGATGTTGTGGATGGTTGTCGACCTACAGTGAGAGGTATTAGATGCATCAGGGAATTTGGGTAATAGCACAATGTTGGTCATGTTGGCAAAACCATTGGCATGCAAGTTATGCAGTTTGGAAAAATTGACGACCATGTCATCTTTAGTAATGTCCCAACATGAACAAAATATGAGCCCGTTGAAGCTGGCTAGACCCGACACGTTATCGATAGGCATGGAGAAAATCATGTCACGAATGTCATCCATGGTAAATGAAATCTCTAGGTGTGAGAGATGCGCGGTTTGGTACCAAGTGTCTTCTAATGGAGAGTCGAGAGGGACGGCCAAGAGGATCGCAAACTAAACATAATGTTGCCAATGATATTTTCCGTACCCTCCCATGAGATCCTCATGCAATGGTCTGTACTGGGAGACTAAACAAAAACATTCCATTGTACGACTCTCTCATGGAGTCAATTGACACCAGCCCAACATTGTGTAGCTCCACCCATGGGAAGATATCTCCCAATCTGCACAGCGAAAAACTTGGTTGGTGTGAGTGAGGGTGGGGTTGCAATCTCATTCGACCATATGAACCGCTGATTGGATGGTCTCCTTAAGATGTGTCATTTAGATATTTTTAGGAGGCTCTCATGAGGCAATGATTGATGTTTTCGTAACTTTTTTCTTGAGGCCATTAGATAATATTGAAATCATTGAGGATGATCCACTTAGGTGGTATGGGGGCAACAACTGCCGAGATCTCTTGATGAAAAACCTTCTTCTTGGCCTCCCCTCGTGAACTCTATATACCCCTTAATAGGCCAATATTATTTGTCACCGCTTGAGTAATGGTGGCAGAAATTATATAACTAACATGATGATGCCATATAAAGTGAAGAAGGCACCGAAGCATGATACAAGGATGCTTCATGGGTTCCCACAATTGGGAGGAACACAAAAGTTATAATGAAGTGCATCAGAAAACTGTGGAGTCGACGGTACTGAGTTTGGATTCAACAGAGGGAGATGGAGCGTGAGGGAAACCTTGACGTCGAGGAAATCACAATAACTGATGATTGCGACGCACAACATGGGCATGAAGCAAAGTGCGGAAGTGTGACGCCCCAAGACCGTTGCTCGAGAAGACTTCCATATGTTCCGGGTTTCACCGTGTGTTTCATTTGTGCTTTCTTTATTTATGTTTGCATTGCATCATGTCATCATGCCATCATGTCTTTAATTTTTAAAACTCAACTAAATAAATTGTTTGGATCTTCGATCCATTTAAATCGAGGGAAGAGTGACTTCTCTTTATAACATATCCTCCTAATATTTATGGAGATATTATAAAAATATTTCGTTAGTTTGGAATCATCAAACACACTTGCAAATATTCCCCATATTATTTTCTACTTCAATTTTTGACTCTGTAACCTTCCTCGAAATTCTTTTCCCGTTTATCGAGGTTCCTCCAAAAATCTCAACATTTTTGGCCACACTGATACGTCTACAACGTATCTATAATTTTTGATTGTTTCATGCTATTATATATTTTGTTTTGGATGTTTAATGGGCTTTATTATATACATTTATATTATTTTTCGGACTAACCTACTAACCCAAGGCCCAGTGCAGATTGCTGGTTTTTTTTGCCTATTTCAGGGTTTTGCAGAAAAGGAATATCAAACGGAGTCCAAACGGAATGAAACCTTCGGGAGAGTGATTTTTGGAACCGTATCTACCCAGAAGACCTGGAGTACACGCGAAGGAACGAAGGAGGCGGCCACGAGGGTCCAGGGCACGCCCCCTCCCCCTGGGCGCACTGATACGTCCATTTTGCATCATGCTTATATGTTGATATTTATTGCATTATGGGTTGTTCTTACATGTTTTGTCACAATACTTATGCCTTTTCTCTCTTATTTTACAAGGTTTACATGAAGAGGGAGAATGCAGGCAGCTGGAATTCTGGGCTGGAAAAGGAGCAAACTCTGGAATCCTATTCTGCACAACTCCAAAAGCCATGAAACTCAACAGAACATCGTTTCGAAAAATATAAAAAATATCTAGTGAAAGAAATCCACGAGGGGGGCCACCGGCTGCCCACGAGGGTGGGGGCACGCCCCCCTTCCCAGGGCGCGCCCTCTGCCTCGTGGGCCAGCCGGCAGGCCCCCGATGCCCATCTTCTCCTATATGAGGTGTTTTGACCTAGAAAAAATTATAAGGAGGCTTTTGGGACCAGACGTCGCCGTCTCGAGGCGGAAACCAATCTAGGGCTCCGGCAGAGCTATTCTGCCAGGGATACTTCCCTCCGGGAGGGGGAAATCGTCACCGCCGTCATCACCAACACCTCTCCCATCTTGGGGAGGGCTATCGTCATCAACATCTTCACCAGCACCATCTCCTCTCAAACCCTAGTTCATCTCTTATATCCAATCTTTGTAACCAAACCTCAGATTGGTACCTGTGGGTTGCTAGTAGTGTTGATTACTCCTTGTAGTTGATGCTAGTTGGTTTATTTGGTGGAAGATCATATGTTCAGATCCATTATGCATATTAATACCCCTCTGATCATGAACAATATTATGTCTTGTGAGTAGTTACTTTTGTTCCTGAGGACATGGGAGAAGTCTTCCTATTAGTAGTCATGTGAATTTGGTCTTCATTCGATATTTTGATGAGATGTATGTTGTCTCTCCTCTAGTGGTGTCATGTGAACGTCGACTACATGACATTTCACCATTATTTGGGCCTATAGGAAGGCATTGGGAAGTAATAAGTAGATGATGGGTTGCTAGAGTGACAGAAGCTTAAACCCTAGTTTATGTGTTGCTTCGTAAGGGGCTGATTTGGATCCATATGTTCCAGGCTATGGTTAGGTTTACCTTAATACTTCTTTTGTAGTTGTGGATGCTTGCATTGGAGGTTAATCATAAGTGGGAGGCTTGTCCAAGTAAGGGCAGCACCCAAGCACCAGTCCACCCACATACCAAATTATCAAAGTACCGAACGCGAATCAGATGATCGTGATGAAAACTAGCTTGACGATAATTCCCATGTGTCCTCGGGAGCGCTTTCCTTTATATAAGAGTTTCTCCAGGCTTGTCCTTTGCTACAAAAAGGATTGGGCCACCTTGCTGCACCTTATTTACTTTTACCTTTTGTCACTTGCTACCAATTACCTTATCACAAAACTATCTGTTACCTATAATTTCAGTGCTTGCAGAAAATACCTTACTGAAAACTGCCTATCATTTCTTCTACTCCTCGTTGGGTTTGACATTCTTACTTATCGAAAGGGCTACGATAGATCCCCTACACTTGTGGGTCATCAAGACTCTTTTCTGACACCGTTGCCAGGGAGTGAAGCGCCTTTGGTAAGTGGAATTTGGTAAGGAAAAATTTATATAGTGTGCTGAAATTTATAGTCACTTGTTATTATGGCTCAAAATCCTTTGAGAGGCTTGTTCGGGGTATCTTCACCCCGACCAGAAGAGCAAATAATTGCTCCTCAACCTACTACACCTATTGAAAATGTTTGCTTTGAGATTCCTTCGGATATGATAGAGAAACTGCTTGAAAATCCCTTTAAAGGAGACGGAACACTACATCCCGATTTACATCTAATCTATGTGGATGAAGTTTTTGGATTATTTCAGCTTGCAGGTATGCCCGAGGATGTTATCAAGAAGAAGGTCTTCCCTTTATCTTTGAAGGGAGATGCATTGACATGGTTTAGGCTATGCGATGATATGGGATCATGGAACTATAATCGTCTGAAGTTGGAATTTCCTCAGAAGTTCTACCCTATGCACCAGGTTCACCGTGATCGTAATTATATTTATAATTTCTGGCCTCGCGAAGGAGAAATCATCGCTCAAGCTTGGGGGAGGCTTAAGTCAATGTTATATTCATGCCCCAATCATGAGCTCTCAAGAGAAATGATCATTCAAAATTTCTATGCTCGCCTTTCTCTTAATAATCGCTCCATACTCGATACTTCTTGTTCTGGCTCTTATATGATGAAGACTATTGACTTCAAATGGGATTTATTGGAAAGGATTAAACACAACTCTGAAGATTGGGATCTCGACGAAGGTAAGGAGTCAGGTATGACCCCTAAGTTTGATTGTGTTAAAGCTTTTATGGATACCGATGTTTTCCGTAAGTTTAGCAACAAATATGGCCTTGACTCTGTGAATCCTTTGCTACTCATGTTGATCTCCCCAAGGAGAAGTGGTTTAAATACCATCCCCCTATTGAAGTAAAAGTAGTTGAACCTATTAAAGCTGAAGAAAATACTATCACTTATAATGTTGATCCTGTTATACCTACCGCTTATATTGAGAAACCACCTTTCCCTGTTAGGATAAAGGATCATGCTCAAGCTTCAACTTTAGTTCGTAAGAGTAATACTAGAACACCTACACTCTCTGAGCAAATTAAAGTTGAACCTAGTGTTGCTATGGTTAAAGATCTCTTGGTAGAAGATTTAGATGGACATGTTATTTATCTCCAAGAAGAGTCTGCTAGAATAGCCAAACCCAATGCTAGGAATAAACATAAACCTGTTGTAGGCTTGCCTGTTATCTCTGTTAAGATAGGAGATCATTGTTATCATGGTTTATGTGACATGGGTGCTAGTGCGAGTATTATCACTCTTGATTTATGTAACGAAATTATGCACGATATTGCAACTGTTGAGCTAGAAGGGATTGATGTTACTATTAAGCTTGCCAATAGAGACACCATTTCACCTGTTGGGATTGTTAGAGATATTGAAGTCTTGTGTGGGAAGGTTAAATACCCTGCTGATTTTCTTGTTCTTAGTTCCCCACAAGATGCATTTTGTCCCATTATATTTGGTAGACCCTTCTTAAATACTGTTAATGTCAAGATAGACTGCGTGAAAGATATTGTCACGGTTGAATTAGGGGATATGTCTCATGATTTTAACTTTGATAAATTCCGTAGACAACTCCTTGAAAAGGCACCACCCAGTAAGGATGAAATTATTGGTCTTGCTTCTATTGTCGTGCCACCTAATGATCCTTTAGAACAATACTTGCTAGATCACGAAAATGATATGCATATGAATGAGAGAAGGGAAATAGATGAAATATTCCTTACACAGGGACCTGTACTGAAAAACAACTTGCATGTTGAAATCCTAGGGGATCCTCCTCCACCCAAGGGTGATCCCCTGTTTGAACTTAAACCTTTGCCTGATAATCTTAAGTATGTTTATCTTGATGAAAAGAAGATATATCCTGTTATTATTAGTGCTAACCTTTCAGAGCAGGAAGAGGAAAAATTATTGAAAACTCTGAAGAAGCACCGAGCTACTATTGGATATACTCTGGATGATCTTAAGGGCATTAGTCCCACTATATGCCAACACAAGATAAAAATGGAAGAAAATGCTAAACCTGTTATTGATCATCAACGACGGTTAAATCCTAAGATGAAAGAAGTGGTAAGGAAGGAAATACTAAAGCTCCTAGAAGTAGGTATTATCTATCCAGTTGCTGATAGCCAGTGGGTAAGTCATGTCCATTGTGTTCCTAAGAAAGGAGGTATGACTGTCGTTCATAATGATAAAGATGAATTGATCCCGCAAAGAATAGTTACAGGTTATTGGATGGTAATTGATTTCCGTAAGTTAAATAAAGCTACTAAGAAAGATCATTACCCCTTGCCATTCATTGATCAAACTAGTCGTCAACCCGTGCACCAACACGGGCTAGTATGTGAAAACATGTACTCCCTTCGTTCCTACCTATATATAAGTCATATATTTAGAAACAGAGGGAGTACATACTATATATTTGCCAGGTAAACATGAATTAGAACATGTTTCATAAATTAGAAGAATTTCTTTGTGTGGTTTCTAAGAATCATTTTACATGAGGATATATAGATTTGTTTTTACAAAAGTACCATTAGACACACCATTTCTTGTGTCTCATGGATTAATCATTTAATTATGACAACTCTTCGGTATTGTTTTCGTTCCTTCACTAACCATAGCCGTACTTGAGATTGAACATTTGAACTTGGTTATTAATATAATAAACCTGTCATCCTGATTTTCTAACATAAATCATCTAGTCCATAGGATTGCGATTAAATTTAAATTTTGATCAAGAAAAACATGATTTATGGGAATAGAAAATATTGAATCATGTTTGTCTCGAAAATTTAAATTTATTTTCATTCAATCGTTCAACTATAAACAATGGGACCAAGAGTAGAATTATAAGAGGTGACATATCAAAGAATATATATATAATAAACGACCAATAAAATCACAAAGCTTAACTCATTGATTTAATGAAAAATGAATGACTCCAAGATTGTATGTATGTTCTAGTTTTAAATTCTGAAATAGAGCACCAGTCCTTGAACTATGCATAAGGGGATGTGCAACACCGTCGTTAGGTTCACGAAGTAGGTTCAGTAGGGGCATATAAGCGTTTTAACAAATCATTAATAGTATACTCGTATTTATGAGAGAAAAAATGTATACATGTAATAATTATAGTCTTATTTAAATACCAAAATATTGAAACTATATACTTCCATGTTAAGGTTTGAAATTAATTTATATTGAGTCGTTATATATATCACTATTTCATTCATGCAAAGAAGGACATGTCGGATATATATCCTCGTGCAGATAGATTCTATAGACAATTACTTTTGATAACTCTCCCATATAACTATTTTAACGAAATGTCACTTTACAACACTTAGCAAAATGCAGTGCATATCTTGAACCAAGGTAAGGATGTCGTAAAATAGCTCTAAATATATAATGACAGAGTAAACCTACGAATGTAAAAGTTCTAAGACACAATTCAGAAAACATTTGCAGCAAAATGATTAGCTAATTGTGTGCGTCAATTATATCTCATCAGCCCAATTGCTTGGAACTGGACATATGTATCAACTAAAATAATAGCTGTAACTATGTTGCCTGTTCATATATGACAATATATGAAACTCATGATCATGCACTGATGAGTATATTAAATGCTATTTATTCTATCGTAGTTTTTTTAGAAAGATACTATTACGAAATTTACATTGTTTAGTACAACACATCGTAGCTTTTCTTTTCTATATGTTCCACTTTACCATCAAACATGCATAACTTAAACATGTCCACATGCAGGAAAAAACTTCCATTTAGGAGCATCTCAAAGCCATGGAGCGTCGAGCGACCATGCAATCTTAGATTTGTGAACATCTTAATCTACAGGGTTGAGGTAGCTATGATGAAAAATCATGCAACAACACAACAAATTATATTTGAAATAAGATAATTGAGAACTAAAACTGTATATTACTAAAGTGATTGATTTTACCTTGGGTCTCTGGGAACATTAATTACCATAGTCAAGAAGGCATGCCTACAAACAATCGCCAATTAGAGAAGCCACATTAACTTAGCGATGATAGAAAATAGCATAACCTTAGTTGATGCTGAACTGTGACAGGGGACTAATGATCTTTGGCCCACCACTGGAGGAATGGTTGATTAATTTCTTTGAGTAAAAAAATTATTTTCTTGATTCCAGTCTCGTGCACACAACACGGAACACATAAAAAAGAGTGGAGCTGGAAAAAATCGAGAACCTGTGACGTGGGAAGAGATCCCATAATGTTGGTGTGAAATTGCGTAATAGTTGAGATATTTCTTGGAGGAATACCAAGAGGATTTACATCCATTGGGTTATTACATTAGCACGTCCGAAATAAAGGACAATTGGGGCTCATGGAACGGAAGAAAACACTCTGCCATGTAGTCGTAATTGACGTACATGTATAGACATCATCCTTCCTTCACTACTTCTCCAATGTGATTGGCAAGAGTATAAATCTCAGAAGATGGTAGAGTAGTTATTTTACATCACCCGCAAAAAAAAGAGAATATATTTTACACAAATAAAAGTCAATGATCTGATATCTTTCTACAACTGGAATTTGGAAATTTAATATCCACGTAATTAAATCTTACCACTCTCCGTCAGCACCAGAGAATTAAATTTCCCAGAGAAAGCAAACCTATTACGGGAGCACAAACATGAAATAGGAGAGGTCTCTCAATCTACTTCAGCCCTGCACTAAGATAGCATTAAAAGCTGCAAGAAACGAACCCTGGATGAGAAATTCTGCCTTATAGAAGGGAATAACCTTACGTAACAAATACAAATAATACATAGTCCAGAAGTATTAAAGTAAGTACAAATTGTGTCGAAACAAACAAAGCATGGAGTGTGAATTCAGCAATTTGATTGAGCCACGGGACTTAGACGGAGCAGTAAGAGAACAACATATTTATGGCCATAACTATAAACATTTGGAGAACAAAACCTGCATCTTTCTTGTGTAGACAGTGTGCAATAATATACTGAATGTTCACAGAATGATTACTTAAATCTCCGTGCTCTGTACGTTAGCCTGGATATAAACTACTACCCTGCAGTATCTTATGTAGATTATCCACCCATGATGGACAGCAGAGACCACGGTCTCTAATGTTTCGGATCAAACCTGAAAAGGTTAAAAACAAACTAAAGCATGGTTACACATCGTAAAGAACTTCTCTATTTGTGAGGCAAGTGGCAACATGCGAGCATGTTTGTAACACTTGCGTGAGCTTCACATTGGGGATGGCATCAAATTGGAGACCATAGAAGCTAGATGCTAGCAGGAGAGCAAGCGGCGTGTAACGGGAGGAAGAAGGAGCTGCAACGCATGACAGTACGCGGAGGCGGCTCCAATGAGACATCGCGAGCGGCGGCGGCGGACGTTGGCAGAGGAGCGTGTTAGGTAGGATGACGACAGGGGGCAGGGCACGGTTAGACTCCTGATCTGAACGGCCATTGATGGAGATTCTATTTTGCGGGACAATGAGCTGTTGAAAACAGGTGACGTGAAGACATGAGCCTCTATGGGCCTTTTTATTTTAAAATAAAATAAGATGCTAGGAGATATATTAAGATAAAACACATGCATGAAAATTGTTATAAAACAAATAGGATGCGACCCCAAAAAAAATAACAAATAAGATGCGTCCATGCAAATAACTTGATAGCAACCCTAGAAAAACTTGGCCGCATAGGATTTTCAACTAACTAATCTACACCGTTATAATTTGGACCCACCATATTAACGACTCATATTTACTAATTAACGTGGGAATTTCTTGAGAGTCTGTAATTAGTATAAGTATAGATGCTAGAAAGATTATCCAAACATACTCATTTCTGCTTTTTAGATGGTTATTCTGGTTTCTCTCAAATACATGTGTCAAAAGGGGATCAAGAAAAGACCACTTTTACTTGTCCTTTCGGTACCTTTGCTTATAGACGTATGCCTTTTGGTTTACGTAGTAATGCACCTGCTACCTTACAAAGATGCATGGTGGCTATATTCTCTGATTTTTGTGAAAAGATTGTTGAGGTTTTCATGGATGATTTCTCCATTTACGGAACTTCTTTTGATGATTGCTTAAGCAACCTTGATCGAGTTTTGCAGAGATGTGAAGACACTAATCTGGTCTTGAATTGGGAGAAGTGTCACTTTATGGTTAATGAAGGCATTGTCTTGGGACATAAAAATTTTGAAAGAGGTATTGAAGTTGACAAAGCTAAAGTTGATGCTATTGAAAAGATGCCATGCCCTAAGGATATCGAAGGTATACGAAGTTTCCTAGGTCATGCCGGGTTTTATAGGAGGTTCATTAAGGACTTCTCCAAAATCTCCAGGCCTCTGACTAATCTCTTACAAAAAGATATTCCTTTTTTCTTTGATGATGATTGTCTAGAAGCATTTAAAATACTTAGGAAAGAATTGATCTCTGCACTTATTGTCCAGCCTCCTGACTGGAATTTACCCTTTGAGATTATGTGCGATGCTAGTGATTATGCAGTGGGAGCTGTTTTAGGGCAAAGAGTTGATAAGAAATTGAATGTTATCCAGTATGCTAGTAAGACTCTAGATAGTGCCCAAAGAAATTATGCTACCACTGAGAAAGAATTTTTAGCAGTTGTATTTCGTTGTGATAAGTTTAGACCCTATATCGTTGATTCTAAAGTAACTATTCACACTGATCATGCTGCTATCAAATACCTTATGGAAAAAAAAGATGCTAAGCCTAGACTTATTAGATGGGTTCCCTTGCTGCAATAATTTGACTTGCATATTATTGATAGAAAGGGAGCTGAGAACCCTGTTGCAGATAACTTGTCTAGGTTAGAGAATATACTTGATGGCCCACAACCTATTGATGATAGCTTTCCTGATGAACAACTAGCTGTCATAAATACTTCTCGTACTACTCCTTGGTATGCTGATTATGCTAATTATATTGTTGCTAAGTTTATACCTCCTAGCTTCACATACCAGCAAAAGAAAAAGTTCTTCTACGATTTGAGACATTACTTCTGGGATGACCCACATCTTTATAAAGAAGGAGTAGATGGTATTATTAGACGTTGTGTACCTGAGCATGAACAAGAACAGATCCTACGCTAGTGCCACTCCGAAGCTTATGGAGGACACCATGCGGGGGATAGAACTGCACACAAGGTATTGCAATCCGGTTTTTATTGGCCTACTCTCTTCAAGGATGCCCGTAAGTTTGTCTTATCTTGTGATGAATGTCAAAGAATAGGTAATATTAGTAGATGTCAAGAAATGCCTATGAATTATTCACTTGTTATTGAACCATTTGATGTTTGGGGCTTTGATTATATGGGACCTTTTCCTGCCTCTAATGGGTACACACATATTTTAGTTGCTGTTGATTACGTTACTAAGTGGGTAGAAGCTATTCCAACTAGTAGTGTTGATCACAACACCTCTATTAAGATGCTTAAAGAAGTTATATTTCATAGGTTTGGAGTCCCTAGATATCTAATGACTGATGGTGGTTCACACTTTATTCATGGTGCTTTCCGTAAAATGCTTGCTAAGTATGATGTCAACCATAGAATTGCATCCCCTTATCACCCACAGACTAGTGGTCAAGTAGAACTAAGTAATAGGGAGTTGAAACTAATCTTACAAAAGACAGTTAATAGGTCTAGGAAGAATTGGTCCAAGAAACTTGATGATGCAATATGGGCCTATAGAACTGCATACAAAAATCCTATGGGTATGTCTCCATATAAAATGGTTTATGGAAAGGCTTGTCACTTACCTCTTGAGCTAGAACATAAGGCATATTGGGCTATCAAAGAGCTAAATTATGATTTCAAACTTGCCGGTGAAAAGAGGTTATTTGATATTAGTTGTCTCAATGAATGGAGAACCCAGGCTTATGAGAATGCCAAGCTGTTTAAAGAAAAAGTTAAAAGATGGCATGACAAAAGTATACAAAAGCGTGAGTTTAATGTAGGTGATTATGTCTTGCTATTCAACTATCGTTTAAGATTTTTTGCAGGAAAACGTCTCTCCAAGTGGGAAGGACCTTACGTTATCGAGGAGGTCTATCGTTCCGGTCCCATAAAAATCAACAACTTGCTTTAATGACCGATTAAAACTCCATAAATATAAGTATTGCGTGAGTGTGAGAAATTGTGAAAGACTATATGATAGTTGAGTATGTAGGCTTGCTGAAAATCTCTCATATTGACTCTTTCCGATGTTACGATAAATTGCAATTGCTTCAATGACCGAGATCAAAGTTTGTTAGTTTCCAATGAAGTTTATGATTCATACTTGATATTGTGGATGATTTGTTACTTTAACATAAGAATGGTATGACTATATATACTTAAGTTGCTGTTATTAGAATGATCATGATGCCCTCATGTCCGTATTTTGTTTTTATCGACACCTCTATCTCTAAACATGGGGACATATTTTTTGATATCGGCTTTCGCTTGAGGACAAGCGAGGTCTAAGCTTGGGGGAGTTGATACGTCCATTTTGCATCATGCTTATATGTTGATATTTATTGCATTATGGGTTATTCTTACATGTTTTGTCACAATACTTATGCCTTTTCTCTCTTATTTTACAAGGTTTACATGAAGAGGGAGAATGCCGGCAGCTGGAATTCTGGGCTGGAAAAGGAGCCAATTCTGAAAACCTATTCTGCACAACTTCAAAAGCCCTAAAACTCAACAGAACATCGTTTTGGAAAATATAAAAAATATCTGGCGAAAGAAATCCACGAGGGGGGCCACCGGGTGCCCACGAGGGTGGGGTCGCGCCCCCCTTCCCAGGGCGCGCCCCCTGCCTCGTGGGCCAACCAACAGGCCCCCGATGCCCATCTTCTCCTATATGAGGTGTTTTGACCTGGAAAAAAATCATAAGGAGGCTTTCGGGACCAGACGCCGCCGTCTCGAGGCGGAACCGAGGCGGAATCCAATCTAGGGCTCCGGCAGAGCTGTTATGTCGGGGATACTTCCCTCCAGGAGTGGGAAATCGTCACCGCCGTCATCACCAACAACTCTCCCATCTTGGGGAGGGCTATCTTCATCAACATCTTCACCAGCACCATCTCCTCTCAAACCCTAGTTCATCTCTTGTATCCAATCTTTGTACCTAAACCTCAGATTGGTACCTATGGGTTGCTAGTAGTGTTGATTACTCCTTGTAGTTGATGCTAGTTGGTTTATTTGGTGGAAGATCATATGTTCAGATCCATTATGCATATTAATACCCCTCTGATCATGAACAATATTATGTCTTGTGAGTAGTTACTTTTGTTCCTGAGGACATGAGAGAAGTCTTGCTATTAGTAGTCATGTGAATTTGGTCTTCGTTCGATATTTTGATGAGATGTATGGTGTCTCTCCTCTAGTGGTGTCATGTGAATGTCGATTACATGACACTTCACCATTATTTGGGCCTAGAGGAAGGCATTGGGAAGTAATAAGTAGATGATGGGTTGCTAGAGTGACAGAAGCTTAAACCCTAGTTTATGTGTTGCTTCGTAAGGGGTAGATTTGGATCCATATGTTTCAGGCTATGGTTAGGTTTACAATATACTTATTTTGTAGTTGCGAATGCTTGCATTAGAGGTTAATAATAAGTGGGAGGCTTGTCCAAGTAAGGGCAGCACCCAAGCACCGGTCCACCCACATACCAAATTATCAAAGTACCGAACGTGAATCAGATGATCATGACGAAAACTAGCTTGACGATAATTCCCATGTGTCCTCGGGAGCGCTTTCCTTTATATAAGAGTTTCTCCAGGCTTGTCCTTTGCTACAAAAAGGATTGGGCCACTTTGCTGCACCTTATTTACTTTTACCTTTTTTCACTTGCTACCAATTACCTTATCACAAAACTATCTGTTACCTATAATTTCAGTGCTTGCAGAAAATACCTTACTGAAAACTGCTTATCATTTCCTTCTGCTCCTCGTTGGGTTCGACACTCTTACGTATCGAAAGGACTACGATAGATCCCCTACACTTGTGGGTCATCAAGGATATATTGTTGCCATCGAGGATAAAAAGATGGGGTTTATATCATATTGCTTGAGTTTATCCATCTACATCATGTCATCTTGCTTAAAGCATTACTCTGTTCTTATGAACTTAATACTCTAGATGCATGCTGGATAGCGGTCGATGTGTGGAGTAATAGTAGTAGATGCAGAATCGTTTCGGTGTACTTGTCACGGACGTGATGCCTATATATAATGATCATGCCTAGATATTCTCATAACTATGCGCTTTTCTATCAATTGCTCGACAATAATTTGTTCACCCACCGTAGAATTCTGCTATCATGAGAGAAGCCACTAGTGAAACCTATGACCCCCGGGTCTATTATCAGCATATTAATCTCCTATCTACTTTACTTTGCTTTATATACTTTCTGTTCTTATATCCAAAAATACCAAAAATATCATACTATCCTATCTATCAGATCTCACTTTCGTAAGTGACCGTAAAGGGATTGACAACCCCTTATCATGTTGGCTGCGAAGTTCTTATTTGTTTGTGGAGGTGCTAGGGACTCGCGCGTGGTCTCCTACTGGATTGATACCTTGGTTCTCAAAAATTGAGGGCAATACTTACGCTACTGTGCTGCATCACCCTTTCCTCTTCGAGGGAATACAACGCAAGCTCGAGAAGTAGCAAGAAGAATTTCTGGCACCGTTGCCGGGGAGGCTTACGCAAAAGTCATATACCAAGTACCTATCACAAACCCTTATCCTTCGCATTACATTTATTTGCCTCTCGTTTTCCTCTCCCCCACTTCACCATTGCCGTTTTATTTGCCCTTCTTTTTGCCGTGTGTTTTCGGTTCGCTTACTTCTTGTTTGCTTGTGTGTTGGATTCCTTGCTTGTCACTATGGTTCAGAACAGTACCAAATTGTGTGACTTTTCCAATACCAACAATAATGATTTTATTAGCACTCCGATTGCTCATATTACTGATGTTGAATCTTGTGAGATCAATGCTGCTCTGTTGAATCTTGTCATGAAAGATCAATTTCCGGCCTTCCTAGTGAAGATGCCGCTACCCATCTAAACAACTTTGTTGATTTGTGTGATATGCAAAAGAAGAGGGATACGGATAATGATATTGTTAAATTGAAGCTATTTCTGTTTTCACTTAGAGATCGTGCTAAAACTTGGTTTTCCTCTTTGCCTAGAAATAGTATTGATTCATGGAATAAGTGCAAAGATGATATTATCTCTAAGTATTTTCCTCCTGCTAAGATTATCTCTCTTAGAAATGATATTATGAATTTTAAGCAACTAGATCATGAGCATGTTGCACAAGCTTGGGAGAGAATGAAATTAATGATACGTAATTGTCCTACACATGGTTTGAACTTATGGATGGTTATTCAAAACTTTTATGCTGGCTTGAATTTTGCTTCTAGAAATATTTTAGATTCGGCCGCAGGAGGCACTTTCATGGAAACTACCTTAGGAGAAGCTATCAAACTCCTAGATAATATTATGGTTAACTATTCTCAATGGCACACCGAAAGATCTACTAGTAAAAAAGTGCATGCTATTGAAGAGATTAGTGTTCTGAGTGGAAAGATGGATGAACTTATGAAATTATTTGCTACTAAGAGTGTTTCTTCTGATCCTAATGATATGCCTTTATCCACTTTGATTGAAAATAATAATGAATCTTTGGATGTGAACTTTGTTGGTAGGAATAATTTTGGTAACAATGCTTATAGAGGAAACTTTAACCCTAGGCCTTTTCCTAGTAATTCCACTAACAATTATAGTAATTCCTACAATAAATCTTATGGAAATTTTGGTAAGGTGCCCTCTCAATTTTAAACTAGTGTTAAGGAGTTTATGATTTCGCAAAAGAATTTCAATGCTTTGCTTGAAGAAAAATTGCTTAAGATTGATGAGTTGGCTAGAAGCGTGGATAGAATTACTATTGATGTTGATTTTTTTAAACTTAGCTCTATTCCACCTAAGCATGATATCAATGAGTCTCTCAAAGCCATGAGAATTTCCATTGATGCATGCAAAGAAAGAACCGCTAGGATGCGTGCTAAAAAAAAGTGCTTTATGAAAGCGTGTTCTTCTAGTTATCATGAAAATAAAGATGGAGATCTGAAAGTTATTGATGCATCTCCTATTAGATCCTTGTTTTCTAGTATGAATATTGATAAAGATGGGACTGGAGATGAGTCTACTTTAGTTAAAAGGCGTCCCAATGATTCGGAGTTTTTAGATCTTGATGCTAAAATTGTTAAAAGTGGGATTGAAGAAATTAAATTTTTGCATAGTGATGAACCCACTATTTTGGATTTCAAGGGATTCAATTATGATAATTGCTCTTTGATAGATTGTATTTCCTTGTTGCAATTCGTACTAAATTCTCTGCATGCTTATAGTCAAAATAAGGCTTTTACCAAACACATAGTTGATGCTTTCATGCAATCTTATGAAGAAAAACTTGAATTAGAAGTTTCTATCCCTAGAAAGCTTTATGATGGGGAACCTACTATTAAAATTAAAATTAAAAATCATGAATGCTTTGCCTTGTGTGATTTGGGTGCAAGTGTTTCTACTATCCCAAACACTTTGTGTGATTTATTAGGTTTCCATGAGCTTGATGATTGTTCTTTGAATTTGCAGCTTGCGGATTCTACCATTAAGAAACCTATAGGAAGGATTAGTGATGTTCTTATTGTTGCCAATAGGAATTATATGCCCGTAGATTTCATTATTCTAGATATAGATTGCAATCCTTCATGTCCTATTATTCTTGGTAGACCTTTCCTTAGAACGATTGGTGCAATTATTGATATGAAGGAAGGAAATATTAGATTCCAGTTTCTGTTAAGGAAAGACTTGGAACACTCCTAGAAAGAAAATTAAATTACCATATGAATCTATTATGAGAGCCACCTATGGATTGCCTAGCAAAGAAGACAATACCTAGATTTATTCTTGTATCATGCCTAGCTAGGGGCGTTAAACGATAGCGCTTGTTGGGAGGCAACCCAATTTTATTTTCGTTGTTTTTGCTTCAGTTTACGAAAAAATATTGCATCTAGCTTCTGCTTAGATGTGGTTTTGTGTTTTAATTAAAGTTTGTGCCAAGTAGAACCTTTGGGAAGACTTGTGTGAAGTTTATATGATCATGCTGTAAAAAACCAGAAACTTTAGCGCTCACGAGATTAGCCACCAGATTTTACTGGAGAGTGATATTTAGTTGATTCTTTTTGCAGATGATTAATAGAAACATTCCTCACGTTTACCAATTTATTTCAGTTTTTTTGGAGTTACATAAGTATTCGAAAGTTACAGATTACTACAGACTGTTCTGTTTTTGACAGATTTTGTTTCTCGTGTGTTGTTTGCTTATTTTGATGAATCTATGAGTAGTATTGGAGGATACGAATCATAGAGAAGTTGTCATACAGTAGGTTTAACACCAATATAAACAAAGAATGAGTTCATTACAGTAGCTTTGAGTGGTGGTTTGTTTTCTTATACTAACGGAGCTCACGAGATTTTTGGCTAAGTTTTGTGTTGTGAAGTTTTCAAGTTTTGAGTATGGCTTTGATGGACTATAGAACCAAGAGTGGCAAGAGCCTAAGCTTGGGGATGCCAAAGGAACCCCAAGTTAAAATTCAAGGACAACCAAAATCCTAAGCTTGGGGATGCCCCGGGAAGGCATCCCCTCTTTCGTCTTTATCTATCGGTAACTATACATGAGACTATATTTTTATTCACCACATGATATGTGTTTTGCTTGGAGCGTCATGTATTATTTGAGTCTTTGATTTTTAGTTTGCCACAATCATCCTTTCTGTATACACCTTTTGAGAGAGATAAATATGATTTAGAATTTGTTAGAATACTCTATGTGCTTCACTTATATCTTTTGAGCTAGATAGTTTTGCTCTAGTGCTTCACTTATATCTTTTAGAGCATGGTGGTGGTTTTATTTTGTAGAAATTGTTGATCTCTCATGCTTCACTTATATACTTTTGAGAGTCTTTTAGAACAGCATGGTAATGTGCTTTGGTTACAAAAATAGTCCTAATATGATAGGCATCCAAGATGAGTATAGTAAAAACTTTCATATAAAGCGCATTGAATACTAAGAGAAGTTTGATACTTGATGATTGTTTTGAGATATGAGGATGGCGATATTAGAGTCATGATAGTAGAGTAGTTGTGAATTTGAGAAATACTTGTGTTGAGGTTTGCAAGTCCCGTAGCATGCACGTATGGTAACCATTGTGTGACAAATTTGAAGCATGAGGTATTTCATTGAGTGGCATCCTTTGTGTGGAGGTCGGGGGCGCACGATGGTTAACTCCTACCAACCTCCCCCCTAGGAGCATGCGTGTAGTACTTTGTTTTTTATGACTTGTAGGTTTTTGCAATAAGTATGTGAGTTCTTTATGACTAATGTTGAGTCCATGGATTATACGCACTCTCACCCTTCCACCATTGCTAGCCTCTCTTGTACCGCGCAACTTTCGCCGATACCATACAGCCATCATATACCTTCCTCAAAATAGCCACCATACCTACCTATCATGGCATTTCCATAGCCATTCCGAGATATATTGCCATGCAACTTTCCACCGTACCGTTTGTTATGACATACTTCATCATTGTCATATTTCCATGCATGATCATGTAGTTGACACCGTATTTGTGGCTAGGCCACCATGCATAATTTTTCATACATGTCACTCTTGATTCATTGCACATCCCGGTACACCGCCGGAGGCATTCATATAGAGTCATACTTTGTTCTAGTATCGAGTTGTAATATCGAGTTGTAAATTAGTATAAGTGTGATGATCATCATTATTAGAGCATTGTCCCAAAAAGAAAAAAAAAGAAAAAAAAAGGAAAAAAAAGAAGGAAAGGCCAAAGAAAAAAGAAAGGCCCAAAAAAAAGAAAAAAAAAGGAAATGGACAATGCTACTATCTTTTTCCACACTTGTGCTTCAAAGTAGCACCAAGATCTTCATGATAGAGAGTCTCTTGTTTAGTCACTTTCACACTAGTGGGAATTTTTCATTATAGAACTTGGCTTGTATATTCCAACGATGGGCTTCCTCAAATGCCCTAGGTCTTCGTGAGCAAGCAAGTTGGATGTACACCCACTTAGTTTCTTTTGTTAAGCTTTCATACATTTTTAGCTCTAGTGCATCCGTTGCATGGCAATCCCTACTCACTCACATTGATTTCTATTGATGGGCATCTCCATAGCCCATTGATACGCCTAGTTGATGTGAGACCATCTTCCTCATTTTTGTCTTCTCCACAACCACCACTCTATTCCACATAGTGCTATGTCCATGGCTCACGCTCATGTATTGTGTGAAAGTTGAAAGAGTTTGAAAAAATTAAAGTATGAGACAAGTGCTTGCTAAAATCGGGGTTGTGCATGATTGGAGTATTTTGTTTGACGAAGATGGAGCATAGCCTAACTATATGATTTTGTAGGGATGAACTTTCTTTGGCCATGATATTTTGAGAAGACATGATTGCTTTGTTAGTATGCTTGAAGTATTATTATTCTTATGCCAATATGAAATTTTATCTTGAATCTTTCGGATCTGAACATTCATGCCACAACAAAGAGAATTACATTGAGTATTATGTTAGTTAGCATTCCACATCAAAAATTCTGTTTTTATCATTTACCTACTCGAGGACGAGCAGGAATTAAGCTTGGGGATGCTTGATACGTCTCCAACGTATCTATAATTTTTTATTGTTCCATGCTATTGTTTATGAAGTCTTGGATGTTTAATGGGCTTTATCATACATTTTTATATCATTTTTGGGACTAACCTACTAACCCAAAGACCCAGTCCAGATTGCTGTTTTTTGCCTGTTTCAGGGTTTTGCAGAAAAAGAATATCAAACGGAGTACAAACGGAATGAAACCTTCGCGAAAGATATTTTTGGAGAAAATCACGCACAGGGAACTTGAGAACCACGTCAGGGGAGCATCGACGCACCCACGAGGGTGGGTGGCGCGCCCCCTGCCTCGTGGGCCCCTCGAGCACCCTCGGTGTCCTCCTTCCTCCTATATAAGTCTACGTACCCCGAAACCTTTGACAACAGTGAGAAAACCCTAATTCCACCGCTGTAACCTTCTGTTCCCATGAGATCCCATCTTGGAGCCTGTTCCGAAGCTCCACCGGAGGGGATCCATCACGGAGTTCATCATCATCATCATCATCATCGCCCTCACCATGAATTGTGAGTAGTTTACCATAAACCTTCGGGTCCATAGCTAGTATCTAGATGAATTCTTCTCCCTCTCTGGATCTCAATACAAAGTTCTCCTCGGTCTTCAAGGAGATCTATTTGATGTAATCTCTTTTTGCGGTGTGTTTGTCGAGATCCGATGAATTGTGAGTTTATGATCAAGATTATCTATGAAAGATATTTGGTTCTTCTCTGAACTCTTTATGTGTGCTCATAATATCCTTGCAAGTCTCTTCGAATTATTGGTTTGGTTTGGCCTACTAGATCTATAGTTCTTGCAATGGGAGAAGTGCTTGGCTTTGGGTTCAATCTTGCGGTGTCCTTTCCCAGTGATAGTAGGGGCAGCAAGGCACGTATTGTATTGTTGCCATCGAGGATAAAAAGATGGTGTTTATATCATATTGCTTGAATTTATCTATTTACATCATGTCATCTTGCTTAAGGCGTTACTCTGTTCTTATGAACTCAATACACTAGATGCATGATGGATACCGGTCGATGTGTGGAGTAATAGTAGTAGATGCAGGCAGGAGTCGGTCTACTTGTCTCAGACGTGATGCCTATATATAATGATCATGCCTAGATAGTCTCATAATTATTCGCTTTTCTATCAATTGCTTGACAGTAATTTGTTTACCCGCCGTAGAATATCGCTATCATGAGAGAAGCCACTAGAGAACACTATGGCCTCTGAGTCTATTCTCAACATATCAATCAACGTCTACTTTACTTTTATCGCTTTTATTTTCTGTTCTTATAAACCAAAATACCAAAAATATAAACTATCATCTCTATCAGATCTCACTTTCGTAAGTGACCGTAAAGGGATTGACAACCCCTTATCGCGTTGGCTGCGAAGTTCTTATTTGTTTGTGTAGGTGCGAGGGACTCGCGCGTGGTCTCCTACTGGATTGATACCTTGGTTCTCAAAAACTGAGGGAAATACTTACGCTACTGTGCTGCATCTCCCTTTCCTCTTCGAGGGAATACAACGCAAGCTCGAGAAGTAGCAAGAGCCTAGCAGGCCAGATGCTCACCTGGGCCTCACTGACCCAACCATCTGCGGCCCACCTGTAGGTAGGCCCAACCACCCCATCTTACTTCTAGCCCGATCCCCATCTTCCCCTCATGTTCCCTCACCACGTCGCACCCCTCGCTCGATCTCCACCTCCCTCGCTTGTCCCCTCCCCTCGTCAGCCCTCCTCTGCATCTGGGCACCACGCCTCCTGCTCCCATGTCTGCGCCGCCATCGCGCGCCCATGGCGCCCGACCTCCTTCCATGTTGCATCGCGCCTTGGCTGGCCCCATCTCCTCCTCTGTGCCGCCCCGTGCCGCGGGCCCTCAAGCTCGCCGCCTCCCCACCGGCGTGCACCTGCAGGCAGCGCCGTGCCGGCGACCGCCACCATCGATTTGTGCCCCGCCGTCCTTCTCCACCAGCCCCTCGCCTTCCCCCGCTCGTCCTCCGCGCCTACGCCTCCACTGGAGTGCCTGCCTCGCCCTCTTGCTTCTCCCCACGCGCGAGAGATGCCCAGCGCACGCATCCGCCTTTGATCCTTGCCGCGCCGCCGTCTTCCCTCTCGCCGACCACCAGCACCTCATCGAGCCCGCAAGCGCCGCCTACCTCTCTGCTTCGAGCTCCGCAACCCGACGCCCCTGCTTCCTTCCCTCGTCGCCCTTGCTGTTGTTGCTCTACTCCGGCCGCCAATCCTTCACCGACGGCAGCAGGCAAGGCCACCGCAAGCCTCCCTGGACCAACGCCATGGTACCATCGAGCCCTGCACCAGCAGCGCCATGGTCCTGCCTCCACCATCATCTGCCTCCCTTTGTTGACCAACAAGATCCAAGGCCTTTTCGTGTTGCTTCGTTTTGGATGCGCCAAGTCCCTCTAAAACACGTGTACAACTACCGTCGTATTGGAATCGCCAAGTACCACGACGTCTGGAGCCCTCGGAACCGTCAAGTTCGTCTACGTGCGTGTACCACTAATGTCGCAAGAACGAGACCTCAAGTACCTCGACGACCGCTATTTTTGAAGACTGCCAAGTACCACGACGAGAGAGTACAACTACCGTCATCGTGAACGACTACTTCCACTGCCGGACCACGAGTACCACTATGTCCCTCGACGACCAATGAACGACTACGATACGTGTACAACTACACCGCTCGAACTCGAACCCCTCCGAAATCGCACGCTTCAAAGGTATACCCTGAGTTGAATGCCGATGTGGTGAACGAATGAATGTGTGTTGTATGAGATGCACCCCTTGTTTGCACCGTGCCCGAATCGTCGCTTGCGATGCCCTCGTTTGCCTTGCCACCAGCCCGTGGGAACCTGGTTACCGGGATCGCCCCACCTATCTCTTGCATGACTCGCACACGCCCCATTTCTTTTGCGTCGGCATCTCAACGAGTTACCGAAACCGATTTGTTGCTGCGGCACCATTTCGGTTATCGCCGTCGTGGCAACCTTTCTTTCCACCACGGTGACGAAGTACTCCATATCTTGCTCATGTCAACTTTTAATAAAAAATTGCATAAAACTTGCATTTTTCATCTGCATCACGATAACAACATTTAAATGTTTAAATTGTGGTTGCTTATAATTGCTAAATATGACATGGGGATTTTTTGGAATTGTTGTTGATATTTTCGGCCTCATTTAAGATGCCTAGATAGTGTACTTTGCTCATGCTTCACCTCTTGCCATGTTAAAGAACATTTAAACTTGTTGAGTTCATAATCAAGATCAAACTAAATAATCGAATGTGGCATTTCATCAATATGCAAACCCTTGCATATTGAGCTCCACTTAACTTGTAGTTTTGTTTGTGCACTTTGCCATGCTCATTAAACCGGACATGCATCATACTTGTTTGTGCATCATATGCCATGTTTGAGCTTGTTTGTTTACCGTGTCGTTTTCTTCTTTCCGGTATGCTTCTCTCGTTAGCTTCGGTTTCGCTAAGTACGATTTTGCTCAGCCCCTCTTATAGCGTGTTAGTTGCAGGTGAAGTTGGAAGATTGCTCCATGTTTGGACTTCTTTATTGGGATAACACAATATATATCATAATTAATTTAATGCACATATATATTGGTAATGGGTGTAAGGCTTGGCCTTCTGCTTGGTGTTTTGTTCCACACATGCCACCTTAGGACCCGATAAACCGGTGTTATGTTCCTTGTTTTTGCGTTCCTAACACGGTTGGGGTTTATGGGCCCCCCTCGATAATTCACACTGCTTAAAGCTTTTCCAGCAAGGCCCAACTTTGGTGCTACATTTGCCTAACAAATAAAACTTGCCAAGGGAGTAATTAACCCGAGGATTTATTAATCAACCCCCGGGCCAGTGCTCGTTTCGAGTGTTGGTCCAACCTAGAGCATTGTGCGGGCCGCCCCTTGGAAACTTGGGGTATTTTGGCACCTGTACGCCTCGCTCATCCAGTCGTGGCCTGAGATGAGATACGTGTGGCTACTATCAGGGTGTCGGCACGCTGGGAGGTCTTGTTGGATTAGTTTTACCTTTGTCGAAATATCTTGAGCACGGGATTCCGAGAATACTCGGGTCTTCCCAACATGGAGTTGCGACTCTACAGATCGTGAGCTTGTGATGGGCTAAGTTGGGACACCCCTGCAGGGTTATGATCTTTCGAAAGTCGTGCCCGCGGTTATGTGGCAGATGGGAATTTGTTAATATCCGGTTGTAGATAACTTGACACCATATCCTTAAGAATACACTACCTGTGTGAGTAACCGTGACCGTCTCTTTTCGAAGGGGTTTTCGGAAAGTGAACATGGTGGGGTTATGCATGAACGTGAGTAGTTAGGATCACTTATTGATCATCTTTGCCGACTGTTGTACATATCCTCATCTCGCTCTGAATACGTAAGCTAGTTGCTTAGTTCTTGCTGCAGCCACTTTATTACCTCTCCACACCTAAAAGGCTTTGTTAGTTTTGATACCCGGGAATGGGATTGCTGAGTCCTTATAACTCATAGATTACAACACACATCATATGCAGGTACAACTGAGTACGACGCATGAGATGGACAAGAACTTCACTAGGAGTTCGATGAAGAGTGTGGTCGTATGTATGTGACGTATCCCGAAGATCAGTAGTGGTTCCTACTAGGGGCGATCAGGACTTGTGGTTCTGGTATCTTTTCTCGTTTGATTTCTTCCATAGCCGGACTCTGTGTTATTTGGAGAATGTATGCTATTGTATTAATTGTGTGACGTGGCGAGTGTAAGCCAACTGTTTTACTCCTTCATCCTTGTTCACTACATGAGTTGAGCAAAGATACCACGCTTGCGATCATTCCAGAATGTGCTTATGTCTCTAATCATGCCTCGACACGTAAGGAGATATAGTCGCATCCTGGGCATTACAAGTTGGTATTCAGAGCCTTCTCCGACCTAGGAGCCCCCTGATTGATCGAACCGCTGTCGGTTGAGTCTAGAAACACACACAAAATGTTTTGAGTCCTATATATATATCGGAGAGTAGGATTTCTTTTTACTCCTCTTCCCCTTCGTCACGCTGGTGAGGATTCCTGACATTGTTTTAACATCACTATCCTCAATTTTCACCAAAAGAAAATTTAGGATCACGCGGGTATTGTTTGGATTGTTCCGATATCTTTGTGACGAGAATTCTGTCTTGGTGCCTCCCGTCTGTTTAGGCTGAGTCCCAGGGAGTTGAGCTCTAAGGTATTGTCGTCCCATTGTGTATCGTTGCAGTTCTAGAATACCAGAGGCGGTCAACATCGAAAACTCTTCTATGCGTGTCTGGTGGTGAGATAACCCCGACGTCACCCAGTACTGGGGGATAGTTCGGGAGTATTGCCACAGCTAGTATAGTGGATGTGTTTCGAAGGTCCGAGGTAAACGGTTTCCGAAGGTGCCTGGTTATGTGTTGACGGATGGATACAGCTGGATGTAGGTATTGCTAGTTGGGTGAGATATACCAAGTACCTATCACAAACCCTTATCCTTCGCATTACATTTATTTGCCTCTCGTTTTCCTCTCCCCCACTTCACCATTGCCGTTTTATTTGCCCTTCTTTTTGCCGTGTGTTTTCGGTTCGCTTACTTCTTGTTTGCTTGTGTGTTGGATTCCTTGCTTGTCACTATGGTTCAGAACAGTACCAAATTGTGTGACTTCTCCAATACCAACAACAATGATTTTATTAGCACTCCGATTGCTCATATTACTCATGCTGAATCTTGTGAGATCAATGCTGCTCTGTTGAATCTTGTCATGAAAGATCAATTTCCGGACTTCCTAGTGAAGATGCCGCTACCCATCTAAACAACTTTGTTGATTTGTGTGATATGCAAAAGAAGAGGGATACGGATAATGATATTGTTAAATTGAAGCTATTTCTGTTTTCACTTAGAGATCGTGCTAAAACTTGGTTTTCCTCTTTGCCTAGAAATAGTATTGATTCATGGAATAAGTGCAAAGATGATATTATCTCTAAGTATTTTCCTCCTGCTAAGATTATCTCTCTTAGAAATGATATTATGAATTTTAAGCAACTAGATCATGAGCATGTTGCACAAGCTTGGGAGAGAATGAAATTAATGATACGTAATTGTCCTACACATGGTTTGAACTTATGGATGGTTATTCAAAACTTTTATGCTGGCTTGAATTTTGCTTCTAGAAATATTTTAGATTCGGCCGCAGGAGGCACTTTCATGGAAACTACCTTAGGAGAAGCTATCAAACTCCTAGATAATATTATGGTTTACTATTCTCAATGGCACACCGAAAGATCTACTAGTAAAAAAGTGCATGCTATTGAAGAGATTAGTGTTCTGAGTGGAAAGATGGATGAACTTATGAAATTATTTGCTACTAAGAGTGTTTCTTCTGATCCTAATGATATGCCTTTATCCACTTTGATTGAAAATAATAATGAATCTTTGGATGTGAACTTTGTTGGTAGGAATAATTTTGGTAACAATGCTTATAGAGGAAACTTTAACCCTAGGCCTTTTCCTAGTAATTCCACTAATAATTATAGTAATTCCTACAATAAATCTTATGGAAATTTTGGTAAGGTGCCCTCTCAATTTTAAACTAGTGTTAAGGAGTTTATGATTTCGCAAAAGAATTTCAATGCTTTGCTTGAAGAAAAATTGCTTAAGATTGATGAGTTGGCTAGAAGCGTGGATAGAATTACTCTTGATGTTGATTTTTTGAAACTTAGATCTATTCCACCTAAGCATGATATCAATGAGTCTCTCAAAGCCATGAGAATTTCCATTGATGCATGCAAAGAAAGAACCGCTAGGATGCGTGCTAAAAAAAAGAGTGCTTTATGAAAGCGTGTTCTTCTAGTTATCATGAAAATAAAGATGGAGATCTGAAAGTTATTGATGCGTCTCCTATTAGATCCTTGTTTTCTAGTATGAATCTTGATAAATATGGGACTGGAGATGAGTCTACTTTAGTTAAAAGGCGTCCCAATGATTCGGAGTTTTTAGATCTTGATGCTAAAATTGTTAAAAGTGGGATTGAAGAAATTAAAATTTTGCATAGTGATGAACCCACTATTTTGGATTTCAAGGGATTCAATTATGATAATTGCTCTTTGATAGATTGTATTTCCTTGTTGCAATTCGTACTAAATTCTCTGCATGCTTATAGTCAAAATAAGGCTTTTACCAAACACATAGTTGATGCTTTCATGCAATCTTATGAAGAAAAACTTGAATTAGAAGTTTCTATCCCTAGAAAGCTTTATGATGGGGAACCTACTATTAAAATTAAAATTAAAAATCATGAATGCTTTGCCTTGTGTGATTTGGGTGCAAGTGTTTCTACTATCCCAAACACTTTGTGTGATTTATTAGGTTTCCATGAGCTTGATGATTGTTCTTTGAATTTGCATCTTGCGGATTCTACCATTAAGAAACCTATGGGAAGGATTAGTGATGTTCTTATTGTTGCCAATAGGAATTATATGCCCGTAGATTTCATTGTTCTAGATATAGATTGCAATCCTTCATGTCCTATTATTCTTGGTAGACCTTTCCTTAGAACGATTGGTGCAATTATTGATATGAAGGAAGGAAATATTAGATTCCAGTTTCTGTTAAGGAAAGACTTGGAACACTTTCCTAGAAAGAAAATTAAATTACCATATGAATCTATTATGAGAGCCACCTATGGATTGCCTAGCAAAGAAGGCAATACCTAGATTTATTCTTGTATCATGCCTAGCTAGGGGCGTTAAACGATAGCGCTTGTTGGGAGGCAACCCAATTTTATTTTCATTGTTTTTGCTTCAGTTTACGAAAAAATATTGCATCTAGCTTCTGCTTAGATGTGGTTTTGTGTTTTAATTAAAGTTTGTGCCAAGTAGAACCTTTGGGAAGACTTGTGTGAAGTTTATATGATCATGCTGTAAAAAACCAGAAACTTTAGCGCTCACGAGATTAGCCACCAGATTTTACTGGAGAGTGATATTTAGTTGATTCTTTTTGCAGATGATTAATAGAAACATTCCTCACGTTTACCAATTTATTTCAGTTTTTTTGGAGTTACATAAGTATTCGAAAGTTACAGATTACTACAGACTGTTCTGTTTTTGACAGATTTTGTTTCTCGTGTGTTGTTTGCTTATTTTGATGAATCTATGAGTAGTATTGGAGGATACGAATCATAGAGAAGTTGTAATACAGTAGGTTTAACACCAATATAAACAAAGAATGAGTTCATTACAGTAGCTTTGAGTGGTGGTTTGTTTTCTTATACTAACGGAGCTCACGAGATTTTTGGCTAAGTTTTGTGTTGTGAAGTTTTCAAGTTTTGAGTATGGCTTTGATGGACTATAGAACCAAGAGTGGCAAGAGCCTAAGCTTGGGGATGCCAAAGGAACCCCAAGTTAAAATTCAAGGACAACCAAAATCCTAAGCTTGGGGATGCCCCGGGAAGGCATCCCCTCTTTCGTCTTCATCTATCGGTAACTATACATGAGACTATATTTCTATTCACCACATGATATGTGTTTTGCTTGGAGCGTCATGTATTATTTGAGTCTTTGATTTTTAGTTTGCCACAATCATCCTTTCTGTATACACCTTTTGAGAGAGATAAATATGATTTAGAATTTGTTAGAATACTCTATGTGCTTCACTTATATCTTTTGAGCTAGATAGTTTTGCTCTAGTGCTTCACTTATATCTTTTAGAGCATGGTGGTGGTTTTATTTTGTAGAAATTGTTGATCTCTCATGCTTCACTTATATACTTTTGAGAGTCTTTTAGAACAGCATGGTAATGTGCTTTGGTTACAAAAATAGTCCTAATATGATAGGCATCCAAGATGAGTATAGTAAAAACTTTCATATAAAGCGCATTGAATACTAAGAGAAGTTTGACACTTGATGATTGTTTTGAGATATGAGGATGGCGATATTAGAGTCATGATAGTAGAGTAGTTGTGAATTTGAGAAATACTTGTGTTGAGGTTTGCAAGTCCCGTAGCATGCACGTATGGTAACCATTGTGTGACAAATTTGAAGCATGAGGTATTTCATTGAGTGGCATCCTTTGTGTGGAGGTCGGGGGCGCACGATGGTTAACTCCTACCAACCTCCCCCCTAGGAGCATGCGTGTAGTACTTTGTTTTTTATGACTTGTAGGTTTTTGCAATAAGTATGTGAGTTCTTTATGACTAATGTTGAGTCCATGGATTATACGCACTCTCACCCTTCCACCATTGCTAGCCTCTCTTGTACCGCGCAACTTTCGCCGGTACCATACAGCCATCATATACCTTCCTCAAAATAGCCACCATACCTACCTATCATGGCATTTCCATAGCCATTCCGAGATATATTGCCATGCAACTTTCCACCGTACCGTTTGTTATGACATACTTCATCATTGTCATATTTCCATGCATGATCATGTAGTTGACACCGTATTTGTGGCTAGGCCACCATGCATAATTTTTCATACATGTCACTCTTGATTCATTGCACATCCCGGTACACCGCCGGAGGCATTCATATAGAGTCATACTTTGTTCTAGTATCGAGTTGTAATATCGAGTTGTAAATTAGTATAAGTGTGATGATCATCATTATTAGAGCATTGTCCCAAAAAGAAAAAAAAAAGAAAAAAAAGGAAAAAAAAAGAAGGAAAGGCTAAAGAAAAATGAAAGGCCCAAAAAAAAGAAAAAAAAGGAAATGGACAATGCTACTATCTTTTTCCACACTTGTGCTTCAAAGTAGCACCATGATCTTCATGATAGAGAGTCTCTTGTTTAGTCACTTTCACACTAGTGGGAATTTTTCATTATAGAACTTGGCTTGTATATTCCAACGATGGGCTTCCTCAAATGCCCTAGGTCTTCGTGAGCAAGCAAGTTGGATGCACACCCACTTAGTTTCTTTTGTTAAGCTTTCATACATTTTTAGCTCTAGTGCATCCGTTGCATGGCAATCCCTACTCACTCACATTGATTTCTATTGATGGGCATCTCCATAGCCCATTGATACGCCTAGTTGATGTGAGACCATCTTCCTCATTTTTGTCTTCTCCACAACCACCACTCTATTCCACATAGTGCTATGTCCATGGCTCACGCTCATGTATTGTGTGAAAGTTGAAAGAGTTTGAAAAAATTAAAGTATGAGACAAGTGCTTGGCTAAAACCGGAGTTGTGCATGATTGGAGTATTTTGTTTGACGAAGATGGAGCATAGCCTAACTATACGATTTTGTAGGGATGAACTTTCTTTGGCCATGATATTTTGAGAAGACATGATTGCTTTGTTAGTATGCTTGAAATATTATTATTCTTATGCCAATATGAAATTTTATCTTGAATCTTTCGGATCTGAACATTCATGCCACAACAAAGAGAATTACATTGAGTATTATGTTAGTTAGCATTCCACATCAAATATTCTGTTTTTATCATTTACCTACTCGAGGACGAGCAGGAATTAAGCTTGGGGATGCTTGATACGTCTCCAACGTATCTATAATTTTTTATTGTTCCATGCTATTGTTTATGAAGTCTTGGATGTTTAATGGGCTTTATCATACATTTTTATATCATTTTTGGGACTAACCTACTAACCCAAAGACCCAGTCCAGATTGCTGTTTTTTGCCTGTTTCAGGGTTTTGCAGAAAAAGAATATCAAACGGAGTCCAAACAGAATGAAACCTTCGCGAAAGATATTTTTGGAGAAAATCACGCACAGGGAACTTGAGAACCACGTCAGGGGAGCATCGACGCACCCACGAGGGTGGGTGGCGCGCCCCCTGCCTCGTGGGCCCCTCGAGCACCCCCGGTGTCCTCCTTCCTCCTATATAAGTCTACGTACCCCGAAACCTTTGACAACAGAGAGAAAACCCTAATTCCACCGCCGTAACCTTCTGTTCCCATGAGATCCCATCTTGGAGCCTGTTCCGAAGCTCCACCGGAGGGGATCCATCACGGAGTTCATCATCATCATCATCATCGCCCTCACCATGAATTGTGAGTAGTTTACCATAGACCTTCGGGTCCATAGCTAGTATCTAGATGGCTTCTTCTCCCTCTCTGGATCTCAATACAAAGTTCTCCTCGGTCTTCGAGGAGATCTATTTGATGTAATCTCTTTTTGCGGTGTGTTTGTCGAGATCCGATGAATTGTGAGTTTATGATCAAGATTATCTATGAAAGATATTTGGTTCTTCTCTGAACTCTTTATGTGTGCTCATAATATCCTTGCAAGTCTCTTCGAATTATTGGTTTGGTTTGGCCTACTAGATCTATAGTTCTTGCAATGGGAGAAGTGCTTGGCTTTGGGTTCAATCTTGCGGTGTCCTTTCCCAGTGATAGTAGGGGCAGCAAGGCACGTATTGTATTGTTGCCATCGAGGATAAAAAGATGGTGTTTATATCATATTGCTTGAATTTATCTGTTTACATCATGTCATCTTGCTTAAGGCGTTACTCTGTTCTTATGAACTCAATACACTAGATGCATGATGGATACCGGTCGATGTGTGGAGTAATAGTAGTAGATGCAGGCAGGAGTCGGTCTACTTGTCTCAGACGTTATGCCTATATATAATGATCATGCCTAGATAGTCTCATAATTATTTGCTTTTTAATCAATTGCTTGACAGTAATTTGTTTACCCGCCGTAGAATATCGCTATCATGAGAGAAGCCACTAGAGCACACTATGGCCTCTGGGTCTATTCTCAACATATCAATCAACGTCTACTTTACTTTTATCGCTTTTATTTTCTGTTCTTATAAACCAAAATACCAAAAATATAAACTATCATCTCTATCAGATCTCACTTTCGTAAGTGACCGTAAAGGGATTGACAACCCCTTATCGCGTTGGCTGCGAAGTTCTTATTTGTTTGTGTAGGTGCGAGGGACTCGCGTGTGGTCTCCTACTGGATTGATACCTTGGTTCTCAAAAACTGAAGGAAATACTTACGCTACTATGCTGCATCTCCCTTTCCTCTTCGAGGGAATACAACGCAAGCTCGAGAAGTATCAAGAGCCTAGCAGGCCAGATGCTCACCTGGGCCTCACTGACCCAACCATCTGCGGCCCACCTGTAGGTAGGCCCAACCACCCCATCTTACTTCTATCCCGATCCCCATCTTCCCCTCACGTTCCCTCACCACGTCGCACCCCTCGCTCGATCTCCACCTCCCTCGCTTGTCCCCTCCCCTCGTCGGCCCTCCTCTGCATCTGGGCACCACGCCTCCTGCTCCCATGTCTGCGCCGCCATCGCGCGCCCATGGCGCCCGACCTGCTTCCATGCTGCATCGCGCCTTGGCTGGCCCCATCTCCTCCTCTGTGTCGCCCCGTGCCGCGGGCCCTCAAGCTCGCCGCCTCCCCACCGGCGTGCACCTGCAGGCAGCGCCGTGCCGGCGACCGCCACCATCGAGCTGTGCCCCGCCGTCCTTCTCCACCAGCCCCTCGCCTTCCCCCGCTCGTCCTCCGCGCCTACGCCTCCACAGGAGTGCCTGCCTCGCCCTCCTGCTTCTCCCCCCGCGCGAGAGATTCCCAGCGCACGCATCCGCCTTTGATCCTTGCCGCGCCGCCGTCTTCCCTCTCGCCGACCACCAGCACCTCCCCGAGCCCACAAGCGCCGCCTACCTCTCTGCTTCGAGCTCCGCAACCCGACGCCCCTGCTTCCTTCCCTCGTCGCCCTTGCTGTTGTTGCTCTACTCCGGCCGCCAATCCTTCACCGACGGCAGCAGCCAAGGTCACCGCAAGCCTCACTGGACCAACGCCATGGTACCATCGAGCCCTGCACCAGCAGCGCCATGGTCCTGCCTCCACCATCATCTGCCTCCCTTTGTTGACCAACAAGATCCAAGGCCTTTTCGTGTTGCTTCGTTTTGGATGCGCCAAGTCCCTCTACAACACGTGTACAACTACCGTCGTATTGGAATCGCCAAGTACCACGACGCCTGGAGCCCTCGGAACCGTCAAGTTCGTCTACGTGCGTGTACCACTAACGTCGCAAGAATGAGACCTCAAGTACCTCGACGACCGCTATTTTTGAAGACCGCCAAGTACCACGACAAGAGAGTACAACTACCGTCATCGTGAACGACTACTTCCACTGCCGGACCACGAGTACCAATATGTCCCTCGACGACCAATGAACGACTACGATACGTGTACAACTACACCGCTCGAACTCGAACCCCTCCGAAATCGCACGCTTCAAAGGTATACCCTGAGTTAAATGCCGATGTGGTGAACGAATGAATGTGTGTTGTCTGAGATGCACCCCTTGTTTGCACCGTGCCCGAATCGTCGCTTGCGATGCCCTCATTTGCCTTGCCACCAGCCCGTGGGAACCCGGTTACCGGGATTGCCCCACCTATCTCTTGCATGACTCGCACACGCCCCATTTCTTTTGCGCCGGCATCTCAATGAGTTACCGAAACCGATTTGTTGCTGTGGCACCATTTTGGTTATCGCCGTCGTGGCAACCTTTCTTTCCACCACGGTGACGAAGTACTCCATATCTTGCTCATGTCAACTTTTAATAAAAAATTGCATAAAACTTGCATTTGTCATCCGCATCACGATAACAACATTTAAATGTTTAAATTGTGGTTGCTTATAATTGCTAAATATGACATGGGGATTTTTTGGAATTGTTGTTGATATTTTCGGCCTCATTTAAGATGCCTAGATAGTGTATTTTGCTCATGCTTCACCTCTTGCCATGTTAAAGAACATTTAAACTTGTTGAGTTCATAATCAAGATCAAACTAAATAATCGAATGTGGCATTTCATCAATATGCAAACCCTTGCATATTGAGCTCCACTTAACTTGTAGTTTTGTTTGTGCACTTTGCCATGCTCATTAAACCGGACATGCATCATACTTGTTTGTGCATCATATGCCATGTTTGAGCTTGTTTGTTTACCGTGTCGTTTGCTTCTTTCCGGTATGCTTCTCTCGTTAGCTTCGGTTTCGCTAAGTACGATTTTGCTCAGCCCCTCTTATAGCGTGTTAGTTGCAGGTGAAGTTGGAAGATTGCTCCATGTTTGGACTTCTTTATTGGGATAACACAATATATATCATAATTAATTTAATGCACATATATATTGGTAATGGGTGTAAGGCTTGGCCTTCTGCTTGGTGTTTTGTTCCACACATGCCACCTTAGGACCCGATAAACCGGTGTTATGTTCCTTGTTTTTGCGTTCCTAACACGGTTCGGGTTTATGGGCCCCCCTCGATAATTCACACTGCTTAAAGCTTTTCCAGCAAGGCCCAACTTTGGTGCTACATTTGACTAACAAATAAAACTTGCCAAGGGAGTAATTAACCCGAGGATTTATTAATCAACCCCAGGGCCAGTGCTCGTTCCGAGTGTTGGTCCAACCTAGAGCATTGTGCGGGCCGCCCCTTGGAAACTTGGGGTATTTTGGCACCTGTATGCCTCGCTCATCCAGTCGTGGCCTGAGATGAGATACATGTGGCTACTATCAGGGTGTCGGCACGCTGGGAGGTCTTGTTGGATTAGTTTTACCTTTGTCGAAATATCTTGAGCACGGGATTCCGAGAATACTCGGGTCTTCCCAACATGGAGTTGCGACTCTACAGATCGTGAGCTTGTGATGGGCTAAGTTGGGACACCCCTGCAGGGTTATGATCTTTCGAAAGTCGTGCCCGCGGTTATGTGGCAGATGGGAATTTGTTAATATCCGGTTGTAGATAACTTGACACCATATCCTTAAGAATACACTACCTGTGTGAGTAACCGTGACCGTCTCTTTTCGAAGGGGCTTTCGGAAAGTGAACATGGTGGGGTTATGCATGAACGTGAGTAGTTAGGATCACTTATTGATCATCTTTGGCGACTGTTGCACATATCCTCATCTCGCTCTGAATACGTAAGCTAGTTGCTTAGTTCTTGCTGCAGCCACTTTATTACCTCTCCACACCTAAAAGGCTTTGTTAGTTTTGATACCCGGGAATGGGATTGCTGAGTCCTTGTAACTCATAGATTACAACACACATCATATGCAGGTACAACTGAGTACGACGCAGGAGATGGACAAGAACTTCACTGGGAGTTCGATGAAGAGTGTGGTCGTATGTATGTGACGTATCCCGAAGATCAGTAGTGGTTCCTACTAGGGGCGATCAGGACTTGTGGTTGTGGTATCTTTTCTCGTTTGATTTCTTCCATAGCCGGACTCTGTGTTATTTGGAGAATGTATGCTATTGTATTAATTGTGTGACGTGGCGAGTGTAAGCCAACTGTTTTACTCCTTCATCCTTGTTCACTACATGAGTTGAGCAAAGATACCACGCTTGCGATCATTCCAGAATGTGCTTATGTCTCTAACTCATGCCTCGACACGTAAGGAGATATAGTCGCATCCTGGGCATTACAAGTTGGTATTCAGAGCCTTCTCCGACCTAGGAGCCCCCTGATTGATCGAACCGCTGTCGGTTGAGTCTAGAAACACACACAAAATGTTTTGAGTCCTATATATATATCGGAGAGTAGGATTTCTTTTTACTCCTCGTCCCCTTCATCGCGCTGGTGAGGATTCCTGACGTTGTTTTAACATCACTATCCTCAATTTTCACCAAAAGAAAATTTAGGATCACGCGGGTATTGTTTGGATTGTTCCGATATCTTTGTGACGAGAATTCTGTCTTGGTGCCTCCCGTCTGTTTAGGCTGAGTCCCAGGGAGTTGAGCTCTAAGGTATTGTCGTCCCATTGTGTATCGTTGCAGTTCTAGAATACCAGAGGCGGTCAACATCGAAAACTCTTCTATGCGTGTCTGGTGGTGAGATAACCCCGACGTCACCCAGTACTGGGGGATAGTTCGGGAGTATTGCCACAGCTAGTATAGTGGATGTGTTTCGAAGGTCCGAGGTAAACGGTTTCCGAAGGTGCCTGGTTATGTGTTGACGGATGGATACAGCTGGATGTAGGTATTGCTAGTTGGGTGAGATATTGTTCTTCCCCTGTATCCCCAACACCAGATTGCACAACCGGAAAGCTTCGGGAATTAATAGGCGGGATTCAAGTAACTCTTAGGTAATCTTCCAATGGGTGCATGATATCAGGTTGGGGTTTGATACGTCTTCGACGTATCTATAATTTTTGATTGTTCCATGCTATTATTTATGATGTTTTGGATGTTTAATGGGCTTTGTCATACACTTTTATATTATTTTTGGGACTAAACTACTAACCCAAAGGCCCAGTCCAGATTGCTGTTTTTTGCCTGTTTCACGGTTTTACAGAAAAGGATTATCAAACGGATTCCAAACGGAATGAAACCTTCAGGAGAGATATTTTTGGAGAAAATCACGCACGTGAGACTTGAGAACCACGGAGTAGGGCACACGTGGTGCCCACGAGGGTGGGGGCGCCCCCCCCCCCTATAGGGCGCGCCCCCCTGCCTCGTGGGCCCCATGTTTGGCCCTTGGTGCCCTCCTTCCTCCTATATATACCTACGTACCCCAAAACCATCATAACAACAAATAAAACCCTAGTTCCACCGTCGTAACCTTCTGTTCCCTTGAAATCCCATCTTGGGGCCTGTTCCAGAGCTCCGCCGGAGGGGGGATCTACCACGGAGTGCTTCTACATCATCATCATCGCCTCACCATGAGTTGTGAGTAGTTTACCACAGACCTTCGGGTCCATAGCTAGTATCTAGATGGCTTCTTATCTCTCTTTGGATCTCAATACAAAGTTCTCCTCGGTCTTCGAGGAGATCTATTCGATGTAATCTCTTTTTGTGGTGTGTTTGTCGAGATTCGATGTATTGTGGGTTTATGATCAAGATTATCTATGAGAAATATTTGGTTCTTTTCTGAACTCTTTATGTATGATTATAATATCCTTGCAAGTCTCTTCGAATTATTGGTTTGGTTTGGCCTACTAGATCTGTAGTTCTTGCAATGGGAGCAGTGCTTGGCTTTGGGTTCAATCTTGCGGTGTCCTTTCCCAGTGACAGTAGGGGCAGCAAGGAACGTATTGTATTGTTGCCATCGAGGATAAAAAGATGGGGTTTATATCACTAAGTTTGAGTTTATCCCTCTACATCGTGTCATCTTACTTAAGGCGTTACTCTGTTCTTATGAACTCAATACACTAGATGCATGCTGGATAGCGGTCGATGTGTGGAGTAATAGTAGTATATGCAGAATCGTTTCAGTCTACTTGTCTCGAACGTGATGCCTATATATAATGATCATTCCTAGATAGTCTTATAATTATTCACTTTTCTATCAATTGCTCGACAGTAATTTGTTTACCCACCATAGAATATCGCTATCATGAGAGAAGCCACTAGAGAACACTATGGCCCCCGGGCCTATTCTCAACATATCAATCTACAATCTACTTTACTTTTCCGCTTTGACTTTCTGTTCTTATAACCAAAAATACCAAAAATATCAAACTATCATCTCTATCAGATCTCACTTTCGTAAGTGACCGTAAAAGGATTGACAACCCCTTATCGCGTTGGCTGCGAAGTTCTTATTTGTTTGTGCAGGTGCGAGGGACTCGCGCGTGGTCTCCTACTGGATTGATACCTTGGTTCTCAAAAACTGAGGGAAATACTTACGCTACTATGATGCATCACCCTTTCCTCTTCGAGGGAATACAATGCAAGCTCGAAAGTAGCAAGAAGAATTTCTGGCGCCATTGTCGGGGAGGCTTACGCAAAAGTCATACACCAAGTACCTATCACAAACCCTTGTCCTTCGCATTACATTTTTTGGCTCTCGTTTTCCTCTCCTCCACTTCACCCTTGTCGTTTTATTTGCCCTTCTTCTATCGTGTGTTTATCGTTTGCTTGCCTCTTGTTTGCTTATGTGTGTTGGCTTGCTTGCTTGTCACTATGGCTCTGAACAATACCAAATTGTGTGACTTCTCCAATACCAACAATAATGATTTTATCAGCACTCTGATTGCTCCTATTACCGATGCTGAATCTTGTGAGATCAATGCTGCTTTGTTGAATCTTGTCATGAAAGATCAATTCTCCGGCCTTCCTAGTGAAGATGCCGCTACCCATCTAAACAACTTTGTTGATTTGTGTGATATGCAAAAGAAAAGGGATATGGATAACGATATTGGTAAATTGAAGTTATTTCCGTTTTCACTTAGAGATCATGCTAAAACTTGGTTTTCCTCTTTGCCTAGAAATAGTATTGATTCGTGGAATAAGTGCAAAGATGCTTTTTTCTCTAAGTATTTCCCTCCTGCTAAGATCATCTCTCTTAGAAACAATATTATGAATTTTAAGCAACTAGATCATGAGCATGTTGCACAAGCTTGGGAGAGAATGAAATTAATGATACGTAATTGCCCTACACATGGTTTGAATCTATGGATGATTATTCAGAACTTTTATGCTGGCTTGAATTTTGCTTCTAGAAATCTTTTAGATTCGGTCGCAGGAGGCAATTTCATGGAAACTACCTTAGGAGGAGCTACCAAACTCCTATATAATATTATGGTTAAGTATTCTCAATGGCACACCGAAAGATCTACTAGTAAAAAAGTGCATGCTATTGAAGAGATTAGTGTTTTGAGTGGAAAGATGGATGAACTTATGAAATTATTTGCTGCTAAGAGTGCTTCTTCTGATCCTAATGATATGCCTTTGTCCACTTTGATTGAAAATAACAATGAATCTTTGGATGTGAATTCTGTTGGTAGGAATAATTTTGGTAACAATGCTTATAGAGCGAATTTTAATCCTAGGCCTTTTCCTAGTAGTTCCTCTAATAATTATGGTGATTCCTACAACAAATCTTATGGAAAGATGCCTTCTGAATTTGAAACTAGTGTTAAGGAGTTTATGATTTCGCAAAAGAATTTCAATGCTATGGTTGAAGAAAAATTGCTTAAGATTGATGAATTGGCTAGAAGTGTGGATAGAATTACTCTTGATGTTGATTCTTTGAAACTTAGATCTATCCGACCTAAGCATGATATCAATGAGTCTCTCAATGCCATGAGAATTTCCATTGATGAATGCAAAGAAAGAACCGCTAGGATGCGTACTAAAAGAGAGAATTATATAAAAGTGTGTTCTTCTAGTTATCATGAGAATAAAGATGAAGATCTGAAAGTTATTGATGTGTCTCATATTAGATCCTTGTTTTCTAGTATAAATCTTGATGAAGATAGGATTGGAGATGATTCTACTTTAAGGTGTCCCAATGATTCGGAGTTTTTAGATCTTGATGCTAAAATTGTTAAAAGTGGGAGTGAAGAGATTAAAACTTTGCATAGTGATGAACCCACTACTTTGGATTTCAAAGGACTAAATTATGACAATTGATCTTTGATTGATTGTATTTCCTTGTTGCAATCCGTACTAAACTCTCCGCATGCTTATAGTCAAAATAAAGCTTTTACCAAACACATAGTTGTTATGTCGGGGGAAACTGTCCGCCACGAACACCTATGGGACCGGAGCCCCTTGTCTGTGCGGTACGAGGGCGGAGGGAGCACGAAGAGCAGATCGAGGCAGACGCGCGGGTAGTTTTTACCCAGGTTCGGGCCGCACGGATGCGTAAAACCCTACTCCTGCTTGGTTGTGTATTGAGTTGAGCGCTCGGGAGCTTGAAGAAGCAGCTACACCGTGCGTGAGAGTAATCTAGGTTTCGAACCCCCTCCACGTTGTGCATGGGCCTCCTTTTATAGTGCAAGGGGTCACCGACAGGTGTCAACGTAGGAGAAAGGGGTAAAAATGTAAAAGAGGTGGTAGTTGTAACAGTGCGGGAACAGTGGAGCTACAGTACAGAACAGTGGTCTATACCTACTTTAACAGTGGGGGACAAGGGCATTTAATGCCTGTCGCCGTCGACCCCAAAAGCTCCCGCCGTTGCGTCTCCGTCTGCCACGGCGATGGATCCTCTGCCGTGGAGTGCCACCGTGTCCCCCAGGCTGCACAGCCATCCGCCACGCGTCCCTGGAGTGGCCCCAGGGCGACGCGTGGGCCGATGAGCTGGAGCGCGGGCACACAGCGCACCTCCCCCGGCAAGCACCTTGCCGGGGATCTCGACCTTGCTGGGCCCGGAAGCTTGCCGCTCCCCGAGCCCTTGCCGGGTCTTCTAAGATGAAATCTTCTATTCGTCCTGACAAGCTCCTCTTGCCAGGGCCTCGTGCTAGTTAAGCAATCTCGAGCCTGGGACGGCCTTCCCGGCAAGCTCCTCTTGCCGGGGTCTTGGTCTTCTGTCTTGTATACTTTGTTTTTGAATGGCTAGATAAGGGTCAGGAGGGTCTCCGGCAAGCGCGTGGTGAACCCTGCCGCGGGGAGCTGCCGCTGCCCGTGCACAAGTTGGGGTACTAGGGTACCCCTACCTTAGTACACCGACAGGAGCCCCCGGGCCTGGGCCACACACGGTGCCGAGCGCTGTTGGGCCAGGCCCAAAACAGTGCACGGGCACCCGCGGCCCGCGGCGCGCCGAATCCACTTCCATATCCGCCGCACCCCACGGCAACGGCACGCGTCGATTGCGGCGCCGTGGGATGGGACGTGCCCACGATTTCTTTAATGGGAAGGGCGAAACGCCCCCCACTCTCCCATAAAAGCAGAGAGAGCGGCGCGGTTCCCCTCCCTGCGCACTCATTGCCATCGTCTTCTTCCTCAGATTCCTCTGCTCTTTGCCTCTACTCCTCCGCCATCACCGAGCTCTTCGTCCCCTTCCTTCCACCGCGTCCGCCATGGCCCCAAAGACCGACAAGGCGAAGTCGGAGAAGTCCAAGCGGGAGAAGTCAGATCAGGCGGCGAAGCTCGTCGCGTTCCGGAAGGAGCACATCGTCTTTGCGCCGAAGCTCGGCGTGCGGGAGCTTTGGAACAAATATTATTTGTTCTGGGCCAAGGAGACCCCAGCGCACCCCCGCACGCGCGTCTACCCGGCCGTCGCCAAGGATCACTACCCCGGCGGGTATTACTTTTTCGTAGCCTTCTTCCACTGCGGTCTGTGCCCTCCCTTCTCAAACTTTTTCTGCGATATCATGAATACTTATGGCCTCCACCTCCTCGATTTCACTCCCAACGCCATCCTCACCATGTCCGTTTTCGCACACATGTGCGAAAACTTCGTAGGAATCCAGCCCAACGTAGCTCTCTTTAGGCACTTTTTCATCCCCAGAGTAGAGGCCGACGCCCCCCTCTCCGGAGGAATCTCTTGGGTGTTTAGGCTGAATAAGAAATTATCCTACTTGCCGGGGGAGCTCCGCGGCAAGTGGGAAGAGTGGCGCGCGGAGTGGTGCTGGGTCGTCGAGGAGCGGCCGCAACACTTCACCGCGCCGCGCACATCGCCCATCGTGCGCGGCAGGGATTGGAGTAATTTTGATTCCGACGATTCCAAGCTGGATATCGCTCTCGTCAGAATCATGCGTCTTCGGATGGCGCCGCTGTCTGTCGCTGAAGTGGGCGCGGACTTTCTTCGTCGCCGGATCGCCCCCCTCCAAGACCGGAAAAGGCCGGCGTGGCAATACGGCGGCCCGGCAGACATCATGAGGCTGCGCCCCGGCCTCAATTTTAACTTCACAACACTCGAGCTGCGGGGTATGGTCAGGGAACTTTTCAAGTTCGACCCGGCACACCCCGAGTACTTCCGTGCTCCCCGGGGAGTGGTGCCGCTCTGCGCCAGCAGCGCCCGGGATCGCCTTGTCGCTATGATGCCCGCGTGCGACTCTCATGGATTGGAGCGCACGTGGATTGCGCCCAAGCCTATCGACGTCCTCGAGTTCTACGACAACCTTGCGGAGGTGTTGGAGAAGACGGACGATCTCAAGCTGCACACGCGGGCCACCACCGACCAAGAGATTGCTTACATGGCTTCTCGCGCTGAAGAAGTCGCCGCAGCCGCGGCGGCGGGAAACTTTGGATACACACCCGCGGAGGCGGAAGCCGCGGATGCCTCCAGCCAGGCGGATAAGGGGGAGATTCGCAAGCTGCTAGAGCTCCCTCCCGACGCGCTCGCCGGGGTCCCCTCGCTGAGGCACTCCGGGATCAATGGGATCGCGACGGAGGCCGCGGCAATGGAGGGCACAGCCGGAGGAAGCAGGGGTGCCGCGAGGGGTGGAGGCGCCGGACGAAGCGGGGCCACCAAGGGGAAAGGGCCCGCAGTGCAAGGCGCTGGGGCCAGCGAACTGGCCGAGGGAGAGGAGGGGGAGGAGGAAGACACCGGCGGATCCACCGAGCTCTACGCCGATGACCTCTCCTCGTCGGAAAGCTCCCCGCCCCCGGCGAACCCGAGGCAGTCCCCATTGAAGCGTCTCCGCAAGGCGGCGACGGGGGAGCAGGCGCGAGCGCCCCGGCAACAGCCAGCTCGCCGGGCAGCTCCCCGGCCGAGCCAAGACGTGCCAAGGGCGACCGGCGTGCCGGCCACGGCAGAGGCCCCGCGCGCGCGGACCACGACAGAGGCGTCCCGCAGGCCGGCACCGAGCCGGCAAGGATCTTCTCGGAGCGGAGCAGCTGCTCCGCCCACTTCTCGGGCGCCGGCCACCACAGGGGCTGGGCCTACGCAGCCCCCAGCCCCGGTGGCTCCGAAACGCGCGAGGGAATCTTCATCCTCCGCTCCTCGCGCCGACGCGCCCACCGTGGAGTTTGACTTCTCCGCGCTGAGCGAGGACGACGAGGAGGACCAAGAGTAAGGACCCGAGACCTTACTCCTTCTTGATTTTTATATCTCGATTGTTGCTGACGCTTGACTTTGCTTGTGATTGCAGGACCTTGGGGCAGCGCGCGAAGAGGGTCAGGGTGCCCACAGTCGAGGTCGTAGAAGACCCATCCGCCGCGGAAGCAGGGATCGCACCGGAGCCGAGCTTGCCGGACCCGAGTGCCGCTCCGGGGAGTAGCCCCCAGCGCAGCCCCCAGCGTAAGTTAGAGGTTTACTGTTTTCGCTCGTCGGGGCGCGCTTAGGGCTTTGATCTCTCTTTCCCTTTTCTTTTTTTTTTGAATGTCTTGGTTCTTCTATCTTCTCTTGTGCAGAGGTGGAGCCGCAGCGGGAAGAGCGCCCGGAGACCGTCACCGAGGAGCCGCAGGCCCCGCCGTCCCCGGCAAGGCAAAACTCTCCGGCAAGGGAGAGCGCTCCGCCAAGGGCGGGTACTCCGCCAAAGCAGAGTACCCCGCCAAAGGCGAGCAGCCCGGCGAGGACGGCCACTCCGCCAAGGCCGAGCTCCCCGGCAAGGGAGCCCGCCGCAGAGGACGTCCGCCAAGGTACGTTCTGTACTTGGTTTTCTTGACTTTGCTTCTTTTTGGATCTTTGCTTGATTTTGAACTTCTTTTTCTTCTTCTAGATCTTCCTCCTCCTCCTCCCGCGCCGATGGAGACCGAGGTCATCAATATCGAGGATGAGGAGGGCGCGCAGGGCGGCGGCGATGACGTTCCCGTCGTCGTGGAGATGGCCGAGGCCACCGAGGAGGCGACCGAGGTCATCGAGCCGGCCGCGCAGGAGGCCACTCCGGCCGCTGACGCCGCGACCGGGGAGGGGGACGGCGACCGCACCGCCGACCCGGAGGTGGCGGGAGCACCGGATGCTACGCCGGCCGCCGGCCCCTCCACCGGCGAGAAGCAGGCGTACTATCTTCGTGCCCCCAATGGCGTCTTTATCCAAGTGCCTTGGGGGTCTTCATCAAGAGCTCCCGCGGAGGGCGAGGCGTTTGACGGAGAAGTCCTCGCCTCCGCGGGTCTGACAGTCGTCGAGGCGCCCGGCGAAGGAGATGGGCCCGAGGAGGAAAAGCTTCTCCACCAACTCCTGGCCCTTTACCGGGCCAGGCAGGCGAAGCTTGCCTCCCGGGAAGCCCTTGCTGCCCAGGCCGCCGCCGAAATGGAGAAGCGTGCGGCGGAGCTCAGCGCTGCCCACAAGGCGGGCCTCCGCGAGGTGGCGGAGGAGCGCGAGCGTCTCGCCGGTGAATATCAAGAGTGGCTTTTGGAGAAAGCCGAGGCTGAAGAACAGCAACGGCTCGCCGGGGTGGATATGTCCCGGCGAGAAGGAGAGATCGCGCAGCGGAAGGTGGATCTCGACTCCCATGAGGAGGACCTTGCCGCTCGCGAGGCTGCCCTTGGCGGGGAGCTGAAGGAGGCGAAAGCTGCTGCTGCTGCCGCGGAAGACGCCAAGAAGGAGCTTGCCGCCAAGGTTGAACGACTAGAAGCGGCGATGAAGGTGAGTACCGAGAAGGTTGCCGCGCTCATTACTGAGCGCGAGAAGGACGCCCACACCAACGCGGAGCTCCAAGTGAATCTGTCCAAGAGGGGCGATGAGCTTAAGGCCGCCAAGGACTCCATCGAGGACTTGGAGCTGAAAGTCTCAACTCTGAGGGATTCAATTGACGCCGCCAAGCTTCGAGAAGACAAGCTGAAGGAGGAGCTCCGCAAGGAGCGGACCTTGGTGGACAGCGCCAACAAGGCATCCGAGCTCTTCCGCAAGAACATTGAGCTGTGGACCGAAGAGCTGGTTTCTTCTGCATCCAACATTGACCAGGAGTTGCTTGCCTTGAAGGTCGAACATCTTATCTACTCGCCGGATCCAGACCTCCCGCACAGCGCCACGCTCAGCCTCTTCTTCAGAGGCGTCGCTCCGGCCCTTGCAGGTCTCCGGAACCGCATCCCCGCGCAGCTGGCCGAGGAGTCGCGCCGTCTCTGCGCAGGAACTCTGGAGCGGGTCTTGACGAAGATCGTGTACCGCAACCCGGGGATCAACCTCAAGAACGTTCTTTGCAGCTTGCCGGCAGATGCAGACACGGAGGCCCTGAAGGAGCAGGTCAGCCATATCATCGCCAAGGTGGCAAAGCTTGGCAGGAAGGAGGGCGACCGCGTAGACTAGGGCCCCATTTATCTTTATCTTTTCGTTGCTGCACATTATGTTACGAACTCATTAGTCCATTGCGACAAGTTGTCCTTGTAAGATATTTGCTTTACTTCAATCAATCAGTGCAATGTTATCTTCCTTGTTCCAATCTTTGACTTTGTATGTTCCTCACCCTACGCTCCCGGGGAGCTTGCCGGCAAGGGGCCCTTGCCGCGAGCGCTGAGCGCTGGACCCTGAGCAGCCTGCTGGCCAAGGTCCTCGCCGGCAAGCAACCTCGCCGCAGCAAGTCGCAACGCACTTAGCTTGCTGAGTATACTCGGAAACGAAGCAAGGGCGCGACACTTGTCGCAGCTCACTTAAATCGTTGAGTGGACTCGAAGACAAGATAAGGGTGCGGCAAGCCACGGGTAGGTTCCTCCGCGCACAGGTTTTCCATAAAAAGTGTGATTGTTCAAGGAAGACAACCAAAAATTAAAATTTGAACTGGTCAAATTCTAACAACTTATCTTTCACATGCTGCTTGCTCATGTTGTTTGCTTTCCGGTAAGGCTCTTCTTTCTTGAACGGCACTTAGTTCCTCCTCTACCTCCTTCCCCCCCGGCAAACTTGTGCGCGAGGAACGTTCCTTCTGCTTAAGAGAAAAAGGAAAAGGAAAGGGAAACAAGCATATTGCCTTTCGGCGTAATAGTGCTTACCGAATGTCTAAGTGTTGCATCAAATGCCAAATAAAACATGCGAATAGCAAAGAGAAGCATGCGAAAGGCAATCGATGCGAAAACACGAAATCTTTACTGATGCACGGGGTCTGCGCCCGGCTTTGTACAAAGGGTTACATGCAACAGCGGCAAGGCTTGTACAAAAGGTGGTTGCCGGAACGGATCACGGCAACCGCGCCTTAGGGGTGAAACTTGCGAAGATGCTCTATGTTCCAGGAGTTGCTCACCGGTAAGCCTTCTTCGGTCTCGAGGCGGACAGCGCCGGGCCTCGTAACTTGTCTCACCCGATAAGGGCCTTCCCACTTCGGCGTCAACTTGTTGGAATTCTTGGCGGACTGAACACGCCGAAGAACAAGGTCGCCTTCCTCGAGACTCCTGGCCTTGACTTTGCGGCTATGGTAGCGGCGCAAAGCTTGCTGGTATCGAGCAGCTCGTACAGCAGGCGTCGGGAAGTTCTCCAGTTTGCAGAAAACGGACGATCTGCTGTGCCCATGCCGGAGCCCGGGGCTCGACGGCAAGGACTAAAGGCTCGAGGGCCGCTGCGGGAACCCCAGCTTCTACGGCAAAGACCTCTGGTCCTGTCGGAGCTGACGGTCCCCCGGCAAGCTCGCCGGGGCGAGGCTTGTCGGGAACACTTGCTTCAACTGCACAAGCCCGAGGGCTTGCAGGAGCAAACTGTTCCTCAGCGTTGTCGTTGATCTTGGGAACTTTGGCGGCGGGTTCAGGAAGATCCGCCGGCAAGTAGTCGCCGGAGACCAACTTTCTCTTCTTGGACTGCCCAATTGGTGGTGTAACTGATGGTTGAGTCAGCTTGAGCAAAAAGGTCCCTGGTTCCACAGGTAGCTTCATCGCAGCACACTTTGAAAGGCCATCTGCAATTTCATTTTGAGCTCTCGGGATGTGCTCCATTTGCAGACCTTCAAAGTGTTCTTCAAGCTTCCTCACTTCATCTACATATGCTTCCATCAAAGGGCTCTGGTAGCTCTTGTTGACTTGTCGGACCACCAACTGAGAATCGCCCCGCACAATCAGCTTCCTGATCCCAAGTTCGGCTGCAATCCTGAGGCCGGCAAGCAAGCCTTCATATTCTGCGGTGTTGTTTGTCGCCTGCTCCCTGGGAAAGTGCATCTGGATAACATATTTGAGGTGTTCTCCGGTGGGCGCGATGAGTACCACGCCAGCACCGGCGCCTTGCAACGAGAAGGCACCGTCAAAATACATTACCCATTCACTTGTCGCTTCTTGCACGGGTACGCTCGTTTCTTGAACTTCTTCTTCTGGCGTTGGGGTCCACTCAGCAATGAACTCTGCCAAAGCTCGGCTCTGAATGGTTGAAGTACTTTCAAATTTGAGTCCGAAGCTTGACAGTTCCAGTGCCCACTCGACGATCCTGCCTGTTGCCTCTGGATTGTGTAATATCCTCTTCAACGGAAAGCGAGTGACCACTGTTATCTCATGGGCTTGGAAGTAGTGGCGCAGCTTCCTCGAGGCCATGAGGAGGCCGAAAAGCAATTTTTGCACACCGGAGTACCTTGATCTAGCTCCCTGGAGAAGGGAACTTACAAAATACACTGGGCGCTGCACCATCTTCTTCCGCACCTCTCCTTGTTCCTGCGCAGAGTCTTCCTTGTCGGGGCCAGAGCTTGCCGGGACAGCCCCCTGCTTGTCGCTAGATTCGCTTGCCGGTGACGCTGGCTCCTCGTCGGACTCCCTCTCCGCTACCAACGCAGCACTAACCACCTGGTTGGTTGCCGCTAAGTATAGCAACAACTTTTCCTGTGGTTTAGGTGCGACAAGTATAGGAGTGGAGGACAGGTACCGTTTCAAATCCTGCAACGCCGCCTCCGCTTCCGGAGTCCACTTCATGGGACCTGCCTTCTTCAAGATTTTGAAGAAAGGTAGGGCGCGTTCCGCGGATTTTGAAATGAACCTACTGAGGGCAGCAACGCAACCTGCAAGCCTTCTGACATCCTTGACGCGCTTCGGGGCTTCTATCTGCTCGATGGCTTTGATCTTGTCGGGGTTGGCTTCAATCCCCCTCTGTGATACAAAGAACCCGAGAAGCTTGCCGGAGGGAACTCCAAAGACGCACTTCTCGGGGTTCAGCTTGAGTTGTATCCTGCGCAGGTTCTGAAACGTTTCTTCTAAGTCTTGAATCAGTGTTTCTTTGCTCTTGCTCTTCACCACGATATCATCCATGTAGGCTTCTACATTCCTGTGGATCTGTGGCTCAAAAGCAGTGTACACTACCCTTGCAAAAGTTGAGCCTGCATTCTTCAGTCCAAATGGCATGCGGATAAAGCAGTAAGTGCCACATGGAGTGATAAATGCAGTCTTCTCCTCATCTTCCTTGGCCATGAAAATCTGGTGATAGCCTGAGTAGGCATCAAGAAAACAGAGTAGCTCACATCCGGCAGTGGAGTCAACGATCTGGTCAATGCGCGGCAAAGGGAAGGGATCCTTGGGACATGCTTTATTGACATCAGTGAAGTCTATACACAGTCTCCACTTCCCGTTGGCTTTGCGCACGACGACTGGGTTTGCCAACCACGTCGGATGGATCACACCTCTAACTAGGCCTGCTGCCTCTAGTTTCTTGATCTCCTCGTTGATGAACTCTTGGCGCTCCACGGCTTGCTTCCTTACTTTTTGCTTGATGGGCCGCGCATGAGGGCAGACAGCAAGCTTGTGCTCAATCACCTTCCTGGGAACACCGGGGATGTCAGATGGTTGCCAAGCAAACACATCGACGTTCGCCCGCAGGAAGGCGACGAGCGCGCTTTCCTATTTGCTGTCAAGGGTGGCACTGATGGTGAAGGTACCACCAGTGCCATCCTCCTTTGCGGACACCTTCTTGGTTGCCGGAGGAGCAGCCATTCCTTTCTTGCTCTTGCCGGTGGAGCTCGATGGAACGTCCTCGACGGCAGCGCAGCACTCCGAAGAGGTGCGGTTGCCGGAGTGGGTCCCAGAGCACTTGCCGGACTTGGTCTTCGTCTTCTTCCCCCCGGGAGCTTCAGCGGCAAGAGTATCCTTCTCGGCCGCAGCTGCCGCATCCCGGTAGATCTTGTCGGCGCAGATAAGCGCATCTTTCTTGTCGCTGTGGACAGTGATGACGCTTATCGGCCCCGGCATCTTCAGCACGTTATAGGCATAGTGGGAAGCTGCCATGAACTTGGCGAGGGCGGGACGGCCGAGTATTCCATTGTAGGGCAATGGAATATCAGCAACGTCAAAGGTGATGCGCTCAGTCCTGAAGTTGAGCTCCCCGCCAAAGGTCACCGGCAGAGTAATCTTTCCCTTGGGCTTGCTCCTTCCCGGGTTGATTCCTTGGAATGAACCGGTCTCTTCGAGCTCGCCGTCTCGAATCTGGAGTTTCTTGATCACAGCAGAGGAGATCAAGTTCAGCCCGGCCCCGCCGTCAACCAACATTTTGGTGACCTTGAGGTTGCGGATGGTGGGGGAAACCAGCATCGGCAAGTGCCCGACCGCCGTGGTGCGGTCAGGGTGATCCTCAAGGTCAAAAATGATGGGCGTGCTGGACCATTTGAGGAGCCTGCGCGACTCCACGGGCGGCTCCGCTGCATTCACCTCACGCACCCACTGTTTCAGCTGGCGGTGGGAGGTGTGCAGGGAGGCGCCACCGTCGACGCACAGGACCTCCGTGGCCTTCTGGAACTCCTGCTCGCTGTTCTCGTCGTCCTCCATGTCTTCATCGTCGTCTTCGTCGTTGTCGCGGCCCCGGGGAGGTCGATCTCCTTGCCGCTGCTTGGCCTTGCCGCGGCGTCCTCCCCGGCCATTGAATGGCCGCTTCTTGCTGGGCTCTTCCCCGCCACCTTGGGCCTTCTCCTTGTCGCGCCTCTCGTACTCAGCCTTTTGCTGCTCGACGAGGTACTCGACGCGCTTACAGTTGGAGAGGTCGTGACCCTTGGTGCGGTGAATCTTACAGTATTGCTTGTCGGAGCTACCCGGCTTGTCGGTCGCCGCCGCAGGGGCAGGCTCCTTGCCGGAGCCGCCAGCCTGCGCTTGCTTGGCGGGGGCTTCCTTGCCGGACTTCTCGACGGCAAGCACTTCCTTCTTGCCCTTCTTCCTGTTGTTCCGCCGCCGGCTCTTCTTTGCCGGGGCGGCGTCGTCGCTGTCGCTTCCCCCTGCGCCAGCATCCTCCCCGGGGAGTTTCCTCCCCTCTTCTGCACGGGCGCACTTGTCGGCAAGAGCGTAGAGCTCGCTGACGTCCCTGATCTTGGTCATCGCCATCTCCTCACGCATGCGGCGGTTACGCACGTTCTGATGGAACGCGCTGATAACCGCAGCAGGGTGAACGTCGGGGATGTTGTGCTGTACCCGGCTGAAACGTTGGATATACTTGCGCAGGGGTTCGCCCTCCTTCTGGGCCAAAATGTGGAGATCGCTCTCCTGGCCATGGGGTTTGTGGCCGCCGGTGAAGGCGCCAACAAACTGATGGCAGAGGTCGGCCCAAGAAGAGATAGAGTTTTCCGGCAAGTGCATGAGCCACGAACGGACGTTCGGCTTCAGCACGAGCGGGAAGTAGTTGGCTAGGATCTTCTCGTCGCGCCCCCCGGCAGCTTGCACTGCTATGGTGTAGACGCTGAGAAACTCCGAGGGGTGCGTCTTGCCGTCGTACTTCTCCGGTACGTCGGGCTTAAAGTTCTTCATGCTGGGCCACTGGACGCGCCGCAGCTCGCGGGTGAACGCAGGGCAGCCTGCCGCGTACGGCAAGTCGCCTGGTTCACCGGGCGCGGGTGCGTCGACAGCGTTCCCAGCCCTCTTGTCGGATTGTCGCCGAGCTTCTCGGCGGCGCTCGATCGTGGTCCGAGCGTCTTCATCTCGCCGGTCGTCGAGGACCTGGCGCTGGTCCCGACGGGCCCGCGGGTCCGACGAGGCTGTGGAGCCGTCGTCGGGGTTGTTTCGGCGGGGCGGCGTCTTCTGCTTCTGCGGCGGGGAGTGCACGCTTGTCGCACCCCCGGCAGTCTTGTCGCCGATAGCCTTCGTCTTCTCGGCCTGCCGCGGCCGCGAGGCCGACGGCTGCTGCGGAGAGTCGTTGTTGGCGAAGTCTATCAGGCTCCGGATAGTGGCCCTCCATTCCTCGGCCTTGTCGGCCGCTGGAGGAAAATCGAGGAGCAGCTGCGCCCTTGCGAGCGCTTCTGCCGGAGTAGTGGGGAACGCGGGCGAGCGGTGCGAGGAGCGGGATACGCTCGGACTTCTAATGACGTTAGAAGGAGCGGGGTCCCGTGCCGGCGCCTTCGCTTTGCTTGTGCCCGGACGGGGGTCCGGGGCGTCCCGCGAACCTCCAGTATGGCCTTGTCCCAGCAAGCGGATACCACCTCCCGTGGCATGGCGCTGCGGGGTCGTCGTATGTTGCGATGGACGTGGCGCGTCCACGGAGACCGAGGTCCGGTCGTCCGTCCTGTTCTTGGATCTGGTGGCACCGTGAGTGTCCTCGCCGGCAACCACCCTTCCGACGGCGTCTCCCCCGCCCACCGTTGGCTCTGGTGGCGGCGGGTGAGACGCGGACGGGCCTCCGACCTCCGAAGGCTTCTTCTTCGGGGCCATGGAGTTGTCGCTGATGAAGTTGCTGATGAAGCTGGAGAGGTTGATGAAGAATGCGCCCGCGCGAACGCCGGATCAGGTTCGCACAACCTCGACGCCCCCTACCTGGCGCGCCAAAGATGTCGGGGGAAACTGTCCACCACGAACACCTATGGGACCGGAGCCCCTTGTCTGTGCGGTACGAGGGCGGAGGGAGCACGAAGAGCAGATCGAGGCAGACGCGCGGGCAGTTTTTACCCAGGTTCGGGCCGCACGGATGCGTAAAACCCTACTCCTGCTTGGTTGTGTATTGAGTTTGGGCGCTCGGAGCTTGAAGAAACAGCTACACGAGCGTGAGAATGATCTAGGTCTCGAACCCTTTCTACGTTGTGCATGGGCCTCCTTTTATAGCTCAAGGGGTCACCGACAGGTGTCAACGTAGGAGAAAGGGGTAAAAATGTAAAATAGGTGGTAGTTGTAACAGTGCGGGAACAGTGGAGCTACAGTACAGAACAGTGGTCTATACCTACTTTAACAGTGGGGGACAAGGGCATTTAATGCCCGTCGCCGTCGACCCCAAAAGCTCCCGCCGTTGCGTCTCCGTCTGCCACGGCGATGGATCCTCTGCCGTGGAGTGCCACCGTGTCCCCCAGGCTGCACAGCCATCCGCCACGCGTCCCTGGAGTGGCCCCAGGGCGACGCGTGGGCCGATGAGCTGGAGCGCGGGCACACAGCGCACCTCCCCCGGCAAGCACCTTGCCGGGGATCTCGACCTTGCCGGGCCCGGAAGCTTGCCGCTCCCCGAGCCCTTGCCGGGTCTTCTAAGATGAAATCTTCTATTCGTCCTGACAAGCTCCTCTTGCCAGGGCCTCGTGCTAGTTAAGCAATCTCGAGCCTGGGACGGCCTTCCCGGCAAGCTCCTCTTGGCGGGGTCTTGGTCTTTTGTCTTGTATACTTTGTTTTTGAATGGCTAGATAAGGGTCAGGAAGGTCTCCGACAAGCGCGTGGTGAACCCTGCCGCGGGGAGCTGCCGCTGCCCGTGCACAAGTTGGGGTACTAGGGTACCCCTACCTTAGTACACCGACAGGAGCCCCCGGGCCTGGGCCACACACGGTGCCGAGCGCTGTTGGGCCAGGCCCAAAACAGTGCACGGGCACCCGCGGCCCGCGGCGCGCCGAATCCACTTCCATATCCGCCGCACCCCACGGCAACGGCACGCGTCGATTGCGGCGCCGTGGGATGGGACGTGCCCACGATTTCTTTAATGGGAAGGGCGAAACGCCCCCCACTCTCCCATAAAAGCAGAGAGAGCGGCGCGGTTCCCCTCCCTGCGCACTCATTGCCATCGTCTTCTTCCTCAGATTCCTCTGCGCTTCGCCTCTACTCCTCCGCCACCACCAAGCTCTTCGTCCCCTTCCTTCCACCGCATCCGCCATGGCCCCAAAGACCGACAAGGCGAAGTCGGAGAAGTCCAAGCGGGAGAAGTCAGATCAGGCGGCGAAGCTCGCCGCGTACCGGAAGGAGCACATTGTCTTCGCGCCGAAGCTCGGCGTGCGGGAGCTTTGGAACAAATACTATTTGTTCTGGGCCAAGGGGACCCCATTTATCTTTATCTTTTCGTTGCTGCACATTATGTTACGAACTCATTAGTCCATTGCGACAAGTTGTCCTTGTAAGATATTTGCTTTACTTCAATCAATCAGTGCAATGTTATCTTCCTTGTTCCAATCTTTGACTTTGTATGTTCCTCACCCTACGCTCCCGGGGAGCTTGCCGGAAAGGGGCCCTTGCCGCGAGCGCTGAGCAGCCTGCTGGCCAAGGTCCTCGCCGGCAAGCAACCTCGCCGCAGCAAGTCGCAACGCACTTAGCTTGCTGAGTATACTCGGAAACGAAGCAAGGGCGCGACACTTGTCGCAGCTCACTTAAATCGTTGAGTGGACTCGAAGACAAGATAAGGGTGCGGCAAGCCACGGGTAGGTTCCTCCGCGCACAGGTTTTCCATAAAAAGTGTGATTGTTCAAGGAAGACAACCAAAAATTAAAATTTGAACTGGTCAAATTCTAACAACTTATCTTTCACATGCTGCTTGCTCATGTTGCTTGCTTTCCGGTAAGGCTCTTCTTTCTTGAACGGCACTTAGTTCCTCCTCCATCTCCTTCCCCCCCGGCAAACTTGTGCGCGAGGAACGTTCCTTCTGCTTAAGAGAAAAAGGAAAAGGAGAGGGAAACAAGCATATTGCCTTTCGGCGTAATAGTGCTTACCGAATGTCTAAGTGTTGCATCAAATGCCAAATAAAACATGCGAATAACAAAGAGAAGCATGCGAAAGGCAATCGATGCGAAAACACGAAATCTTTACTGATGCACGGGGTCTGCGCCCGGCTTTGTACAAAGGGTTACATGCAACAGCGGCAAGGCTTGTACAAAAGGTGGTTGCCGGAGCGGATCACGGCAACCGCGCCTTAGGGGTGAAACTTGCGAAGATGCTCTATGTTCCAGGAGTTGCTCACCGGTAAGCCTTCTTCGGTCTCGAGGCGGACAGCGCCGGGCCTCGTAACTTGTCTCACCCGATAAGGGCCTTCCCACTTCGGCGTCAACTTGTTGGAATTCTTGGCGGACTGAACACGCCGAAGAACAAGGTCGCCTTCCTCGAGACTCCTGGCCTTGACTTTGCGGCTATGGTAGCGGCGCAAAGCTTGCTGGTATCGAGCAGCTCGTACAGCAGCCTGGAGGCGTCCCTCCTCAAGGAGCAATGCGTCATCTTGCCGCAGTTGCTCTTGCTCGAGCTCATCATAAGCGAGCACTCGAGGAGATCCGTATACGAGTTCCGTGGGGATAACTGCTTCTGCCCCGTAGACTAGGGCAAAGGGTGTCTGTCCGGTGGCTCGACTTGGTGTCGTTCTGATTGACCAAAGAGCCGCCGGGAGCTCCTCTATCCAATTCCTTCCGCACTTGCGCAGCCTGTCAAAGGTCCTTGTCTTGAGTCCGCGCAGCACTTCAGCATTTGCCCTCTCCGCTTGACCGTTGCTCCTCGGGGGAGCAACAGAAGCGAAACAGACCTTGGCGCCAAGGTCTTGGACGTACTGCATGAAGGTGCGACTAGTGAATTGTGTACCGTTGTCGGTGATGATCCTGTTAGGGATCCCGAAACGGCAAACAATCGACCTGAAGAACCTGACTGCTGACTGTGCTGTCACCTTTCTCACTGGCTCCACTTCTGGCCACTTTGTGAACTTGTCGATTGCAACGTACAAGTACTCAAAGCCCCCGACAGCGCGAGGGAAAGGGCCGAGGATATCGAGCCCCCAGACCGAGAAGGGCCATGACAAAGGGATTGTTTGGAGAGCTTGAGCTGGCTGATGTATTTGCTTTGCATGGAACTGGCACGCTTCACACTTGGTTACTAGTGCAGTTGCATCTTGGAGGGCTTCTTGCCAAAAGAACCCTTGCCGGAAAGCTTTCCCGGCAAGTGCCCTTGCGCCAACGTGGTGGCCGCATGTGCCTCCGTGTATTTCTGCTAACAGCTTCTGTCCATCTTCTCTGGAGATGCATTTCAACCTGACACCATTGAGTCTTCTTCTGTACAGCTCGTTATCCACAAACTGATACATACTTGACTGCCTGGTTATCTTCTCTATCTCTTGAGGGTCGTCGGGAAGTTCTCCAGTTTGCAGAAAACGGACGATCTGCTGTGCCCATGCCGGAGCCCGGGGCTCGACGGCAAGGACTAAAGGCTCGAGGGCCGCTGCGGGAACCCCAGCTTCTACGGCAAAGACCTCTGGTCCTGTCGGAGCTGACGGTCCCCCGGCAAGCTCGCCGGGGCGAGGCTTGTCGGGAACACTTGCTTCAACTGCACAAGCCCGAGGGCTTGCAGGAGCAAACTGTTCCTCAGCGTTGTTGTTGATCTTGGGAACTTTGGCGGCGGGTTCAGGAAGATCCGCCGGCAAGTAGTCGCCGGAGACCAACTTTCTCTTCTTGGACTGCCCAATTGATGGTGTAACTGATGGTTGAGTCCGCTTGAGCAAAAAGGTCCCTGGTTCCACAGGTAGCTTCATCGCAGCACACTTTGAAAGGCCATCTGCAATTTCATTTTGAGCTCTCGGGATGTGCTCCATTTGCAGACCTTCAAAGTGTTCTTCAAGCTTCCTCACTTCATCTACATATGCTTCCATCAAAGGGCTCTGGTAGCTCTTGTTGACTTGTCGGACCACCAACTGAGAATCGCCCCGCACAATCAGCTTCCTGATCCCAAGTTCGGCCGCAATCCTGAGGCCGGCAAGCAAGCCTTCATATTCTGCGGTGTTGTTTGTCGCCTGCTCCCTGGGAAAGTGCATCTGGATAACATATTTGAGGTGTTCTCCGGTGGGCGCGATGAGTACCACGCCAGCACCGGCGCCTTGCAACGAGAAGGCACCGTCAAAATACATTACCCATTCACTTGTCGCTTCTTGCACGGGTACGCTCGTTTCTTGAACTTCTTCTTCTGGCGTTGGGGTCCACTCAGCGATGAATTCTGCCAAAGCTCGGCTCTGTATGGTTGAAGTACTTTCAAATTTGAGTCCGAAGCTTGACAGTTCCAGTGCCCACTCGACGATCCTACCTGTTGCCTCTGGATTGTGTAATATCCTCTTCAACGGAAAGCGAGTGACCACTGTTATCTCATGGGCTTGGAAGTAGTGGCGCAGCTTCCTCGAGGCCATGAGGAGGCCGAAAAGCAATTTTTGCACACCGGAGTACCTTGATCTAGCTCCCTGGAGAAGGGAACTTACAAAATACACTGGGCGCTGCACCATCTTCTTCCGCACCTCTCCTTGTTCCTGCGCAGAGTCTTCCTTGTCGGGGCCAGAGCTTGTCGGGACAGTCCCCTGCTTGTCGATAGATTCGCCTGCCGGTGACGCTGGCTCCTCGTCGGACTCCCTCTCCGCTACCAACGCAGCACTAACCACCTGGTTGGTTGCCGCTAAGTATAGCAACAACTTTTCCTGTGGTTTAGGTGCGACAAGTATAGGAGTGGAGGACAGGTACCGTTTCAAATCCTGCAACGCCGCCTCCGCTTCCGGAGTCCACTTCATGGGACCTGCCTTCTTCAAGATTTTGAAGAAAGGTAGGGCGCGTTCCGCGGATTTTGAAATGAACCTACTGAGGGCAGCAACGCAACCTGCAAGCCTTCTGACATCCTTGACGCGCTTCGGGGCTTCTATCTGCTCGATGGCTTTGATCTTGTCGGGATTGGCTTCAATCCCCCTTTGTGATACAAAGAACCCGAGAAGCTTGCCGGAGGGAACTCCAAAGACGCACTTCTCGGGGTTCAGCTTGAGCTGTATCCTGCGCAGGTTCTGAAACGTTTCTTCTAAGTCTTGAATCAGTGTTTCTTTGCTCTTGCTCTTCACCACGATGTCATCCATGTAGGCTTCTACATTCCTGTGGATCTGTGGCTCAAAAGCAGTGTACACTACCCTTGCAAAAGTTGAGCCTGCATTTTTCAGTCCAAATGGCATGCGGATAAAGCAGTAAGTGCCACATGGAGTGATAAATGCAGTCTTCTCTTCATCTTCCTTGGCCATGAAAATCTGGTGATAGCCTGAGTATGCATCAAGAAAACAGAGTAGTTCACATCCGGCAGTGGAGTCAACGATCTGGTCAATGCGCGGCAAAGGGAAGGGATCCTTGGGACATGCTTTATTGACATCAGTGAAGTCTATACACAGTCTCCACTTCCCGTTGGCTTTGCGCACGACGACTGGGTTTGCCAACCACGTCGGATGGATCACACCTCTAACTAGGCCTGCTGCCTCTAGCTTCTTGATCTCTTCATTGATAAACTCTTGGCGCTCCACGGCTTGCTTCCTTACTTTTTGCTTGATAGGTCGCGCATGAGGGCAGACAGCAAGCTTGTGCTCAATCACCTTCCTGGGAACACCGGGGATGTCAGATGGTTGCCAAGCAAACACATCGACATTCGCCCGCAGGAAGGCGACGAGCGCGCTTTCCTATTTGCTGTCAAGGGTGGCACTGATGGTAAAAGTACCACCAGTGCCATCCTCCTTTGCGGACACTTTCTTGGTTGCCGGAGGAGCAGCCATTCCTTTCTTGCTCTTGCCGGTGGAGCTCGATGGAACGTCCTCGACGGCAGCGCAGCACTCCGAAGAGGTGCGGTCGCCGGAGTGGATCCCAGAGCACTTGCCGGACTTGGTCTTCGTCTTCTTCCCCCCGGGAGCTTCAGCGGCAAGAGTATCCTTCTCGGCCGCAGCTGCCGCATCCCGGTAAATCTTGTCGGCGCAAATAAGCGCATCTTTCTTGTCGCTGTGGACAGTGATGACGCTTATCGGCCCCGGCATCTTCAGCACGTTGTAGGCATAGTGGGAAGCTGCCATGAACTTGGCGAGGGCGGGACGGCCGAGTATTCCATTGTAGGGCAATGGAATATCAGCAACGTCAAAGGTGATGCGCTCAGTCCTGAAGTTGAGCTCCCCGCCAAAGGTCACCGGCAGAGTAATCTTTCCCTTGGGCTTGCTCCTTCCCGGGTTGATTCCTTGGAATGAACCGGTCTCTTCGAGCTCGCCGTCTTGAATCTGGAGTTTCTTGATCACAGCAGAGGAGATCAAGTTCAGGCCGGCCCCGCCGTCAACCAACATTTTGGTGACCTTGAGGTTGCGGATGGTGGGTGAGACCAGCATCGGCAAGCACCCGACCGCAGTGGTGCGGTCAGGGTGATCCTCAAGGTCAAAAATGATGGGCGTGCTGGACCATTTGAGGAGCCTGCGCGACTCCACGGGCGGCTCGGCTGCATTCACCTCACGCACCCACTGTTTCAGCTGGCGGTGGGAGGTGTGCAGGGAGGCGCCACCGTCGACGCACAGGACTTCCGTGGCCTTCTGGAACTCCTGCTCGCTGTTCTCGTCGTCCTCCATGTCTTCATCGTCGTCTTCGTCGTTGTCGCGGCCCCGGGGAGGTCGATCTCCTTGCCGCTGCTTGGCCTTGCCGCGGCGTCCTCCCCGGCCATTGAATGGCCGCTTCTTGCTGGGTTCTTCCCCGCCACCTTGGGCCTTCTCCTTGTCGCGCCTCTCGTACTCAGCCTTTTGCTGCTCGACGAGGTACTCGACGCGCTTACAGTTGGAGAGGTCGTGACCCTTGGTGCGGTGAATCTTACAGTATTGCTTGTCGGAGCTACCCGGCTTGTCGGTCGCCGCCGCAGGGGCAGGCTCCTTGCCGGAGCCGCCAGCCTGCGCTTGCTTGGCGGGGGCCTCCTTGCCGGACTTCTCGACGGCAAGCACTTCCTTCTTGCCCTTCTTCCTGTTGTTCCGCCGCCGGCTCTTCTTTGCCGGGGCGGCGTCGTCGCTGTCGCTTCCCCCTGCGCCAGCATCCTCCCCGGGGAGTTTCCTCCCCTCTTCTGCACGGGCGCACTTGTCGGCAAGAGCGTAGAGCTCGCTGACGTCCCTGATCTTGGTCATCGCCATCTCCTCACGCATGCGGCGATTACGCACGTTCTGATGGAACGCGCTGATAACCGCAGCAGGGTGAACGTCGGGGATGTTGTGCTGTACCCGGCTGAAACGTTGGATATACTTGCGCAGGGGTTCGCCTTCCTTCTGGGCCAAAATGTGGAGATCGCTCTCCTGGCCATGGGGTTTGTGGCCGCCGGTGAAGGCGCCAACAAACTGATGGCAGAGGTCGGCCCAAGAAGAGATAGAGCCTTCCGGCAAGTGCATGAGCCACGAACGGACGTTCGGCTTCAGCACGAGCGGGAAGTAGTTGGCTAGGATCTTCTCGTCGCGCCCCCCGGCAGCTAGCACTGCTATGGTGTAGACGCTGAGAAACTCCGAGGGGTGCGTCTTGCCGTCGTACTTCTCCGGTACGTCGGGCTTAAAGTTCTTCATGCTGGGCCACTGGACGCGCCGCAGCTCGCGGGTGAACGCAGGGCAGCCTGCCGCATACGGCAAGTCGCCTGGTTCACCGGGCGCGGGTGCGTCGACAGCGTTCCCAGCTCTCTTGTCGGATTGTCGCCGAGCTTCTCGGCGGCGCTCGATCGTGGTCCGAGCGTCTTCATCTCGCCGGTCGTCGAGGACCTGGCGCTGGTCCCGACGGGCCCGCGGGTCCGACGAGGCTGTGGAGCCGTCGTCGGGGTTGTTCCGGCGGGGCGGCGTCTTCTGCTTCTGCGGCGGGGAGTGCACGCTTGTCGCACCCCCGGCAGTCTTGTCGCCGATAGCCTTCGTCTTCTCGGCCTGCCGCGGCCGTGAGGCCGACGGCTGCTGCGGAGAGTCGTTGTTGGCGAAGTCTATTAGGCTCCGGATAGTGGCCCTCCATTCCTCGGCCTTGTCGGCCGCTGGAGGAAAATCGAGGAGCAGCTGCGCCCTTGCGAGCGCTTCTGCCGGAGTAGTGGGGAACGCGGGCGAGCGGTGCGAGGAGCGGGATACGCTCGGACTTCTAACGACGTTAGAAGGAGCGGGGTCCCGTGCCGGCGCCTTCGCTTTGCTTGTGCCCGGACGGGGGTCCGGGGCGTCCCGCGAACCTCCAGTATGGCCTTGTCCCAGCAAGCGGATACCACCTCCCGTGGCATGGCGCTGCGGGGTCGTCGTATGTTGCGATGGACGTGGCGCGTCCACGGAGACCGAGGTCCGGTCGTCCGTCCTGTTCTTGGATCTGGTGGCACCGTGAGTGTCCTCGCCGGCAACCACCCTTCCGACGGCGTCTCCCCCGCCCACCGTTGGCTCTGGTGGCGGCGGATGAGACGCAGACGGGCCCCCGACCTCCGAAGGCTTCTTCTTCGGGGCCATGGAGTTGTCGCTGATGAAGTTGTTGACGAAACTTGGAGAGGTTAATGAAGATTGCGCCCGCGCGAACGCCGGATCAGGTTCGCACAACCTCGACGCCCCCTACCTGGCGCGCCAAAGATGTCGGGGGAAACTGTCCGCCACGAACACCTATGGGACCGGAGCCCCTTGTCTGTGCGGTACGAGGGCGGAGGGAGCACGAAGAGCAGATCGAGGCAGACGCGCGGGTAGTTTTTACCCAGGTTCGGGCCGCACGGATGCGTAAAACCCTACTCCTGCTTGGTTGTGTATTGAGTTGAGCGCTCGGGAGCTTGAAGAAGCAGCTACACCGTGCGTGAGAGTAATCTAGGTTTCGAACCCCCTCCACGTTGTGCATGGGCCTCCTTTTATAGTGCAAGGGGTCACCGACAGGTGTCAACGTAGGAGAAAGGGGTAAAAATGTAAAAGAGGTGGTAGTTGTAACAGTGCGGGAACAGTGGAGCTACAGTACAGAACAGTGGTCTATACCTACTTTAACAGTGGGGGACAAGGGCATTTAATGCCTGTCGCCGTCGACCCCAAAAGCTCCCGCCGTTGCGTCTCCGTCTGCCACGGCGATGGATCCTCTGCCGTGGAGTGCCACCGTGTCCCCCAGGCTGCACAGCCATCCGCCACGCGTCCCTGGAGTGGCCCCAGGGCGACGCGTGGGCCGATGAGCTGGAGCGCGGGCACACAGCGCACCTCCCCCGGCAAGCACCTTGCCGGGGATCTCGACCTTGCCGGGCCCGGAAGCTTGCCGCTCCCCGAGCCCTTGCCGGGTCTTCTAAGATAAAATCTTCTATTCGTCCTGACAAGCTCCTCTTGCCAGGGCCTCGTGCTAGTCAAGCAATCTCGAGCCTGGGACGGCCTTCCCGGCAAGCTCCTCTTGCCGGGGTCTTGGTCTTCTGTCTTGTATACTTTGTTTTTGAATGGCTAGATAAGGGTCAGGAAGGTCTCCGGCAAGCGCGTGGTGAACCCTGCCGCGGGGAGCTGCCGCTGCCCGTGCACAAGTTGGGGTACTAGGGTACCCCTACCGCCACGAACACCTATGGGACCGGAGCCCCTTGTCTGTGCGGTACGAGGGCGGAGGGAGCACGAAGAGCAGATCGAGGCAGACGCGCGGGCAGTTTTTACCCAGGTTCGGGCCGCACGGATGCGTAAAACCCTACTCCTGCTTGGTTGTGTATTGAGTTGAGCGCTCGGGAGCTTGAAGAAGCAGCTACACCGTGCGTGAGAGTAATCTAGGTTTCGAACCCCTTCCACGTTGTGCATGGGCCTCCTTTTATAGTGCAAGGGGTCACCGACAGGTGTCAACGTAGGAGAAAGGGGTAAAAATGTAAAAGAGGTGGTAGTTGTAACAGTGCGGGAACAGTGGAGCTACAGTACAGAACAGTGGTCTATACCTACTTTAACAGTGGGGGACAAGGGCATTTAATGCCTGTCGCCGTCGACCCCAAAAGCTCCCGCCGTTGCGTCTCCGTCTGCCACGGCGATGGATCCTCTGCCGTGGAGTGCCACCGTGTCCCCCAGGCTGCACAGCCATCCGCCACGCGTCCCTGGAGTGGCCCCAGGGCGACGCGTGGGCCGATGAGCTGGAGCGCGGGCACACAGCGCACCTCCCCCGGCAAGCACCTTGCCGGGGATCTCGACCTTGCCGGGCCCGGAAGCTTGCCGCTCCCCGAGCCCTTGCCGGGTCTTCTAAGATAAAATCTTCTATTCGTCCTGACAAGCTCCTCTTGCCAGGGCCTCGTGCTAGTTAAGCAATCTCGAGCCTGGGACGGCCTTCCCGGCAAGCTCCTCTTGCCGGGGTCTTGGTCTTCTGTCTTGTATACTTTGTTTTTGAATGGCTAGATAAGGGTCAGGAAGGTCTCCGGCAAGCGCGTGGTGAACCCTGCCGCGGGGAGCTGCCGCTGCCCGTGCACAAGTTGGGGTACTAGGGTACCCCTACCTTAGTACACCGACATGCTTTGATGCAATCTTATGAGGAAAAACTTGAACTAGAAGTTTCTATCCCTTGAAAGCTTTATGATGAGTGAGAACCTAATATTAAAATAAAAATTAAAGGCCATGAGTGCTTTGCTTTGTGTGATTTGGGTGCAAGTGTCTCCACTATCCCAAAAACTTTGTGTGATTTGCTAGGGTTCCATGAGCTTGATGATTGTTCTTTAAATTTGCATCTTGCGGATTCCACTATTAATAAACCTATGGGAAGGATTAATGATGTTCTTATTGTTGCCAATAGGAATTATGTGCCCATAGATTTCATTGTTCTTGATATAGATTGCAACCCTTCATGTCCTATTATTCTTGGTAGACCTTTCCTTAGAACGATTGGTGCAATTATTGATATGAAGGAAGAAATATTAGATTCCAATTTACATTAAGGAAAGTCATGGAACACTTTCCTAGAAAGAAAATCAAATTGCCATATGAATCTATTATGAGAGCCACTTATGGATTGCCTTCCAAAGATGGCAATACCTAGATCTATCCATGTATCGTGCCTAGCTAGGGGCGTAAAACGATAGCTTGTTGGGAGGCAACCCAATTTTATATTTTTTGTTTTTGCTTCTGTTTAGGAATAAATATTGCATCTAGCTTCTTTTTAGATGTGGTTTTGTGTTTTGTTTAGTGTTTGTGCCAAGTAGAACCTTTGGGAAGACTTGTGTGAAGTTTATGTGATCTTGCTGTGAAAAACAGAATCGTTAGCGCTCGCTAGAATGGTCACCAGATTTTACTAGAGCGTGATATTTAGTTGATTCTTATTGCAGATGATTAATAGACAAATTCCTCACATTTACCAATTTAGTTTGAATTTTTTGGAGTTACAGAAGTATGCGAAACCTGCTTATTACTATAGACTCTTCTGTTTTTGACAGATTCTGTTTTTCGTGTGTTGTTTGCTTATTTCAATATATCTATGAGTAGTATTGGGAAGTATGAATCATAGATAAGTTGGAATACAGTAGGTATAACACCAATATAAACAAAGAATGAATTCATTGCAGTACCTTTGAGTGGTGGTTTGCTTTCTTATACTAACGGAGTTCACGAGATTTTTGTGTAAGTTTTGTGTTGTGAAGTTTTCAAATTTTCAGTATTGCTTTGATGGACTATGGAACAAATAGCAAGGGACTAAGCTTGGGGATGCCCAAGGCACGCCCAAGGTAAAATTCAAGGACAACCAAAAGCCTAAGCTTGGGGATGTCCCGGGAAGGCATCCCCTCTTTCGTCTTCATCCATCGGTAACTATACTCGGAGCTATATTTTTATTCACCACATGATATGTGTTTTACTTGGAGCGTCTTGTATAATTTGAGTATTTGCTTTTTAGTTTGCCACAATTATCCTTGCTGTACACACCTATTTGAGAAAGTTAACTATGGCCTAGGAATTGATAGAACACTCTGTGTGCTTCACTTATATCTTTTGAGTTGAATAGTTTTTGCTCTAGTGCTTCACTTATATCTTTTAGAGCACGGTGGTGATAATATTTTGAAGAAAATTTTGATCTCTCATGCTTCACTTATATCCTTTTGAGAGTCTATTAAAACAGCATGGTAATGTGCTTAGGCTATAAAGCTAGTCTTCACATGATAGATATCCAATATCAATGTAGTAAAAACTTTCACACTTAGTGCATTGAATATGATAAGAAGTTGGATGTTTGATAATTGTTTTGAGATATGAGGATAGTGATATTAGAGTCATGCTAGTGGAGTTATCATGAAATTGAGAAATGCTTGTGTTAAGGTTAGTGATTCTTGTAGCATGCACGTATGGTGAACCACTATGTGACGAAGTTAGAGCATGAGGTATTTGTAAAGTGTCAACCTTTGTGTGGAGGTCGGGGGCGCGCGATGGTTAACTCCTACCAACCTCCCCCCTAGTAGCATGTGTTGATTGCTTTGTTTTGATGACTCGTAGATTTTTTCAATAAGTATATGAGTTCTTTATGACTAATGTTGAGTCCATGGGTTATACGCACTTTCACCCTTCCACCATTGCTAGCCTCTCTTGTATCGCGCAACTTTCACCGGTACCATACACCCACTATATATCCTTCCTCAAAACAGCCACCATATATATTCCTCGAAACAGCCACCATACCTACCTATCATGGCATTTCCATAGCCATTACGAGATATATTGCCATGCAACTTTCCACTGTTCAGTTCATATGACACGCTTCATATTATCATATTGCCATGCATGATCATGTAGTTGACATCGTATTTGTGGCAAAGCCGCCATGCATAATTTTTCATACATGTCACTCTTGATTCATTGCACATCCTGGTACACCGCCGGAGGCATTCATATAGAGTCATACTTCGTTCTAGTATCGAGTTGTCATATCGAGTTGTAATGAAAGTGTGATGATCATCATTATTAGAGCATTGTCCCATGTGAGGAAAGGCTAAATCAATAAAGCCCCTCCAAAAAAAGGCCAAAGAAAAAAGGCCCAAAAAAGGGGGAAAATAAAAAGAAAAGAAAAAGGGACAATTGCTACTATATTTTTCCACACTTGTGCTTCAAAGTAGCACCATGTTCTTCATGATAGAGAGTGTCATGTTTAGTCACTTTCATATATTAGTGGGAATTTTCATTATAGAACTTGGCTTGTATATTCCAACGATGGGCTTCCTCAAATACCCTAGGTCTTCATGAGCAAGCAAGTTGGATGCATACCCACTAGTTTCTTTTGTTGAGCTTTCATACATTTTTAGCTCTAGTGCATCCGTTGCATGGAATCCCTACTCACTCACATTGATATCTATTTTTGGGCATCTCCATAGCCCGTTGATACGCCGAATCGATGTGAGACTATCTCCCTTCTTTTTGTCTTCTCCACAACCACCTCTCTATTCCACCCATAGTGCTATGTCCATGGCTCACGCTCATGTATTGCGTGAAAGTTGAAAGGTTTGAAAGAATAGAGTATGAAAACAAGTGCTTGGCTGAAATCGGGGTTGTGCATGATATGAATATTTTGTGTGATGAAGAGGGAGCATAGCCAGACTATATGATTTTGTAGGGATAACTTCCTTTAGTCATAATATTTTGAGAAGACATGATTGCTTTGTTAGTATGCTTGAAGTATTATTATTTCTTATGTCAATATATACTTTTGTCTTGAATCTTTTAGATCTGAACATTCATGCCACAATTAAGAGTATTACATTGAAAAACTATGTTGGTTAGCATTCCACATCAAAAATTCTGTTTTTATCATTTACCTACTCGAGAACGAGCAGGAATTAAGCTTGGGGATGCTTGATATGTCTCCAACGTATCTATAATTTTTTATTGTTCCATGCTATTATTTGTGATGTTTTGGATGTTTAATGGGCTCTGTCATACACTTTTATATTATTTTTGGGACTAACCTACTAACCCAAAGGCCCAGTCCATATTGCTGTTTTTGCCTGTTTCAGGGTTTTACAGAAAAGGATTATCAAACGGAGTCCAAAAGGAATGAAACCTTCGGGAGAGATATTTTTGGAGAAAATCGTGCATGGGAGACTTGAGAACCACGTAGTAGAGCACACGTGGCGCCCACGAGGGTGGGGGCGCCCCCCCCCCCTATAGGGCACGCCCCCTGCCTCGTGGGCCCCACATTTGGCCCCCGGTGCCCTCCTTCCTCCTATATATACCTACGTACCCCGAAACCATCAGAACAACAGAGAAAACCCTAGTTCCACTGCCGTAACCTTCTGATCTTTGGGCCTGTCCCGGAGCTCCGCCGGAGGGGGGATCTACCACGGAGTGCTTCTACATCATCATCATCGCCTCACCATGAGTTGTGAGTAGTTTACCAGAGACCTTCGGGTCCATAGCTAGTATCTAGATGGCTTCTTCTCTCTCTTTGGATCTCAATACAAAGTTCTCCTCGGTCTTCGAGGAGATCTATTCGATGTAATCTCTTTTTGTGGTGTGTTTGTCGAGATCCGATGAATTGTGGGTTTATGATCAAGATTATCTATGAGAAATATTTGGTTCTTTTCTGAACTCTTTATGTATGATTATAATATCCTTGCAAGTCTCTTCGAATTATTGGTTTGGTTTGGCCTACTAGATCTATAGTTCTTGCAATGGGAGAAGTGCTTGGCTTTAGGTTCAATCTTGCGGTGTCCTTTCCCAGTGACAGTAGGGGCAGCAAGGCACATATTGTATTGTTGCCATCGAGGATATAAAGATGGGGTTTATATCACTAAGTTTGAGTTTATCCCTCTACATCATGTCATCTTGCTTAAGGCGTTACTATGTTCTTATGAACTCAATATACTAGATGCATGCTGGATAGCGGTCGATGTGTGGAGAATAGTAGTAGATGCAGAATCGTTTCAGTCTACTTGTCTCAGACATGATGCCTATATATAATGATCATGCCTAGATAGTCTCATAATTATTCGTTTTTCTATCAATTGCTCGACAGTAATTTGTTTACCCGCCATAGAATATCGCTATCATGAGAGAAGCCACTAGAGAACACTATGGCCTCCGGGTCTATTCTCAACATATCAATCTACAATCTACTTTACTTTTCCGCTTTTACTTTCTGTTCTTATAACCAAAAATACCAAAAATATCAAACTATCATCTCTAACGGATCTCACTTTCGTAAGTGACCGTAAAGGGATTGACAACCCCTTATTGCGTTGGCTGCGAAATTCTTATTTGTTTGTGCAGGTGCGAGGGACTCACGCGTGGTTTCCTACTGGATTGATACCTTGGTTCTCGAAAACTGAGGGAAATACTTATGCTACTGTGCTGCATCATCCTTTCCTCTTCGAGGGAATACAATGCAAGCTCGAGAAGTAGTAGGGTTCAACATTTAGTGGAGAGGTTATCATGGGCGTTGTTACACTAGGGGGTTGCATCTTAAAGGATCCTTGGCTATGGTGATCCGGGGATTGCAAGGCCCTTTGTAACACGTGCCATGGGGCATCAGCATGAACATGTGGGACAAAACCTCTATTATGTATTTGTTCCATCTGTTACCTTGTTGTTTTATTCTATCATTTTGTTCTTCCAAGTGGCTTCTCGACAAGTTGATGTACCATTAAGCTATGGAATTCATTCGTTCAGTTCTCTGTTTGAATGATATTGTGAAGATTATGTTGCAACATATCTATCCTTTGTTTTTTTTATTGTGGTATTCGAGTTGCTTTGATGTCAAATGTTGATTCCATACCTCTCCTAAGTGGTGTTCTCATATTTCTATGGGAGTGCTAGTCCTTCTTGATCATCGAGATTGTTATGTTAAATTTTCCCAACCGGCATTCTTCTCTTCAAGTTAACCTGATTCTTTCAATATGCGCATACCAATTCTTGTTTTTTCTCAACGGTGTCTATTTCATTCATCCCAAGTTGTCTTTGTTTTTCCCCACCCTCCCACCCTTTTCTTTATGGAGCCAGAATTATTAGTCTAGTATCCATTTTATTCATGTGAAGTTTCTTCATTCTTTTCCTTCAATGTTCTTATCCGATGATTCTTGTGAAGATGCTCAGGAGATACAAGTTTACCATTCTCCGTTCTCGTTTCTTCTCCGGTGGACTAAATCCAAGCTTTGGTGTTGATCATATCTGTTCCTCTTGTTTCACATGTTTTTCCCATGTTGGAATTTCTTATCCAAAGCTCAATTAGCTCTTCATCCCTGTCTATTCATATCCGGATTGTACAAGATATCTCAGAAGATTCACATTTCCATTCTTAATCCGTTCAAGATTTTTCGAGGTTTTTATTACCTCATCCATGTCATTTAATTCAACCGGTGCAATCTCTATTTCTACCAATCTTTTATGACGATGTTTCTTTTGAGTGGGCCCTAACCCACAGGTCTTTTCCAGGATCTTACCTGACTCCTCTAATTATCGGGCGTTATTACGAAATTATTTTCAAAGTGTGACATAAGTATGGATTCCATCAATCATATGCCTTCTCCCAGATCGCTTTGAAATTCTTTTCATCGTTGGTTTAACCTTCAAATTCTTTGTTCTGGAGTGTCTCGACAATTTTGGGTGGTGCCTCATCGTCATTCTCAGTTTGAAGACCGAAGAAGAATTTCTCCTAAATCATGGTCTTTTTCCTTCAAGATTCGTGGTTCTAGCTTCATGCCATCCTCAGAATTGTTTTCGATGGTGAGAATTCTTTTCATACCCATCTGAAGCATTTCATGAATTCTTCCCATTGTGATCCTCCGAAGGCCATCATTTCAGAAGATTTCTTCGTTCTCAGTTTTCAACTTCGTCCTCCAACTATTCTTAATTTATGCCTCTTTGTTCGTCTCCATATTCTTACGGTGGTTCATTCAAGATTACTCTTCCGTTGTTATCGTACCAATTCATTTGTCCTTTTCATAACCCTACCAGTGGTTCGTTGAAGATTTACCCAAGTTTGTGCGAGATCTCTCTTTAATTCTTTGCAACGAGAATAAGTAGTATGCCAAATCCATTGGTTGTCATCAATTTAAATTGGTGAAGGATACTCATAACATAATTCTTATTCTTGTTCCTTCCAAGTGTTTAATTCCTTCGTCTGGATTTCGTTCACGATATCAAATTATTGGTTGTTCATCTTTTCTTTCCGGAGTTCCAAACTCTCTCAATTATCTTGTCACGAAGCTCTATCTAAATCATCGCAGGCCTTGAATCATATTCTTTTCATCTTTCACTTCTCATCCTTTCATTACGGGGTTCTTCATGGTGGTTCATCAAGGATTTAATGCATTCTTCAAATGTTCTCCAATATTATTGTTGAAGGAGCTCAAGTATTCTTCTTCTTGCATTTTGAAGTGCAATTATTGCTCCCTTATCTTTTGAGGTGGTGTTATGTCATTCTTGACAATTTCCTTCATGTTTCATGATTCACAAGTTGTCAGGAATGAGATATTGTAAAATCATCATTTTCTCTTCGATTATGAGTTATTTCAACCCATAATAATTTCCTCGTTGGATTTAACTTGGGTTATAATTCACCTAAAGCTTTCCCTAAGAATTGTTGCTATTTATGGTGCTTATAAATGACCCAAATTCTTCATTTATCCTCTTGGTCAAAGAAGTTTTCATCTCTTCATTGATCTCTAGCAACAATTGGTTTCGTTAGTGGCCGGTTGTCACCTCAATTTTGAGATGCTTTCCATAAGCCCACATCAAACTGATTCTTTTCGTTGTTGAATTTCCAACAACTCTGTTCAATCCATCTTTGTAACAATGCTCTTTCAAATTCAGTTGTGGGAGAAGTTGTCATTTTCTTCTCCGTTCATTTCTTTCATTATCTATATTCTATTCTTTCTCCCGGAGGCATTGTGATGTTGCTCTCTTTGACCATCATCTCGTTTTGTTAAGATCTTATTCTTCCCTTGCTTGTCCATTTAACAGGAGTGTTGTGTCCTCCATTCGAGTTCTCTCATCTTATCAAGTTTTAACTCTCTTTTAACCAGAGTGTTGTCTGAAATCTTTCGTACCCCTTGTGCCATTCTTTCAATTGTTTCGGAGGTAGTGTGTTGTTGATTTCATCAACTATCATCCCAACTTCGCAAGTTCATGTTCATTCCTTCCATTTTCAGAGGGAGTGGTGTCCGAATTCTTTCGTTCTTATTCCTTCTCTAGCTTTATTTAACCGCAGTGGTTTAAATTCTTCCATGATCCGTGAGCTCGTGTTTCATGCCTTTCAACCTACAAGGTTCCCGTAATGTACCTTGTTCCTCTTTTCTAACGGAGTGTTTTCATCTTCGTTCATCTCCGTTGTATTCTTCTTTCAATTTGGTCAACCTCTCAAGTTCGTGGTTTCACTCGTTTGTCAAAGAAGCAACTTTGGTTTACCTCTTCCTTTTCCTCTTCTATCCGGTGCCATCTCCAGGATCTCGGGTCGAGATCCTTTGTTAGTGTGGGAGAGTTGTGACGCCCCAAGACCGATGCTCAAGAAGACTTCCAAATGTTCCGGGTTTCACCGTGTGTTTCATTTGTGCTTGCTTTATTTATGGCTGCATTGCATCATGTCATCATGCCATAATGTCTTTAATTTTTAAAACTCAACTAAATAAATTTTTTGGATCTTCGATCCATTTAAATCGAGGGAAGAGTGACTTCTCTTTATAACATATCCTCCTAATATTTATGGAGATATTATAAAAATATTCCGTTAGTTTGGAATCATCAAACACACTTGCAAATATTCCCCATATTCTTTTCTACTTCAATTTTTGACTCTGTAACCTTCCTCGAAATTCTTTTCTCGTTTATCGAGGTTCCTCCAAAAATCTCAACATTTTTGGCCACACCAAACCTAGTCCCAATTCAAAAGCATTTGAATTGAATTCAAATGATTTTGAATTTAAATCTTGCATTCATGCCCACTCCTATTTTATTGGACCATGCACATTTTTGTGAGTCTAGCAAAATTAACCATATTCCAAAGTTCCTTCTCTAACCTTTCCTTTCTCTCTTTTCTTTCTTACTTTTTTCTGCTAATTGAATTAAGAGAGAAGAGAGGGAGAAGAGAGCCTAGCAGGCCAGATGCCTACCTGGGCCTCACTGACCCAACCATTTGCGGCCCACCTATAGCTAGGCCCAACCACCCCATCTTAACCCTAGCCCGATCCCCATCTTCCCCTCACGTTCCCTCACCACGCCGCACCCCTCGCTCGATCTCCACCTCCCTCGCTCGTCCCCTCCCCTCGTCGGCCCTCCTCTGCATCTGGACGCCGCGCCTCCCGCTCCCCTGTCTGCGCCGCCATCGCGCGCCCGTGGCGCCCGACCTCCTTCCGCGTTGCATCGCGCCTTGGCTGGCCCCATCTCCTCCTCCGTGCCGCCCTGTGCCGCAGCCCCTCAAGCTCGCTGCCTCCCCGCCGGCGTGCACCTGCAGCCAGCGCCGTGCCAGCGACCGCCGCCGTCCTTCTCCACCAGCCCCTCGCCTTCCCCCGCTCATCCTCCGCGTCCACGCCTCCGCCGGAGAGCCTGCCTTGCCCTCCTGCTTCTCCCCCCGTGCGAGAGATGCCCAGCACCCGCCTCCGCCTTCGATCCTTGCCGCGCCGCCGTCTTTCCCTCTCGCCGACCACCAGCACCTCCCCGAGCCCCCAAGCGCCGCCTACCTCTCTGCTTCGAGCGCCGCCACCCGACGCCCCTGGTTCCTTCCCTCGTCGCCCTTGCTACTGTTGCTCTGCTCCGGCCGCCACTCCTTCACCGACGGCAATAGCCAAGGCCACCACAAGCCTCCCTGGACCAACGCCATGGTACCATCGAGCCCTACACCAGCAGCGCCATGGTCCTGCCTCCACCATCATCTACCTCCCTTTGTTGACCAACAAGATCCGAGGCCTTTTCGTGTTGCTTCGTTTTGGATGCGCCAAGTCCCTCTACAAAACATGTACAACTACCGTCGCCTTGGAATCGCCAAGTACCACGACGCCCGGAGCCCTCGGAACCGTCAAGTTCGTCTACGTGCGTGTACCACTACCGTCGTAAGAACGAGACCTCAAGTACCTCGACGACCGCTATTTTTGAAGACCGCCAAGTACCACGACGAGAGAGTACAACTACCGTCGCCGTGAACGACTACTTCCACTACCGGACCACGAGTACCACTACGTCCCTCGACGACCAATGAACGTCTACGATACGTGTACAACTACACCGCTCGAACTCGAACCCCTCTGAAATGGCACAATTCAAAGGTATACCCCGAGTCGAATGCCGATGTGGTGAACGAATGAATTTGTGTTGTATGAGATGCAACCCTTGTTTGCACCGTGCCCGAATCGTTGCTTGTGATGCCCTCGTTTGCCTTGCCACAGGCCCATGGGAACCCGGTTACCGGGATCACCCCACTTATCTCTTGCATGACTCGCACACGCCCCATTTCTTTTGCGCTGGCATCTCAACGAGTTATCGGAACCGATTTGTTGCTGTGGCACCATTTTGGTTATCCCCGCTGTGGCACCCTTTCTTTCCACCACGGTGACGAAGTACTCCATATCTTGCTCATGTCAACTTTTAATAAAAAATTGCATAAAACTTGCATTTGTCATCCGCATCATGATAACAACATTTAAAATGTTTAAATTGTGTTTCCTTAGAATTGCTAAATATGACATGGGGATTTTTCGGAATTGTTGTTGATATTTCCGACCTAATTTAAAATGCCTAGATAGTGTACTTTGCTCATGCTTCACCTCTTGCCATGTTAAAGAATATTTAAACTTGTTGAGTTCATAATCGAGATCAAACTAAATAATCGAATGTGGCGTTTCATCAATATGCAACCCGTTGCATATTGAGCTCCACTTAACTTGTAGTTTTGTTTGTGCACTTTGCCATGCTTATTAAATCGGACATGCATCATACTTGTTTGTGCATCATATGCCATGTTTGAGCTTGTTTGTTTACCATGTCGTTTTCTTCTTTCTGGTATGCTTCTCTCGTTAGCTTTGGTTTCGCTCCGGAGTTGTGACGATTCGTTCAACTTCGCCCGTTTGTCTTCTTCATGGACTCGTTCTTCTTCCTTGCGGGATTCCAGGCAAGATGACATTTCCCCGGTATCACCTCTACCTTCGCTTTGCTAGTTGTCTCGCTCTATAGTTATGACTCGATGCCTATTCTTGTCTAGTCAGCCTCCTATGTTGCCATGAAACACTCTAACCGCCTTCCTAGCAAACCGTCGATTGGCTAAGTACGCTTTTGCTCAGCCACTCTTATAGCGTGTTAGTTGCAGGTGAAGTTGGAAGATTGCTCCATGTTTGGACTTCTTTATTGGGACAACACAATATATATCTTAATTAACTAATGCACATATATATTGGTAATGGGTGGAAGGCTTGGCCTTCTGTTTGGTGTTTTGTTTCACTCATGCCACCTTAGGACCCGATAAACCGGTCTTATGTTCTTTTTTTGCGTTCCTAACACGGTTGGGGTTTATGGGCCCCCCTCGATAATTTGCACTGCTTAAAACTTTTCCAGCAAGGCCCAACTTTGGTACTACATTTTCCTAACAACTAAAAATTGTCGAGGGAGTAATTAACCCGAGGATTTATTAATCAACCCCCGGGCCAGTGCTCGTTCTGAGTGTTGGTCCAACCTAGAGCACTGTGCGGGGCCGCCCCTTGGCAACTTGGGGTATTTTGGCACCTGTACGCCTCGCTCATCCGGTCGTGGCCTGAGACGAGATACGCGCGGCTACTATCAGGGTGTCGGCACACCGGGAGGTCTTGCTGGATTAGTTTTACCTTTGTCGAAATATCTTGAGCACGGGATTCCGAGAATACTCGGGTCTTCCCAACATGGAGTTGCGACTCCGCGGATCGTGAGCTTGTGATGGGCTAAGTTGGGACACCCCTGCGGGGTTGTGATCTTTCGAAAGCCGTGCCCGCGGTTATGTGGCAGATGGGAATTTGTTAATATCCGGTTGTAGATAACTTGACACTATATCCTTAAGAATACACTACCTGTGTGAGTATCCGTGATGGTCTCTTTTCGAAGGGATTTTTGGAAAGTGAACATGGTGGGGTTATGCATGAACGTGAGTAGTTAGGATCACTTATTGATCATCTTTGGCGACCGTTGGCACATATCCTCATCTCGCTTTGAATACGTAAGCTAGTTGCTTAGTGCTTGTTGCAGCCACTTTATTACCTCTCCACACCTAAAAGGCTTTATTAGTTTTGATATCCGAGAATGGGATTGTTGAGTCCTTGTGACTCACAGATTACAACACACATCATATGCAGGTACAACTGAGTACGACGCAGGAGATGGACAAGAACTTCACTGGGAGTTCGATGAAGAGCGTGGTCGTATGTATGTGACGTATCCCGACGACCAGTAGTGGTTCCTACTAGGGGCGATCAAGACTTGTGGTTGTGGTATCTTTTCTCGTTTGATTTCGTCCGTAGCCGGACTCTGTGTTATTTGGATGAATGTATGCCATTGTATTAATTGTGTGACATGGCGAGTGTAAGCCAACTATTTTACTCCTTCATCCCTGTTCATTACATGAGTTGAGCAAAGATACCACGCTTGCGATCATTCCAGAATGCGCTTATGTCTCTAACTCGTGCCTCGACGCGTAGGAGATATAGTCACTTCCTGGGCATTACAGGAAGGCAACAACAAGATTTGTGGAGATGGAGGCATAGAAAAAAGAGCGCTATGGCTTGGGGTAGTTAGTTGAGAGTAGTATGAGCTGAGATGATTTTTAAGGGGGTGAATGTGGCAGTAAGTTGTTGAGACTTCGGATATGTGCCGGTAGAGAAAAGAAATCCAGCTAAGAGTAGTCTTAGAGATACTTTTATATATGTACTCCCTCTGTCCCATAATATAATATCTTATTACATCCAATATACTCACATATTGAATGTAATAACATCTTATATTATTGGACACATACTGGATGTAATTTGATCTTATATTACGGGATGGAACGAGTATGTATGAAGTGGTGGAGCTTAGAGAGGTCGAGAATGGGCCATGCCCCCCAACAAAAGATATTTCTTTATATTAACACCTCATATTTAATATTATTTCTGTCAAATTTGACATAATACACCAGATTAGCCCCCTCTCAAATCATTCATACTTTTGTGTTTTATTACCAATTAACTCCAAATGGCAGCAGCTATAATAATACCAAATTGATCTATTTGTTTTGAATAACTTAGGGGCAAGGATAGCTACATGTATATATTACTCAATGGTTGAACTGAAGTTCAATGTTACAAGAATTACAAGGAGGTGACGTTGCACGAGGAGAGGTAGTGAAGCCAAGACATACCATGTGCCGTTTTACTAGGTTTTGTAAACTTATGAGTCCAAAGTGTGAAATCACCTACAGTGTGTTTCTAATAATAAGTTGAGTAGGATAGGACACATTATGAAAAAAACGTTGCATGAGTGCCTTATCGTCTATAGGATAGCAAGGGTGGTGGTGGATCTAATGAATGGTCAAGTACATAAGGAGCATCAAATGTCCCAAAGAAGGTGAGTCGGGTCCATCAGTGGCAACCCTACTTGTACCATTTTTCTTGAGACTGATGGCAAAGGATGAAGAGGTGTAGGGCATATTCAATAAGAGCACTGCAACATGGATATGGACTATTAGATCTGATATGCTTGAGGTGAAGGTTGGCCTTGGTATTTATCTTGTCATGGAAGAGCATATGAAATATAATTTGGATCCACAAAATTTTCCTTGTTTGGGCTTTGGTAGACCATATGAAATCACCTTGTTTGGGGCTTTGGCAGATCATTTGAAATCATATTTGCATCCACATAATCTTCCTCCAGGAGTTGGGCGCAAGCTTTTGTGGTGAATAAGTCGAGCCCATTGTTGAAATCTCAACTCAGACGGGCCATCAAGGAGAAAATCATGCAACCGAGAGAGCAAGCCATCCAACTCCAAATTACCGACATGAGTTTTGTGATTCCACCGGTAAGTAAGTAAGTCATTTTGCAAGACATGTTAGACTAGTGCCGAGGAGTTTGCCCTATGAGAACAAAAGGGGTCAGTAATCTGTAGGGCTAGAGGGTAGCTAGTGAGGCAGGTGTCGGACAAGAAGAATGTGGCATTGACATCATTCGTGACGACGAAGGAACTTTCTTTAGCGTGGGAACATGCACCCTAACAATTTTCTAGAGCAAGAATGTATGGTTGTTGAAGTTTGGTAGGCATATGGGATGTTATGATGAAAACCAGCTTACCCAAGGAGTCTTTGGAAAACATACGAGCTTGACAACAAATGTCATAGGTATGCAATTGTTTTGAACATCCAAGTTTGTAATAGTTGAACCGCTATTTATTTTGGTTTGCAAACATTTTTCAGGCAATAAGCCCTTTGCCTTCAGTGTTTCCTCTGAAACTCACGGGAGGGGGGAGGTGAAGGTAGTGAAGCAAAGCCCACAAAAACATTTGTCACGCCCATGGGAGTACATGCGAGTGAAGATGCACATGTGCATCACCAAGTGATCCCAACTACTAGGCGGACCACAACGCCCAATTTACAGCATTTTTTGCAGAAGAAACTTTAGATTTATTCACAATTAATCAAGGGAGTACAAAGAACACCATAGGCAACAAAAATTACAATCGGGTCCGTGGATCACTTAGCGATGATTACAAGCAATAGAGGAAAGTCGAAGTTGCGGTGCCGTCATCACTCTCCCTCATTAGAGCCGGTCAAACATTGTTGTAGTAAACACTCGGGAAGTCTTCGTTCTTAGACCCCAAAGAACCAGCGCACCGATGCAACAACCATCGCCAATGAAGAAATTTAACCTAACAAGAACGAGAGCGGGTCCCTCCCGCCGGCGGCGGGTGAGGTTCTAACCCACCTCCACGACCCAAAGGCCAAAACACCTAGTTTTAAGGCCTTGCCTACGTATTGAGCACTCTCATCCTCTCAAAAAATATAAGTATTGAGCAGTGCGAGAGACATTTGACATTAATCAGAAACTGAGTTGAACTCAACCTATTTCATGCGTGTTCTTGTTATCCTCCAAGTTTCCTCCACTTGTCACCAAATCTTGGATCTAGAACTACTCGATGCGGCGCCGTGAGTGAAGGATCATTACAACAATAATGTGGAGAACAAGCTGCCTCCTCTTTTGTTGGGTGGAACCCTTTATTTCCGTGTCCTGGTGATTTTCGGAAAGCCATGTCGAGGCATCTGTACATATCACGGTACACGACAGGCCCATGGACCGCTAAATGCCTAAATGGCTGTGATCATTTCCATTCGTCCTGTTAGATTAGGGACCAGAGGAGGGCAGTGCTCTTTGCCGTACATCCATGCAGTCCTCTTTAATCTTTGCTTGCGTTATAGTCTCTGGTATTGATCCAAAATATAGTACTCCCTCCGTTCGGAATTACTTGTCGCAGAAATGGATGTATGTAGACGTATTTTAGTTCTAGATGCATCCATTTCCGAGATAAGTAATTCCGAACGGAGGGAGTAGCTTGTAAGCTACAAAAGATCCACTTGACAGCTCGTCGCACATGCAAAACCTTCACCCTTATATATGTATGTACGTGGACATTAGTGCTCTGCACGGTTGCAAGCTGCTGGTCACCCAAGCTAGAAACCATGGTGGATGCCCCCGCTGCTCGTGAGAAGGTGGAGGAGGCGACCTCGCTGCCAGAAGAATGGCTCAACCTCGTCATTCTTTGCAAGGCATTCGTTTCCAAGGCCATGAACGGCCTGGGCACGCTGGCGACCATCTGGGCGACTGTTGTCCTGCTCGGTGGATTCGCGGTCATCATTAAAAGGCAGGACTTTTGGTACGTCACCATCATCGCTTTCGTCGAATCAATCGGGTATGTATACAAAATCTCGTCTCCTCCTCTCTATTTTAAATTATGCATCACAAAATCACCAAATATTTAGGCTGGCGGGTGGCAGCACGCTTAACTATTTTAGTGATAGAACATGTCGTTTGGAGGAGTTTTTTGTAGGGTGTTTATTGCTCGAAATATTTGCACATTTTCGGTTAATCTAATCCATAAGAAAATATTGATAGCTAAACATGTGAGCACGTATGTCGCATAGAACTGAATCACCTATGAACAAAACATATACGGTTAGCAAATGAACGAGCAAGTAGGGGGTGAACAAATCATACCCTACGGTAGGCCAGGCTAAGGCCGCAACAGATGCAACGGCTTCGGCCTCTTCTGTGGCCTTCTTGTTGGCGTTGTTGTCGTTGGCCATGGAGTTAGTGCAGGGGAAGTAGTCCAAGCAGAGGATGGAGACGGGAACGAATCGGGAGTAGCCGCACCGAGATGCTCCCCAAAAACCTTATCGTCCCTCTCCCGAGCAAGATCTCGAAGGACAGGGTTTCGGATGCACACAGTCATCGGGATGGGATCGCGGGATGCAGTAGAGTGAGAGGAATAGTAGAGGACGGCTAGGGTTGCACGAGGAGGGAGTGAGTGTGTTGGCTGCACTGGTCAACGCCTCCATATACAGGTCGTCGGGTAGATGGGCATGTGCTCGTCTCGGATAGCGGCACTTCCCTTAGCGACTCGTTAATTAATCCGGGATTAATTAACCATTCCTAATCGGAGAAAATAAAGCTCATAGATGTAAGCTCGGTTCATTCACGAGGCACCCAGGCAGGTGAAGGAGGAGCGTGTGTATACCACTCATCTTCTCACGCTCCGAATGGCATGTGGTACTAAATACTCCCTCCGTCCGGAAATACTTGTCGGAGGAATGGATATATCTAGACATATTTTAGTTTTAGATACATCCATTTTTATTCATTTCCGCGACAAGTAATTCCGGACGGAGGGAGTAGATTGGAAGGAATTTTCATATCAACGTATGCCATGTGCCAGATTTCATATGTTTATGCAAAATCACTAGTTTTTTTTTTACGAAATCACTAGTTAAAGAGTAACTCTCTTTGTAAAAAAAAGGAAAGAAACTCTTGCAAAGGTTACCCCCAACCCCTCTGGTGGTGGCAAGTGACGTGGTGCATGTGCGTGCATCATGGGAATTTGGTGGATTTGTCCATGCAAGAGTGATGAGAGGGTTGGTACTGCATTTTTTTTTTTTTTTGCTAGATCCGTTTCTTTAAATGAAATATCTCTTCAACCGGCCATCCAAATTACGAACCTTTTCATCATTGTTTTACTCGTCGTGAGCTTCAAAGCTAGTCCCTCCGTTCCCAAATATTTGTCTGTCTAGACATTTCAAATGGACTACACATATGGATGTATGTAGACATATTTTATAGTGTAGATTCACTCATTTTGCTTCGTATGTAGTCACTTGTTGAAATCTCTAGAAAGATAAATATTTAGGAACGGAGATAGTAGATCATACGTTGATAGGTTTCAACATACTCTTTTTTAGTGTAACTTGTGCTATATTGTAGTGAACTTGTATCCCAGTGATAAGTGATAGTGTAATTGCACTCCCGCTGTGTAGCGATTGTGTGTTCCTAATGTAGTGCACTCGTTGCTCCCGTGTAGTGCATTCCGTGCTCCAGCGTAGTGAACGCTCCCCACGCAGTGCACATGTGGTCCATGTACATAAGGCCAACCCCCGGGCTCGGCTAAGTGCAAATAAAATAAAGAAAGGGGAAGAGAGGGCGATGATCCGAAATCAATAATTGAGGAGTACTCGTTGCAAAGATCACCCCAAACCTTCATATTGCGATAAGTGGCGCTGTATGTGCGCCACTTGTCGCAACCTGGGCGTTTTTCTTTTTTCGTAGATCTGTTTATTCAAAATGTTTTATCTCTTAATCCGTGCGTCCAAATCTCGAACCGTTTTCACCGTTGAATTCCTCGCGTAGAGATCTTCAAAACTAGATCCCATGTTGATAGATTTTGACGAACTTTTTTTGACGAAAAAATACCGGACGAAAAACCGAACCGGGCGCACTGGTTTTTTCCTTTTCGAAAGAGGCACGCCCGTGCCTCTCACGAAATCACAACCGTGCCTCTAGCGGAAGCAAAACGTAACTCTCGCGGAAGAGAAAAAAAATGTGTTTTTTTCGTTTCCGAGGAGGTACGGCTATGACTCTCGTGAAAGCACAACCGTGCCTCTCGCGGAAGCAAAACCGTGACTCTCGCGAAAGAAAAAACAGAAAACGCGATTTTTTTTTCCTTTCCGAGAGGCACGGCCGTGACTCTCGCGAAAGCACAACCGTGCCTCTCGCGAAAGCAAAACCGTGACTCTCGCGAAAGGAAAAAAAACAGAAAACACATTTTTTTTCGTTTTCGAGAGGCACGGCCATGACTCTCGCGAAAGCACAACCGTGCCTCTCGCGAAAGCAAAACCGTGAATCTTGCGAAAGGAAAAAAATCAAAAACGTGTTTTTTTTTCGTTTCCGAGAGGCACGACCGTGACTCTCGCGAAAGCACAACCGTACCTCTCGCGAAAGCAAAACCGTGACTCTCGCGAAAAAAGAACGTGTTTTTTTGCACAAAAAAATTGAATTTTTTTTATCGAAAAGATAAGGAAGACCGGTGGAAAACCAAAACGTCAAAAAAACCGGGAAAACCGTTAAATAAGCCGAAAACGCGTGCAAAAAAAAAAACAAAATTCGGAGGGAGCGCCCAGAGCACGACACATAGCGAATGACTAAGAGCGGGCCAAGTGGCGTTGATCGCTGCGAGGCTGCCGAAGAAGCGCTTGTTAACTAGTTGCTCCCGCGATGATCTCAACAAGGTAAGAATTTTTTTATTTTTTTTATTTTGGCGGGGAAACACGGTAAGAAAATTACAGAAGATGAATAAGAAGGGAGGACATGGGCTAGCTGGACGGCGAATCCTATTTGTTGCATAGGTCAGTGGATAACCACCAAACTTAAACCACCTAGCCGGGTCCCCTCTTTTCTGGGTCGGCCCACTTATTTACTTAGTGTTGTACGGGGTGAAGTAGAAGTGCGGTAGATGTTTTTGGCACACTCCCATGGAAAATCCTATTTGACGCTAACTGCGTCAAAATGTCGACCATTCTCTCACAGGGCGGTCCCTCCGAGCGCGAGTATTGGGCCGGCCAATTTTCCCACAGAGAGGCAGCCGGTTTTGGGAACCTTCCAGAAGGTTCCCTGAACCGTTTTTTTTTTATTTTGACACCAGTTTTTGTTTTTTGGTTTTCCTTTTTTACTGTTTCATTTCTTTTTCAGTTTTTCAGTTTCTTTTTATTTTCTTCTTCTTTTTCTGTTTTTGGTTTCTTTTGAAAATTGTTTGGAAAATTCAAAAATTGTTCGTGTTTCTAAAAAATGTTCGCATTTCAAAAAAAATGTTTGGGCATTTAAGAAAATGTTCTTGTATTAAAACGATGTTTTGGGATTTTTATGTTAAATTTTTTTTAAAAAAAATCAAAAATGTTACTGTTTTCAAAAGTTTTTCCCGTTACACAAAAAAGTTCAAAACTTTTGAAATGCAGAAAATGAACCAGATTTCAATTTTTTATTCACATATTCAAAAAATGTATGCGCTTCCAAATTTGTTCGGGCTTTTTTAAAATTGTTCTCCGTTTCAAAATTTGTTCTCTAAATTAAAAAATGTTTGTGCTTTAATAAATTGTTCGCTGCCAAATTTGTTCAGAATTTTTCAAAATTGTTCTCGATTCGAAATTTGTTCTCAAGATTCAAAAAATGTTCGTGCTTCAAAAAAAGTTCGCGCTTCCAAATTTGTTCTCTAAATTAAAAAATGTTTGTGCTTTAATAAATTGTTCGCTGCCAAATTTGTTCAGAATTTTTCAAAATTGTTCTCGATTCGAAATTTGTTCTCAAGATTCAAAAAATGTTCGTGCTTCAAAAAAAGTTCGCGCTTCCAAATTTGTTCTTAATATTGAAAAATCATTCGTGCTTTAAAAATTGTTCACAAATTCCAAAAATGTTCATGTTTTCGAAAAATCTTTGTGAAATTCAAAATTTGTTCGTTTTCATAAAATTTGTTCATATATTCAAAAAATGTTCATGTTTCAAAATTTGTTCACAAATTCAAAAAATTATCCGCATGTTTAATTTTTTCACTAATTCAAAAACTTGTTCCTGTTTCCGAAAGTTGTTCACATATTCCTAAAAAATACTGCAGTTTTGAAAATTTGTAATTGGATGAACTGGTTTTAATTTATGGAATTGGCTGAATTGGTTTTTACTTTTCGCCGCTGTAGCAGTTTATTTAAACTGCTGCTGCTGATCTTTCAAAGTAACTAGCCTGGTGCAGTGGCTATAGCAGCGCGTGCGGCTATGTAAGGTCGTAGATTCGAATCTTCACCACAGCACCTTCTTTTTTTGCGAATTTTTCATTCCTTGACGGACAACGAAAATGGTAAAGGATATTTTCAAACAATGTTAAGTCTTATACTTTCGTTAGTTCTTTTAATTTTTCGCTGTAGATTGGATCAATGAGCTCTTCCATCGTACTTCCATCGTACTAGTGGTTAGTAGCGAGAGAGCACCAGTACACAGTCCTGAATTCGATTCCCAACCGACGCGACCTACCTTTCTGCGATTTTTTTTCACTTGCTTTTTGCGGCGCACTGCAATGGGCCGGCCCAATCAACGCACCGCGAACGACATTCCTGTGCGAAAGCGCGGCAGTATAGGAGCTCTCCACTCCCATTCCAGTTTTTGCACGGGGTGAAGTAGAAGTGCAGTAGATGTTTTTTGGAACACTCCCATTCCAGTTTTGGGAAGGTTTTAGAGTCGACTAAATTTTTTTTTCCTTTTTTCTTTTAAGTTTTTTCTAGTTTTTAAAAATACAGGAAAACAAATCAAATACATAAATAATTTTTGGAATTACATTTTTCCAAAATCATGGAAAATTTAAATCCCAAAATATTTCACAATAGCATGCACGTTTTTTTGGATTTGGAACATATTTTCAGATTAATAAAGTATTTTTGAAATCCAAGAACTTGTTTTCAAATTCACAAACAATTTATGAAATCTAGGAACATTTTTTGAATTCAAAACTATTTTGTCAGTCATAAATAATTTTTGAATCCAAGCATATATTTCAAATTTGCAAACATTTTCTTGAGATTCGTAACACATTTTTAAAATTCACAAAACAATCTGAAATTCAGAAAAATAATCAAATTAATAAAAATTATAATTTCATTTTTTTGACATCTAGGAACATCTGTCAAATTCGTGAAGATTTTTTGGAATTTTGTAACATTTTTTAAAATTAATCTTTTTAAATCCCAAACATTCTTTTAAGAAGCAAAAGAACAAAAACAGAAAAGGAAACGTAAAAAAAACAAGGGGGGAATGCCCTGCATATGGGTCGGTCCAAAGCTCGTGCGTAGGTTGGGTAATAGGATGGGGGCCTAGTGGTGTCGCTTGGGCGACAACTCTGTGCATCTATGGTAAGCACGTTTGTTGTGTTAGTGTCCACACCGATCAAATTGGTCGTGATTCACGCAAGAGCAACACCCTCCTTGCAATTGTTGGCCTCATGTGGGTGTCGCCATCCTTTGGAGGAGAGGCATTCCCACCCTAGAGTTTCCACCTAGAGGAAGCCTCGGGTGCGAACAAGGATAACTTTGAGGTTTACTCAATCTGTAAATGGAAATTCTTTGCGAGCCATGTTCTTAGCAAACGATGAAACCGACTCAAGTGGGACGCCAATGTTGTCTACGAGCCAGGATAACGTTCTGGATCCTAGGAGTTTCTAGATGAATTGCACACCAAGATCTTGTCATCCCTACTTCTCGTGGTGGTTGCCAAGGACTTCAATCTTATTAGGTGGCTCGGCGGTAAGAGCAATCTAGAGTGGAAATCCATTTCGGCTCCCCAGAGCATGTGCTCCTGCATGCAAAAATAATTTTTAAATGTCAAAACACTCTCGATATTTTATTTGTTTATTCATAGTCACATCCAAATGCTACCCGTAAAGTTTTAAGCAAAAATGTTAAACATTTTGGTATGTGCAAAAAAAAACAATTGAACATCAAATGTTACCCCAAAATTTCACCTCAAATTTGGTTTCTTTGCCGACGAAAAACTACCACTCCATTTCGCATGAAAATTGCCTAGCATGCTTGCGACACTAACACAAACATCTAAAAAAATCTGATTAAAAAAAAACTTTTTCAGTTATTGTCACAAAACTTCTGCCCCGTAGAGTGTCAACACCGGCTTGATGTGAAGAATCATTGGTTGGATTGCTGACCTCATATTGCACGAGATTTGCCGTGGGGGAGGCACGAGGTTTTTTTTTTACCTGAAAATTATGCAGCTTGATCGCACGAGGTGTGTTCCAAAAAAGGCTTACACCCGCTTTTTATATATAACAAACCACTAGAGACACAAGATCAAACAATGGTTCACACTGCACACACACGCACAGATAGCACACAGACAAAGTTCAAGAGGGTTCTGCTGAGGGCACAACTCAACAAACCATTAATAAAATGAAAAGAAAGAGGGTAGCTCCGGCCTCTAAGAGGCTAATCCGGCTCGGGAGTTGGAGGAGCTAGAGGAGGGCCTTTGCGCGAAGATCTACAACGATGATGTCGATGGCGTTTTCGGTCCTATAGGCGGCTAAGCGGCCGCCAGAGCTGCAAATAGCCACACATTCTGAAAACCGCGTCAGTAACACATCGAAGGGGCACACATTGGATCACAAGTATATTATGGACCGTCAGCAGCGTCCAAGCTAGAACCCCAATACCCAGCAGGCACACTATCGAGAGGCCTAGATTTCCACGAGGAGGTCGGGGAAGTTGTTGCACCGACATCCACTGACCACCTCCCGGAAGCAACTCCAAAGAAATTGTGCGGACACACACGTAAATAAGATGTGATTTGAGTCCTCCGCCGTCCCACACAAGGGGCAGATCGCATCACCAGGGCCTTTCCTCTTGAGTACCTTCACTCCCGAAGGAACCCGACCTCGGATCCATTGCCACAGGAAGATCTAAATCTTAAAAGGTAGTCTAATCGCTTAGATATCAACCATAGGCTCTGGGCCGAGAGCAGCCATAATGGCCTGGTATAGCGATTTGGTGGAGAACCGACCTGAAGACTCCAGATGCCAGGAGATGCGATCGCTGGAGTGATCCACGTCAGGAGACTATAGAGTGATGCACTCAAGGAGTACCTTCCAGGCGGCAAGTTTTGAAGGCCCAAACGGCCATCAGAACGTGAGGCACCCTAAGTCAGTAAGGGCCACCTCGGCAGAGACCCTAGGCTCCACCGCGATGGAGAACAAGTCCGGGAATCGAGCGGCGATGGGGCAATCCCCAAACCACCTGTCGAACCAAAACAGGGTTGATGCGCCCGACCCAACCGTGATGGGGGGTCCCGATGCAGAGGACCGGAAGCAGTTGTATGATGGACTGCCAGAACTGTGAGCTGCCAGACCGCTAACAGAAGGCAAGCGGTTGACCTCGGAGATATTTGTTCTGGATGATGTCAAGCCAAAGTCCGCCCTCCCCATTTGCAATTCGCCACAACCATCGAGTCAGCAGGGCAATGTTCATGCATTTGGACGACATGATTCTTAGCTCGCCTTGGACACGTGGTTTGCAAATATCGGCCAGCGAACCATATGGTGTTTTTGCTTGTTGCCCTCTCCAGCCCAGAAGAATCTCGATACTTGGTAATCTCATGATGGAGGGTCTCATGGAGGCTATAGAAGTTCATGATGTACATGAGCGGGCTGGAAAGTGAGGAGTTGATGAGCACTGTCTAAGCCACCTTGGACAACCATCTGCCTTGCCAAGGTTTGAAACAGTGTTGGACCTTAGTCACAGTCGGTCGTTAGTCCGCCACGGAAAGCCGAGAGTCACTAATGGCTATCCCCAGGTAGGACGTAGGAAGGAACCCGACTAACAATTAAGCCGGTCAGCAATGCTCTGGCGCTTGGCTGGCGCTTGGCAGACGAGTATCACATAACCATCACTTCGCTCTTGTCGAAGTTGGTCGTGAGACCAGACATCTGTTGAAAGCAGAGAAGGAGGAATTCAAATTTGCGATGTTTGCGGCGACGCCTTCCACCATGATAATGGTGTCGTCGGCGTATTGCAGGAGGGAAACCCCCACCCCCTCCCACAAGGTGTGGAACCACACTGCGGATATGACCCGCAGCTAAGTGGGTGTTGGTCCCAAATGAATGAGAAGCCACTTTGCTTGCTTAGAGCTGAGTTGCGACTGGGGCCAGACTCTTCAACAAGATAGTGTCAGTCACAGTACAATGCACAAGCGTCGACACAACAACTAATGGAACACATCATCCATCTCAATCCACCCTCATTCACCACCTTCGTCCAAATATCAATAGCAAAATCACATACTTCGAAGAAATTTATTGAACAAATGATGCCCTAACAAATTCACCAACTAATTAGTTGTATTTAACTAATCAAACTAGATATACTGACATTCCACTGAATAATACTACACCACAAGTCCACAAACACACATTTATCAAAACAATTAACATTTCATTTAAAAATAACAACTGAACATCTAGAAATAATAACATTTCAGTTAAACCAACTACACCCTAGCCACAGTGGAGAGGAGCCTCCATGGTATGCCATTGTGGTCACTCTCATGGATGAGAGGACATCTTGTTCGGCAGAGGCCATGTCTAAACCGGCGAGTGTTATCCAACACGACTAGGAGATAGGGGGCGGGCGGCGGAGGAAGGTTCAACTAGGGTTTAGGATAGTCGGAGAGAATAATTGAAGAAAATGGTTAAGTATTTATGCTTACGGGCAGGCGCTTAGATAGTGGGGGATCAAGTTATCACCATCATTCAACTGACTGCATTATTATTATCGCTATCGGGGCAAGCTGAGATCAATGGCTTAACTATAGCCATTGTTTCAGAATAGCAACTGATATCGGTAAACCATGATCGCTATGAGATTTTAGCTGGACTCAATGGTGATGGTAAGCTCAAAACCCGGCGACAATAGCCCTATCAGTGTCAGGTCAAGCTGATGTGATATGTTGTAAGCGACGAGGGTTTCTGTGGTAGTTATATATAGATGTATTTGTAAGAGTGGCAACTGGCAACTCAACTCATGAGTTCACATTACAATGGATTGACAGGGTCCTGGGTGGTTACGAGGATCCCGCATACCAAATTTTCATACGCACACCAGAATTGCTGATAAAGGAAATGCAGAAGAAGGGGCAACTACCCAGTTTGTGGAGAAGAAGAATCCATCATCATCATCAACAACAACAACAACAATACCAGTCTAGAGGCACAAGAAGAAGCAGGCTGCAGGTTAGAAAACGCAAACATTTTAAGGAGCTGGCCATGTCCAAAGGATGCCTCGCAGTGGTCATCCTTGTGGTCATGCGGCTGCTCGAGATCGCCGCTGTTGCCATATGCATTGCCGTGTCCTTTGGGCGTCTCAAGAAGCAGGACTACGTGGACCCCAAGGACAAAGACGCGGCGGACCACCAGAACATCAGGCTGTCCCTGAACATCTTCTATGGGCTGGTGCTCGCCCAGAGCATCATCTTCCTCGTCATGCGGCTGAGCCCGGATTCGCTGTTAGGGTTCCGCGTCAGATTCAGGTACAAATTATTTGGGCCGACCGGCCGAGAAATAATGTACCGCTACCTGAGTGAAAACTACCTAGAGTTCATAACTGGGAATGTGCGCGCCACTTTCAAGATGAACCTCATCACCTTTGCCAAGAAGTTGGTGGTGTCTGACTCCACCGTGGATGACCAGTTGGTTGGGATCCAAGCCATGGACCGCATCCTCAGATCAGTAAAGTACAGCAGCCTGGCCCTCACGAAGCTTCGAGCATCTCTCGATGCTGACTCTTTGGGGAAGTTGGTCGGGGTGCTAGGCTTGGTTAGGACACCAGACGAGAAGGAAATGAGAGGCCATGCTGCAAGAGTAGTTCTCAAACTAGCTCCAGACATTCCGGTCGACACTTGTCCTCAAGCCATGTCTCTCATCTCTTCTTTCCTAGTCGAGACGGCAAGCAACATGGATGTGGATCTCGTCTGGTTTGGCTTGCGCATCCTAGACAAGCTCACAGATAACCAACAGAACTGTCGGCAGGCCAAGGACTACCTCAGTGATCTACTGCCCAAGATCATAGACCTCACCAACCTCAACCAGCATGGGCGTGGCAGCAGCATCTCCGACTCTTGGATTGAACAAGAGATTATTCCTCTGCTTGAAAGAGAAGAGGACATCCCTACCACTTCCATACAGATGATTGACCAACAGATTATTGTTGGCATGTCGCTCAAAATATTGAGCAAGCTGGTTGCCAAGCCTGGTGATGTTGGGCAGGACCTCAGGGAAAAGGCTTCAAAATATATGAACCTCCTAACCGACAGCGTGACAATCTTGGAGCACGTGGGAGCAGCAAGAGTCATAGCATGCTTAGCACTGAATGAGGATCAAAAGCAAGAGATTGGGGGATCACCTCAGATCATAAGGAAGCTCAAGGAGTGTCTTCTCTCCAAGGAGCCGCACGTAGATACCACCAAAGTGGCTGCCAAGTTATTGCTTCTTGAATACACTACCACGGATCAGCTGAGCCAGATTAAGTCGTCCATCGAGGAGAAGAATGTTCTGCTGCAAGACCCAAGCTTCTCTGTACCGACCACGGCCTTCATAGAAGCACTTGGCCTGGATCAAATTTTGCCACCATGGATGCAGAAGCAGCAGATTGCCGTGCAAGATCTTGATCTAGATGATCTACTTTCAGCAGAGCAGGAGAACCGCTGTGAGGCGGCTGCCAAAGCACTAGTTGTGCTAACTAGTGGGTGTGTGAAAAATGCCGCGGCCGTCCTAGAAGAGATCACTGACGATGAGATGAAGACAATAGTGGGGATGCTCTTCCAGGAGGACCAAGAGGAGAAAAGGAGGATGCAGGCCCTCTTACAGGAACGCAATCTTCACCCTGAAACATTGCGGGTAGTCAAGAAGATAATCTGTGCTGAGGGTGAAGGGCGCACAAGAAGCCTGCATGCAAAGCTCCTACAGAATCTGCGTGCCCATGGAGTGACAGCAAATTCTACTCATCACATACCAGTAATAGACGGAGCACTGCCAGAGGTAACTTTGTTTAATTAACTCTTGTTTTTCTCCTTTTCGTTACGCACAGCCTGTAATCTACATGCTCTGTCTCATTTTCGTGCCACAGACACCTTTTGTTTTCCTTGGACTGCAAATTTGCATATATGGAGTATTTCAGAGCAGTGATTCGACAAAAATAATATTTTCTTTTTGTTTGTAAAATGATCAGGTGCTGAAGGCCATAGTTGACGAGGTGGCCAAGTTGGAGCGTTCAGCATGTACCAGTGAAAATTTAGCTCATGTAAGAAAGCACATCTTTTGTACTTCACCTGTAGCTGGCTTGAATTACTGATTTTTTTTTCCTTCAAAATAACTTCTTCTTCTTTTGTTGCATATATTATGTATGTCCATAAAGAAGGATGGCCCTTGGGTTGAATCAGGAAAGGTGCTTGAGAGTTTTATAAGCCTCACATTCCAGATTTGCCAAGGCCTGGATGCATGTGGTTTTGCCAAAACACTGGAGGATGCCAATCTTACTCTGGACACATTACTCCCGAAGCTTAACAAAATACTAGAATTGTACAAGTATCCAACTAGCGATTTTCCTAGCATAAGGCGATCTATACTAGAACTCATGACCTGGATGGTACAAAAGAACAACAACTACAGAGAAATATTCCTACAATGTGGTGTGTATGAGCAGCTGAAAGAAGTGGCAAAGACTGCTGGAAGAGTTGAGAGATTTGAGCTGTTCCACTGCGGTGTTGGGGTTGGTGGTAAGGACATATCATGCATCCCTTCTCTTGTGAAGGAATTAAAGGAACAGCTTGAGCTCTGCCCCCATTTCGAACAAAGGTACTATTTCTCTTTTTTTCCATTACAAAATTGTTGATTAACATTTATGATCTTTCAGTACTATTTTTTCTCTAGTAGTATGATGTGCTGCAGTTGCCAAGATAGCTGCAATGACGCTAAGATGATTTCGTTGCATGTTCTTTTCAGATCACACTACTACGGAGCACGTGCAGACACCATAACTGTTTTGGTCGCCTAACTCTATCATTTCGTTGCTTTTGGCATGAAGCATGTCGACTGTGTCTATGGTTGTGCTTTTTATTTCAAGCAAGAGTGTCTTAAATGTATTTGTTTATTAAACTTCTGCTCATATCTAAGTGTGGTTGTGGTTTTTGGTCGGTACAAGTCTATTGGCATGAACAATTGGTGAGCAGTTTCTTTATTTATTTTTTCAAAAGTGTAATTTGTAATGAATTCACTGGTTTGTGGAAGCCTTTCAAAAAAGAAAAGACAAATGTTGTTTTTACCACTTCAGATGTTGCCCGCTTTGCTTTTGTGACTGATGAAATTTCACGAAATTACGAATAAAGGCATAGTTTGGAAATCTCGGATGAAGTTTCGAATTTTTATGGTCATATTCAAATTAAGGGATTTGGAATTCGAGAACAACATAAGATTTTTAGACATGGTAAGTATACGACCAAAAGAGCTAATGTAGCTAACTGGTTAATTGGATTCAGTAGCCGTGTTCAAATCCCGTCGATTCTATTCAATTCATACATTATTTAGTGATGGGTCCCATGGAAATGGGGCACATTTTACTTCATACAAAAAAGAGTTCAAACAGATTGGAGTAGTGTTGGGAACAGAACTGAAAAAAAAAAAAACAGTCGCAGAATTCTTTGACCGATAGCTGTTATCAACTACAGGAGCTGAGAAATCTACATTAGATGCATATATGAGCGATCACTAGTATAGTGTCTCTACGGCTCTACCTTGCTTACTGCTACTTTCGCTTGGTGGCTAACCCTGCTAATTAACGCCGGGATCTATAAACCAGCATTGCCACAAAGTAAGTACTACTACTGTACTAGAGACACTTCAGCTCTTACCCTAGCCGTCGGCAGCCGGCCGGCGAAGTCAACGAAGACGCTGTGGGTGACCTGGACCTCGTCGTCTTCTCCGAGCCTCCTAGGCCTCGTGGCGCCGTCCGCCGCGATGGAGCTGGGCGTCGATCCCCGTCCCGGCGGCGAGGGTTTCTCGTCAGGTTCCAGCCCAAGCCACCACGATTGACTGGACTCCTGCAGTCCACTCTGGCTGTAGCGGGCCGAAGTCCGTCACGTACGGGTCAGGTGGGCCGTTGCGGCCCAAACTCCCCAATGGTCGGTCACTTTCTTGGCATGCCAGCGAGCAAAGCGGTGCGTCCAGCTGCAGTCTTCAACTTTTTCTATACGCGTATTTGGGTTTTAGATGGACCATTTCGGCTTTTCTGTTTTTGCCAGGTTTTCTCTACGTTTTGAGCAAAAACAAAATTGCAAAGATCAATTCTGCTTCTCGGAGAAGAAAAGAAAATCATGCTTCCACAAGAAGCACATAAACAGTGCTTCTCAAAAAAAAAAAGAGATTTGCTTCCATGAGAAGCATAATTTTGTTTCTCAAAAAAAGAAAAAACGTGTACTTTCATGAGAAGCATAGTTTTGCTTCTCACGGAAGCACATATTTGCTCTAGTGACTTGTGCTTCTTGGGAATAAATGCTTCTAGAAGGAGGGGAAAATGAAAAACCGCAGACGTGCTTTCAGACTCTAGTTTTTTCTTCCCCTTTTTATTCATCTTTTTACCTTTGGTGGGTTTCCCTTTTTTACCGGAATTTTCTTTTGTTCTATTTTTTTCTTCTGAAAAAAAGTTCATTGAAATGTATTAACATGGGATCTAATTTCAAAGATCTCAACGTGAGAAATCCAATGGTGAAAACAGTTCGAGATTTGAACGTGTGGTTCAAGGTATAAAATGTTTTGAATAAAAGAATCTACGAAAAAAAGAAAAATACCCAGGTTGCGACTTGTCGGTGCCTAAGAAGGTGGGGTGACCTTTCCAATGGTACTCCTTAACTAGTGATTTCACTCCTTTTGTTTTGACTTTCAAAACAGAACAAACACGAACATGTAGTTCCCTAAAAATGTCTATAAAATGTAGTTCTCTAATAAAAAACGAACATGTAGGTGTAGTTTGAACAGTCAAAATTAAGATGTTTGATTTCTCCTTATTTTATTCAAAACAATCTTTCTTTTTCTTCCATCTGGTTTCGTCACACATGCTGAAAATGTTAGGTCAAATATGTAACTAGCAAGTGCTGGAAGAAGGCTATGGCCTGCATAGCTTTTTAGAGTCTGTTGGTCTTCAAACAAACACGCGAGTTCCATTTGATAACTCACAAGCAAAGCGCACATGTGCAAGCAAAAAAATAAATCAAATAGAGATAAATAACACGGGAGTTCCATTTCACGATTCAGTAGTTCAGCTCTTACCACTTTCAACCACTTTGCACAAGGGCAATAGCTAACCTATGCATAGGATAGGAGGTTCATGTTTGTCCTTAATGACTGCTATTGTAAGAAAATTTGTTCCAACACCCAAATGTCTCACTAAGCCCAATTTCAATGTGTTTGTGCAAGGGCTAATAGCTAAGTTGTGCACACTTTCAAGTTTCTAGGGAATAGTATTGAAGTGTATTCTTAATCCCACTTTCAAGTTTCAATCAATCTATGCCAGGGCCAGTATTTCTTAGTGACTTCTCTATATTGATTACAGGTTTCATTCTTTGAAGATTTATTTAATATTATGTTTCATGACATGTTAATTAGGAAGCAGGTACCTACTACAACTAATAATATATCAACTTTCTTGCTATGGTTATCCTACATGAGCTTCCACCCTTTGTGAATTCATAACTACCTTCACATTTTCATGATCCTACTAATGAGAGATATTGAATTTTTTTGTTATGGGAAACCTCACCCACGCATTAATTAGTGAATATTTATAAGTATTGTTGAACTGGCATTACTCACTATATCACGAAAATGAACCATTTAGCTCTCATGCATTTATTATTAAATTGGCAATTGATTGTTCACCTGCCCACAACCAGTGTTGTGTAGGTTGTTGAAATGATGCATACTAGGGAGAAGAGTTCAATCTAAAAAGAAGAAACAGAGGGCATGGTGACTAGATCCGAGAAACATGTGTCTCAAGAAATCAATGTTTCGTAACAAAGATTGAAGAAGGCGCAGCTTATAATACTCCTTCCGTCCCATAATATAAGAGTATTTTACACTAGTGTAGTGTCAAAAATGCTCTTATATTATGAAACGGATGGAGTAGTTATTATTCCAACTAGGAGGATGGTCTAGGCCTCTAGGGAATGATGAAACTAAAAATTTCCTGCATTCAAGGTTAGTTTTAATGTCCATTGGTTTCTTGATAGAACAAGCGAATAGTATATTGATTGACACATGACAGATAACCAAGAATTCTCCGCTTATGTCAAACTAATGATGCAAATTATCTACATGTAATTCGTAGTATCACATTAATCTGTTGAGATTGTCATATCTTATTAGGTGGTGTTTTCTCCAAGGGGAGGTAAGTTGCTTAACTTGTTTTGTTATGCATGTTGGCATCTCTTACACATTCACAATTTTATTGAAAAAAATGTGTAATTTGATGATGTGTTAAGGTGAAGCGAGGACGAGGGGCCTTTGGCTCTAGGATGGATGAACTTGGCCCATACCTTAAGGATTTATCACATTGTTGAGACAACAAATCTAGCTAATATATGTTTGGACGGAAAATGGGAACGCTGAGTACAAGGTCCGGGGAGATCACTATTTTGGAGATCCAAGAAATTGTAGAAAGGAGAGAAAAGATAAGAAATCTAAACATAGCTGTTGCCATCGCCGTCACAAAAGCAAGGGAGTAATGTCTCCTATTGTCGATCTAAAATATGTACATATTGTGGTTTGCTGACACATCTACATATAATTTTGTGTATGAATGTGTTTTTTTGGCATAGTGATCGCCTGGCTTGGAGGAACTTTGGGCACTTGTACCTATCCGACAAGAGGCCGCACAAAAATGATATGAGCAAGAAAAGAAGCCGCGTCATGAGAAAACTTACCATGAAGCACCAATTAAAATGTAACCTTCCATGTATGTAATGTATCAACTATCTTATATAACATTCCCACAAAAAATAAAAAACTATCTCATATAACAAAGGCCTATGTTTTACAATCGTCAATACCTTATCGTCTACCATGGTTTGATTGTGATATAAGATGTGCCGTTCAAAAAAATTGTCATCTTACACACAAATAACAATGACTAACATGTTCATCCATGCCAAATAGAAATAGACAATTCCTAGAAAATTGCAAGAAAGATGGCAACTTAACAAACAACCAATCAAACACTCAAATCTGCACGCAACTGTTTTTCTTAATATATTTAAGAACTTACCGCAAAGCACCAACAATGTGTGACATGTTCTCACGCGCAGCGTGGATGGTTAATTCGTCTAGCCCCCAATGGGTGTGCCATAGCCAAGATGGACGTGCAACAACATTACAGTGAGCCACCAGCAGTGGCACAACTTGAGGCTGCTTGCTGAGTGGGTCACACTAACAAATTATACACAACACTTGACTTTTCAGGCACAATTTCCTGTCATCCTTCCATAGCTTTTTCAGGGCTGGCAGGGCCAAGATCTAGTTTGGCACCAACGTAGCTCCGTCCCTGCCATCCAGTACCTCTCTTCACCTTGAAGATCATATTGTTTTGCATCAAGCAAGACCATATCGATAAAAAGGAAACAATGCAACCGCAATGAACATCACGGGCATATTATTTCAACACAGCCCATTTAAAAGCGCACAACGAGCCGGTCGTAATACACCAACTACCCACTACCCAGTGTTCCAGTTTCATCAATGAAAAAGCGTTCCCTCTCGTTAGGGTTTTGGTCCTCCCGGAGGCGATTCTACGCCGCCGTCGAGATCGTCTCTCCCTACCCCCACGCTCCTTCCCCTGATCCGCGCTGGCGGGCCCCGGGATTGTGGAGGAACTAGGGCTGCTACTACAAGGTCCGATCTTTCTGAAATCGGGCTAGGGATCGAGATGTCTTCGGGCGGGGCTCCAGAACCGGCAGCTTCAGATCATGGGGATGCGGATGAGGTAGAGAAGATGATGAAAGAATTGGGATTGAGGGAGGAGGATCTGGATGACGTTGTGTTCGACGAGAAGGAAGCACCACCAGAGGCTGTCAGATGGATTGCGCTGGCTAGGGTTCACTCAAACAAGACCTATAGCCAGTTTTGGTTCTTCAAGAATATGAGGGTTGCTTGGGACCTGGAGCAAGAGGCGAAATTCAAACCCCTGGAAGACAATCTGTACACTATCCAGTTCTCGTGTTTGGGAGATTGGGAACGGGTTACCCTAGATGGCCCGTGGCACTTTAGAGGAGACGTGGTGATCATCAAGCCTTATGATGGCCTCATAAAACCTTCGACAGTTCCGCTTGACTCTATAGAGATCTGGGTGCAGATACACGATGTGCCAGAGCTTTATGCTCATCTAGTCCCATCAATGGCGTCCAAGGTGGGGGAGGTGCTCTATGCAGAACCACAATCTCAAGATTTTGTTGGCAATTTTCATCGGGTGTGGGTCAGGATTGATGTCAATAAACCTCTCAAGAACGCTGTCTCAATGATCCGCGATGGAAAGCGCCAGATCTACCGCGTAAAGTATGAAAAGTTACCTGACTGGTGTGCCGTGTGCGGGATGCTAGGGCATCTATTCAAAGAACATGGGAACGGCGTCCACCCTCCGTCGGCGCTGGTTTTCAAAGAACTCCGTGCAACCTGGACGATAAGGACGGGCAGAGGCCCAGGCAATGGGAGAGGACGGCGAGGGGGCCGCCGGGGTGGCCAAAGCGGAGGCCGTGGTAGAAGCGACCGGGGCAGTCCAGAGGATGCTACTGGATATGGGGAGTTCGAGGACAATAGGGATTCTGATATGCAGGATGCAGAGAATAACAGGAAGAGAGTCTCAGCATTAGCACAGCAGTTTGCACCTCCAGCGTCAACGAGTTCAGAGCAAGCCAAGCATTTGGCTCTTCCTGCTCCTACTGCTCCAGCCAGCCCAGTGGCACTCAGGACCTGAAGCGCGCGAAGCTAATTGCGGAATCAGAGAAGAACAACTCGGTGAGGGCTGGTACATAGTTGAAAGGTGATCTGAATTTGGCGGGTCCGTTCGACGGGCGCCGCCGAGGCCAATGAGTACCTTTGTGTGGAACTGTCGCGGTGCGGGCAAAGTCGCGATGGTTAGAGAGCTTCGCGCTTTCGCGAGGCAATTTGCCCCTACCCTATTGTGTATTGTTGAGACACAAATTGATAGTGCTAGGGTAGAAGCTTTAGCTAGTACCTTGGGTTTTGATAATGCTTATGCGGTTAGTAGTCAAGGCCGCAGTGGTGGTATTGGTTTGTTTTGGAATAATTCAATTAAGGTGGAGATTCTGGGTTACTCGGTCTATCATCTGGATGCTAAGATCGAGGAGCAGAACCACGAAGAGTGGAGATTGACTTGCGTGTATGTGATGACCCTCAACCGTAAGGGATCTATTGCAGCGTTTTTGATAAGTAAGAGTGTCGAACCCAACGAGGAGCAGAAGGTATTGATAAGCGATTATGAGCAAGAAATTACTGCAAGCACTAAAAGATAACTTTTAGGGGTTTTCTCGGTATAAGCAACAGGAAAGTAAAAGCGAGTAATGTAAAGGTACTGAGAGTAACAAGTGGCCCAATCCTTTCTTAGCAAAGGAGAGGCCTAGCAACTGAACTTATAAAGACTAAAGCGTTCTTGAGGACACACGGGAGAGGTAGTCATGTGCTTTCGCCATATTCCGTATCGATACTATGTTATGTGTTGATAAGTGTTGAGTGGGTGGATCTATGCTAGTGCACTCTCTAGACTAAGATGAATGCACTCTTATGATTAAACACCTTGCAAGCATCCGCAAATACAAGATAGAATTTAAGGCAAAAGCCTAACCATAGCAATACGATCGAGGATCCATTATTCCCTTATGCAAAAGCGTGCGAACTGGGGTTCAGGTTTCTGTCACTCCGGCAACCCACCATAAGCATTCTTTATACACAATGTATTCTCCTAGGTCCTTAATAAGGCGAAGTGTTGGGTGTTCGACTCACACAACACCACTAGTAGAATGACAACACAACTTAAATATCTAACAACACATATTACTTCAACAGCATATGACTACTAACAACAAGACTTTCCCCATGTCCTCAAGAACTAAGTTAACTACTCACAAGACATAAAAGAGATCATGATCAGTGGGGATAAATATGTGATAAACAATCTGGACATAATAATATTTCTCCAACAAAACTCAATAGCATTCACCACAAAGTAGTAATCAACACCGATGGAGTAGAGAGGATAGATAGTACGAGTTACAACACGAGTTGCGATCGTAAGATGAGATTTGGATGAAGATGGAGATGGTGCTGGTGTTGGGGATGATGTTGATGATGATCTCGATGATGCCCGTGATGATGGTGATGACGATGGCGACGATCTCCCCTTCCGGGAGGTGATCTCCCCGGCGGAATCTGCCCGCCGGAGATGCCCTTTTCTTCTCTGTAGGTTTCCGCCTCGAAGCGGCGGCGGAACTCCGTAAAAAGTCTCGTGACTAGGGTTTTCGGAGAACGGAGAACATATATGCAAAAGGGGGCGACCAGAGGTGGGCCAGGGGCTCCAGGCGCCCCCCCGGCGTGGCCAGGGGGGGCGCGCCCCCAGGCCGCCTGGGCACCCTGTGGCCCCCCTCTGACTCCCCTTTTGCGTGTCTTCGTTATTCGTCTGAAAAATACCTCCCGTCAATTTTCAGGTAATTTGGAGGTGTTCTTCTTCAGCAACTCAGCATCCACTTTTTCCTGCTGAATCCTGTGTCTGCTGTTCCGGTATCGGGAAGTTGCAAACTGTGTAAAATAGACCAAAACAACATAAGAACATCATCATAACGTGAAATATATCAATGAATAAGGATAAATTATGATACAAAATAGTGATGCATTTTGGACGTATCAACACCCCCAAGCTTAGACCTCGCTTGTCCCCAAGCGAATATGAACTCGGTAAACCTGTCCACAAGTTTAGAGAGTGAAGTGTCGATAAATAGAATACGGACAAGAAGCATCATAGTCTCTTTACCAACTCAAATATCCTCAGCAGCAGCCAGCAATCTTCAACTCATAAGGCTCTTATGAAAGAGTGTTAACACTTATATTCGAAAGTAGGACTAAGGAAACTCATTATATCATGGCAAACATGTCCTTTGGTCAAAGAACAACAAATAATTTTAACTTTTGCTCTTATATTTTGATGGGATTAATTGAAGCTTTTTGAAATAACATGTTAATAAGCAAAAAGTGAAAGTGTTAACACAAAGGAAGATATTTGCCTTAGCTGGGCATGACAAACAACTTACTTATCAAATGATAATGTCAACAAGGATATGATATGACAAATCTTAATGCAGCTTTATATGAATGAATCCTTATCAACATCAAACATCTGCTCTCTTTGAGAAATAGAGGGAAGTAGGAATAACTGACTCAACTTAAAATTAAAAGATAGGCCCTGCTCTAGGGTAGTAGGGAAAACTCATGTGCTATCCTCAAATCAAACAGAATGGAAACAAGTTTTGAGAGGTGCATGATTTGTCAACGAATGCTAATAAATAACTCAGTTGCTTCTTGAACTGGACAAGTTTCGAGGAACGGCTCCCGTATGAGGACAATATCATCCTCTTATTCTCCTTTGTTTATCACTACCAAAGTTTTTTGATTTCTCATGAACAAAGCGTGAAGGAGGGTTTGTTTGTTATATTATTTTTAAGCCGGGCGCACTCCTTGCCAGTTCCTTCTCGTATTATGGGTTTGCACATTATACATGCAATCCCGGGGTGAAGCCTGTCCAACTCAAGAAGACTATGAATTAGCTATTACTTCCTCATGAGCTAAAACAGAGGCACAAAATAAAAGATTTTGAACATTTAAGGATAACACATAAATTATATACTTTAGGAGGTGGTAGTGGAGTACCACGAGTAGGTAGGTATGGTGGACTCATATGGAAGGTATTGGCTTAAGGGTATGGATGCACAAGCAGAATTCCGCTTAGTACAGAGTTAGGCTAGCAAAGGTTTTGAGAGAGCAGACAATTGATGATGACTAAGATGCAAAGCAATATAAAGCATGAACATTGAAATAAGCATAACACATCAAGTTGTCTTCCTTGTCAACATAACACTTCAAGCATAATAACATAAAGGTTTTGGCTATGTTGATACTTTAAGAAAATCATGCTTGTTGTTATGACCAAAGCTATGTTTGCCAAGATTAAATAAAGTTTCATAGCCATACCTGACATAAGGTCAATACTCCCCATAAGAATCATCATATAAGGTCGATTGCGTGAAGAGAATACCGTGTGCAGCAAAAGGAACCGATAAACTTCTCATTAATATTCCATCATAGACGACTCCACACTCATGGATACAATTCTTCATCAAAGGGGTGATAGACCTCAATGCACATACCTATCTCATATAATAACCTCCCTAGACATGATACGACTCTACTTGACTTCTAAAAGACAAAAAGTAAAGATAATGATACGGGGCACTCCCCCAAGCTTGGAACAAGCCAAGGGAATGCCATTACCCCAGGAGATTTCACTCATCATTCTTGTTGGCGTTGATCACGTAGTCCTTGGCGAAACGCTTCCATGGATATCTAGCTAGAGTCTCATATGAGAGGCTCGTCTCCTGAATCCTGCATTCAGCACCCAAACTCATGTGCATAAACCTTAGTTCATACTCACAGTTCTGGCGATGTAGATCATGAATTTGCCCTTGGAGTTCTATAATTCTGTCTTCAGACGCGGCGATTCTTTCCCACATCTCCTTCATCTCCTTCAGGAAGTAGTTCTTCAGCTCGTTGGTGATGTCAAAGTTAGCTTCGACACCACGCTCGGTCATCCTCTTGTACTCGAAGACTTCTTGCTCCACTTCTCCCAGCCTGGCCTGGACGCTCCCCTCTTTGATAGGTCCCTTCAGATCTTCTTGATGAAGGACGCCTTCCTTCATCTGAACAACCTGAAGGTGCTTCTTCACCTCAGCGAGGTAAGGGTTGATGACGTTGACGACGAACGTGTCCTTGGGGGAACTTGGAGAAGCCATGGCACCTAAATTTAGCTGAAAGATTTCTTGGCAGAAACAGATCGAAGAAAAAACACGCGAAATCGCAAGATACGTTGCCGGAACAATCCGGGCAAATATATAGGAAAAATTTATGCACAGAAAGGAAGGTAACGGACCAAGGCGGGGTCAGAGGCGGGCTCCCGGGTGTCCAGGCGGCCTACCGGCGCGGCCCAGGGAGGGGCGCGCCAGGGGGGCGCCTGGACTCCCTGGAGGTCGTCTCCGGCTCCACTTCGGTTCGGAATTTTACTAATTTTGCAGAAACTCGTAATACGGAACTTTTATGGCGGTCCGCGATGTTTCCTTACCGTACTACATACCTTTTCTTTATTCTGCTTCTGCTGGCGTCTGAAAAAGGGCTGCAACATGTTCTTCGTGGGTTGTTGTGTATATTATATTCACATCAACATCGACAGGGTCTCCTGCTATGTAATGTTTAAGTCTTTGCCCATTCACAACTTGAGGTTTGGTGCCTTCAAAATTATTAATCTTAATTGCACCAGACCGATAAACTTCTTCAATATGAAATGGTCCTTCCCACCTGGAAAGTAGTTTACCTGGGGAAACCTGAAACGGGATCTAAACAACAAAACTTTATCACCAACATTAAATTCACGTTTCAGAATCTTCCTATCATGCCACCTTTTTACCTTTTCCTTGAACATTTTAGCGCTCTCGTAAGCTTCACTCCTCCATTCATCTAGAGAAGTCAAGTTCATGAGACGCTTCTCACCAACTAATTTTGGGTCAGCGTTAAGCTCTCTAACAGCCCAGAAAGCTTTGTGCTCTAACTCTAATGGCAAATGGCAAGCCTTGCCATACACCATCTTATAGGGGGACATGCCCATGGGGTTTTTGTAAGCAGTTCTATATGCCCACAAAGCATCTCCTAACTTATTTGACCAGTCCTTTCTATTTCTGTTTACTGTTTTCTGCAAGATCAACTTAATCTCTCTATTGGTGAGCTCAACCTACCCACTAGTTTGAGGATGATATGGTGAAGCAATTCTATGATTAACATCGTATTTGGCCAAAGCTTTTCTAAAAGCTCCGTGCGTGAAGTGTGATCCTCCATCGGTCATGAGATACCTTGGTACACCAAACCTAGGAAAAATTACATCCTTAAGCATTTTCAAGGATGTCTTGTGATCAGCACTTTCAGTGGGGATTGCTTCAACCCACTTGGTCACATAATCAACAGCTACTAAAATGTGAGTGTACTTGTGCGAAGAAGGAAAAGGACCCATAAAATCAAAACCCCAACAATCGAAAGGTTCAATCACTAGTGAGTAATTCATAGGCATCTCATTCCTTCTACTAATGTTTCCAACTCTCTGACATTTATCACAAGCTAAAACATAATTTCTAGCATCTTTAAAGAGAGTAGGCCAATAAAAACCTGATTGAAGAACCTTATGTGCAGTCCTCTCACCGGCATGATGTCCTCCATAGGGACTATCATGACACCGTCTGAGAATGTCCTTCTGCTCATTTTCCGGAATGCATCTTCTCACTATCCCGTCGGGACCTTCTTTGAAAAGATGTGGGTCATCCCAAAAGTAGTGCCTCAAATCATGAAAGAACTTCTTCCTTTGCTGAAATGTTAAACCTGGAGGCAAATACTTTGCAACAATAAAATTAGCATAATCTTCATACCAAGGATCGGAAAGAGATTGTACTTTTACAACGGCAAGTTGCTCGTCTGGAAAACTATCGTTAACTGGGATGGGGTCGTGCGGTATATCTTCCATCCTTGAAAGATTGTCCGCCACCGGATTGTCTTCCCCCTTCCTATCAACAATCTGCAAATCAAGTTCTTGAAGAAGGAGTACCCATCTGATAAGCCTTGGCTTGGCATCCTTCTTTGTCATAAGATACTTAATGGCAGCATGATCAGTATGAATAATAACTTTGGAATCAACAATATACTGCCTAAACTTATCACAAGCAAAAACTACAGCTAAGAATTCCTTCTCAGTAGTAGCATAATTTCTTTGAGCACTATCAAGGGTTTTACTAGCATAATGTATAACATTCAATTTCTTATCAACTCTTTGTCCTAAAACAGCTCCAACAGCAAAATCACTTGCATCACACATAATTTCAAAAGGTAAATTCCAGTCAGGTGGTTGTACTATAGGAGCAGTTATTAAAGCTTTCTTAAGGACTTCAAAAGCTTCCTTACAGTTTTCATCAAATACAAAAGGAACATCCTTCTGGAGGAGATTAGTGAGGGGTCTCGAGGTTTTAGAAAAGTCTTTAATAAATCTTCTATAAAAACCTGCATGACCGAGAAAACTGCGAATACCTTTGATGTCCCTTGGATAGGGCATCCTCTCAATAGCTTCGATCTTGGCTTTGTCCACTTCAATTCCCCTTTCGGAAATCTTGTGACCAAGAACAATTCCTTCATTAACCATAAAGTGGCACTTTTCCCAGTTGAGTACCAAATTTGTCTCCTCGCATCTCTGCAAAACTTTATTAAGGTTGTGAAGACAATGGTCAAAAGAAGTTCCATAGACGGAGAAACCATCCATGAAGACTTCCATAATATCCCCGCAGAAACCATGAAAGATAGCAGACATACACCTTTGAAAAGTAGCAGGGGCATTACATAAACCAAAAGGCATACGTCTGTAAGCATAAGTACCAAAGGGACAAGTAAAAGTGGTCTTCTCTTGATCGGCAGTGTTAACATGAATTTGAGAGAAGCCAGAATAACCATCGAGATAACAAAAGTGGGTATTTTTGGATAACCTTTCAAGCATTTGGTCGATGAACGGCAACGGGTAGTGATCCTTCCTGGTTGCCTTGTTCAACTTCCTGTAATCAATACACATTCTATATCCAATAATAATTCTCTGAGGTATTAGTTCATTTTTATCATTAGGAACCACAGTCGTACCTCCTTTCTTAGGAACACAATGTACCGGACTTACCCACTTACTATCAGCTATAGGGTAGATAATACCTGCGGCTAGAAGCTTGAGAATCTCAGTTCTCACGACATCCATCATCTTCGGGTTCAACCGTCGTTGATGATCAACAACTGGTTTAGCATCAGGCTCAAGGTTGATAGTATGTTGACAGATAGATGGACTAATCCCCTTAAGGTCATCAAGGGTGTAGCCAATTGTGCCTCGGTGTTTACGAAGTACTTCCAATAATCGCTCTTCTTCATATCCTGAAAGGTTAGAATTGATAATAACATGATATACTTTCTTTTCATCTAAATAAGCATACTTGAGCGTATCGGGAAGAGGTTTAAGATCGAACACCGGGTCTTCTTTCGGTTTTGATAAAATTCCCAAAGGTTCAACCGGAAGGTTGTGCTTCAGGATAGCAGGCTGCCTCAAGAATATTTCATCTAGTTCATTTCTTTCCTGCATATGCAAATCATTCTCGTGGTCCTCCATGTATTGCTGCAAAGGATCATTAGGGGGAATAGCAATAGAGGCAATACTTTCAATAATTTTATCATCACTAGGTAAGTCAGTACCACGAGGCTGCTTAGAGAACTTAGAAAAATTAAATTCATATGGCTCACCATCGAATTCAACAGAAACTTTACCTTTCTTGCAATCTATTATAGCTCCACAAGTTCTAAGAAAAGGTCTACCAAAAATAATGGGACAAAAATTGTCCCTCTCTGAACCAAGTACTAGAAAGTCGGTAGGGTATTTTACCTTTCCACATAGGACTTCAACGTCCCTAACAATTCCGATAGGAGAGATAGTTGTTCTATTTGCAAGATGAATAGTAACATCAACTTCTTCAAGTTCACAAGGGGAAATCTCACCGATGATTTCTTCATAAAGTGAATAAGGAATAGCACTTGCACTCGATCCCAAATCGCATAGCCCATAATAATTGTGATCTCCTATTTTAACAGATACCACTGGAGTACCTGAAATTGGGCCTTTATTCTTGGCTGTGACAATGTTAGTGGAAACAACACAAAAATTTATATTGGAATCCAAAACATCATCAGTAGCAAGGTCTTTAATCAATGCAACTTGAGGATCGACCCTAATCTGGTCCTCAGGCTCATCAACTCTTCTCTCACTTTTATTTATTATGCCTGTCACAAGAGAGTGCTCCCTTATCCTCGTAGGAAAAGGAGGCTGTTCATATATAACTGCAGGCAAAATAGGGTCAGCAACAAAAATATCAATAGGTGGTTCTTTAAAAGGTGCATGGTGCTGGTCTCTCTTCTTTTTAAAAGAATCAACGTGAGAGGCAAAATTCTTACACAAATCAATCACTAGATGGGAATCAAGACCAATCTTAGAGCAAAAAGTATTGAAGTAATCAGTTTCCACATAGCTCTCAATATAATCATGTTCATAATTTATAGCGGGTTCAATACCTTTATCAATTTCCCAATCTTCGGTATTCCTCTGGATTCTTTCAAGGAGATCCCACCTTTCTTCCACACTCTTCTTCTGAAACACCCCACTAGAGGAGGCATCCAGCATCTCCTTATCCTGACGAGAAAGCCTGGCATAAAAATTTGTAAGTATAATTTCCTTGGGAAGCTTATGAATAGGGCATTTGAGCATTAGGGACTTCAATCTCCCCCAAGCTTGAGCAATGCTTTCTCCGTCACGAGACCTAAAGTTATAGATATAATTCCTATCTCGATGAATTTCATGAAGAGGATAAAACTTAGTATAAAAGAGAGATATAAGCTCCTGCCAGTCCAGCAAGTGTGAGTTATCGAGAAGCCCATACCAATCTGAAGCTTTATCTATAAGTGATACGACAAACAATTTCCTCATGACAAACTCCCTAGATACACCTGCAAGCTTAAATAATGAACATAGTCGTGACAAATATAGCAAGTGTTCACCAGGATGTCTGTCTCCTGCATAACGATTAGCCAAAACATAATCGATAATGCCAGCTGGTATTTTATAAGGCACAATTTCAGTAGGGGGAGGATCAACCACCACAGGTGTGGGGCGTCTTCCCGCAAGCAACGCTCCAATAATAGGGTTGTCCATAAGGACAAGGAGCAGCAGATAGCAAAAATAAAGACAGAATTAAAAAAAACTTTCTTACCAGTTTCACTTTACCAATAGCGCTACGCTCCCCGGCAACGGCGCCAGAAAACGGTACTTGATGACCCTCAACCGTAAGGGATCTATTGCAGCGTTTTCGATAAGTAAGAGTGTCGAACCCAACGAGGAGCAGAAGGTATTGATAAGCGATTCTGAGCAAGAAATTACTGCAAGCACTGAAAGATAACTTTTAGGGGTTTTCTCGGTATAAGCAACAGGAAAGTAAAAGCGAGTAATGTAAAGGTACTGAGAGTAACAAGTGGCCCAATCCTTTCTTAGCAAAGGAGAGGCCTAGCAACTGAACTTATAAAGACTAAAGCGTTCTTGAGGACACACGGGAGAGGTAGTCATGTGCTTTCGCCATATTCTGTATCGATACTATGTTATGTGTTGATAAGTGTTGAGTGGGTGGATCTATGCTAGTGCACTCTCTAGACTAAGATGAATGCACTCTTATGATTAAACACCTTGCAAGCATCCGCAAATACAAGATAGAATTTAAGGCAAAAGCCTAACCATAGCAATACGATCGAGGATCCATTATCCCCTTATGCAAAAGCGTGCGAACTGGGGTTCAGGTTTCTGTCACTCCGGCAACCCACCATAAGCATTCTTTATACACAATGTATTCTCCTAGGTCCTTAATAAGGCGAAGTGTTGGGTGTTCGACTCACACAACACCACTAGTAGAATGACAACACAACTTAAATATCTAACAACACATATTACTTCAACAGCATATGACTACTAACAACAAGACTTTCCCCATGTCCTCAAGAACTAAGGTAACTACTCACAAGACATAAAAGAGATCATGATCAGTGGGGATAAATATGTGATAAACAATCTTGACATAATAATATTTCTCCAACAAAACTCAATAGCATTCACCACAAAGTAGTAATCAACACCGATGGAGTAGAGAGGATAGATAGTACGAGTTACAACACGAGTTGCGATCGTAAGATGAGATTTGGATGAAGATGGAGATGGTGCTGGTGTTGGGGATGATGTTGATGATGATCTCGATGATGCCCGTGACGATGGTGATGACGATGGCGACGATCTCCCCTTCCGGGAGGTGATCTCCCCGGCGGAATCTGCCCGCCGGAGATGCCCTTTTCTTCTCTGTAGGTTTCCGCCTCGAAGCGGCGGCGGAACTCCGTAAAAAGTCCCGTGCCTAGGGTTTTCGGAGAACGGAGAACATATATGCAAAAGGGGGCGACCAGAGGTGGGCCAGGGGCTCCAGGCGCCCCCCCGGCGCGGCCGGGGGGGGGGGGCGCCCCCAGGCCGCCTGGGCACCCTGTGGCCCCCCTCTGATTCCCCTTTTGCGTGTCTTCGTTATTCGTCTGAAAAATACCTCCCGTCAATTTTCAGGTAATTTGGAGGTGTTCTTCTTCAGCAACTCAGCATCCACTTTTTCCTGCTGAATCCTGCGTCTGCTGTTCCGGTATCGGAAAGTTGCAAACTGTGTAAAATAGACCAAAACAACATAAGAACATCATCATAACGTGAAATATATCAATGAATAAGGATAAATTATGATACAAAATAGTGATGCATTTTGGACGTATCAGTATGGCGAGGCACAAACGCACTTGAGACATCAAACATGGACAGTTTTGAAAAACATGAGTACTTTGAGCACTTTGTCGTGGCTTTGCACGGGAAATTTTAATGAGGTTCTACGTCCGGAAGAACATGAGGGTGTAGGGCAGCGAAGCAATGTGCAAGTTCAAGCGTTCCGGGACACCATAGATATTTGCATGTTGCAAGACTTGGGCTTCAATGGAAATTTTTGGACCTTTGAGGAGAAGGTGTCGGGAGGAAGCTATACAAGATGCAGGCTAGATAGAGCTTTGGCAAATGCATCATGGATGAACAGATTCTCTCTAGCAACGGTCACACATCTGTCTTGCGCCACATCTGACCACTCACCTATTGTCATTGACTTTGAAAACGAGGTGCAAGCCCAGACGCAGAAATCTTTCAAATATGAACTGATGTGGGAATCGCATGAAGGACTTAGCCAAGTCCTAACAAGTGCTTGGGCAGCTGAACCTCCCTGCTTATCGGTTGATGAAATGAGACAAAAACTTCATAATATCTCCAAAGAGTTGGTGAAGTGGAGTAGAGACACATTTGGTAGCGTCAGAAAGGAAATAAAAAAGCTGAAAAAGAACCTAGAGGAGTTCTGTGGTGATCCATTGCGAGTGGCCCCCTCTCATGCGGAGCTGAAGATTAATGAGAGGCTCATCGAGCTATATCACCGAGAGGAAGTTACGTGGCGGCAGAGGGCAAGAGTGGAGTGGTTGTCGGCGGGCGACCGAAACACCAAATTCTTTTACCTCCGAGCTAGCATCCGTAGAAAGAAAAACATGATTAAGGCCCTGCAGAACTCCCTTGGAGTGATTGTGGATGACCCGGCTGAGCTTCGGGCTATGGTTAATGAGTTTTATCAGAGTTTGTATATCGCTGAATTGGTGCAGAACATGGATGTTGTACTTGATCACGTCCCTAGGAAGGTGACGGATGAGATGAATGCTTCCCTATGTGCACCTTATACAAAGGATGAGGTAAAAGTGGCTCTTTTCCAAATGTTCCCAACGAAAGCGCCGGGCCCCGACCGATTTCCTGCTCACTTTTACCAACGACATTGGGACATTTGCGGAGGGGAGGTAACAGAGATTGTCCTGAGAATATTACGTGGGGAGGACACCCCTGCATGCATAAATGACACTATTCTGGTCCTTATCCCCAAGGTAACTAATCCCACGCTCTTGTCTCAATACAGGCCAATAAGTCTATGCAATGTCCTTTATAAAATTGCATCCAAGGTGGTATCAAACAGATTGAAACTGATCCTTCCAGACATAATTTCAGAAGAGCAGTCAGCTTTCGTTCCGGGAAGACTTATAACAAATAATATTATCAGTGCATATGAGTGTCTGCATTTTATGAAACGTTCCAGGTCAAAATCAAACAGCTTTTGTGCTTTAAAACTAGACATGATGAAGGCCTATGATCGGGTGGAATGGTCATATTTAAAAGCCATTATGACTAAACTGGGATTTGCCGGAGCATGGATAGATACAGTCATGAGGATGGTATCTTCAGTTTCTTTCTCGGTTATGGTAAACGGGGAGAAGCTCGAATCTTTCAATCCTTCCAGAGGAATCCGACAGGGAGACCCAATCTCCCCCTACTTATTCTTGATTGCAGTAGAGGGCCTTTCGTGCCTCCTTAAATCCAGTTCGTCGTCATCATTCGCAGGTATTAAGGTGGCCCCAACGGCTCCCACCGTTAACCATCTTTTGTTTGCAGATGACAGCCTGTTGCTATTCAAGGCCAATGTAGAGGGTGCAGGAGTGGTGTCAAACCTGCTAGAAACCTATTGTGCAGCTTCGGGACAGAGGATTAATCATGAGAAGTCTTCAATATTTTTCAGTAAGAGGTGCCCCGAAAACATAAAGGATGCCATGAAAAATATCCTACATGTGCACAAGGAGTCGTTGAGTGAACGCTACCTGGGTATGCCAACTGACGTAGGCCACTCAAAAATGGTACGTTCAAATATTTGAGGGACCGTGTGGGAGAAGATCAAAGGTTGGATTGAGAAGCTTCTATCCTCGGCAGGCAAGGAAGTGCTAATCAAGTCGGTGGCTCAGGCAATACCAGTATATTCGATGTCATGTTTTCAATTACCAAGAGGCCTTTGTGAGAATATTATGTCTATCATCAGACAGTTCTGGTGGGGAAGCAAACATGGGAAGCGCAAGCCTAGCTGGGTTGCATGGGACATTATGACCAGACCAAAACACCTTGGCGGCCTAGGTTTTCGGGACTTGGAGATTTTCATTCTGTCATTGCTGGCTCGACAAGCCTGGAGGTTGCTTACGGGAGATTCCTCTTTGAGCTCACGGATTCTAAAGGCTGTCTACTTCCCAGGGGGTTCGATTCTTGATGCTGAGCTTGGGTCGCACCCCTCCCAGATTTGGCGTGCGATCCTGGATGGGCGGGATATTATGGCACAAGGGATTGTGAGGAGAATTGGTGATGGCACAACTACGGACATATGGAGGCACAGCTGGTTACCAAGAGATGGGTTTAAACGACCGATAACTGCACTTTCTCATGATCCACCCAGACTGGTCTCTGAGCTCATTGATAATACCTCGGCTACCTGGAAGGAAGAGGTGATCCGAGAGACTTTCACCAGGTTCAATGCAGACGAGATACTCAAAATCCCCTTGTGTACTCGCCAGGTAGATGATTTTTTGGCATGGCATGAGGAAGCGAGAGGTGCTTTCAGTGTACGGTCCGCTTATCGTATGGTTCTATGCACTAAACTTGAACGTGAGGCTTGGCTGAATGAAGATGAGGGCTCATCAACTGTGCATGGTGAGGCGGACAAGTGGAGCAATATATGGCATATTCAAGTTCCCTCAAAGCTCAGAATGTTTGTGTGGAGGTTGGCGCGAAGATCAATGCCGACTGTCGACTTGTTGAAGCACCAGAACATGGCCACTGAGGACAACTGCTCTTTGTGTGGGGCAATTGATTCGTGGAGACATGCCCTTCTCACGTGCCCGATGTCGAGCAGTGTCTGGGCTTTAGCGCCGGAGGAGCTGGTTCATCATCTAGTGGACAGACAAGAAGAGAATCCCAAAGACTGGCTATTCGCGCTAAGTGAAATAATGAGCAGAGATATGTTTGCACATATGATAGTCATCTTGTGGGCTATATGGAGGGCTCGGAGGAAAGCGGTCTATGAAGATATTTTCCAATCGCCACATGCCATATATGGTTTCATAACGAGCTATCTTCAAGATATTAACTTGATCAACATGAAGGAGGTTCGGCACAGAGTTCAGAGTGTAAACAGGCCATCGCAATGGCAGCCTCCAGCCGCTACTTGTGTCAAGATTAATGTTGATGCTGCTGCTCCGAGGCATGCTAGATATGGGACGGTCGGGGATTTATGCAGAAGCTCAGAAGGTACGTTTCTGGGAGCATCAGTACTAGTGGTGAGGCACGTTACCGACTCACGGATTCTTGAAGCCATCGCAATAAGGGAAGGTTTAGCGCTAGCCGAAGATCTCTACCAGAGGCGAGTTCATGTTGCTTCGGACTGCAAGAATGTGATGGAGGATCTGAAGAAGGAGAATGCATCATCATATGGAGCGATTGTGCATGAAATTATAAACTACTCTTTAGCTTTTGATTTTTGTAATTTTAGTCATGAGTTTAGGAGCTCAAATTTTGAAGCTCGCAATCTAGCGAAGCACGCTTTGTCGCTCGGGATTGGCCGCCATGTGTGGTTGGGCCAACCAGGGGATCTTACTTTCGTCCCTGTAAACATTGTGACGATTTAATAAAAGCTTCCTGAGGTTGCCTAAAAAAATCAATGAAAAAGAAAAAAGAGGAGAAGAAACTCATCATGCTTTTCCCCTTCATCAAAAAAGAAAAGTCTTCCAGACGGACAGAAGACACCGAGGATAGATAGACCCGCCACGCCATTTCCCCCAATTGTTTATTATCCAGCGCGCCGGCCCCGTCACCGGTGGCGGCCCACCCCCGTCCCGCCGCGTCGCCCAATAGCCACCGCCCACCCAACCAAATCACCACCGCCCGACCGCCGACGTGTTCCGCGGCCGACCTCACCGCGCAACCTCCCCTTCCCCGACTCGCCGTCCTCCTCCCGTCCACCAACCAACCTCCCCCCCCTACTAAACCCGCCCCACCGCCGGACATGCTCCTCCTCAGATCCCACCACCTCCTCCTCCCCCACGCCGCCCGCCTCCTCGCCCGCCGCGCGCCGCCCCTGCCCCGCACCGCCGCCGCCGCCGCCCGCCTCCGCCCGCTCCGGATGTCGGCCTCCAACCACTCCAGCTCCCCCTCCGCCCCCTCGCCACCCCCGGCCCCCGCGGTGAGTCCGATGCGTCTTCCTCATCCTCACATGCCGTCCTTATCTAACCGTGCCGCGCTTAAGCGCCCGGCTGCCGGCTGCCGGCGTCGATGGTGTCAGAGCTGAGATGCCGGGGCCGTACAATAGTTGCCGTGGATGGATGGAACCACCTAGTGCGTTGACTTAGCAACTGGCCGATGGGTAGGGATCCCTGCCTGCCTTAGCAACTCCAAGCTACGATCCTGGGCATCCTCTGCTGGTTACAACCACGGTGCCCTGTCTCCCTAGCACAATTATCTACCGTGCCTGTGTGTGGGTGGATGTGGCGTCGATTCAGGATCGAAATTAGTGGATGATAGCTTTGACTTCCGGATGAGATGATAATACTCGTTGCTCTAGCCCTCTAGTAGCTGGTGTAAAGGCATGTTGCCGACCGAACACACGCCTAACCACCGCTAACCGTCCCTTATGCAGATGCCCAAGTCGAGGATCCCTTTCTGCCCAGCTTGTGGAAGTCCGACGAAACTGGCCGTGCCGGACGGGGATGAGAAGATGAGGGCTGTCTGTTCTTCTTGTGGGAGAGTGCACTACGAGAACCCCAAAATGGTATGAACTGAAGATCACAGTATGAATCATCTTCAGAGTTCAGACAATATGTGCATATGCATTTTGAACTGGGATGGTGTGATTTGCTTGCTACTAATGCCAACTGCTTCTGACTTCCACTGCACAGATCTGATATCTTTTCATGTCTTTGTTATTATGCCACCGTTCAATGACCCAAAATTATATGGCAAATAACATCTGTAGGTGTGTTAGCTTTTGCCCATTCGTTTTTCATTAATCTGTGTCATCTTTGTAGGTTGTCGGTTGCCTTGTGGAGCATGATAACAAGGTCCTCCTTTGCAGAAGAAAGATTGAACCGGCTTATGGCCTTTGGTAAGCTGTTTTTTATGAGTCCATTTTATTGGATATCATCAGGCTTCCTGGTGTTGTGTGTACCATACTGGCGAGCTGCATAGATGTACTATGTTTTACAGTTATTATCATAACATATTTTTCTTGCCGGTATGTGTGGTATCAAAATCAATTTTCAATTTTATATCCATAGGAAGTATGTACAGAACTGTTTGCTTGTAATATTTGTGGTGTAAAACTGCATAGATCTTATTTGTTATAACAATGGTGTTTGTTTTGTTGTTACTTGTTCCTCGGCTCAGGATTGCTCCTTTCCTGTTTAACAGACCTCTTGTTTTGTCTCTCTAATGCAACACTTTGTATTAGTGCCATATTCTAATTGCTTTCTGCCACATTCTTTGATTTGCTTTTAGAAAACATGGACAAATTTCCCTTTTTCTGTCATTTTGGGGCTGGTCTACCATTCTAATCAAGGTTATATCAACAGGACCCTTCCTGCTGGTTATTTGGAAGTCGGGGAGTCTGCAGCACAAGGAGCCTCAAGGGAAACGTTGGAAGAAGCTTGTGCAGATGTAGAGATAGTTTCACCTTTTGCTCAGTTGGATATTCCGCTTATTGGCCAAGTGAGTGAAAAGTAGCCTAATCGGACAGTTCATGCTTAACTTCATACACTACTAAGTGGATTCTTCTTGTGTATTGTGATGGCATGCAGTAGAGTTACATTATTTTCCGAGCAAGAATGAAGACCCCAACTTTCTCACCTGGATCCGAGTCGCTAGAATGTGCACTTTTTGCTCTGGATGATATACCATTCGATTCTCTAGCGTTTTCTTCAATCATCGTCACTTTGAGAATGGTACACCCCCTCCTCCAGTTCAAGCATTGTATTTTCTAGTAAGTTATAGTTTTCAGTCTTTTGACATCATAAGCTTCTTACATTGCAGTATATTGAAGATGTCAAGGCTGGGAACATCAAATTCCATTATTGCACTATAAACAAGAGGTACGACTCACTTCATTGGGGCCTGTCATCATTGTCACGATCAATAGCCCTTGACCTGTTAATTCTCATTGTCGTGATCTATGATCTCGAGAACATTTGCTATTTTCCTATTTGCTCTACGCACTATCTGCCTTCCAGCTTTCCAGATATCATGTGTGCAGCACTTTTAGTTGTAGCTGTTCCGCAATCAACTGTTAATAGATTCTTGCAGTTATTGTACTTAATTACTATGACATGACATCTTTTTCTTTCTTTTGAAAATCATGTAGTAGCGTAAGTGCATAACTTGTCCTACTTCAATATGCAGGATTGGGGCCGGCCCTTCGGATCTCCGTAGCTTTGATATCGACAACCATTTAGCCGTGTGAGCTTGGGAAGGTTTGAGACCCGTCGCGGTACATAATGAGATTGCTCTTGTTAAACACCAGCCGCTAGACACCGGCACAGCAATCACATTTGTCGACGATAGAGCTGGTCATGGGTGGGGGAGGCCTTGGGTCATCGCATGGCATCTGGCCACAGTTGTGGTAGATTGTTTAAGCTGCTGCTGGAATTGTAAATGCTTGTGTTTCTCGAAGTCCCTTTTCAGCCCTTTTTCCTTTTCATTTTCAAAGGATGTCTTGAGTGATTCAATAGATGGTGCATTTAGATTTTTGTCAGCTTACCCAAAAGATTTGTGTCGTGAGTGTCATGGCAATTTGAAACTAAATTGTGTAATTGTTTTTCCGACTGTTCCTGCAAACTCTTCAGTTACAATGTGTGGGAAATATGTGATACCATGTATTAAACGGTACCATGCCACGAAAAAATAAATTTGGATGTTTCAGAAAATTCTGAATGTTCACAGGACATACGTCTACTATCTTTCATATCATCTATGTGTTTCAAATTTGGATTTGTACTTTATAAGGATTGTAGACACTACCTTGTGAACAATCACCTTTTTTTTACACTACAATTTGATTTTTGAATCATGATATCTTCACACAATGCAAGTGTTGGATTGCCGTGCAGGTACAAGGCAACTGGGAAAAGGAATAAGGACATGACAAAGTTGCCAAGCACAACCCCTTCCCAGTTCATGACAAAGTTGAACCATGATTTCTTTTATTATTATTTTTGCACAATGGAATTGGAAGCAAGCATATCAGGTTCCGCGAGAAAGATTGTGAATAGACGGTATCTTTGTGATCTAAAATAGAGCCAAGTGTGGAGTACGCATGGCACAACTGACAACTGGCAAAGGAGACACAAAATACTCCAGCAAAAAGCAACTCTTACAGCCCAGCAGGGCCAAAGAAGAAACAAATTTAGGCATGTGAAAACTATGGGCATCATCATATAACCAAAAGAAATTTTACGTCCCTGGCACGCCCAGGAAGAACAAGTGTAGATGAACAGCACAGAGGGGATTACAATTATTATGTAAGGGGCTATCCCAGGACAACACCCCAGCAGAATGCACACGAAAATTACAGGACGGTTAACTCAGCGAAGGAGGACCGGATGGTTTCTGGGAATGCGACTGGCGATGGCGTCGCTCAAAGATCATCAGGGCTGTTGATGTCCTGGAGACACCAGAGAAGGCCATGTGTCAGTCAGACCATGCATAACAATCATGACATAGCCCACAGTTTCAGATTGGGTTGGTGTTGGGATGTGAAATGAAGGCTTACCTTGTTCTCGAGCACAGCTCCATCTGGGATCTCCAACTTGACTCCAGCCTTGGCTGCGATGGTCACGTTGCCCTGAAGATTGGCATGAGCAGATTTGATTAGGCATTAGGTCCATTTGTACAAAGTAACTAACCGCAGCAAAAGGAGAATGATGACTATTGAGTTCACCTTGAGCACGACTCCGGAGCCAAACGAGACATCACCAGAGACCTTCAAGCTGTCGAGCTCAACGATGCTGGGGATCGACTTGAAACGGGCAAGGAAGTTGGCAACCTGCAATACGTCGGGAAAAAAAATGCAAGTCACAACCACATTCCAGCTTCTTTCACCTTCATGTGTTTCTACAGTGCAATTTCTTTATCGATTAGTTGACAAAATGCAAGTCATTACCTTTTTGAACTCAGGGCCAAGCTCAATTGAAGGGTTCGATGGCTTCACCCTGGCTGGGTTGCGGATGACGTAGCCATCGACCAAGGTATAGAGATCAGACTGTGGGACAGAAAAATGAGGTCAGCAGTTGTCTCATCTGATACCAAACCAGAAAACATGGAGATGATTTCAGATATACCTGCACAAGCAACAAATCAGATGTAGCCTTCACGGGCAGAAACCTTGATCGGGGAACGTTGATGCCGATTGCTTTCTCAAAGAACTAGAAGAAGGAAAGAAAAGCATTGGAGCACATCATTAAAGAAATGAACAAAAGGTAGAGCAACCGAACACAACATTTTTAGACAAGTTGCTTATACCCTGATCGCTGCTCCAGCTGCGGTTTCTAGCTGTAGCACTTTCACACCATCAACTTCCTGTAAAGAACTAGCTGCTTAGATAAAGGCAAATGAACAGAATGGAACCTGATATTCAAGCCAAGGATGAAGGACGTACCTTGGGGTTGGGAATGATCTCCATCTTAAGTGCTTCAGCATCTACAAGCCTCTTGATCGCCTTCAAGTTCACCCACCTGATGCCAGAAGCTATTAGGAAGGAACAGAGTTCTCAATCAAAGGAAGACACGGCTTGGATTCTTACAGGTTGTTGGTGTTAAATATCTTGAACTTCTCAATCGACTTGAATTCATCCACCTGAACAAATACACAAAGGAAAAGTATTCATCAGCTATTTAGCATCATAATACTCTCATGACTTAGAACAACACAGTTCAGGGAGAGGGTACTTACATGCTCATCAGGGACTTGGGCAATCTCCAAGAGCTGCATGTAATAGAGATAAATTATGAGCGATTCATTCATGTCATGTAGGTTCAAAATTAACGTTGCAACTTGCAAATTACACTACAGCCATTACTTTGAATGTTTGCTATCAGCAAAGATAATTAAGAGCTACTAATAGGCAAGCCAGGAGGAAAGTATTAGTGTACCTGCACCCTTCCTTCGTATGAGATGAGGGTACCACCTTTAACATCAGCCAATGTTTTTGGAGTAACTTCCATGCAGTACTCATTCTGGTTAGTGATCAGGTGGTTTAATATCTCTGTGATTGTTAAGGATTCCATTTATGGCACAAAGTAACACTAAAAAGGTGAAAAGAATCAGATTGGAAATTAATAAAGATGGTCATATTTGGATACTGATGTCAACTATAGCACCCAAGTTGTCTGAGTTCGCCACGAAGACATACTCCTTTCCCTGAGAGAAGATTGGCAAAATAGTAAGCACAATAATATGAAGGCGTTTGAATTCTGTAAGCAAAGTTAATTTAGTCCCTACAGATGATGTGCAAGTTATAACTGGTTTGATTTATTTAAATTATGAGCAGTATACACTACATAGATTTTTTGTAAACTTCAAAAGAAAGCATACTATGAAGATGTGGATCGCAAGGGCAGACTAATCCATGTCAAAAAACAAAATCTGGATAAGGTATGCAACCAATCAACCTGTCAAACTAATCCGTTCGCCTACATAGAAGGTTAAGCCATTTGTGCTCACCTGTGACAGTAAGGTATCGAGTTTTCCACTGTTGTTCAAAGAGGGGAACACATCACCATGGCCTGGGGGGTACCTTCACATTCAAAAACCACAATATTAGACTTCAAAAAATTACTTGGATAGTCAAGTCTGACAAATTTGAATCAATAAAGCATAAAGGCAAAGCTAGTATTTGAAATATCATAAATGAAATGAGCATCCATTGGTATTCCAAGAATAAGACAAGAATAGTTAGACAGAACTAACCAGCCATCCTTCCCTGTCTGCCCTTTGCTTGGAAGTGGCAAGAAGTCTTCAGTGACAATGCGAGGGTATTGGCTCTGAGAGAAACATGTGTCTGTTAATTGACGCCGCAAGTAGTGGGGTAAAATGTGATACAATTGAATACTCCCTCCGTTCCAAAATATTTGTCTTTTTAGTGATTTCAAATGACTACCACATACGGATGTATATAGACGTATTTTAAAGTGTAGATTCACTCATTTTGCTTCGTATGTAGTCACTTGCTGAAATCTCTAGAAAGACAAATATTTAGGAACGGAGGAAGTACAACAGATGAAGTACTACTAATTTCATACCTGGTTGAAAGTGTGAATTTCAATGTTGGAGTTGGAGTACTTCTCAACAATCTACAAAACAGAGGTCATTATGCAAGTATGTTAGTCCAAATTTAGGAAGTTGTCTTCTCAATAGAAAATAAACAGGGCAGGTGAGATATCAACCTTCTGTGTGTCATCATGAGTGTTGAAAGAGTTCATTAGAAGCAAAGGAACACTGCATCCATACTTCTTGTTCAGGGACTGCATACAGGTGAAACTTGTCAGACACAAACCATTACACACTACATCAAGTCGGTGCACAGAAAATATCAGTAGAAACTAAGAATACCTCAATCTGAATCACAATAAGGTCAAGAAATGTAAAGCCATTGCGAACTTCAATGACAGACCTGCACGCAGAGAACTATGTTATTACCTGCTGAAGGTGGTAAATCTCAAAATGAAGAAGTTCATATCTGTCCATTTTATTGACACGTTGCATCAAACATATACTGGAGTATATATCATGTTCAAATGATCAAAGTTTCATTGGCCAACATAGTCTAGAAAATAAGTGTATGGTCATATTCAGCAGTGCAAGCTGGCAGCAGACACTAATGTAAAATTGGGGCAAAAAATATAAGAATGGAAATATAAAGAGCATTCATAGCCTTAATGTTTGGTATATTGATCAGAGAACTAGATTAATCAAACTATTTTTTCAATCAAAGGACCACGCCCACAATTTTATTTCTCCATGAAACTGATAGTTTAACTGGACTACATCAGAGTAACAAACATGTCACAACATGAATGAACATCAGTAGGCAAAAGCAATTTTACGACTAATTCATTAATACGCTTGGAAGCAGACGTGTTGACCTATATGTATTAGAGCCACAGCGAATCAAGAGAAGGGAGATAAACGTACGGAGCCTGACAAGAAGAATATTATATATTTCATGCCTTTCAGATAATGAACTTTGGAGGACTCCACAAACAGAACTAGAATAAGCAGAATAGCAGGTGGATCTAAAAGTGACAAGTGGAAATAAAATTGACAGAAATGGTGTGCTGAAACCACGGCCCAACCAGTATAATAACCACAAGCCCGTCCCTGATGATAGAGTGATAGTATCACATCAGAGAAAAGCGCAAAATTGTGTGCTAAAACCACGGTCCAGCCAGAAAACTAACGAACAACAGTAATCATGACCAGCTTAAGCAGCACTAATGTCAAACTGGGACAACAATATATAAATGAAAAGATAAAGAGCATTCATAGCCTTAATGTTTGATATCATTGATCAGATAACCAGATTAATCAAACTATATTTTCAATCAAAGGAGCTCCCGCCCACAATTTCATTTCTCCCTGTAACTGATAGTTTAACTGGAGTACGTCAGAGTAATAAAGATGTCACAACAAGAATGAACAACAAGTACAGTCAATAGCAATCTTATAAGTAATTCATTAATATGCTTGGAAGCAGAGTTGACATATACGTACTGGAGGCACAGCTAATCAAGAGAAAGAACAGAACCATACGGAGTATAGAAAGTGACATGGAGAATATAATATTGTTCATGCGCTTCCAGATCATGAACTTTGGAGGATTCCACGGACAAAACTACAATAATTATAATGGCAGGCGGATCTAAAAGTGACAAGTGGAAATTAAATTAACAGAAATACTGGTGACCATACTACACCACAAGTCCATAGTAACTGATGATAAAGTTATAGCATTGCATTTGACCAAACATTCAGAGGCGCGGAAAAAGGCATGCTAAAACCACTGCCCAACCAGAAAACAAACGAACAATAGTGACTCATTACCACCATAATCAGGATTGCACACATGAAGAAACCAAACATTTGAATGTGAGAGAAGGTGTGCTAAAATCATGGCCCAAGCGGGACACTAACGAACAACAGTAACCCGTGACCATCATAAGCAGCAGGATCACACGAAGAAACCAGCATATCCAAGCACGATCCACACATATGCAAGCTGCGAGACTAGAGTGTTGGGACGAATCTAACTGAAAGTAGCACGATCCATACATATGCAAGCTAAATCAACTGATCGGGAGCAGTGAAGGGGGTGGGTAGGGTGGTGTGCTCACTTGGGGCCGGTGCAGCCCATGGTGGTGCCGAGGCCTCCGTTGAGCTTGAGCACCACGAGCTTGTCGAGCAGGGCCTTCATGGCGTCGAGATCTGCATCACACACACACACGATCCAGCGTTCAGTGTCCACACCCACACACACACAAACACACTGACTGAACATTCGAATCGAATCCGAATCGACGACAGGAACAGGAAGAAGCATCTGAGACGAGATGGTAGATACCTTCGGGAGGGGGCGCGAGGGTGTCGTAGGGCACCACGACCTCATCGGTGGGGGTCTGGATCTTGCTCCACTCGATCTGCTCCGCCTCGCCGCTGCAGAACAACACAACAGAGAGCGCACCCGTCAGAAACCACCCCACACGGGCGAGCAAGCAGACACACGGAGGAGTCGGGAGGGAGATCCGCATTAGTACCTGAGGTAGCGCGAGACGAGGCTGATGAACCCGGCCTTCTCGTTCTCGCTGCGCCGTCACCGACAAAACAGACCAGAGAAAAAACAGTTGAGCGGAGGCGGAGTCGGCGCCACTAGATCCGGAGGAGCGAGGAGGGGATGGGTCGGGCGGGGCACCTGATCTCGCCGAGCTTGGCGACGGCGTCGCGGAGGCCGTCGATCTTGGAGTCGGCGGCGACGGCGGCGGCGGCCATCGCGATCCGGGCGGAGAGGAGGGACGCTGCTGCTGCGGGGGAGGAGGAGGAGGAGAGGACGGGAGCAGATGTCAGATGACTGGAGGGGTGCGAGCGAGGTGGTGGGATGCGTGTGAGGCGATGCGGTTTCCGTTTTCTTATAGGGGTCGCGCCGCGGTCTCCGTCACGGCATCGGCCGGATGCGCGACGGAATGTGCCCGTGGAGTGACGGCGCCTGGGCACGTGGCGGGCGCGGAGGGGGTCGGCCGTCGGCTTAACGGAAGAGGGTGGAGGGCGTGGGCGTCGAGATCGGGGAACGGGACGGCGCGCGCGCGAGGTCTGTTGCGGGCGACAGCCTGGCATTTCTTGCGGGTGCGTGCTCATTACTGCTCGCTTTCGGCAGCTACCCGTGTGATTATGCCATTTTTGAATTTTGAAATACGGAAAAACGACGCAAGGTGCGACGCAATGGGGGAAATCGGAAGTGCCAGGCCTAACTTCTCATGAAAGTTGTTTGTTTGCAACTTGGAAATACAATTTTCGTTAAGTTTTTATAGAGTGCCTTTCACTATAAAGGCATCTTCTGGCACGGGTATTTGACGGTATAAATTGATGCTTAAACCAAGAATAAAAGAGGAAGAACGAGAGGTGGAACCAAATATGTGTTGGTAAATAAACTATTTGAGTGAATTTCATTTTTACCCCCAAGTTTCACGTTTGTGACAGACCTATCTTTTTCTCAAATTGGCGAAACTCTTATGCCACAAATTACCTCATTTTTAATATATTTCCCCAATTTATATGTTAACTACGCATTCCCGCATCGGCAAATTCTTTCTGCGAAGAGGGGGAGGGGTCAGCTAGTTCTTACCTCCCCCCCCCCCCCCCCCC
>LR738713.1:692033190-692059119 GCA_902687465.1 Secale cereale
AAAAACAAGGTTTTCTTTGAAAAAAAATGTAGTACGGTCTCGCGCAATTGTAAATTCTAGATGTATACTTACAAATAAGCCACATTTGTATGTCTACTATATCGCAAAAGCAGTGCGGTAACTCGGTTAGTTACATTGATTCTCACATTGGTTCTTTCATGTGAATACAATGTCTTCCCCATCAGTCTCGACTTTAGGGTTTGTCCGTCATTTAGTTTTAGATGAAATAAGTAGAATCTCGGGAGAAAACGATGACATGAACAAGGGGTGGGAAAAAAATATAGTTGTTCTAGTGCATGCATATTATTTTTTCTGGAAAGTTCTAATGTATTTTGGAATGGGATTGTTTGTTTCACGGGGTTGCGTGTGGAGTAATCGGGCATGTAGAAAAGGATAAATTAAGTACTACTATCTTTTTTTTAATTATTTGCTATACTCTGGCAGTTTAGTTATACATCAAGCGAAAATATGAATTGGGTCCGTCGATTTTCCCTAGAAGAAAGGAGGCGCCAGAGGGAAAGAGGAAAGAGCCGCAGCGGGGGCTCGCCGGAGATGCTACCCTGTTATCCATCTTAAGGTTTCGAGGCGATGGTGGACGATGTGGTGGTGCAGTTTGCCGAAGAAAAATCCAGACACGAGCATGCTTAGAGGGGTGGCCGGGGCGGCGAGGCAAGGCTGCACGAGAGCGCCACCAACTGCGGGTGGTGGTCGCAGGCGGTTCAGCCGGCGGCCAGGGGAATAAGAAGGCATGCCCCGCAACAGTCGACTAACCCAAATTCAGAAAACAGTCGACCGAAGTGTAGTCGTTCCCATACTCTGCATGACTGCATGGATAGTAGTACTAGACTTGATTAAACTGTCCAGATGTCCTATATTTAGAAAAAGGGGTTGTGTTAGTTATCAAACGGGGGTGACTCGATCAGTTGATCAAGACTTAGCCAATACTTAGTCAAGTGACAAGACATGTAAAAAGAAGAAGAAAACTAAAAGATTTTTGCACGAATCTTCACGTAAGATCTCACGAAAATAGTATCAACTAAGACTTGGTCCCAAGTCTCATTCAAATGAGATCTAGCAATCCCTATCAAAATTAAAACTTGTTTTGCAAGAAACATACGCACATCTTTGAGCTACCAACCGTGCATCACTAGTTAGGTCCAGCGTGCGCTTAATCAAATCGAGTTTTCGCGTGTGGTTGCTGCGCAGAGCACATGCATGCTTCGCCAACCTATGCCCCGCCTAATTCCCTCGTTTATTTATATGGCCATCGGTTTGTCGGTGCATTTTTTTTCAGATGGGTGTGTGTCGGTGCATCTGCAACGAATTGATTGAGCACGCCGGGCAACGTAGAATTGAGCGTCGAGTGTCTCGTTAATATTTATCTCCTTCTATGTTGTGAAATCAAACGATCGCCGTGACGGAGCACGAGTGTCGCGTCAAAACGGGCCCACGCACGCCCTCCGACGGCAAAAAGGGAATGTTCCGTTCTCCAGTCGGCAGAGCACACGGTCACATCGCAAGGTTCGATTCGAATTCGACAGTGAGGAGCGAACTCCCGTGAATCGAGCATGCATGTACACTCACCTGCATCCTCCTCTGCTGTCCGTGGCAGCACAAGGACTCCGCTCGTCTGGCTGCACACGCCGCACCGGAGCGCCCTCCTCCTCGGCCGCCGGCGTTCCCCTGTGCAATGCCCCCCTCCGGCGCCAACGCCGACGCCGACGGCCGGCCGGATCACGCCCGAAGCCGGCCTGTCGCTCCTCGCCGCCAGGGACGGCGAGCCCGGAGCAGCAGTCCAGCAGCTCATCCTGCTCTGCTCATGTGCACACAGCATGTCTTCTAGTTCTTTTTTCACAGGCATTTATATACGCGCAACGTGTCGCGCGCACGTCAACGCGGACAAGTAACTGCAGCTGCTTTCTGATGCGTCCATGCGCGGCACACGTGAGCCCCTGGCACGGCGGCACGGCTGGACGGGCGTACGTACGACTAGCGTGTTCGTCGCGAAAAAGAAAAAAAGAAAAGCACGAGTGGCTTGTATCGGAAGTGGAAGGAAGCCGTCGTGCATTTCTCTGCGCACCGGACTGCAAGCGCTAATGGCCGGCGGAAAGCGTGCTTTTCTGCTGGCCGAACTTGCCGATGGTTGAGTGGACGGCATCTTATCACTTGTATCTACTTCCTAGAAAGATTAGATTCCCGTGGTATATGTGGGGAAACAATGGACAAAAGGTGCCTGGTGCTACCTCTTACGTGTCGACCATGTTTCTGCTTTCTTTGGGTGCTGTCAAGTTGGCGTCGTTCTGATTCCAAGATTCAATTCTCCATGGCTTCTAGCACCTTCGTCCTGCATGCCCAAACAACATGTACTAATATGATGTAGGGTGGAACACTAATCAGTAGATCTTTCACGAATGGAGGATATCCCACGATGAACACGGAGAATACAAGGAAGAAACGGAGGAAAACATGAGGGGAAACACTCAAATCAACACAAATATGATCACACAGGTGCTAGATCCACGATACACATCAAGATACACGGTCCATAGTCAACAACGGTGGTACAAAGATAGTCTTCTTCCGGAGGAGGTCTTGGGTATCCCTGGGGATCTTCTCCGATGTGGAGGCCTTGAATCCGAGGTGGATCTTCTCCGAAGAGGCCGCGGTCTCGTGGAGAGGAACCACAAAGTCTATGAATGAGCTATCCCAAAGCTAACCCTAAACGATGTGGGGAAAGGAGTATATATAGTGTACGGGGCGAACGGGTACACGGGCCACGGCCCAAAGGGATGCGCGCAGGCATTCAGGGGCCGGACGTCTGGGCGACGGGCCGGATGTCCGGGGCTTCGCGGGTCGCCGGATGTCCGGACTGGAGGGGTCGAGTCTCGGGTGTCTTCTGTGGAGTGGCGCCGGATTTCCGGGCCTGAGGCCGGATGTCCGGGCCTTGCCTGGCCGGATGTCCGGGCCCTGTAGCCTCGACCGCTGGTGGCCTTCTGTAGATGTTTGTCCAGGGGCCGGATGTCTGGGCCAGGGGGCCGGATGTCCGGGGCCTGGAGCCTTCTTCAGCCCTTCTCGATACAAAACCTCGTCCGTGAACTTGGGGACTTGTCCATCTTCACGCACATCTCAAATGTGGTCTTCTTCACACCTGAGCACACAAAACACATCCGTCTGGGGTAGCAACCATGTCTCGCAAGATTCGTATGGAAGTAGGGCTAGGAGTGACGTCACCTCGGTCTCGAGAGCTCTAGCACGAGCACGTGTCATTGGTCCTTGAGGCACTTGGCGAGGTGATGGAGGGTCCATGGGGATGACCTCGGGATGCTACGCATCATCTCCCCTCCCTTGGAAAAGATCCGACCTCGGATCGAAATCTTCATCACCATGGAAAGGAGATAGATCCTTGATGTTGAAAGTATCGCTCACGGAGTACTTGTCTCGTGGAATGTCGATCTTGTAGGCGTTGTTGTTGTAGCGTGCTAGCACCTTGAAGGGTCCGTCGGCGCGAGGTAGTAGTTTGGACTTGCGCTCGTGTGGGAAACGGTCCTTGCGAAGATGTAGCCAAACAAGATCTCCCGGTTGGAACACCATTGGTGCCTTGTTGACGTTGAGCTTGGTGGCGAGACAATGTACTTGTCGTTCGATCATTGTTCTTGTATCTTCGTGCACCTTCTTGAGATAGCTTGCTCGTGCACTTGCGTCCATGTTCGTGCGCTCTTGGAGAGGTAGAGGTAGGATGTCCAATGGGGACAACGGGTTGAAGCCGTAGACGACCTCGAAGGGAGACTTGCCGGTGGTCGAATGTCTTGCGTGGTTGTAGGCGTACTCGGCGATGGGCAAGCATTGCTCCCATTCCTTGATGTTCTTCTTGATCAACACGCGAAGAAGCGTCGAAAGCGTGCGGTTCGTCACCTCCGTTTGGCCGTCCGTTTGTGGATGGTACACCGAAGAGAAGAGAAGCTTGATTCCGAGTTTGGCACATAGGGTTTTCCAAAAGTAGCTCAAGAACTTGACGTCCCGGTCCGACACGATCGTTTTGGGCACGCCGTGTAGACGAATGACCTCCCTACAAAAGAGATTGGCAACATGTGAAACATCGTCTATCTTGTTACAAGGAATGAAATGAGCAGTTTTAGAGAATCTATCTACCACAACTAACACGGAATCTTTGCCATTTTGAGTCCTAGGCAACCCAAGTACAAAATCCATGCTTATGTCTTCCCATGGATGGTATGGAATAGGAAGAGGCATGTAAAGACCATGAGATTGAGCTTTGGACTTAGCTTTGCGGCATGTAGAACATCGGTTGGTGAGGCGTGAGACGTCACGGAGCATCTTGAGACAAAAATAGTTCTTTGAGAGCGTAGCAAATGTCTTGTCGCATCCAAAGTGTCCCATGAGTCCTCCTCCATGAGATTCATGACCTTTGTCGATGAGTTGTTGTACTTGCCGTTGTATTTCCTTGGTTTCCTCGGGGTTGACGCGGTAAGGAGCCTTGTTTGGAAGTGGTGCGCCGGGTATGAGGTCGATGCGGTGTTCAATTCCGCGAAGTGGAGGTAGACCCGGAGGTAGTTCATCGGGAAAGACGTCCGAGAATTCCTGCAACAATTGAGACAACACTAAAGGTAGAGGTGGTGAAGTGTTAGTAGGTTTGGCTTCCCCTTTGCATAAAAGCACAAGGTGAAAGACACTCGATGGGTTCTCACACACTTCTCTCATCTCACTTTTGGTGGCAAATAGCACTAGTTGCTTCTTGTCGTTCATCGTGGAGTCGCTCATATTTGGCTTGTGGCTCTCGCTCTCCTTTTGGTGGCTCACTCTCTCACCATTCCCTCCACGATGGTTGGTAGGTAAGTGTTTGTCGGCGGCTACTTGACTTGGAGACATTGGTCGGAGCACAAATTCCTTGCCCTTCATCTTGAAGCTATAGTGATTTGTCCGTCCATTGTGTGTGACTCCACGATCATATTGCCATGGACGTCCAAGAATAAGGTGGCACACGGACATGGGGATCACATCACATTCAAGAGTGTCCTCGTAGGTGCCTATCTTGAAAGAGACTTGCACGGTGTGCTCGACTCGAAGACTTCCGGCGTCGTTGAGCCACTGGACCTTGTAGGGGTTAGGATGCTTCGTCTTGACCAATTGAAGCTTATCGCAGAGTTCTTCGCTTGCCTAGTTGTGACAACTTCCTCCATCGATGATAACCTTGACGGAGCGTCCATTTATGCCGGCCTTGGTATGGAAAATGTGACATCATTGATCGTCATCTTGTTGGTGTTGGAGTGTCAAAACCTTGGATATAACAAGGTTGGGGCTTGAGTCATTGTTGCAAAACACTTGATGGTCTTCTTCTTCGTTCACTTGGCGATGCATTGCTACATGCTCAAGTGCTTCCATCTCATCGTCGCTCATTGAATCATAAGATCCGTCATCGTTGATGATCATGGTGCGAACGGTCTTGCACTCAAATGACTTGTGGCCTCGCCCTTGACACTTGAAGCATTTGATGGAACTCGTCTTGGAGTTGTCTTCGGTTGGAGTTGTAGTTGATGAAGCTCTTGGCTTGAAGTTGTTGGTAGAAGGTGGACGACTTGATGTAGTCGCATTCTTGTAGCTTGACTTGTCACTGAAGTTTGTAGATGGCTTGGTAGAGGTAGGAGTAGTAGCCGAAGTCGTTGAAGCTTGGTTGTAGGAGCCGAAGTTCTTGGAGTTGAACTTGGAGTACTTGTAGTCCTCTTGAACTTGTCGCTCCGCTTTGGTTGCTTGATGTACTAGCTCGAGGATATTGTTGTATGGTTGGAAGTCCGCAATCTTCTTGATAGGATAGTTGAGTCCATTCAAGAATCTCGCCATTGTTTGCTCTTCATCTTCCGTGATGTTTGCTCTTATCATGGCAATCTCCATCTCCTTGTAGTACTCTTCAATGGACTTGGTACCTTGCTTGAGGAGTTGTAGCTTCTTGAACAAGTCACGGTTGTAGTGTGTAGGCACAAAGCGTGCTCTCATGACTTCCTTCATTTGAGCCCAAGTGGTGATAGGAGGTTCGCCTTTGGCTTCTCTTCTCTCTATGATTTGCTCCCACCATATGAGAACATAGTATTGGAACTCAAGGGATGCCATTGCGATCTTCTTCTCTTCATCGAAATTGTGAAGGCGAAAGAACTTGTCAACCTTCAATGCCCATGAGAGATAGTCTTCGGGATCAATGCTTCCGGAAAACTTTGGCATGGTGAACTTTAGCTTGCCGTAGCGATGCTCTTCATTGTTTCCTTGCCTATTGGGAGGGCGGTCTTGATTTTGTCGGTTTGCAATATCATGTTGCTCTTGTCGAAGTAGATGTCCATTATCATGGTGTGCTTGTCGAGCTTGTTGTTCTTGTTGAGGTTGATGCTCTTGTCGCGCTTGAGGAGGAGCTTCTTGTTGCATTCTTGCTTGGTGGTGTCGTTCTTGCATCTCATCACGAAGGATATCCTCTTCTTGACGAGTGTGTCGAGTGCGGGCTGCCACATTACGATGTGCATCATGTAATGCTCGTTGCGCCTCCATAGATTGAGCTTCTCGACGTTGTTGTGCTTGGCGGTTAGCCTCGGCGTCTTGTTCTTCTTGATATTGACGTGCTCGCTCTTGTTGTTGTTGGCGTAGTCGTTGCCGTTCTTGTGCCTGCTCAAGTGTAGCTTGGTTTTGACGACGTCGGCTTTCTTGCTCGTCGAATAGCTCTTGTGAACTCTTGTCATGAAGTGGCTGCCGGTTGTCATGTCGAGCTTGACGTGCGGCTTGACGAAGAGTGTTGGACGTAGGGGTACTTGAGTCTTGCGTGGAATTGGTATGACGACTTGAGCGGCTTCGTCTTTGAGATGATGTGGAAGAAGAACGACGATTAACTATCAAAGTCTGTAGTTCGTCAAATTGGGTAGACATGTTGGAGTTGATGGTGTCGAATTGCTCTCTTGTTCTTGCTTCAAATTGGCGCGCGTCCTCGGCGACTTGCCCAATGTACTCGCGCATAGCTTCGCTTTCTTGATGTAGAGCTCGTTGGACACCGAAGAGATGTAGTTTGGTGACGTAGTTGTTCACTTCTTGTGGATCGTCGAAAGGCGGGTTCATAGATGTACTTGGCCTATCCATCATCACAAGCAAGTATGTGAGTGGGAGAAAAGAGAAGACAATACCAAATGTACCTTAACCGAAGTTGAAAATGGATCAATGATCACTCAATAATGTAACCCAGAAATAGCACTATTGGTACCACTTCGTGTCGATTCTCACACCTACACAAGTAAAGCTTTGAGAGGAGCTTGGTTAGGATGGTGTCAATAAATTCAATGCAATCGTCAAAGTGACTCAAAGATGTTGAAAATGGTTCACAATTTGCTCATGCAACAAGTAGATCACTAGCAAAGTAGCACACGGAACACACGCACGGATAGATAAATGTGGTTGTGCAACCAAGGATGAGCGAAAAATGTGGAAACCACGGAAAATGCTCGTGTTGCACAACACTAGAGAGACGCTAACCGATTGCTTAATAGGCGGATACGCACTTGTGCACAACCTATAAGAGGCAAACGTAACGACTATCTATCACAAGTATGCTATGAGTGTATGATGTGCCAATGCTTTAGCACAAGATGATGTATTGCTATATCATGTGATCTCTTTTGATGCAAGGCGTATGATTCTATTTTCCTTTTGCTTATAAGCTTTGGGTGGCTCCTTTGCTTAAAAGCTTGTGAGCTCTTTCTTTGGGCACTTATGCATGCTTCTCGGATCAAGGTAGCTATTGTGTATGCGGGACACTCTTCTGTCACACGAAGATATGATGATATGGTATGTAGTATCTATGACTATCACTAGTGTGCACAAGTGTCGTGGCCCTGCAATACTCAGATGGCTAGTCTCAATGGGAAAGCTATGCAAAGATGGTCCATAGGGTGACAATGCAATTGCAAGGTAGAATGAACAAGGTGTCGTCGATGTTACCGTCCTTGCCGAAGTTGAGCGGTGGTGTCGTCGAAGTCTTGCCGTTCCGAGGTAGCCTAAACATCCAAGGAAACGGTGAAACCACAACTCAAGTATCCAAGGCAAAGGGAGACAAACTTTGCAAAATTGGAGCGGTTAAGCGATGGTGGTTGCGGAAATGGTGGTGGTATGTGGAAAGTTTGGTGGATACCGAACGAAAATGGCTGTGAAGAGTGCAAGGTTGGGTGGGGTGGGGGGTTTGAGGCTGCGGGAGGCCGGATGTCTGGGCCAGGGGCCGGATGTCCGGGTCAGGCCGGATGTCCGGGGCACGGGCCGGATGTCCGGGGTGCCCGAGGCCGTGGAGAACTCCTTGCACGTGGTGACTTTGGGGCCAAAATTCGTCGGATTTCGCGGAGAAAAATTGGGGAAAAGGGGAGGAAAAGCTAGATCCACTCGTGGCACAGCAAATCCATGGAACAAAATCAACAAAAACGTGCCAAATCAACAGATCACAAAAAAAAATTGGGGCTCTTTTTGTGGGGAATTTTTCGAAATTGGGAAGAACACAACAAAACAAGCTAGAAAACAGGGTGTGGGGCTCCAAATTCGTGATCAACCTATGCTCATGATACCATAATATGATGTAGGGTGGAACCCTAATCAGCAGATCTTTCACGAATGGAGGATATCCCACGATAAACACGGAGAATACAAGGAAGAAACGGAGGAAAACACGAGGGGAAACACTCAAATCAACACAAATATGATCACAAAGGTGCTAGATCCACGATACACATCAAGATACATGGTCCATAGTCAACAACAGTGGTACAAAGATAGTCTTCTCCCGGAGGAGGTCTTGGGTATCCCTTGGGATCTTCTCCGATGTGGAGGCCTTGAATCCGAGGTGGATCTTCTCCGAAGAGGCCGCGGTCTCGTGGAGAGGAACCACAAAGGTCTATGAATGAGCTATCCCAAAGCTAACCCTAAACGATGTGGGGAAAGGAGTATATATAGTGTACGGGGCGAACGGGTACACGGGCCACGGCCCAAAGGGATGCGCGCAGGCATTCAGGGGCCGGACGTCCGGGCGACGGGCCGGATGTCCGGGGCTTCGTGGGTCGCTGGATGTCCGGGCGAGGGGTCGAGTCTCGGGTGTCTTCTGTGGAGTGGCGCCGGATTTCCGGGCCTAAGGCCGGATGTCCGGGCCTTGCCTGGCCGGATGTCCGGGGCTTGGCCGGATGTCCGGGCCCTATAGCCTCGACCGCTGGTGGCCTTCTGTAGATGTTTGTCCAGGGGGCCGGATGTCCGGGGCCTGGAGCCTTCTTCAGCCCTTCTCGATGCAAAACCTCGTCCGTGAACTTGGGGACTTGTCCATCTTCACGCACATCTCCAATGTGGTCTTCTTCACACCTGAGCACACAAAACACATCCGTCTAAGGTAGCAACCATGTCTCGCAAGATTCGTATGGAAGTAGGGCTAGGAGTGACGTCACCTCGGTCTCGAGAGCTCTAGCACGAGCACGTGTCATTGGTCCTTGAGGCACTTGGCGAGGTGATGGAGGGTCCATGGGGATGACCTCGGGATGCTCCGCATCATCTAGCTTGGAGCTCATGCATGTATGGATGTTGTGAGAGATGTATAAAACCACCACAATATTGTCCGGAAATGCAAAAAAAGAAAGAAAAAACACCATAATACCAATCGTGACAAAACACACATCAAGTTACCGTCTTTTTTAATGCGGTACAAACAAAGAAGTCCGCATACACTCTACTATATGAACACACGCATGCACACACACCCTACCATGAGCACCTCTAAGATACTGAGCCGACACAACATCTTGAGTTTGACAAAGCCGCCGCAGACGTCTTAGTAGTTGGTACGTCCAAAACATATCTATAATTTCTGCTTGCTCCATGCCTCTTTTGGGTGATATTGCTATGATATTTATACACTTCCATACACTTTTGATCATATTTGGACTAACCTATTAACTCAGTGCACCCCAGTGCCAGTTTCTGTTTTCTGCTGTTTTTGTATTTCAGGTTTTCCCATCACGTAAACTGGCAGAAAAATCCCGGAAAAATTATATAAAAAATCAGCGTTCCAGAAGCTTCCCGGCAGCCAAAGTAGAGCCAGAGGGGGGCCACCAGGGCTCCAGGCGCCCTGGTGGCGCGGCCCCCCTCCTGGCCGCGCCGGGGGGGGGGGGCGCCTGGGCCCCCCAGGACTCCGCTGATGCCCCCCTTTGGCATATATTTAACACGCGTCCCGAAACCCTCGAGACGGGAACCCTTTTTCGCGATCTCATCTCTGTTCCGCCGCCGCCGCGCTTCCAAGATCGGGAGCACCAGGAGAACTCTTCCCGGCACCCTGCCGGAGGGGAGGATCACCACCGGGAGCCTCTCCACCACCATGGACGCCTCCCGGATGAGTTGTGAGTAGTCTCCCTTGGACCATGGGTCCATGACCAGTAGCTATGTGATGTTCTCCTCCCCTTCTTGTGCTTCACTAATTAGACCTCGTGAGCTGCCCTACATGATCGAGGCACATATGTAATCCTTATGCTGCTGCTATGATGAGTTTGCTGGGATCCGATGGATTGTGAGATTATGTTCAGATTGTGTTTGAGTAATATATTTGATTTACCTCTTTTATATTTATGTTCGTAAGTAATTCTTGCATGTTCTCCGTTGCTATTTATTGCTTTGGCCAAGTAGTAGGTAGTGACTCCAAGAGGGAACGTTATGCTTGATTGTGGGTTCATGCCCCTCGATGACTAGCTTGAGTGACAGAAACATGAGTCTAGGGGATGTGCTGTTGCCACAAGGGGGAAAACAACGGTGCTTGTGCCCGCGGGTGCAAGGATTGTTTACTTTACGCAAAGTTCTTTTAATGCAGTTGTCTGTTGCTTTGAGTTTACACTATGGGTGGGACTCGCAACTTAATACCAGCGAGATGTTCTGGATAGATATCTCAAGGTGGATGATTAGTAGTAGATGCAGATGGATTTCGGTCTACTTGCCTTGGCGTACCGCCCATGCTTTGAACCTCTACCTTTCTTGTAACATAGTTAGCATTGGTTTGCGCACATAATTCTGTCAATTGCCTAGCTGTAATTCGTTTACCTCACATAGCTGTTTTATCATCTTTTGGGAGAGAGACATCACTAGTGAACATCATGGGACCCCGGTCCATATTACCATCACTGATCACATCCGCTATTTACTTTCTGCTTTTACTTACTATTTGCAGCAACACCTATCACTATTATCACTTGCGTTTGATCCTTTGTAAACGACAAGGCCGGAGGGATTGACAACCTCTCTGTACTCGTTGGGAGCAAAGTTATTTGTATCTGTGTGCAGGTCCACGTTGATTGCTAATATCTGGCGCCGTTAGCAGTTGACACCTTCTTGTTGAAACTAGGAGTCTCAGGGGAAATCGATCCTTGGTATCTTTGCCAAGGGAAAACTTCCGCTACACTGCATCTCAAACCTTCCACTTGGGGTAACCAACGAGGGGCGAGAAGCCATCAAGCCAAGTTTTCTGGCGCCGTCGCCGGGGACTCCACTCTTCAAGATAGGGGAGTTGCACGCTATCTTTTACCTTTGCTTTTTAGTCTTGTTAGTTTACCTTTCAGTTTTGCTTTAGTATCTTTTATCGAAAATCACAAAAATAGTTATCTTGCTTGCTTGCTGCTATGGGTTCCACCGAGAACACCAAGTTGTGTGACTTCACTAGTCATAACAACGATGACTTTATCTGCACGCCTATCACTACACCTGCCACTTCAGCACCTTCTTATGAAAGATCAATTCTCCGGTGCTGGAGATGATGCTGCTTTACACTTAAACAATTTTGTTGAACTCTGTGATATGCAAAAGTACCAAGAAATAGATGGTAATATTGTTAAGCTTAAGCTTTTTCCTTTCTCCTTGAGAGGAGGAGCTAAAATTTGGTTTCAATCTTTGCCTAGAAATAGCATAGATTCATGGGACAAGTGCAAAGATGCTTTTATTGGAAAATACTATCCACCTGCTAAAATTATCCAACTAAGAAGTAACATAATGAATTTTAAACAATTGGATAATGAACACGTTGCCCAAGCTTGGGAACGTATGAAATCTCTTATCAAGAACTGCCCTACTCATGGTTTGACTACTTGGATGGTTATCCAAACTTTTTATGCAGGCTTGAACTTTACCTCGCGGAACTTGTTAGATTCGGCCGCGGGAGGAACCTTTATGTCAACTACACTTGGTGCTGCCACAAAGCTTCTCGATGAGATGATGACCAATTATTCCCAATGGCACACCAAACGCGCTCCAACAGGTAGGAAGGTAAACTCTGTCGAGGGGATTTCCTCCCTAAATGAAAAAGTTGACTTGATCATGTCTCTACTTTCGAAGCAATCTTCTATTGATCCTCGTGATGTTCCTTTAAATTCTTTGATTGCTCAAGAACAAGTAGATGTGAACTTTATCTCTAGAAACAATTTTAACAACAATGCTTATAGGAGTAATTTTGGTAGCAATCCTAGACCGTTCCCCTCTAATTCCTATGGGAACAACAATGCTTATCCTAGCACCAAGAACTCCACCCAAAGAGATAGAGACATGCCTGGTTATGAGAAACTTCTAGAAATAGAGAAGGCCACTAAGAACTACATGCACACCCAATATGAACAAAACAAAACCTTCTCGAGGCAATTAAATGAGCATACTGCTATCTTGCAAGACATTGGTAGACAACTAGAGAGCCTAAATATTGAGATTTCTAACCTCCAGACTAGGCTCACTATCACTGAGACCCAAGTTTCCAATATGTCCCACACACAAGCCACTTTGATAAACCAAATGGCAGCTAAACCCGAAGTGGTTGCACCCCTAAAGGAGGAAGAAGATAGAATTAAGAACCTTCCTACCCACCACACTGTTGCTACTATCCAAGTTGTTGAGGATATCCAAACTCTTAGCACCCAATGCACTCCTGGTCCCATTGGACCTATTAATGGTGATGCTATGACCATAGAAACTACCAAACAAGTGAGCCTAAAGGACACCACTACCACTTTACTTGATAGTAGTGACCTTGATTTTGATAATTGCACCCTTACCGAAGTTATTGATTTTCTTCACAAGATGTCTAGAGATCCCCGCACTAGCACGCTTAATCTTGCCTTCACAGAGCATATCACTAATGCTCTCATCAAAGCTAGGGAGGAGAAACTTAGAGTAGAAGCCTCCATACCTAGAAAGCTAGAAGATGGTTGGGATCCTATGATTAAAATTAAGTTGAATAACTTCTCTTGCTATGCTTTATGTGATGTTGTAGCTAGTACCTCCATTATGCCCAAAAGAATATATGATATGCTTAAATTGAAACCTTTTGATTCTTGTTCTTTTGGTGTTCGTCTTGTTGATTCTTCCATAAAGAAACCTTTGGGGAGGATCGACGATGTTCTTATCATTGTCAATGACAATTATGTTCCCGTTGATTTTACTATTATGGACATTGAATGTGAACCTTCTTGTCCAATTATTTTGGGACATCCTTTTCTACGCACCGTTGGTGCTATCATTGACATGAAAGAGGGGAATATAAGATTCCAATTTCCTCTCAAGAAAGGGATGGAACACTTCCCTCGAAAGAAGATTAAGTTACCTTTTGAGTCCGTTATACGGGCTAGCTATTCTTTTACTCTTGATAAAACTTGATCTTTTTGCATTATGCCTAGCTTAAAGGCATAAAAGAAAGCGCTTTTGGGAGGCAGCCCACATGAATAAAATTTTATTTTGTTTTTGTTGTGTCTTGATGTTGTTACTACAGTAGCATCATCATTGTATCTTTACTTTTCAACTTTGTGCCAAGTGTAGCCTCTGATTGCAAGAAAGTTCAAAAGTTGTGACGTGCTGTCCAGGAAACAGATTCTGTCCTTGGATAGAAAAATTTGTATAAAATCACCAGATCATCTTTTTGGTCTGAATTTCTTTCGACATCGTGCTCTATACAATTGTCTTTCGGGCGTCTGTTCTGAGTTTTTTGATTAGAGTTGCAGAAGTGCCCCGAAAAAATCATTTACTACCTGCTGTTCTGTTTTTCACAGATTCTGTCCTGTTTTGCCTTTCCTTCATTTTGCAAACCTTGAGCTTGCTTTTTCTTTGCAAAAACCTTTTGGCAATCTTGAGAAACAGTAGACCTTCAAGAATATCGTTATTTCCAGCAAGGAACAATTATTTTATTAAGGGTACTAACCTCGCTAATCAGATTATGATGAGTTATGTATGAAGGGAGTTTTCAAGTGTGCGAGGGAAGATGATAAAAAGATTCAGGAGTGTCAAACGCTCAAGCTTGGGGATGCCCCCATGCACCCCAAGAAATATTCAAGGAGACTCAAGCGTCTAAGCTTGGGGATGCCCCCGTGCATCCCCTTCTCCATCAACATTATCAGTTCGTCCTTCGTTCCACTATATTTTTATCACTTCATGTGTTATGTGCTATGCTTGGAGCGTCTTGCTTTTAGTTTTCCTTTTTAAGTTTTCTTTAGCTTTTCATAACGAGTCGGAACTCATCTTTCTTTGTGTGGGAGAGAAACACGCTCCACTTCAACCTAGAACATAACATAGAATTTTCATGTCTATCTTTGCTGTGTGTGTTCTTTGTCTTTCAATAGCTACTATCATGCTTAGCTCTTAGTTTTCATGCTTATCTTTTTAAAGAGCTTTTGTTTAGTTGGTTGCTTGAACTCTCTTTAGTTATCATGCTTATCTTATTAAGAGAGTTTGCTTCTGTTGCATTGGTCGATATGTCTATGATAAAAATGCTACGTGCATAATGGTGCTTAGTAGTTCATGTTTTCTTATGGTTAGTCTCAAATAGCTGGGGGGTTCCCAATGTGTTATTGGAGTACCAACATGATTTGTTTGCCTATGATGTGGTATGGTTTAGTAATATCTTCCTTCGAGAATTTATTTTGATTGACTTGGCGTATGCTCACGCATATTTAAGACTGTAAAGAAAGTCTGTCAAGCCTTGATGATCTTTTATTTCTGAGTAGCGATATAACTTCCATGCCTGATTCAATGTTGCTTTGTCGCTCTGCATGATTATGACCGTCATTGCTCTCTTAGTTGGTCGCTCCCAGTCTTTTGCTAACCTTCGCCTGTACTAAGCGGACTGACTGCTTGTGCATCCAAAATCCTTTAAACCAGTTATGCCATACGAGTCCACCATACCTTCCTATACATGGTATTTACCTGCCATTCCTAACGAAGACTTTCATGTACCATCTCGAAATTATTCAAAAAAATGCATTTCTGTTTTGTGCCTTTGTTTTAGTTCATGGGGAAGTAGTAGTTAATTCATGATCTTTTTAAGTTGGACAAGCTTCACCCCGGGATTGCATGTCTAATGTGCAAACCCATAATATGAGAAGGAACTGGCATTGAGTGCGCCCGGCTCATTAAAAAATAATATAAACAAACAAACCCTCCTTCACGCTTTGTTCATGAGAAATCAGAAAACTTTGGCAGTGATAAACAAAGGAGATTAAGAGGATGTGATCGTCCTCATTCGGGAGCCGTTCCTCGAAACTTGTCCATCTCAAGAAGTGATTGAGTTGTTTGCTAGCATTCGTTGACGAAACATGCATATCCAAAAAATATTATTACCTCTGTTTTTAAAACCAAGAGCTCTGGTACATGCTTTGTTTTTGTTTCCGACCACGGGTTTTCAACCTTGCCAACAAAAGCCACGGTTCGAGAGTCTCCACCTTCTTTTAAAACACCAACTACTGAGAGCATGATTGTCATTCTGAGTGTAATGTGCATTGTCCCAAAGTAGCATTGTCTTTTGCATGATTGTGATATTGTTTATTCTGAAATCATTGTATCTAGTCATCACTTAAACCTTGGAGGTGCCCCTGCATTTATGTTTTGCTTCACTAAAGGGGGCAAGCGAGATATCACTTTATCGTATTTGCACACCATGCTCATTACAAATCTATTTGATGTTTCAGTATCATATTGTAAAACTTTCAGTTCTTTGTGATTCTCTCATGAGGCAACTTAATTACTACAGATTCATTGTCTCAGTAAGCTTTTGTCATATGACTATGAAAAATCCTTATATGGTTAATAGCATGTCACCACAGAAATTATTCTTGTTATCATTTACCTACTCGAGGACGAGCAGGAATTAAGCTTGGGGATGTTGATACGTCCAAAATGTATCTATAATTTTTGCTTGCCCCATGCCTCTTTTGGGTGATATTGCTATGATATTTATACACTTCCATACACTTTTGATCATATTTGGACTAACCTATTAACTCAGTGCACCCCAGTGCCAGTTTTTGTTTTCTGCTGTTTTTGTATTTCAGGTTTTCCCATCACATAAACTGCCAGAAAAATCCCGGAAAAATTATATAAAAAATCAGCGTTCCAGAAGCTTCCCGGCAGCCAAAGTAGAGCCGGAGGGGGGCCACCAGGGCTCCAGGCGCCCTGGTGGCGCGGCCGCCCTCCTGGCCGCGCCGGGGGGGGGGGGGGGGCGCCTGGGCCCCCCAGGCCTCCGCTGATGCCCCCCTTTGGCATATATTTAACACGCGTCCCGAAACCCTCGAGACGGGAACCCTTTTTCGCGATCTCATCTCTATTCCGCCGCCGCCGCGCTTCCAAGATCGGGAGCACCAGGAGAACTCTTCCCGGCACCCTGCCGGAGGGGAGGATCACCACCGGGATGTTGGGGAACGTAGCAGAATTCAAAAAATTTCTACGTCTTCACCAAGATCCAATTATGGAGACATCTAGCAACGAGCAACTAAGAGTGCATCTACATACCGTTATGAAGATTGTGTGCGGAAGCTTTCAACGAAGCAAGGATGAAGTAGTCGTACTCTTCACGTTCTTCGTCACCGATGATCTAGCGCCGAACGGACGGCACCTCCGCGTTCAGCACACGTACGGTGCAGCAACGTCACCTCCTTCTTGATCCAGCAAGGGGGGAGGAGAAGTCGTCAGAGATCCGGCAGCACGACGGCGTGATGACGGATGCAGTGGAGATCGCAGCAGGGCTTCGCCGGGCGCCCTGCGTTGGGAGTATGGGGTGTGACTGGAGGGGGAGAGGCGCCAGGGCTTGGGGTGCGGCTGCCCTCTCCCCTCCCACATATATATAGGGGCCAGGGGGGGCGCCTGGACCCCCTGCAGATCCAATCTGCAAGGGGGCGGCGGCCAAGGGGGGTTCCTTGCCCCCCAAGGCAAGTGGAGCCCCCCTCCCCTTTAGGGTTTGAACCCTAGGCGCAGGGGAGGTGGGCCTCCCTTAGTGGTGCGCCAGCCCAGAGGGCTGGACACATCCCCTCGCGGCCTAGGGGCCCCACCAGGATGGGTGGCCCCACCCGGTGGACCCCCGGGGCCCCTCCGGTGGTCCCGGGACGCTCCCGGTGACCCCCGGAGATCACCCGTTGGCCGAAACTGGACTTCCCATATATCAATCTTTACCTCCGGACCATTCCGGAACTCCTCGTGACGTCCGGGATCTCATCCGGGACTCCGAACAACTTTCGGGTTTCCACGTGCATTAATCTCTACGACCCTAGCGTTACCGAACCTTAAGTGTGTAGACCCTACGGGTTCGGGAGACACGTAGACATGACCGAGACTACTCTCCGGTCAATAACCAACAGCGGGATCTGGATACCCATGTTGGTTCCCACGTGTTCCTCGATGATCTTCATCGGATGAACCACTGTGTCAAGGATTCACTTAATCCCGTATGTTATTCCCTTTGTCCATCGGTACGGTACTTGCCCGAGATTCGATCGTAGGTATTCCCGATACCTTGTTCAATCTCGTTATGGCAAGTCTCTTTACTCGATCCGTAATCCATCATCCCGTGACTAACTACTTAGTCACATTGAGCTCATTATGATGATGTCTTACCGAGTGGGCCCAGAGGTACCTCTCCGTCATACGGAGTGACAACATCCCAGTCTCGGTTCGTACCAACTCAACAGACACTTTCGGAGATACCCGATGTGTACCTTTATAGCCACCCAGTTACGTTGTGACGGTTGGCACACCCAAAGTATTCCTACGGTATCCGGGAGTTGTACAACCTCATGGTCTAAGGAATAAATACTTGACACCGAAAAGCTTATGCATTACGAACTATACGATCTCGTGTTATGCTCAAGTTTGGGTCTTGTCCATCACATCATTCTCCTAATGATGTGATCCCGTTATCACTGACATCCCATGTCCATGGTCAGGAAACCGTGACCATCTATTGATCAACGAGCTGGCTACTAGAGGCCTACCAGGGACTCATTGTGGTCTATGTATTCACACATGTATCGCTGTTTCCGTACAATACAATTCAAGCATGAATAACAGACAATTATCATGAACAAGGAGATATAATAATAATGCTTTTATTATTGCCTCTAGGGCATATCTCCAACAGTCTCCCACTTGCACTAGAGTCAATAATCTAGTTACATTGTGATGAATCGAACACCCATAGAGTTCTGGTGTTGATCATGTTTCGCTCGTGGAAGAGGTTTAGTCAACGGGTCTGCAACATTCAGATCCGTATGCACTTTACAAATATCTATGTCTCCATCCTGAACATAATTCCGGATGGAGTTTAAACGGTGCTTGATGTGCTTGGTCTTCTTGTGAAACCTGGGCTCCTTGGTAATAGCAATAGCACCAGTGTTGTCACAGAAGAGAGTCATCGGGCTTGACGCGCTTGGAATGACTCCTAGGTCGGTGATGAACTCCTTCATCCAGACTCCTTCCTGCGCTGCTTCAGAAGCAGCTATGTACTCCGCTTCACATGTAGATGCTGCCACCACGCTTTGCTTGCAACTGCACCAGCTGACTGCCCCTCCATTCAAAATATACACGTATCCGGTTTGTATCTTAGAGTCATCCAGATCTGTGTCGAAGCTAGCATCGACGTAACCCTTTACGACGAGCTCTTCGTCACCTCCATAAACGAGAAACATATCCTTAGTCCTTTTCAGGTACTTCAGGATGTTCTTGACCGCTGTCCAGTGTTCCATACCGGGATCACTTTGGTACCTCCCTACCAAACTTATGGCAAGGTTCACATCAGGTCTGGTACACAGCATGGCATACATGATAGAACCTATTGCCGAGGCATAGGGAATGACACTCATCTTTTCTCTATCTTCTGCCGTGGTCGGCGACTGAGTCTTACTCAATCTCATACCTTGCAAAACAGGCAAGAATCCTTTCTTTGACTGATCCATATTGAACTTCTTCAATATTTTGTCAAGGTATGTACTTTGTGAAAGACCAATGAGGCGTCTCGATCTATCTCTATAGATTTTGATGCCTAATATGTAAGCAGCTTCTCCAAGGTCCTTCATTGAAAAACTTTTATTCAAGTAGGCCTTTACATTTTCCAAGAATTCTATATCATTTCCCATCAGCAATATGTCATCCACATATAATATGAGAAATGCTACAGAGCTCCCACTCACTTTCTTGTAAATACAGGCTTCTCCATAAGTCTGTATAAAGCCAAACGCTTTGATCACCTCATCAAAGCGAATATTCCAACTCCGAGATGCTTGCACCAGCCCGTAAATCGAGCGCTGGATCTTGCATACCTTGTTAGCGTTCTCTGGATCGACAAAACCTTCCGGTTGCATCATATACAACTCTTCCTTGAGGAAGCCATTAAGGAATGCTGTTTTGACATCCATTTGCCATATCTCATAGAATGCGGCAATAGCTAACATGATTCTGACTGACTTCAGCATCGCTACGGGAGAGAAAGTCTCATCGTAGTCAATCCCTTGAACTTGTCGATAACCCTTAGCAACAAGCCGAGCTTTATAGATGGTCACATTACCATCCGCGTCTGTCTTCTTCTTAAATATCCATTTGTTTTCTATGGCGTGCCTATCATCAGGCAAGTCCACCAAAGTCCATACTTTGTTTTCATACATGGATTCTATCTCGGATTTCATGGCTCCAAGCCATTTATTGGAATCTGGGCCCGCCATCGCTTCTTCATAGTTCGAAGGTTCACCGTTGTCTAACAACATGATTTCCAGGACAGGGTTGCCGTACCACTCTGGTGCGGAACGTGCCCTTGTGGACCTTCGAAGTTCAGTAGTAACTTGATCTGTTTCTTCATGATCATTATCATTAACTTCCTCCCTTGTCGGTGCAGGCACCTCAGGAACAGTTTCCTGTGCTGCGCTACTTTCCGGTACAGGAGTGGTGACTGTCACCTCATCAAGTTCTACTTTCCTCCCACTCACTTCTTTCGAGAGAAACTCTTTCTCTAGAAAGTATCCATTCTTGGCAACAAAGACTTTGCCTTCAGATCTGTGGTAGAAGGTGTACCCAATAGTTTCTTTTCGGTATCCTATGAAGACGCATTTTTCCGATTTGGGTTCGAGCTTTTCAGGTTGAAGTTTCTTGACATAAGCATCGCAACCCCAAACTTTCAGAAACGACAGCTTCGGTTTCTTGCCAAACCAAAGTTCATATGGAGTCGTCTCAACGGATTTTGACGGAGCCCTATTTAAAGTGAATGCGGCGGTCTCTAAAGCATAACCCCAAAAAGATAGCGGTAAATCGGTGAGGGACATCATAGATCGCACCATGTCCAACAGAGTACGATTTCGACGTTCCGACACACCGTTACGTTGAGGTGTTCCGGGCGGTGTCAATTGTGAAACAATTCCACAGTTCCTAAGGTGTGTGCCAAATTCATGACTTAAATATTCACCCCCACGATCCGATCGCAAGAACTTTATTTTTCTGTCACGTTGATTCTCAACCTCATTCTGAAATTCCTTGAACTTTTCAAAGGTCTCAGACTTGTGTTTCATCAAATAGATATACCCGTATCTACTCAAGTCATCCGTGAGGGTGAGAACATAACGGTAGCCTCCGCGAGCCTCAACACTCATTGGACCGCACACATCGGTATGTATGATTTCCAACAGGTTGGTTGCTCGCTCCATTGTTCCGGAGAACGGAGTCTTGGTCATCTTGCCCAAGAGGCATGGTTCGCACGTGTCAAATGATTCATAATCAAGAGACTCTAGAAGTCCATCCGAATGGAGCTTCTTCATACGTTTGACACCAATATGACCAAGGCGGCAATGCCACAAGTATGTGGGACTATCATTATCAACTTTACATCTTTTGGCATCTACACTATGAATATGTGTATCACTACGTTCGAGATTCATCAAAAATAAACCATTGACCAGCGGGGCATGACCATAAAACATATCTCTCAAATAAATAGAACAACCATTATTCTCCGATTTGAAAGAATATCCATCTCGCATAAGACGAGATCCAGAAACAATGTTCATGCTCAAAGCTGGTACTAAATAACAATTATTCAGGTTTAAAACTAATCCCGAGGGTAGATGTAGAGGCAGCGTGCCGACGGCGATCACATCGACCTTGGAACCATTCCCGACGCGCATCGTCACCTCATCCTTTGCCAGTCTCCGTTTATTCCGCAGCTCCTGTTTTGAGTTACAAATGTGAGCAACTGCACCGGTATCGAATACCCAGGAGCTACTACGAGTGCTGGTAAGGTACACATCAATAACATGTATATCATATATACCTTTGACGTTGCCGGCCTTCTTGTCTGCTAAGTATTTGGGGCAGTTCCGCTTCCAATGCCCCGTTCCCTTGCAATGAAAACACTCAGTCTCAGGCTTGGGTCCATACTTTGGCTTCTTCCCGGCAACAGGCTTGCCAGGCGCGGCAACTTGCTTGCCGTCCTTCTTGAAGTTCTTCTTACCCTTGCCTTTCTTGAACTTAGTGGTTTTATTGACCATCAACACTTGATGTTCTTTCTTGATATCCACCTCCGCTGATTTCAGCATCGAATACACCTCGGGAATGGACCTCTCCATCCCCTGCATATTGAAGTTCAGCACGAAGCTCTTGAAGCTTGGTGGGAGCGACTGGAGGATTCTGTCAACAATTGCTTCTTCTGGGAGATTCATTCCCAGCTGAGACAAGCGATTGTGCAATCCTGAAATCTTGAGGATGTGCTCACTGACAGAACTGTTCTCCTCCATCTTACAGCTATAGAATGCGTCGGAGACATCATATCTCTCGACTCGGGCATGAGCTTGAAAAACCATTTTCAGCTCTTCGAACATCTCATATGCTCCGTGGTGCTCAAAACGTTTTTGAAGCCCCGATTCTAAACTGTAAAGCATGCCGCACTGAACCAGGGAGTAATCATCACAACGTGACTGCCAAGCGTTCATAACGTCTTGGTTTGCCGGGAGAACGGGTGCATCACCTAGCGGTGCTTCTAGGACATAGGTTCTCTTGGCAGCTATGAGGATAATCCTCAGGTTACGGACCCAATCCGTATAGTTGCTACCATCGTCTTTCAGCTTGGTTTTCTCTAGGAACGCGTTGAAGTTGAGGGAAACTGGAGCGTGGGCCATTTGATCTACAAGAGATATTGTAAAGAATTTAGACTAAGTTCATGATAATTAAGTTCATCTTAATCAAATTTTAATGAACTCCCACTCAGAATGACATCTCTCTAGTCATCTAAGTGATACACGATCCGAATCGAGTAGTCCGTGTCCGATCATCACGTGAGACGGACTAGTCAAAAACGGTGAACATCTTCATGTTGATCGTATCTTCTATACGACTCGTGTTCAACCTTTCGGTCTTCCGTGTTCCGAGGCCATGTCTGTACATGCTAGGCTCGTCAAGTGAACCCTAAGTGTATTGCGTGTGTAAATCTGTCTTACACCCGTTGTATGCGAACGTTAGAACCTATCACACCCGATCATCACGTGGTGCTTCGGAGCAACGAGCTTTAGCAACGGTGCACAGTTAGGGGAAACACATTACTTGAAATTTTAGTGAGAGATCATCTTATTTACTACCGTCGTTCTAAGTAAACAAGATGCAAAAACATGATAAACATCACATGCAATCAATTAAAGTGACATGATATGGCCAATATCATCTTGCTCCTTGGATCTCCATCTTCGGGGCACCATGATCATCTTGTCACCGGCTCGACACCATGATTTTCATCATCATGAACTCCATCATCGTGTCTTGAAGAAGTCGTCACGCCAACTATTACTTCTACTACTATAGCTAACGTTTAGCAATGAAGTAAAGTAATTACATGGCGTTATTCAGTGACACGCAGGTCATACAATAATTAAGACAACTCCTATGGCTCCTGCCGGTTGTCAAGTTCATCGACATGCAAGTCGTGATTCCTTATTACAAAACATGATCAATCTCATACATCACATATATCATTCATCACATCTTCGTTCTTGGCCATACCACGTCACAAAACACATGCTGCAAAAACAAGTTAGACGTCCTCTAATTGTTGTTGCAAGTTTTACGTGGCTTCTATAGGATTTCTAGCAAGAACGTTTCTTACCTACGCCAAAACCACAACGTGATTTGTCAACTTCTATTTACCCTTCATAAGGACCCTTTTCATCGAATCCGATCCGACTAAAGTAGGAGAGACAGACACCCGCCAGCCACCTTATGCATCTAGTGCATGTCTGTCGGTGGAACCAGTCTCACGTAAGCGTACGTGTAAGGTCGGTCCGGGCCGCTTCATCCCACAATACCGCCGAATCAAGATTGACTAGTAACGGTAAGAAAGTTGAACAAGATCATACGCCCACAACTGCTTTGTGTTCTACTCGTGCAAGATGCTACGCATAAAACCTAGGCTCAGATGCCACTGTTGGGGAACGTAGCAGAATTCAAAAAAATTCTACGTCTTCACCAAGATCCAATTATGGAGACATCTAGCAACGAGCAACTAAGAGTGCATCTACATACCGTTATGAAGATTGCGTGCGGAAGCTTTCAACGAAGCAAGGATGAAGTAGTCGTACTCTTCACGTTCTTCGTCACCGATGATCTAGCGCCGAACGGACGGCACCTCCGCGTTCAACACACGTACGATGCAGCAACGTCACCTCCTTCTTGATCCAGCAAGGGGGGAGGAGAAGTCGTCAGAGATCCGGCAGCACGATGGCGTGATGACGGATGCAGTGGAGATCGCAGCAGGGCTTCGCCGGGCGCCCTGCGTTGGGAGTATGGGGTGTGACGGGAGGGGGAGAGGCGCTAGGGCTTGGGGTGCGGCTGCCCTCTCCCCTCCCACATATATATAGGGGCCAGGGGGGCGCCTGGACCCCCTGCAGATCCAATCTGCAAGGGGGCAGCGGCCAAGGGGGGTTCCTTGCCCCCCAAGGCAAGTGGAGCCCCCCTCCCCTTTAGGGTTTGAACCCTAGGCGCAGGGGAGGTGGGCCTCCCTTAGTGGTGCGCCAGCCCAGAGGGCTGGACACATCCCCTCGCGGCCTAGGGGCCCCACCGGGATGGGTGGCCCCACCCGGTGGACCCCCGGGGCCCCTCCGGTGGTCCCGGGACGCTCCCGGTGACCCCCGGAGATCACCCGTTGGCCGAAACTGGACTTCCCATATATCAATCTTTACCTCCGGACCATTCCGGAACTCCTCGTGACGTCCGGGATCTCATCCGGGACTCCGAACAACTTTCGGGTTTCCACGTGCATTAATCTCTACGACCCTAGCGTTACCGAACCTTAAGTGTGTAGACCCTACGGGTTCGGGAGACACGTAGACATGACCGAGACTACTCTCCGGTCAATAACCAACAGCGGGATCTGGATACCCATGTTGGTTCCCACATGTTCCTCGATGATCTTCATCGGATGAACCACTGTGTCAAGGATTCACTTAATCCCGTATGTTATTCCCTTTGTCCATTGGTACGGTACTTGCCCGAGATTCGATCGTAGGTATTCCCGATACCTTGTTCAATCTCGTTATGGCAAGTCTCTTTACTCGATCCGTAATCCATCATCCCGTGACTAACTACTTAGTCACATTGAGCTCATTATGATGATGTCTTACCGAGTGGGCCCAGAGGTACCTCTCCGTCATACGGAGTGACAACATCCCAGTCTCGGTTCGTACCAACTCAACAGACACTTTCGGAGATACCCGATGTGTACCTTTATAGCCACCCAGTTACGTTGTGATGGTTGGCACACCCAAAGTATTCCTACGGTATCCGGGAGTTGTACAACCTCATGGTCTAAGGAATAAATACTTGACACCGAAAAGCTTATGCATTACGAACTATACGATCTCGTGTTATGCTCAAGTTTGGGTCTTGTCCATCACATCATTCTCCTAATGATGTGATCCCGTTATCACTGACATCCCATGTCCATGGTCAGGAAACCGTGACCATCTGTTGATCAACGAGCTGGCTACTAGAGGCCTACCAGGGACTCATTGTGGTCTATGTATTCACACATGTATCGCTGTTTCCGTACAATACAATTCAAGCATGAATAACAGACAATTATCATGAACAAGGAGATATAATAATAATGCTTTTATTATTGCCTCTAGGGCATATCTCCAACACGGGAGCCTCTCCACCACCATGGACGCCTCCCGGATGAGTTGTGAGTAGTCTCCCTTGGACCATGGGTCCATGACCAGTAGCTATGTGATGTTCTCCTCCCCTTCTCGTGCTTCACTAATTAGACCTCGTGAGCTGCCCTACATGATCGAGGCACATATGTAATCCTTATGCTGTTGCTATGATGAGTTTGCTGGGATCCGATGGATTGTGAGATTATGTTCAGATTGTGTTTGAGTAATATATTTGATTTACCTCTTTTATATTTATGTTCGTAAGTAATTCTTGCATGTTCTCCGTTGCTATTTATTGCTTTGGCCAAGTAGTAGGTAGTGACTCCAAGAGGGAACGTTATGCTTGATTGTGGGTTCATGCCCCTCGATGACTAGCTTGAGTGACAGAAACATGAGTCTAGGGGATGTGCTGTTGCCACAAGGGGGAAAACAACGGTGCTTGTGCCCGCGGGTGCAAGGATTG
>LR738713.1:692059590-692137215 GCA_902687465.1 Secale cereale
ACCCCGGTCCATATTACCATCACTGATCACATCCGCTATTTACTTTCTGCTTTTACTTACTATTTGCAGCAACACCTATCACTATTATCACTTGCGTTTGATCCTTTGTAAACGACAAGGCCGGAGGGATTGACAACCTCTCTGTACTCGTTGGGAGCAAAGTTATTTGTATCTGTGTGCAGGTCCACGTTGATTGCTAATATCTGGCGCCGTTAGCAGTTGACACCTTCTTGTTGAAACTAGGAGTCTCAGGGGAAATCGATCCTTGGTATCTTTGCCAAGGGAAAACTTCCGCTACACTGCATCTCAAACCTTCCACTTGGGGTAACCAACGAGGGGCGAGAAGCCATCAAGCCAAGTTTTCTGGCGCCGTCGCCGGGGACTCCACTCTTCAAGATAGGGGAGTTGCACGCTATCTTTTACCTTTGCTTTTTAGTCTTGTTAGTTTACCTTTCAGTTTCGCTTTAGTATCGCCGGGAACTCAGCTTTCTTTGTGTGGGAGAGAAACACGCTCCACTTCAACCTAGAACATAACATAGAATTTTCATGTCTATCTTTGCTGTGTGTGTTCTTTGTCTTTCAATAGCTACTATCATGCTTAGCTCTTAGTTTTCATGCTTATCTTTTTAAAGAGCTTTTGTTTAGTTGGTTGCTTGAACTCTCTTTAGTTATCATGCTTATCTTATTAAGAGAGTTTGCTTCTGTTGCATTGGTCGATATGTCTATGATAAAAATGCTACGTGCATAATGGTGCTTAGTAGTTCATGTTTTCTTATGGTTAGTCTCAAATAGCTGGGGGGTTCCCAATGTGTTATTGGAGTACCAACATGATTTGTTTGCCTATGATGTGGTATGGTTTAGTAATATCTTCCTTCGAGAATTTATTTTGATTGACTTGGCGTATGCTCACGCATATTTAAGACTGTAAAGAAAGTCTGTCAAGCCTTGATGATCTTTTATTTCTGAGTAGCGATATAACTTCCATGCCTGATTCAATGTTGCTTTGTCGCTCTGCATGATTATGACCGTCATTGCTCTCTTAGTTGGTCGCTCCCAGTCTTTTGCTAACCTTCGCCTGTACTAAGCGGACTGACTGCTTGTGCATCCAAAATCCTTTAAACCAGTTATGCCATACGAGTCCACCATACCTTCCTATACATGGTATTTACCTGCCATTCCTAACGAAGACTTTCATGTACCATCTCGAAATTATTCAAAAAAATGCATTTCTGTTTTGTGCCTCTGTTTTAGTTCATGAGGAAGTAGTAGTTAATTCATGATCTTTTTAAGTTGGACAAGCTTCACCCCGGGATTGCATGTCTAATGTGCAAACCCATAATACGAGAAGGAACTGGCATTGAGTGCGCCCGGCTCATTAAAAAATAATATAAACAAACAAACCCTCCTTCACGCTTTGTTCATGAGAAATCAGAAAACTTTGGCAGTGATAAACAAAGGAGATTAAGAGGATGTGATCGTCCTCATTCGGGAGCCGTTCCTCGAAACTTGTCCATCTCAAGAAGTCATTGAGTTGTCTGCTAGCATTCGTTGACGAAACATGCATATCCAAATAATATTATTACCTCTGTTTTTAAAACCAAGAGCTCTGGTACATGCTTTGTTTTTGTTTCCGACCACGGGGTTTCAACCTTGCCAACAAAAGCCACGGTTCGAGAGTCTCCACCTTCTTTTAAAGCACCAACTACTGAGAGCATGATTGTCATTCTGAGTGTAATGTGTATTGTCCCAAAGTAGCATTGTCTTTTGCATGATTGTGATATTGTTTATTCTGAAATCATTGTATCTAGTCATCACTTAAACCTTGGAGGTGCCCCTGCATTTATGTTTTGCTTCACTAAAGGGGGCAAGCGAGATATCACTTTATCATATTTGCACACCATGCTCATTACAAATCTATTTGATGTTTCAGTATCATATTGTAAAACTTTCAGTTCTTTGTGATTCTCTCATGAGGCAACTTAATTACTACAGATTCATTGTCTCAGTAAGTGTCGGGGGAAAACTGTCCTCCCACGAACACCTATGGGACCGGAGCCCCTTCTACGTTGCGGTAAGGGAGCGGAGGGAGCACGGAGAGCAGATCGAGGAGCACACGCGGGCAGTTTTACCCAGGTTCGGGCCGCGCGGACGCGTAAAACCCTACTCCTGCTTAGGTTGTATTGAGTCCTTGAGCTCGGGAGCTTGAAGAGCTACAGTACTAGCTACACCGAGCAAGAGAGTTGTCTAGGTTTCAAACCTCCTCTACGTTGTGCATGGGCCTCCTTTTATAGCTCAAAGGGGTCACCGACAGGTGTCAACGTAGATAAGGGTAAAAGTGTAAATTTGGTGGTAGTTGTAACAGTGCATGAACAGTGGTCTCCACCTAACTTTGATAGTGGGGGACAAGGGCATTAAATGCCCGTCACCGTCGCCCCCAAAAGCGTCCGTCCATGCTTCTCCGTTCGCCACGGCGGTAGCCTCGTCACCGTGGCTTGCCACCGTGTGCCCCAGGCTGCACAGCCGTCTGCCACGTGCCCCTGGAAGGGCCCCAGGGCGACGCGTGGGCAGGCGAGCTGGAGCGCGGGCACACAACGTAGATTTCCCCGGCAAGCACCTTGCCGGGGTCGTGATCTTGCCGGACCCGGAAGCTTGTCGCTCTCCGGGTCCTGCCGAGGCGCATGATGCGCCGAGGCATCTCTTGAGATGTGTATTCCTTGGCCTTCCTGGCAAGCTCCTCTTGCCAGGGTCTTGTGCTAAAGTGATAACCTTGAGCCTGGTGCGGCCTTCCCGGCAAGCTCCTCTTGCCGGGGCCTTGATCTTCTGACTTGTATACTTTGTTCTTGAATGGCCTCAAAGGGACCAAAAAAGGTTCCCGGCGAGGACGTGGTAAGCCCCGCCACGGGAAGCTGCTACTGCCCGTGCACAAGTTGGGGTACTTAGTACACCGACAGGAGCCCCCGGGCCTGGGCCACACACGGTGCCAAGCGCTGTTGGGCCAGGCCCAAGACAGTGCACGGGCACGCACAGCCCACGGCAAGCCGTATCCCCTTCCGTATCTGCCGCATCCCTCCCCAACGGCACGCGTCGATTGCGGCGTCGTGGGAGAGATCGTGGCCTGTTCTTTAATGGGAAATGCGGAACGTCCCCCACTTCCCCCTTAAAAGCAGAGGAAGCAGGGGCAGTTCCCTCCATCGTCTTCATTGCGCCTTGATTCTCCAGAAACCCCCGTCGCCCTCCGCCTCCCAAAGGTCGACAGAGAGCCCAGCTCCCCCCTTCCTCCGCCGTCTCCCGCATCCGCGGCACCGTCGAGCTCCTCGCTTCTTTCCTTGCCGCCCCCGCCATGGCTCCGAAGAGCGACAAGGCGAAAGCAGACAAGGCCAAGAAGGAGAAGTCCGAGCAGGCGGCGAAGCTGGCAGCCCTGCGGAAGGAGTGCGTGGTCTTCGCGCCGAGGCTTGGCACGAGGGAGCTGCGGGACAAATACTATTTGTTCTGGGCGAGGGAGACCAAAGCTCATCCCCGCACCAGAGTCTTCCCCGCCGTCGCCGCTGACATGTTCCCCGGCGGGTACTTTTTCTTTGCCGCGTTCTTCCATTGTGGTCTGTGCCCTCCGTTCTCGGAGTTCTTTTGTGATGTAATGAATACATATGGCCTCCACCTCCTAGATTTCACCCCCAATGCCATCCTTACGATGGCCATTTTCGCACATCTGTGCGAAAACTATGTTGGGGTTCATCCAAATGTAGCCCTTTTCCGCCACTTCTTTATGCCTAGAGTAGAGTCAGGTGCCCCCCTCTCCGGCGGCATCTCCTGGATCTTTAGGCTGAACAAGAAGGACTCGTACCTGAAGGGTGAGCTTCGCGGCAAGTGGGAGGAGTGGAGGGCCGATTGGTGCTGGGTGCTGGAAGATAAGCCTGAGCCCTTTACCTCGCCGCGCCAGACTGCCATAGTGCGCGGCAGGGATTGGAGTGAATTGGCCCCGGAGGACAACAAGCTTAATATCGCCCTCATTAGGATCATTCGTCTCCGGGTCGCCAATCTGACTATCGGAGAAGTTGGAGCAGATTTCCTCCGCCGCCGCATCGCCCCTTTACAAGAAAGGAAAAGGTCCGCCTGGGAATTCGGCAATGCGGCAGATATCATGAGGCTGCGCCCTGGATTGAACTACAACTTCACTGCCTTGGAGTTGAAGGGAATGGTCCGGGAGCTCTTCAAGCATGACCCGGCCCACCCGGAGTGGTTCAGACCTTCCCGGGGAGTGGTGCCGCTGTGCAACAGCACTGCCCGCGATTCCCTACGAGCGATGATGCCCGCGTGTAACACCCCAAAAATTTAATCTTGTTTTATTAATTAGAATTTTGTCAGAAAGATTTATTTTCTATTTTCTGGCTTTTCTATTAATTTCAGAGCTACTTCTTTTCTCTGGATTTTAATTTTTTTCCCTCTTATCTGAAACTTTTGGATAATATTGAGGGGCTTGAATGCTTTCTTAAAACATTTGATTTTTGTTGGGTATGCAAGTGGAAGCATTTTTATAATACTTTTGCCAAGCATCAATTCTTTTAAAATGGCTTTTCCATTCTTTTAAGGGCCCCCATTGCACTGCAACCTATTTAAATTTTTCTTTAAAAATTACGTAAAAATTTGGAGATGTCAGTAGATGCATATAACTCATTTTTATGCAAAAATCCAGCTTTGTGTTTTATAAATTTTGAGCAAACCATCCTCTTCTTCATTCTGGTCCAGTTTGGTATTTTGCACTGCAACCCTATTTTAAATTCCTCTAGTGATCTTGGGATCTTTCCTGCTATTAGTACTTGCTACCAAACCCTTAAGTCCAGGATATTGGACCCATTTGAATAATTTTGGTCCATGCAATAATAGCCTACATTTTCTGTCCAGATTTGGTTTTCTCAAAAACTTGCACTAACAAGTTTCTGGTTTTGCCAAACTAACCTTGCCACCATCACCTACACCTAAAGAGATCCCAGTCTGGTAAGTTTGGTGTCCAGAAAGATCTCCTAGGTGGCCTTGGCATATTGTCAAACAGCTGACGTGCATGACCAGAATTGGCATGCTCCCAACTTTGTATTAGAGACTTTCCTTCCTGGACAAACCAACATGTCCCCTAGCCTCCTTTTGCCCACTAACCTAACCCTGGGTAGTTCCAACAGCACCAGAGCATTTTAGGTCACCCTAGCATTTCGTCGAGCATGTGGTGGGCATGCCGAGAGCACGAGCAGAGCGTGCGTTTTGCACGCGCCTGCCCGAGCCGCCTCACCAACCCCCGAGCTCATCCTAGCCCTCTGCCGCGCGCAGCATAGTGCCAAGGCCAGACCTGCTTCGTTCACGAGCACCGCAGCCTTCCCTCGTCTCCCCCGCAAGCCGCCACGACCGCCGACTGCCGTCTCTGCCGTGGCCAGCACCGCCCAAACCATCTCCGCTCGCCAGCTGCCTCCTTGTGCAGTGCCTCGATCGTCCGCTAGCTCCTGACACCGTCCCCAACCTCGACGTGTCACCCTGCAAGCTACAGAGCAGCGGTTCACCGATCTTATCCGCCGCCACCGTCGAGCTTATCCTCTGGCAACCGACGAACCGACCTTGGCTAGCTATAAAAGGGCCCACAGAGCAAGGACACCACCGCAACCTCGCAGAGCCACCCCTCCTCACAACCTTGACTGGGAGTCGCCGTAGGCCACTGCCCCGTTTGCTCCCGAAGGCGCCATTCGCCCCAGAGCTCGCCGCCGGCGACCCCCTTCGCCCCCGAGACCCTTTCGACCACTGGGAGGATCACCCTGGAGCGGCGGATCCTTTCCCACCCTCGGATGGATCCTAGGAGCCGTCGTCCGCCGGCGAGGATCGTCGGGCCTCCGCCCCGGCTCGGCCGCGGGAGGAAGGAGAAGGGCGACTGGTCAAATATGACCAGTGGACCCAAGGGCCCCACCCGTCTGTGACTCCAGGCTCGGCTGAGCGTTTTAAGTGAAAGCGTAAAGCCCGAAGTACGTCTCCCCTTCTCTGGAAGCGTATTCTGAGCCGATGCGTTTTCCTTTTTCTGGTTTTTATTAAAGCAGAATTTTGACTAAACTTTGACTGGGCATATCTTTTTAAATAAAACTCCAAATGAGTTGATTCTTTTTCCTACCTCTCTCAAATTTCACCTAGTTTATTTTAAGATTTATTTCAAAAATAATTAGGACAATTTTTTGTACTGTTTTTAAAGTTTGTGTTAATTTGAATATTTTCAAAAATAGGAATTTGGAGAGAAGATCAAAACTTTCAAAAGTTTTGGAGTGCACCTCACCTCTCTGCACCTTGAAGGCAAGCATCTTGAACTCCATTATGACATAAGCTGTGTGTTGTTTGCTAGAACATATGAACTCCATCAATATGCTAAAATGGAGTAGCGTTATTTCATGTGGAGGTCATACTCTTGCATATCAACATATGGTGAAAATCTTTTCGGTTATATGTGTGATATTGGTGACAGTAGCCACTTCTCATGCCACATATGCCTGGTGATAGTTCGGATGGAGTCCGAAGGAAGGTTGTGTTCCGGTGAACACAACCACGTGACTGACATCTCGTTGTGGCGAGGATGTGCAGTGAGGCATGTTGGAGCATGAGGGGTGGTGACCCTGTCAGGAAATTGTGGAAAGTATCTGTTGTGCTAACCATGCAGGGAACACATAAGCCTCCTGAGTCGACCATAGATCGAGTCTTGTTCCAGTAACCCCCATGCTTGTTTCGTACTACCACTTGTCCCTGCCGCGGGCAGGGTACGGTTCAGTAAGTTGTCAACCCCCTTTCTTGGCACACACCGTACAGAGAGGCCATGGTGGAAGATACCGGGTGCATCCGGTAGACATGCCACTTGGTCCGGGGGCATGGGTGTTTCCGGTTGGGACCGAGAGGGGGGCACCCCTTAGTAGCGCGCGATATAAATTTGATCCCATGCTAATCGAGGTTGTAGCCTCCCCGCTTAGAGTTTTGCTTAACAAGTGTCGTGGGTGATTCCAGGCACCGGTGAGTTAAGCTGGTGTGTGCTGGTTGGGTGTGTTTTCAATTCAAAGACCGTAAGCGGAATTAGTCCCGGTGGACTAAGGGAATCCGTTACTCGTGGGTAAAGAGTACACCCTCTGCAGAGTTTATATCTATTTGAATAGCCGTATCCGCGGTTAAGGACTACAGTCTGGGATGGGTCAAGTGTCGGTCTTAGTGTCGGTCTTCGGAGGAAAACTTCTAAACCAGAATTTTGAGCATGACGTGTGACGAATGATGGTTGTGATCATTATTATTGTGGATTAGCCATTTATATTGTTGTTGAATTGTTGAGTATCCCTAGGATGGTTCTACCTCCTGAATACTCATTGTAATTATTATTATATAAGCCCTTTATGTGGCGTCGCACAGACGCCCGACTGTGGCATGTTGATTATTTATTTTCCTTATAAGCCCTTTATGTGGTGTCGCCCAGACGCCCGACTGTGGCATGCTTGTTATTTATTTTCCTTATAAGCCCTTTATGTGGCGTCGCTCAGACACCCGACTGTGGCATGTTGATTATTTATTTTCCTTATAAGCCCTTTAGGTGGCGTCGCTCCGACGCCCGACTGTGGCACGCATGTTATTTATTTTTCTTATAAGCCCTTTATGTGGCGTCGCTCAGATGCCCGACTGAGGCATGCTTTATATTATTATCCTTTCGAGGCGTCGCTTCAGACACCCGATCGGTTATTTTATCTTCATTCTCTGATTGCTTATTCCTGTTTAATACGAATGACCTACTTACATGCATCATGAATTTTATTTTGGGACTGACTAAGTGATCGTGGATTATTTCAGTGCATGATTATCACCTGCTATGTTATACCTGGTTTCATGATGTTTGCGAGTACATTCAAAGTACTCACTGGCTTGTCCCTGGCTATTGTCTTGGCCATATTTCTTGCTTGGAGAGAAGCACAACGACGACAGCCCCGGAACCTAGACAATGGAGATAGCAGCCGCGCGAAGATAGGAGTTATCCAGGTCAGCTGTTCCTGTGGGAAATGGAGTCCCATAGACGCTGATGATCCGCAAACCGCTTCCGCCGTCAACCATTAGAAAACTTTTGTTGTACTCATAGACCGGAATGGTCTTGTACTGCTTATTTTATATTTTGCTTGGAATTTCTGTATCAAGATTGTGTCTCATCAGCTAACAGTAATCCTGGGGCTGGTGAGCACAAGGACCAGTGACTGGGAAATTTATATCCTGGAAAACCGGTCCTGACAACCTTGGTACGATCACCCTGGAGCGGCGGATCCTTTCCCACCCTCGGATGGATCCTAGGAGCCGTCGTCCGCCGGCGAGGATCGTCGGGCCTCCGCCCCGGCTCGGCCGCGGGAGGAAGGAGAAGGGCGACTGGTCAAATATGACCAGTGGACCCAAGGGCCCCACCCGTCTGTGACTCCAGGCTCGGCTGAGCGTTTTAAGTGAAAGCGTAAAGCCCGAAGTACGTCTCCCCTTCTCTGGAAGCGTATTCTGAGCCGATGCGTTTTCCTTTTTCTGGTTTTTACTAAAGCAGAATTTTGACTAAACTTTGACTGGGCATATCTTTTTAAATAAAACTCCAAATGAGTTGATTCTTTTTCCTACCTCTCTCAAATTTCACCTAGTTTATTTTAAGATTTATTTCAAAAATAATTAGGACAATTTTTTGTACTGTTTTTAAAGTTTGTGTTAATTTGAATATTTTCAAAAATAGGAATTTGGAGAGAAGATCAAAACTTTCAAAAGTTTTGGAGTGCACCTCACCTCTCTGCACCTTGAAGGCAAGCATCTTGAACTCCATTATGACATAAGCTGTGTGTTGTTTGCTAGAACATATGAACTCCATCAATATGCTAAAATGGAGTAGCGTTATTTCATGTGGAGGTCATACTCTTGCATATCAACATATGGTGAAAATCTTTTCGGTTATATGTGTGATATTGGTGACAGTAGCCACTTCTCATGCCACATATGCCTGGTGATAGTTCGGATGGAGTCCGAAGGAAGGTTGTGTTCCGGTGAACACAACCACGTGACTGACATCTCGTTGTGGCGAGGATGTGCAGTGAGGCATGTTGGAGCATGAGGGGTGGTGACCCTGTCAGGAAATTGTGGAAAGTATCTGTTGTGCTAACCATGCAGGGAACACATAAGCCTCCTGAGTCGACCATAGATCGAGTCTTGTTCCAGTAACCCCCATGCTTGTTTCGTACTACCACTTGTCCCTGCCGCGGGCAGGGTACGGTTCAGTAAGTTGTCAACCCCCTTTCTTGGCACACACCGTACAGAGAGGCCATGGTGGAAGATACCGGGTGCATCCGGTAGACATGCCACTTGGTCCGGGGGCATGGGTGTTTCCGGTTGGGACCGAGAGGGGGGCACCCCTTAGTAGCGCGCGATATAAATTTGATCCCATGCTAATCGAGGTTGTAGCCTCCCCGCTTAGAGTTTTGCTTAACAAGTGTCGTGGGTGATTCCAGGCACCGGTGAGTTAAGCTGGTGTGTGCTGGTTGGGTGTGTTTTCAATTCAAAGACCGTAAGCGGAATTAGTCCCGGTGGACTAAGGGAATCCGTTACTCGTGGGTAAAGAGTACACCCTCTGCAGAGTTTATATCTATTTGAATAGCCGTATCCGCGGTTAAGGACTACAGTCTGGGATGGGTCAAGTGTCGGTCTTAGTGTCGGTCTTCGGAGGAAAACTTCTAAACCAGAATTTTGAGCATGACGTGTGACGAATGATGGTTGTGATCATTATTATTGTGGATTAGCCATTTATATTGTTGTTGAATTGTTGAGTATCCCTAGGATGGTTCTACCTCCTGAATACTCATTGTAATTATTATTATATAAGCCCTTTATGTGGCGTCGCACAGACGCCCGACTGTGGCATGTTGATTATTTATTTTCCTTATAAGCCCTTTATGTGGTGTCGCCCAGACGCCCGACTGTGGCATGCTTGTTATTTATTTTCCTTATAAGCCCTTTATGTGGCGTCGCTCAGACACCCGACTGTGGCATGTTGATTATTTATTTTCCTTATAAGCCCTTTAGGTGGCGTCGCTCCGACGCCCGACTGTGGCACGCATGTTATTTATTTTTCTTATAAGCCCTTTATGTGGCGTCGCTCAGATGCCCGACTGAGGCATGCTTTATATTATTATCCTTTCGAGGCGTCGCTTCAGACACCCGATCGGTTATTTTATCTTCATTCTCTGATTGCTTATTCCTGTTTAATACGAATGACCTGCTTACATGCATCATGAATTTTATTTTGGGACTGACTAAGTGATCGTGGATTATTTCAGTGCATGATTATCACCTGCTATGTTATACCTGGTTTCATGATGTTTGCGAGTACATTCAAAGTACTCACTGGCTTGTCCCTGGCTATTGTCTTGGCCAGATTTCTTGCTTGGAGAGAAGCACAACGACGACAGCCCCGGAACCTAGACAATGGAGATAGCAGCCGCGCGAAGATAGGAGTTATCCAGGTCAGCTGTTCCTGTGGGAAATGGAGTCCCATAGACGCTGATGATCCGCAAACCGCTTCCGCCGTCAACCATTAGAAAACTTTTGTTGTACTCATAGACCGGAATGGTCTTGTACTGCTTATTTTATATTTTGCTTGGAATTTCTGTATCAAGATTGTGTCTCATCAGCTAACAGTAATCCTGGGGCTGGTGAGCACAAGGACCAGTGACTGGGAAATTTATATCCTGGAAAACCGGTCCTGACAACCTTGGTATCAGAGCCAGGCTGACCATTGGCTAATCCTATCTTGGCCGGGTCGATGAACCTAGGTTAAACCACCCACCAGACCTTAACCTCACCACAACCAAGCCTATCCTACCCGATAGCCCACACAGTGACCCCGACAGCTTTTGGCAGTCGGTGCCCAACCTATCAGACTAGCCCAGTAAGCTACACGCCCGTGATCGACACCTGAGTTGCCCCATTCGCAAGTGTGCGAAGAAAGACTCCGTTTTCTGTATATAAAGGGAACGTTTGCCCCAACCGACAACCACAGTAATACATCGCATTTTGCGATATATATATCTGTGACAATGACCCCGACCACCAGAGAACAGAACCGGCAATTAATATTGCCCCCACAACACGACATGTCATCCTGCCCAGATGCTATACATAAGGCCACTCCGTGACCTTACCAAGCATCCCTCACCTTGTGCACTGCCTTCACAGCCAATTGTTTCTCAGGTCGCACCTTGGGATTCATATAAAGACCCCAGATGCAACCCCGGGGGATTTTATTAAAATAATTGTGGGGTTTTGACCACAGTACCATGGGTTTTCTCCAGCCATCCTGGTACAACCTGTTCAAATCGAGGGTCACTCTCATATTGTACAGCCAGGCACACCCCGCAGGTAGACCCAAATCAAGACCCTACGGAAGTTCCCTTCATCGGGAAAATCCATGCCCACTACAATTATGACCATAAAGATCGCTGCTTATGGAGCGGTTACCCATCTTCAATTCATGGTACCCTATGCCAGTGAACGTGGTTTTTTTTTTCCGAATAGTGCAGCAGCCAGAGAAGCCGCATCCTTTCCCTACACCTGAGAAGAGAAAGGTCCGATGCTAATTAAGCTGGTGCACTATGTCATCGCTCAAGAGCGCTTGACCCAGCAAGGGATGGATTTTCACCAGACCCTTGCTGTGTAAAACCCTAGTCGCTATTAGTAGACCCCTGAGGCCAGACTAAGAGAGACGCATTTTGTGAGTCCCCCATCCACTCCCAGTAGACGAAGGATATATCGCACTGCAGGGAATAATTCCTCGTGAAATATAGCTTATTACCTGAACCGTCAGCACCGTGGTAATATCAGTTTGTGTAGAAATTGACTGCTTGTTGTGATAACTGTGTTGTGCTTTAAAACTTTCTGTATTAGTATATTGCATTGGTTGAAGTTGTTTCTTGTGATTAAAAAAAATTGATTGTTTTTAATTATAGCAAATTTCATAGTAAGGTTTTTCTTAAAAGACCACTGCCATGAAAAATGTTTTCCTCAATAAAAATTTGTTTTGCATGCCCTCTCGTTATATAACTCACAGACCACGTGCACTTAATGCAAGACCGCGCGCGCTTTTATCACCTAATCAATTACCTCGCTAGTATACCACAGCTGCACATTAGTCAGCGATTTTTCTATGACCCCGTCTTATCGTGTGTATAGTGTAATTGTTTTTCAGGTTGCGATTGCCGCGTGGTACGAGTAATATTTTTTGCAACTTTCGTCCTTTAGCAAATCTCGAGGACGAGATTTTTCTTAAGGGGGGTAGTGTTGTAACACCCCAAAAATTTAATCTTGTTTTATTAATTAGAATTTTGTCAGAAAGATTTATTTTCTATTTTCTGGCTTTTCTATTAATTTCAGAGCTACTTCTTTTCTCTGGATTTTAATTTTTTTTCCCTCTTATCTGAAACTTTTGGATAATATTGAGGGGCTTGAATGCTTTCTTAAAACATTTGATTTTTGTTGGGTATGCAAGTGGAAGCATTTTTATAATACTTTTGCCAAGCATCAATTCTTTTAAAATGGCTTTTCCATTCTTTTAAGGGCCCCCATTGCACTGCAACCTATTTAAATTTTTCTTTAAAAATTACGTAAAAATTTGGAGATGTCAGTAGATGCATATAACTCATTTTTATGCAAAAATCCAGCTTTGTGTTTTATAAATTTTGAGCAAACCATCCTCTTCTTCATTCTGGTCCAGTTTGGTATTTTGCACTGCAACCCTATTTTAAATTCCTCTAGTGATCTTGGGATCTTTCCTGCTATTAGTACTTGCTACCAAACCCTTAAGTCCAGGATATTGGACCCATTTGAATAATTTTGGTCCATGCAATAATAGCCTACATTTTCTGTCCAGATTTGGTTTTCTCAAAAACTTGCACTAACAAGTTTCTGGTTTTGCCAAACTAACCTTGCCACCATCACCTACACCTAAAGAGATCCCAGTCTGGTAAGTTTGGTGTCCAGAAAGATCTCCTAGGTGGCCTTGGCATATTGTCAAACAGCTGACGTGCATGACCAGAATTGGCATGCTCCCAACTTTGTATTAGAGACTTTCCTTCCTGGACAAACCAACATGTCCCCTAGCCTCCTTTTGCCCACTAACCTAACCCTGGGTAGTTCCAACAGCACCAGAGCATTTTAGGTCACCCTAGCATTTCGTCGAGCATGTGGTGGGCATGCCGAGAGCACGAGCAGAGCGTGCGTTTTGCACGCGCCTGCCCGAGCCGCCTCACCAACCCCCGAGCTCATCCTAGCCCTCTGCCGCGCGCAGCATAGTGCCAAGGCCAGACCTGCTTCGTTCACGAGCACCGCAGCCTTCCCTCGTCTCCCCCGCAAGCCGCCACGACCGCCGACTGCCGTCTCTGCCGTGGCCAGCACCGCCCAAACCATCTCCGCTCGCCAGCTGCCTCCTTGTGCAGTGCCTCGATCGTCCGCTAGCTCCTGACACCGTCCCCAACCTCGACGTGTCACCCTGCAAGCTACAGAGCAGCGGTTCACCGATCTTATCCGCCGCCACCGTCGAGCTTATCCTCTGGCAACCGACGAACCGACCTTGGCTAGCTATAAAAGGGCCCACAGAGCAAGGACACCACCGCAACCTCGCAGAGCCACCCCTCCTCACAACCTTGACTGGGAGTCGCCGTAGGCCACTGCCCCGTTTGCTCCCGAAGGCGCCATTCGCCCCAGAGCTCGCCGCCGGCGACCCCCTTCGCCCCCGAGACCCTTTCGACCACTGGGAGGATCACCCTGGAGCGGCGGATCCTTTCCCACCCTCGGATGGATCCTAGGAGCCGTCGTCCGCCGGCGAGGATCGTCGGGCCTCCGCCCCGGCTCGGCCGCGGGAGGAAGGAGAAGGGCGACTGGTCAAATATGACCAGTGGACCCAAGGGCCCCACCCGTCTGTGACTCCAGGCTCGGCTGAGCGTTTTAAGTGAAAGCGTAAAGCCCGAAGTACGTCTCCCCTTCTCTGGAAGCGTATTCTGAGCCGATGCGTTTTCCTTTTTCTGGTTTTTATTAAAGCAGAATTTTGACTAAACTTTGACTGGGCATATCTTTTTAAATAAAACTCCAAATGAGTTGATTCTTTTTCCTACCTCTCTCAAATTTCACCTAGTTTATTTTAAGATTTATTTCAAAAATAATTAGGACAATTTTTTGTACTGTTTTTAAAGTTTGTGTTAATTTGAATATTTTCAAAAATAGGAATTTGGAGAGAAGATCAAAACTTTCAAAAGTTTTGGAGTGCACCTCACCTCTCTGCACCTTGAAGGCAAGCATCTTGAACTCCATTATGACATAAGCTGTGTGTTGTTTGCTAGAACATATGAACTCCATCAATATGCTAAAATGGAGTAGCGTTATTTCATGTGGAGGTCATACTCTTGCATATCAACATATGGTGAAAATCTTTTCGGTTATATGTGTGATATTGGTGACAGTAGCCACTTCTCATGCCACATATGCCTGGTGATAGTTCGGATGGGGTCCGAAGGAAGGTTGTGTTCCGGTGAACACAACCACGTGACTGACATCTCGTTGTGGCGAGGATGTGCAGTGAGGCATGTTGGAGCATGAGGGGTGGTGACCCTGTCAGGAAATTGTGGAAAGTATCTGTTGTGCTAACCATGCAGGGAACACATAAGCCTCCTGAGTCGACCATAGATCGAGTCTTGTTCCAGTAACCCCCATGCTTGTTTCGTACTACCACTTGTCCCTGCCGCGGGCAGGGTACGGTTCAGTAAGTTGTCAACCCCCTTTCTTGGCACACACCGTACAGAGAGGCCATGGTGGAAGATACCGGGTGCATCCGGTAGACATGCCACTTGGTCCGGGGGCATGGGTGTTTCCGGTTGGGACCGAGAGGGGGGCACCCCTTAGTAGCGCGCGATATAAATTTGATCCCATGCTAATCGAGGTTGTAGCCTCCCCGCTTAGAGTTTTGCTTAACAAGTGTCGTGGGTGATTCCAGGCACCGGTGAGTTAAGCTGGTGTGTGCTGGTTGGGTGTGTTTTCAATTCAAAGACCGTAAGCGGAATTAGTCCCGGTGGACTAAGGGAATCCGTTACTCGTGGGTAAAGAGTACACCCTCTGCAGAGTTTATATCTATTTGAATAGCCGTATCCGCGGTTAAGGACTACAGTCTGGGATGGGTCAAGTGTCGGTCTTAGTGTCGGTCTTCGGAGGAAAACTTCTAAACCAGAATTTTGAGCATGACGTGTGACGAATGATGGTTGTGATCATTATTATTGTGGATTAGCCATTTATATTGTTGTTGAATTGTTGAGTATCCCTAGGATGGTTCTACCTCCTGAATACTCATTGTAATTATTATTATATAAGCCCTTTATGTGGCGTCGCACAGACGCCCGACTGTGGCATGTTGATTATTTATTTTCCTTATAAGCCCTTTATGTGGTGTCGCCCAGACGCCCGACTGTGGCATGCTTGTTATTTATTTTCCTTATAAGCCCTTTATGTGGCGTCGCTCAGACACCCGACTGTGGCATGTTGATTATTTATTTTCCTTATAAGCCCTTTAGGTGGCGTCGCTCCGACGCCCGACTGTGGCACGCATGTTATTTATTTTTCTTATAAGCCCTTTATGTGGCGTCGCTCAGATGCCCGACTGAGGCATGCTTTATATTATTATCCTTTCGAGGCGTCGCTTCAGACACCCGATCGGTTATTTTATCTTCATTCTCTGATTGCTTATTCCTGTTTAATACGAATGACCTGCTTACATGCATCATGAATTTTATTTTGGGACTGACTAAGTGATCGTGGATTATTTCAGTGCATGATTATCACCTGCTATGTTATACCTGGTTTCATGATGTTTGCGAGTACATTCAAAGTACTCACTGGCTTGTCCCTGGCTATTGTCTTGGCCAGATTTCTTGCTTGGAGAGAAGCACAACGACGACAGCCCCGGAACCTAGACAATGGAGATAGCAGCCGCGCGAAGATAGGAGTTATCCAGGTCAGCTGTTCCTGTGGGAAATGGAGTCCCATAGACGCTGATGATCCGGAAACCGCTTCCGCCGTCAACCATTAGAAAACTTTTGTTGTACTCATAGACCGGAATGGTCTTGTACTGCTTATTTTATATTTTGCTTGGAATTTCTGTATCAAGATTGTGTCTCATCAGCTAACAGTAATCCTGGGGCTGGTGAGCACAAGGACCAGTGACTGGGAAATTTATATCCTGGAAAACCGGTCCTGACACCGCGTGCGACTCCCATGGCGTCGTCCCCACTTGGATAGAGCCTCCGCCGGATACTGTGCTGGCCTTCTTCGACAACTTGGTCGAGAAGCCCCGCAACGCCGAGGAGAACAAGGGCCTTACCCGGGCTACTACTGAGCGGGATATAGCTTACATCGCCTCCAGGATGGAGGAGGCCGCCGCAGCTGCGGCCGCGGGCGACTTTGGATACACTGTGGACGAGGCACAGGCCGCGGACGCAGTAAGTCAGGCAGAGGAGGCGGAAATCCTCAAGCTGCTGAAACTTGCGCCCGAGGAGTTTGCCGGGGAGCCTTCCGTGAAGTTCGCCGGGACGAGCGAGGTTGCCGGGGGGAGCGAGGCTGCCGGACATGGCACGGAGTCCAGCGGGCCTGCCGAGGAGGAGGAGGACGCTGAGGCTGGGGATTCCGATGAAGACTCCGGTGGATCTCTGAATCTTGACGATGCCTCCTCGTCCTCGGAGAATTCTCCGCCTCCGCCAAGCCCTCCGCAGCAACAGAAGAAGCGCCCCCACAAGGCAGCTGAGACGGCGAGGCCACAGGCGCCTCGGCAGCAGCCGGCGCGCCGTGCGACGCGCGCCACCAAGACGAGCGAAGTCGTCAAGGAGGCGCCCCGTGCTCAAGCGCCAAGCGGAGGGGGATCCTCCCGGAGCGGAACGGTTGCTCCTTCTGCTCCTCGGTCCTCGGCGACGACGGGGGCTGGGTCTTCACAGCCCGCAGCCCCGGAGACCGCCAAGCGCCCGAGGGAGCCTTCTCCTCCTGCTCCTCGCGCGGAAGCGCACCAGGCGGAGTTTGACTTCTCCGCCCTCAGCTCCGACGAAGAGGAAGAGGAGTAAGTACTTGCAATTCTTTTAGTTTCTTTGATTTTGTCTTGATTTTCCTTGCTTGGTTCTGATCTTACTTTTGTTTTGCTTCACAGGACCTTGACCCAGCGGATGGCGAAGAGGGCCAAGATCCCTGTGGTCACCATTGAGGATGGCGAGCCCGTCGCGGTGACAAGCGACGCGCCGGTGACGAGCTTGCCGGATCAGTCTGCTGCTCCGAGGAGCAGCCCCCAGCGCAGCCCCCAGCGTAAGTCTGGTATTCGTTTTTCTGGTTGACGGGCGCGCTCGAGGTAGTCGCTTGTACTGATATTTTGTTGTTTTGTGCAGAAGTGGAGCCGCAGCCGCAGGAGCGCCAGGAGGTCGCCCCCGACGAGCCACTTGCTCCACCCTCCCCGCCAAGGGTGAACTCCCCGGCAAGGGAGAACGCTCCGCCAAGGACGGGCACTCCGCCAAGGGCGAGTACCCCGCCAAGGGTGAGCAGCCCGACGAGGGTGAGTACCCCGCCAAGGGAGGGCGCAGGAGGCCCTCCGCCAGCGGGGGCCACTACTCCGCTGCCAAGAGAGAATTCCCTGGCGAGGGACCCCGTCGTCGAAGAAGTCCTCGAAGGTAAGCCTTGCAACTTCTTCTCCTTGGATTTGTCTTTTTGGATATTTGCTTGACTCTTTCTTTTCTTTTTCTTCCGCTAGACCCTCCTGCCCCAGAGCGGATGGAAACGGAGACCACCGGCGAGGAGGGCGTACATGGCGACGGCGGCCACGCCACTACCGCCGAGGGGGTGGCTGGAGCCGACGAGCCGGCCGTCGAGGAGACCGCCCCGACCGCCGACGCCGCGGCTGGGGAGGGGACCGGCGACCACACCGCTGGCCCGGAGGCTGCGGGAGCGCCGGACGATGCACCGGCAGCCGACCCCTCCGCCTTCGGACCGGTCGGGCGTCTACTTGGAGGCCGCCAACGGGGTCTTTATACAAGTCCCGTGGGCGTCCTCGTCTCGAGCACCCGCGGAGGGAGAGACCTTTGACGGAGAGGTCCTCGCCTCCGCTGGATTGAAGGTCGTTGAAGCACCCGGCAGCAGCGACGAGCCCGAAGAGGAGAAACTCCTTCGCCGGCTCCTGGCCTTATATCGGGCCAGGCAAGCGAAGTTGGAGTCTCGGGAGGCTCTGGCCGCCAAGGCTGGAGCTGATCTGGAGAAGCGCGCCGCGGAGCTCCGCGCCGCCAACCAGGCGGCCCTCCGCAACTTGGCGAAGGAGTGCGAAGAGCTTGCCGGGGAGCAGCAAGCATTCCTCCTTGAAAAAGCTGAGGCCGAGGAGCAGCAACGATTGGCCGCCGAGGAGCTGTCTCGGCGGGAAGGGGCACTCAACCAGCGGAAGGTCGACCTCGACGCCCACGAGGACGACCTCACCGCCCGGGAGCAAGCTATCGGCGGGGCCCTGAAGGAGGCGAAGGACGCGGCTGCTGCCGCGGAGACTGCTAAAAAGGATCTGGCGGCCAGGGTGGCGCAGCTGGAGTTGTTCTTGAAGGCGAGCGAGGACAGAGTCACTGCGCTCAATGTGGAGCGGGAGAAAGATGCCCACACCAACTCTGAGCTGCAGGTACGTCTCTCCGAGAAGGGCACAGAGCTCTCTGACGCCAAGAACTCCATCGCTGACTTAGAGTTGAAGGTTTCCACCCTGACTGAATCTCTCGACGCCGCCCGGGACCGCGAGACGAAGCTGAAGGACGAACTCCGCAAGGAAAGGGCCTTGGTGGATAGCGCCGCCGTCTCGGCGAACAACTTCAGCCGGGCAGTGGAGCAGTGGACTGATGAGCTGGTCACCTCCGCTGCCAAAATTGACATGGAGATGATGGCGCTGAAGGCAGAGCATCTCGTGTACTCCCCGGACGAGAGTCTCCCCCACAGCGCCAAGTTGAGTCTGTTCTTCCGGGGGATTGCGCCGGCGCTTGCGAAACTGCGGGAGAAGATCCCCGTGCAGCTGGCCGACGAGGCGCGTCGTCTCTGCATGGGCACCATGGAGCGGGTTTTGTCGAAAATCGTCTACCGCAACCCCGGCATCAACCTCGTCAACGTCCTCCGCACCTTACCGCCCGAAGCTGATAAGGAGGCGTTGAAGGCGCAGGTTGCCCACATCGTCGCCAAGGTGGGCAAGATCACGAGGCGTGAAGGCGACCGCGTAGATTAGATTCCTTTCTCTCTGCTTCCTTTGCCGCTGCCAATTAAGTCATAGGCAGTAGTTGATTAGAACAGCGGCATGTTATCTTTGTAATATACAATCTTATTTTGAGCTATCAATGCAGTGTTATCTCCCTTGCTTTGGTCCCTTCACTTTGTATGCATTCCACCCTACGCTTTTAGGGAACTTGCCGGCAAAGGACCCTTGCCGCGAGCGCTGAGTGCTGGACTCTTAGCAGCCTGCTGGCAATACCTTCGCCGGCAAGAAACCTTGCCGCAGCTAGTCGCAGCACACTTAGGTTGCTGAGCGAACTCGAAAACGAAGTAAGGGCGCGACACTTGTCGCAGCTCACTTAAATCGTTGAGCGTGCTCGAAACAAAGTAAGGGTGCGGCTATCCACGGGTAGGTTCCTCCGCGCACAGGTTTTCCATACAAAGCGTGGTTGTTCGAGGAAGATAGCTAAAATTTTAAAAATTTGAATTACTCAAACTTTGGTAACTTAGCTTTCATAGGTTGTTTGTTCCCCGACAAGGCTTCTCTTTCTTGGACAATACTTGGTTCATGCCTCCATCTCCTCCCCCCCCGGCAAACTTGTGCGCGAGGAATACTCCTTCTGCTTAAGAGGGAAAGAAAAAGAGGAGGAAAAACAAGTATAGGGCCTCACGGCTTACCAGTGCTTACCGGGGATGTGCGTTGCACAAGGTGTCAAACGATGCATGCAAATAACAAAGAAAAGCATGGAAATGGCAAATAGTGCGAAGCACAAAAGCTTTACTGATGCACGGGATCTGCGCCCGGCTTTGTACAAAGGTTTACATGCAACAGCGGCAAGACTTGTACAAAAGGTGGTTGCCGGAGCGGATCACGGCAGCCGCGCCTTATGGGTGAAACTTGCGAAGATGCTCTATGTTCCAGGAATTGCTCACCGGTAAGCCTTCTTCGGTCTCAAGGCGGACAGCGCCGGGCCTTGTGACTTGTCTCACTCGATAAGGGCCTTCCCACTTCGGCGTCAACTTGTTGGCATTCTTGGCGGACTGAACACGCCGAAGAACAAGGTCGCCTTCCTCGAGACTCCTGGCCTTGACCTTGCGGCTATGATAGCGACGCAAGGCTTGCTGGTATCGAGCAGCTCGTACAGCAGCCTGGAGACGTTCCTCCTCGAGGAGCAATGCATCATCTTGTCGCAGTTGCTCTTGCTCGAGCTCATCATAAGCGAGCACTCGAGGAGATCCGTATACGAGTTCCGTGGGGAGAACTTCCTCTGCTCCATAGACAAGAGCAAAGGGTGTCTGTCCGGTGGCTCGATTTAGTGTCGTCCTGATTGACCAAAGAGCCGCCGGCAACTCCTCTATCCAGTTTCTTCCGCACTTGTGCAGCCTGTCGAAGGTTCTTGTCTTGAGTCCGCGCAGCACTTCAGCATTGGCCCTCTCCGCTTGACCATTGCTCCTCGGGTGAGCAACAGAAGCGAAGCAGACCTTGGCGCCAAGGTCTTGGATGTACTGCACGAAGGTGCGACTTGTAAACTGTGTGCCGTTGTCGGTAATGATCCTGTTAGGGATCCCGAAACGGCAAACAATTGATCTGAAGAACCTGACCGCTGACTGTGCTGTTACCTTTCTCACTGGTTCCACTTCTGGCCACTTTGTGAACTTGTCGATTGCAACGTACAAGTACTCAAAGCCCTCGACTGCGTGGGGAAAGGGGCCGAGGATGTCGAGCCCCCAGACCGAGAAGGGCCAGGATAAAGGGATCGTCTGGAGAGCTTGAGCTGGCTGGTGAATTTGCTTGGCATGGAACTGGCACGCTTCACACTTGGTTACTTGTGCAGTTGCATCTTGGAGGGCTTCTGGCCAGAAGAACCCTTGCCGGAATGCCTTCCCGGCAAGTGCCCTTGCGCCAATGTGGTGGCCACATATGCCTCCATGTATCTCTGCCAACAGCTTCTGTCCATCTTCCCTGGAAATGCACTTCAACCTGACACCATTGAATCTTCTTCTGTACAGTTCATTGCCAACGAACTGGTACATACTTGACTGCCTAGTTATTTTCTCTAGCTCTTCTGGCTCATCGGGAAGTTCTCCAGTTTGCAGAAAACGGACGATTTGCTGCGCCCATGCTGGAGCCTGAGGCTCAACAACAAGGACTAAAGGCATTAGGGCTGCTGCGGGGACCTCAGCTTCTACGGCAAGGACCTGCGGCTCTGCCGGAGCTGATGGTCCCCCGACAAGCCTGCCGGGGCAAGGCTTGTCGGGAACGCCTGCTTCAACTGTACAGACCCTCGGGTCTGCAGGAGCAAACTGTTCCTCAGCGTGTTGGTTGTTGATCTTGGGGACCTTGGCGGCGGCTTCGGGAAGATCCGCTGGCAAGTATTCGCCGGAGACCAACTTCCTCTTCTTATTTTGCCCAACTGATGGTGTGACGGATGGCTGAGTTAACTTGAGCACGAAGGTCCCTGGTTCCACAGGTAACTTCATTGCAGCACACTTTGAGAGGCCATCTGCAATATCATTCTGAGCTCTTGGGACGTGCTCCATTTGCAGACCTTCAAAGTGTTCTTCAAGCTTCCTCACTTCATCAACATAAGCTTCCATCAAAGGGCTCTGGTAACTCTTATTCACTTGTCGGACCACCAACTGTGAATCTCCCCGCACAATCAACTTCTTGATCCCAAGCTCGGCCGCAATTCTGAGACCGGCAAGCAAACCCTCATACTCTGCAGTATTGTTTGTCGCTTGCTCCTTGGGAAAGTGCATCTGTACAACATACTTGAGGTGCTCTCCGGTGGGCGCCATGAGTACCACGCCGGCACCGGCGCCTTGCAGCGAGAAAGCACCATCGAAGTACATTACCCACTCTCTGCTTGCTTCTTGGACGGGGACGTTTGTCTCTGTGACTTCTTCATCTGGCGTTGGGGTCCATTCTGCTATGAATTCTGCCAAAGCTCTGCTCTGTATGGTTGAAGTACTCTCAAACTTGAGACCAAAGCTTGACAGCTCCAGTGCCCACTCGACGATCCTGCCTGTTGCTTCTGGATTTTGCAATATCCTCTTCAACGGAAAGCGAGTGACCACCGTTATCTCGTGTGCTTGGAAGTAATGGCGCAACTTCCTCGAAGCCATGAGGAGGCCGAAAAGCAACTTCTGCACCCCAGAGTATCTTGATCTAGCCCCCTGCAAGAGGGAACTTACAAAATACACTGGGCGCTGCACCATCTTCCTTCGCACTTCTCCTTTTTCCTGCACAGACTTGTCCTTGTCGGGGCCAGAGCTTGTCAGGGAAGCCCCCTGCTTGTCGCTGGATTCGCTTGCCGGGGGTGTGGGTTCCTCATCCGTCTCCCTTTCCGCTACTAACGCAGCACTAACCACTTGATTAGTTGTCGCTAGGTACAGCAGCAACTTCTCTTGTGGCCTAGGTGCGACAAGTATCGGAGTGGAGGACAGGTATCCTTTCAAATCCTGCAGCGCTGCCTCCGCTTCCGGAGTCCATTTCATAGGACCTGCCTTCTTCAAAATTTTGAAGAAAGGGAGGGCGCGTTCTGCTGACTTTGAAATGAACCTGCTGAGGGCCGCCACACAACCAGCAAGTCTCCTTACGTCCTTGACGCGCTTCGGGGCTTCAATCTGCTCGATGGCTTTTATCTTGTCGGGATTGGCTTCAATCCCCCTCTGGGACACAAAGAACCCGAGAAGCTTGCCGGAGGGGACTCCGAAGACGCACTTCTCGGGGTTCAGCTTGAGTTGGATCCTGCGCAGATTCTCAAAGGTTTCCTCCAAGTCTTGGATCAGGGTATCTTTGCTCTTGCTTTTGACCACTATATCATCCATGTAGGCTTCTACATTTCTGTGGATCTGTGGCTCAAAAGCAGTGTGCACCACCCTCGCAAATGTCGAGCCTGCATTCTTCAATCCAAAGGGCATGCGTATGAAGCAATATGTGCCGCATGGAGTAATGAATGCAGTCTTTTCTTCGTCTTCCTTGGCCATGAATATCTGGTGGTAACCTGAGTATGCATCAAGGAAGGAAAGCAGCTCACATCCGGCGGTGGAGTCAACAATCTGGTCAATACGCCGCAAGGGAAATGGATCCTTGGGACACACTTTATTCACATCAGTGAAGTCTATACAAAGTCTCCATTTCCCATTGGCCTTGCGCACGACGACTGGATTGGCCAACCACGTAGGATGGATCACGCCTCTAACCAGGCCCGTTGCTTCCAACTTCTTTATCTCTTCGGCGATGAATTCTTGGCGCTCCACGGCTTGCGTCCTGACCTTCTGCTTGACGGGCCGCGCATGAGGGCAAACAACAAGCTTGTGCTCAATTACCTTCCTGGGAACGCCGGGGATGTCAGATGGTTGCCATGCAAACACATCGACATTCGCCCGCAGGAAGGCAACAAGCGCGCTTTCCTATTTGGGGTCGAGTGTAGCACTGATGGTGAAGGTACCACCAGTGCCATCCTCCTTGGCGGACACCTTCTTGGTTGCCGGTGGAGCTGCCATCCCTTTCTTGCACTTGCCGGTGGAGCTCGATGGTGCGTCCTCGACGGCAGCGCAACACTCCGAAGAGGTGCGTTTGCCGGAGTGGGCCCCAGAGCTCTTGCCGGACTTGGTCTTGGTCCTCCCCCCGGGAGCTTCAGCGGCAAGTGTGTTGCTTTCTGCTACGGCTGCTGCATCCCGGTAGATCTTGTCGGCGCAGATAAGCGCGTCCTTCTTGTCGCCAGGGACAGAGATGACGCTTATCGGCCCTGGCATCTTGAGTACGTTGTATGCATAGTGGGAAGCTGCCATGAACTTGGCGAGGGCAGGACGGCCGAGTATCCCATTGTAGGGTAATGGGATATTAGCGACATCAAACGTGATTCTCTCTGTCCTGAAGTTGAGCTCCCCGCCAAAGGTCACTGGCAACGTAATCTTCCCCTTCGGCTTGCTCCTTCCCGGGTTGATCCCTTGGAACGACCCGGTTTCCTCGAGCTCGCTGTCTGGGATCTGTAGCTTCTTGATCACAGCTGAGGAGATCAAGTTCAGGCCGGCCCCGCCGTCAACCAACATCTTGGTGACCTTGAGGTTGCGGATAGTTGGTGAGACCAACATCGGCAAGCACCCGACCGCCGTTGTGCGGTCAGGGTGGTCCTCAAGGTCAAAGATGATGGGCGTGCCGGACCACTTCAGGAGCCTGCGTGACTCGACGGGTGGCTCAGCTGCATTCACTTCTCGCACCCACTGCTTGAGCTGGCGGTGGGAAGTGTGCAGAGAGGCACCTTCGTCGACACACAGGACCTCTGTGGCCTTCTGGAACTCCTGCTCGCTGTTGTCTCCTTCTTCCATATCATCATCGTCGTCTTCTTCCTCATCCTTGTCGCGGCCCCGGGGAGGTCTATCACCTTGCCGCTGCTTGGCCTTGCCGTGGCGTCCTCCCCGGCCATTGAACGGCCGCTTCTTGCTGGGCTCTCCTCCGCCTCCTTGGGCCTTCTCCTTGTCGCGACGCTCGTATTCAGCCTTCTGCTGCTCTATGAGGTACTCGACTCTCTTGTAGTTTTGGAGATCATGGCCCTTGGTGCGGTGGATCTTGCAGTACTGCTTGTCGGAGCCGTCCTGCTTGTCGGCTGTCGCTACAGGGGCGGGCTCCTTGCCGGAACCGCCAACCTGTGCCTTCTTAGCGGGAGCGTCCTTGCCGGACTGCTCGACAACCAATACCTCCTTGCTCTTCTTCTTTCTGTTATTCCGCCGCCGGCTCTTCCTTGCCGGGGCGGCATCCTCGCTGTCGCTTCCTCCTGCGCCAGCATCCTCTCCGGGGAGTCTCCTCCCCTCTTCAGCGCGCGCGCACTTGTCAGCCAGAGCGTAGAGCTCGCTGACATCCCGGATCTTGGTCATGGCCATCTCCTCCCTCATCCGGCGGTTACGCACGTTCTGGTGAAACGCGCTGATAACCGCGGCAGGGTGGACGTCGGGAATGTTGTGCTGGACGCGGCTGAATCTCTGGATGTATTTGCGCAGGGACTCTCCCTCCTTCTGGGTGAGGATGTGGAGATCGCTCTCCTGGCCGTGGGGTTTGTGGCCGCCCGTGAAGGCGCCAACAAACTGGTGGCACAGATCCGCCCACGAAGAAATGGAGTTCTCCGGCAAATGCATAAGCCAAGATCGGACGTTTGGCTTTAGCACTAGCGGGAAGTAGTTGGCTAGGATCTTCTCGTCGCGTCCCCCGGCAGCCTGCACCGCAATGGTGTAGATGCTGAGGAACTCCGAGGGGTGTGTCTGCCGTCGTACTTCTCGGGTACGTCGGGCTTGAAGTTTTTCATGCTGGGCCACTGGACTTGCCGCAGCTCACGGGTGAACGCAGGGCAACCTGCCGCGTACGGCAAGTCGCCTGGTTCACCGGGCGCGTGCGCGTCGACAGCGGTCCCAGCGCGCTGATCTGACTGTCTTCGGGCTTCTCGTCGACGCTCGATGCGAGTCCGAGCGTCCTCTTGCCGCCTGTCGTCGAGGACCTGGCGCTGGTCACGACGAGCCCGCGGATCCGACGACGCCGTGGAGTCGTCGTCGACGTTGATCCGGCGGGGTGGCGTCTTCTGCCTCCGCGGCGGGGAGTGCACGGTGGTTGCACCCCCGGCGGTCTTGTCTCCATCGGCCTTCGTCTGGTCGACTTGCCGCGGCCGCGACGTCGCCGGCTGTTGCGGCGTGTCGTTGTTGGCGAAGGCGATGAGGCTCTGAATCGTCGCCGTCCAGTCTTCGGCTTTATCTGCCGCTGGAGGGAAATCGAGGAGCAGCTGTGCTCTTGCTAGAGTTTCTGCTGGAGAGGAGGGGAGCGGCGGCGAGCGGTGCGAGGAGCGAGATATGCTCGGACTTCTAACAGGGTTAGAAGGAGCAGTTTCTCGCCCCGGCGACCGCGCCTTGCTCGTACCAGCGCGCTGGCCTTGAGCATCCCGCGATCCTCCGGCTTGGCCACGCCCCAGCAAGTGTATGGTACCTCCTGTACCATGCCGCTGCGGGTCTTGCACCTCCTGGGAGGGACGTGAGGCGTGTACTGACGCCGAGGCTTTGGAGTTCGCCCGGTCGTCAGTCTTGGACTTGGTGGCGCCGTGAGTTTCCTCGCCGGCGACCACCCTTCCGTCGACGCCTCCTCCACCAACCGTTGGTTCTGGTGGCGGTGGGATCGACGCAGACGGGCCTCCGACCTCCGAAGCCTTCTTCTTCGGAGGCATGTTGATGCTGTCGATGAGGTTGATGAAGCTGGTGAAGTTGCTAAAGGTTGCACCCGCGTGAGCGCCGGATCAGGTTCGCACACCCTCGACGCCCCCTACCTGGCGCGCCAAAGATGTCGGGGGAAAACTGTCCTCCCACGAACACCTATGGGACCGGAGCCCCTTCTACGTTGCGGTAAGGGAGCGGAGGGAGCACGGAGAGCAGATCGAGGAGCACACGCGGGCAGTTTTACCCAGGTTCGGGCCGCGCGGACGCGTAAAACCCTACTCCTGCTTAGGTTGTATTGAGTCCTTGAGCTCGGGAGCTTGAAGAGCTACAGTACTAGCTACACCGAGCAAGAGAGTTGTCTAGGTTTCGAACCTCCTCTACGTTGTGCATGGGCCTCCTTTTATAGCTCAAAGGGGTCACCGACAGGTGTCAACGTAGATAAGGGTAAAAGTGTAAATTTGGTGGTAGTTGTAACAGTGCATGAACAGTGGTCTCCACCTAACTTTGACAGTGGGGGACAAGGGCATTAAATGCCCGTCACCGTCGCCCCCAAAAGCGTCCGTCCATGCTTCTCCGTTCGCCACGGCGGTAGCCTCGTCACCGTGGCTTGCCACCGTGTGCCCCAGGCTGCACAGCCGTCTGCCACGTGCCCCTAGAAGGGCCCCAGGGCGACGCGTGGGCAGGCGAGCTGGAGCGCGGGCACACAGCGTAGATTTCCCCGGCAAGCACCTTGCCGGGGTCGTGATCTTGTCGGACCCGGAAGCTTGTCGCTCTCCGGGTCCTGCCGAGGCGCATGATGCGCCGAGGCATCTCTTGAGATGTGTATTCCTTGGCCTTCCTGGCAAGCTCCTCTTGCCAGGGTCTTGTGCTAAAGTGATAACCTTGAGCCTGGTGCGGCCTTCCCGGCAAGCTCCTCTTGCCGGGGCCTTGATCTTCTGACTTGTATACTTTGTTCTTGAATGGCCTCAAAGGGACCAGAAAAGGTTCCCGACGAGCACGTGGTAAGCCCCGCGACGGGAAGCTGCTACTGCCCGTGCACAAGTTGGGGTACTTAGTACACCGACAGTAAGCTTTTGTCATATGACTATGAAAAATCCTTATATGGTTAATAGCATGTCACCACAGAAATTATTCTTGTTATCATTTACCTACTCGAGGACGAGCAGGAATTAAGCTTGGGAATGTTGATACGTCCAAAACGTATCTATAATTTTTGCTTGCTCCATGCCTCTTTTGGGTGATATTGCTATGATATTTATACACTTCCATACACTTTTGATCATATTTGGACTAACCTATTAACTCAGTGCACCCCAGTGCCAGTTTCTGTTTTCTGCTGTTTTTGTATTTCAGGTTTTCCCATCACGTAAACTGCCAGAAAAATCCCGGAAAAATTATATAAAAAATCAGCGTTCCAGAAGCTTCCCGGCAGCCAAAGTAGAGCCGAAGGGGGGCCACCAGGGCTCCAGGCGCCCTGGTGGCGCGGCCGCCCTCCTGGCCGCGCCGGGGGGGGCGCCTGGGCCCCCCAGGCCTCCGCTGATGCCCCCCTTTGGCATATATTTAACACGCGTCCCGAAACCCTCGAGACGGGAACCCTTTTTCGCGATCTCATCTCTGTTCCGCCGCCGCCGCGCTTCCAAGATCGGGAGCACCAGGAGAACTCTTCCCGGCACCCTGCCGGAGGGGAGGATCACCACCGGGAGCCTCTCCACCACCATGGACGCCTCCCAGATGAGTTGTGAGTAGTCTCCCTTGGACCATGGGTCCATGACCAGTAGCTATGTGATGTTCTCCTCCCCTTCTTGTGCTTCACTAATTAGACCTCGTGAGCTGCCCTACATGATCGAGGCACATATGTAATCCTTATGCTGTTGCTATGATGAGTTTGCTGGGATCCGATGGATTGTGAGATTATGTTCAGATTGTGTTTGAGTAATATATTTGATTTACCTCTTTTATATTTATGTTCGTAAGTAATTCTTGCATGTTCTCCGTTGCTATTTATTGCTTTGGCCAAGTAGTAGGTAGTGACTCCAAGAGGGAACGTTATGCTTGATTGTGGGTTCATGCCCCTCGATGACTAGCTTGAGTGACAGAAACATGAGTCTAGGGGATGTGCTGTTGCCACAAGGGGGAAAACAACGGTGCTTGTGCCCGCGGGTGCAAGGATTGTTTACTTTATGCAAAGTTCTTTTAATGCAGTTGTCTGTTGCTTTGAGTTTACACTATGGGTGGGACTCGCAACTTAATACCAGCGAGATGTTCTGGATAGATATCTCAAGGTGGATGATTAGTAGTAGATGCAGATGGATTTCGGTCTACTTTCCTTGGCGTACCGCCCATGCTTTGAACCTCTACCTTTCTTGTAACATAGTTAGCATTGGTTTGCGCACATAATTCTGTCAATTGCCTAGCTGTAATTCGTTTACCTCACATAGCTGTTTTATCGTCTTTTGGGAGAGAGACATCACTAGTGAACATCATGGGACCCCGGTCCATATTACCATCACTGATCACATCCGCTATTTACTTTCTGCTTTTACTTACTATTTGCAGCAATACCTATCACTATTATCACTTGCGTTTGATCCTTTGTAAACGACAAGGCCGGAGGGATTGACAACCTCTCTGTACTCGTTGGGAGCAAAGTTATTTGTATCTGTGTGCAGGTCCACGTTGATTGCTAATATCTGGCGCCGTTAGCAGTTGACACCTTCTTGTTGAAACTAGGAGTCTCAGGGGAAATCGATCCTTGGTATCTTTGCCAAGGGAAAACTTCCGCTACACTGCATCTCAAACCTTCCACTTGGGGTAACCAACGAGGGGCGAGAAGCCATCAGCAGTCAACTGGAACGTCTCGTCACACTGAACGCACAACACCAAAATGCCAGAAATAAATCTAAGAAATTGCGACCACATGTGCCATGTCTAGGACCGCAAGGAACCTAACAATCTGAGCTTCGCTTAGTTCACACCGCACGCAACCGCTAACAATGGCAAAAAAAACTCAGACTAAAATTTGAACCTCGTTTGCACATGGCAAAGTGGACACGTGGCGAGAGAGGTGACGGCGTGCGGCTAATCAGTTAACAACTCAGTCGAGGGCGCACGTTTTACTAGATTCCAACATCGCGTGGTCTCACTCTCATTCTCTCGCGATTCCTCTCATCTCTCCCCATGGCAACGACAGTACCCGAAGACGGCGGCGGAGGGGGCACAACATCTCATGGTAAAGAGGACGATTGTTGCGGCAACGACATGTTCCATTCATTATCGCTACCCCCCAGTCTCCCAAAGCATGCGGCGGCACTTACCCACAGGGTGGTCAACACCTCGAAGGGCAGCCATCATTGGACCACTGGAATCAGAGGTGTTTTGAGTGAGTTATCTTGTTGAAAATATGCCCTAGAGGCAATAATATTATATTTTTATATTTTTATTTTCATAATTAAGACTTTATATTTCATGCTATAACTACAATGATACCAGAATATGTGATTCAGTGGGGAACTCGTATGCACGTGTGGAATGATAAACGGTAAAATATAGGTTTCCAGTCTTGCCTCTGAGACCGGCTCAAGTGTTGTCAGTGATCATATTATCTGGATCTCAGGATATCGTTAAGTGTAACGATAGTCCTGAATCAACATTGAGAGTATGACATTACAAGAACGATCATATTGAATCGACCCAATCTTGCTTTTTATACTTTGAGATAATATCGTCTGAAATAATTGTTATAACATGGAGTGTTAGCATGTGTTTTAGTTCCTCATACCATGAGGGTATCGTAGTCACTTCCTATCGTACGGTGAAATTTGGGGTTGCTCAAACGTCCTTAGTAACATGGTGATCATAACGACAACTTGCAGCTTCATCGAAAAGTTTGACAAGGGGCTAGATAGCTTGAGAATGGGATTTTCTCCTCCGATGATGGAGAGATATTCTTAGGGCCCTCTCGGTGTGATGACATACATCATCGTATGGCCAGACACAAGTGACTAAGTCACGGGGATGTTGCTACTTGTGAGTTGTGTTGGGATTTTTCCCGAAGAGGCACTTCCGTGATGATACGTGTTTGTCACAGTAGGTCACGTTTTCTGTCATGCGTATACATCCATGACGATTTTATGACATAATCAAGATAGTCATACATGTGTTGTCATAGAAATGTTCCATGACAATACTGAAAATATCATCACGGAAGTGTCCACTTCCATGACGATAAATATTGCGTCATGGAAGTGCTTTCGTCAAAGATAACCGACACGTGGCATCCACCTTAACGGGATGCCGTTAACCCTATCGGGTCTGGTTTTAGATCCGATATCCTGTTAACAGCAACGACCAATGGCGGTTTTCCACATGTGAAATTCTCATTGGCCGGAGGAAACACGTATCGGCTCCGCGATGGGCCAGATGTCATTCATCCAATGGAGGAAACGTGCCTATGATACGTCGACACATGGTAGGTCCCAACAGAGGCCCATATAGGTTAAAAAGGCCGGCACATTCACATGCACGTATGATTTACTCAGGTACTAGCGGGCTGGCCCACTAACGGCCTCCTTAAACATGGTCCATTTACGGCCCACTGCCCGATCTGGCCCGTTAATTGTTTGTCGACTCTTTAGACCCAATTACGGTCCAGTGAGATTTCGGCCTGTTAGAGGTCCAGTGTAGAGATGGGCCCATTTCAGCCAAGTGCGTCTTTCGGCCTGGTAATGGACCGTGTTTCCCATGGGCCATATATGGTTTGACGCAACATTAGGCCCACTAACAGCCCGTGATCAAGGTGGCAACTATTCAGCCCAACGTGACTTTGGGCCTCTTAAAGGCATGTCATATAATTCGGTCCTTTAATGCCTCTACTAAGCTTTTAACCTCTTAAAGTCCCATGATATCAGTGGGCCACCTAAGGCCCGAGATATGTTTCGGCCTGGTAACGCCCCGTCATATAACTGGGCCAATAATGGCCCGGTGGACATTTCAGCCTGCTAAAGGCCTATGGACGACTGTTGAAAATTGAGGCCCAACATGCATTTCGGCCTGTTAAAGGCCCATGGTATCTTCTGGGCCGTAACAGGTCAGCGGAATATTCAGCATGTTAATGTCCCGAAGCTACATGGGCCCAACTAAGTGTTGGGTCCATTAAAGGCCCAACATTTAAGGCCCATGTGAGTTATCTGTCTGGCGCACAGTGTCCACGAAGGGCCCAAATGGCCAGTCAGCGCAGGCCCAAGAAAGTTTCGTACTGACCCAATTGTAGCGTGCTGAAATGCAGGCCTGTTAGAGGCGATAGTTTTGGCCCAGTCGCCTACATCATTTTAGCCGTTTTTTCAGATAGCGAATGATGGCATATACGGTAACTAGGAATTAAGAACAAACCTACTCTATACAATGAAGAAATGACTGCATAGTAACTTAGAATAAACCTACACTATACAATAAAGGATTTATGGTATATTACATCCACTGGGCATCAAAGTTCGCCACCGGTTATCATAAAGCGCAACGAGGAAGTAGATTACAAAAACTGGGCGCCATTACAGCGTAACAAAATATTACTGAACCAAGACCACTTCCAAGACAGATCAAGAAAGGTTAGCCTTGCACGGGAGCTGCCGCGCAAGCAGCTGAGCAAGGCTATGAGACCGGCCTAACATGTCGGTCATAGCTTCCAGCTGTAGCTGTTTAGCAATGAGATTCTCATTGGAGTTCGCCGCGATCTTCCTTAGAGGTTGGAGTTCAAGTCGAAGTTGAGTTGCAGAATGCCTTTCTGCTTGAAGTTGAGATAGAAGAAGTCGAACTAATTGACGCGACGAATTCTGTGAGCTTGTGTGACTGCTAGTCTCAAGTAACTTGAACACTGCATCAAGACATGACTTTGGGGTTGTCTTGCTATCTTCAATATGTTTTGCCTTCTTTGATGCAATATATGTTGGGTTTGTCTCACAACCTCCAACAGATTTGTGCATGCCATCAGACATATCACCCCGAAACAAGCAGAGAGATGACATGTTTTGCACATATATAAATAAAGATGGTAACCGCGTTGTCAATTCCATCCAATTTCAACTTAGAAAATAAATAGACAGTTCAAAATGTCAATAGCATAATTTGGCATTGTTCATAGTGCGGGGAGTTTCACCACACTACTGGATTACCATATCAAAAAAATAAGCATAGATGAAGGGCAAAAGACAATAACTATATCTATTTTGGTTAATGTGCATGGCATGTTCATATCATCAGCCAGATCATTAAGATAAAGCAGGAAATGACAAGGTGCAAATGTGGGCTGCTTCACCACTATGGATTACAAATCAACCAAAACAAGCATACATGTAGGGCTAAAGAAAATCATTGGATTTGTATTGAGTAATTAATGTGCATGGTATGAATAAGGAATAAACATGTTGATTCCTCTCATCTTGACTTGGAGAGCACACCAAGGCATCGAAGATCTCCTGTCCGGATACGAGACCACCTCATAGTTCGGCCTTCCATCAGCTATAATGTGACCCAACCGTCTGGCCCATAAGGGCAGGCCGGCAGTCCAAGGACCCCCTAGTTTAGGACTCCCTCACCAGCACTAGGCATGCGTAAACGATGGACCTGCAAAAGTTGTACGCCATGTTGAGGAGTAGGATGGGCCAACAGAGAAGGAGACTTGGCGATGGTTGTGGCACCAATCAGCGTGGGGCCGATGTCACCAACGGTGGTCGGAGTAGACGAAGTGGTCGGGGAAGATGACGGTGATGCTGGCGATGGGCTGGTGCTTGATGAACACGAAGGGGGTGGACGAGCGGTGGCGGTGGCTACGGGGGTAGCAGCAGCGACGACCGAAGAAGAGCAGCAACGGCGGCCTAACGACGACGACGATGACTAAGTTAGGAGCGTGCCGGCGGTGCTCGAAGTAGGGGAAGGACCCAACAATGTGACGAAGACCGGCGCGAACAATGTCGTTCCCGCGCCAAGGGAGATGGCGCGGTGCGTACCACCGGAAGTCGACGCACGGGGACGGCGTAGTGGACCTGATAACCCACAAGTATAGGGGATCGCAATAATTTTTGAGGGTAGAGTAATCAACCCAAATTTATTGATTCGACACAAGGGGAGCCAAAGAATATTCTCAAGTATTAGCAGCTGAGTTGTCAATTCAACAACACCTAGAAAACTTAATATCTGCAGCAAAGTATTTAGTAGCAAAGTAGTGTGGAAGTAACGGTAATGATGGCAAAAGTAATAGTAGCAGTTTTGTAATGATTGTAACAGCAGCATTAATGGAAGTAACGAAGCAAGTATCAATATGAGACGAACTCGTAGGCAATGGATCGGTAATGATAGGTGTCGGATAATATTCATCATGTAGCAGTTATAACTTATAACCTAGGGTGACACAGAACTAGCTCCAATTCATCAATACAATGTAGGCATGTATTCCGTATATAGTCATACATGCTTATGGAAAAGAACTTGCATGACATCTTTTGTCCTACCCTCCCGTGGCAGCGGGGTACTAATGGAAACTAAGGGATATTAAGGCCTCCTTTTAATAGAAAATCGGAACAAAGCATTAGCACTTAGTGAAGACATGAACTCCTCAAACTACGGTAATCACCGGGAAGAATCCCAATTATTGTCACCTTGGGGTATGCGGATCATAACTCATAATAAGTGTCTACAACTTGCAAGTTAGGATCAAGAACACTTGTATTTTCATGAAAACATAATAGGTTCAGATCTAAAATCATGGCACTCAGGCCCTAGTGACAAGCATTAAGCATAGCAAATTCATATCACCATCAATCTCAGAACATAATGGATACTAGGGATCAAACCCTAACAAAATGAACTCGATTACATGATAAATCTCATCCAACCCATCACCGTCCAGCAAGCCTATGATGGAATTTCTCACACACGACAGTGAGCATCATGAAATTGGTGATGGAGGAAGGTTGATGATGACGACGGTGATGATCTCCACTCTTCGGAGCCACGAACGGACTTCAGATCTGGTCTGCCGAGGAAGAATAGGGGATGATGTCGGCTCCGTATCGTAAAATGCGATGAATCCTTCTCTCTGGGGTTTTTTCTCCCCGAACCTGAATACATGGAGTTGGAGTTGAGGTAGGTGGAGCTGCGGGGGACGCACAAGGCAAGGGGCGCCCAGGGGGTAGGGCGCGCCCCCACCCTCGTGGATAGTCGGTGGGTCCCCTCTGGTAGATTCTTTCTCCAATATTTTTATATTTTCCGAAAATATTCTCCGTGGATTTCTAGGTCATTCCAAGAACTTTTATTTCTGCACAAAAATAACACCAAGGCAATTCTGCTGAAAACAGCGTCAGTTCGGGTTAGTTCCATTCAAATCATGCAAATTAGAGTCCAAAACAAGGGCAAAAGAGTTTGGAAAAGTAGTTACGATGGAGACGTATCAACTCCCCCAAGCTTAACCATTGCTTGTCCTCAAGCAATTCAGTTGATAAACTGAAAGTGATAAAGAAAAACTTTTGCAAACTCTATTTGATCTTGTTGTTGCAAATATGCAAAGCCATCATTCAAGTTTTCAGCAAAGATAATGAACTAACCAACATTTAGGTCTCACATTTACTCATATCAATGACACAATCAACTAGCGAGCAATAATAATAAACCTCGGATGACAACACTTTTTCAAAACAATCATGATATAATATGACACGATGGTATCTCGCTAGCCCTTTCTGAGAACGCAAAACATAAATGCAGAGCACCTGGGAAGATCAAGGACTGGCTAGACATTGTAATTCATGGTAAAAGAGATCCGGTCACACTCATACTCAATATCAATTAATAACAAAGCATATAAATGACAGAGGTGCTCTCCAGCTAGTGCTTTTTATAAGAGGATGATGACTCAGCAATTAAAGTAAATAGATAGGCCCTTCGCAGAGGGAAGCAGGGGTTTGAAGAGGTGCGAGAGCTCGAGATTTTAAAATAGAGATGAATATCATTTTGGGCGGTATGCTTTCATTGTCAACGCAACGACTAAGAGCTCTCAATATCTTCCATGCTAAATACATTATAGGCGGTTCCCAAACAAAATGGTACAGTTTTAGTCCCCCTCCACCATCAAACACACTCCACGGCTTGTCCGAAACAACAGGTACCGTCCATACCAACAACAGTCCAGGGGGAGTTTTGTTTAATTATATTTTGATCTGATTTTGAGCATGACTGGGCATCCTGGTTACTAGCCATTCTCTCCTGAATGACAAGCGGAGTCCATTTATCATGAGAATAACCCACCTAGCATGGAAGATAAAGACAGACCCCAGTCGCCACATGAGCGATTTGGGCATACAAAACAGAATTTTATTTGAAGGTTTAGAGTTTGGCACATGTAAATTTACTTGGAACGGCAGGTAAATGATACGTCTCCGTCGTATCTACTTTTCCAAACTCCTTTGCCCTTGTTTTGGACTCTAACTTGCATGATTTGAATGGAACTAACCTGGACTGACGCTGTTTACAGCAGAATTGCCTTGGTGTTATATTTGTGCAGAAATAAAAGTTCTCGGAATGACCTGAAATTTCACGAGAAGATTTGTAGAATATATACAAAATGTTGGCGAAAAGATCTCCCGGAGGGGGCCCACACCCTGGCCACAAGGGTGGGGGCGCCCCCTAGGGATCGCCCCCTACCTTGTGGGCCCGTGGACCTTCCCCGACCCCAACTCCAACTCCATATAACCTATTTCGGGGAGGAAAAAACCCAGAGAGAAGATCCCATCGCGTTTTACGATATGGAGCTTGTGCCACCTTCTGTTCTTCATGAGTGGAGATCGTTCGGGGCTCCGGAGAGTGGAGATCGTTGCCGTTGTCATCACCAACCACCCCCATCACCATTTTCATTAAGCTCACCACCGTGCGTGAGTAATCCCATCGTAGGCTTGCTGGACGGTGGTGAGTTAGATGAGATTTATCATGTAATTGAGTTAGTTTTGTTAGGGTTTGATCCCTAGTATCTATTATGTTTTGAGATTGATGTTGTTATGACTTTGCTATGCTTAATGCTTGTCACTAGCGCCCGAGTGCCATGATTTCAGATCTGAACCTATTATTTTTCATGAATATATGTGTGTTCTTGATCCTATCTTGCAAGTCAATAGTCACCTACTATGTGTCATGATTCGGCAACCCCGGAGTGACAATAGCCGGGACACTTGCCGGTGATGACCATAGTTTGACGAGTTCATGTATTCACTAAGTGCTAATGCTTTGGTCCGGTACTCTATTAAAAGGAGGCCTTAATATCCCTTAATTTCCATTAGGACCCTGATGGCTTCTCGCCACTCGTTGGTTACCCCAAGTGGAAGGTTGAGATGTAGCGTAGCGGCAAATTTCCCTTGGCAAAGATACCAAGGATCGAATCCCGTGAGACTCCGAGGGTCGACAAGTAGGTGTCAACGGCGCCAGAAACTTAGCGGTTGACAGGACCTGCACACAGATACAGATAACTTTGCTCCCAACGAGTACAGACAGGTTGTCAATCCCTCCGGCCTTGTTGTTTACAAAGGATCAAACACAAGAGATAATAGTGATAGCTATGACCGCAACTAGGAAATAAAAACAGGAAGTAAATAGAAGGTGTGATCAGTGGTGGTAATATGGACCGGAGTCCCATGATGTTCACTAGTGATGTCTCTCTCCCAAAAGACGATAAAACAGCAAAGCGAGGTAAACAAATTACAGCTGGGCAATTGACAGGATTATGTGCGCAAACCAATGCTAACTATGCTGCAAAGAAAGGTAGAGGCTCAAAAGCATGGGCGGTACGCCAAGGCAAGTAGACCAAAATCCATCTGCATCTACTACTAATCATCCACCTTGAGATATCTATCCAGAACATCTCGCTGGTATTAAGTTGCGAATCCCACCCAAAGTGTAAACTCAAAGCAATAGACAACTGCATTAAAAGAACTTTGCGTAAAGTAAGCAATCCTTGCACCCGCAAGTACAAGCACCGTTATTTTCTCCCTTGTGGCAACAGCACATCCCCTAGACTCATGTTTCTGTCACTCAAGCTAGTCATCAGGGGGCATGAACCTACAATCAAGCATAACGCTCCCTCTTGGAGTTACTACCTACTACTCGGCCAAAGCAATAAACAGCAACGGAGAACATGCTAGAATTACTCAAGAACAAAGATATAAAAGAGGTTAATCAAATATATTACTCAAACACAATCTGAACATAGTCTCATAATCCATCAGATCCCAGCAAACTCAGCTAAGCAACAGTAGAAAGATTACATATGTGCCTCGATCATGTAGGGCAGCTCACGAGGTCTAAACCATGAAGAGCAAAGAGGGGAGGAGAACATCACGTAGCTACTGATCATGGACCCATGGTCAAAGGGGGACTACTCACGACTCATCCGGGAAGCGTCCATGGTGGTGGAGAAGCTCCCGCTGGTGGTTCTCCTCTCCGGCAGGGTGCCGGGAAGAGTTCTCCTGATGCTCCCGATCTTGGAAGCACTGCGACGGCGGAATAGAGGCGAGATCGCGAAAAAGGGTTCCGTCCTCGAGGGTTTCGGGACGAGAGGAATATATATGCGAAGAGGGGCAACCAGAGGCGGAGCTGGGGCCCAAGGCGCCCCCCTGGCGCGGCCAGGGGTGGGGCCGCGCCAGGTGGCCGCCTGGGCCACCCCTGGCTCCCCTCTGGCCCCGCTTTGGTTCTTCGCGAAGCTTCCCGTACGCTGATTTTTCCTGTATTTTTCCCGGAATTTTTGGAGCACTTTTAATATGGGGGAAACCCGAAATAGAAAAACAGCAGAAAACAGGAACTGGCACTGTGGTGCACTGAGTTAATAGGTTAGTCCAAATATGATCAAAAGTGTATGGAAGTGCATCAATATCATAGCAATATCACACAAAAGAAGCATGGAGCAAGTAGAAATTATAGATACGTTTTGGACGTATCAACATCCCCAAGCTTAATTCCTGCTCGTCCTCGAGTAGGTAAATGATAACAAGCATAATTTCTGTGGTGACATGCTATCAACCATATAAGAACTTTTAAGTAAAGCAATCAAGGCATGTAATTCAATTCAAGTCATAACAAGCAAGAGTCTATATTAGCATTGTAACAAGCAACATAAGAACATAAAGGTGCAAGAGCTCTCGCTGTCCGTGACTCGAATGTCTCCAAATGGTGTTTGCGTGCAAGAAAGGGGATAGGGATATACGAGAGAGTAAAACATAGTTTTTGTATTGTTGAGAACTTAATCTACTAAAGTTTCACACTTGGTCTTCTTTGGAATCTTATCTTGACTCATCCCCAGACCAACAGCCAGGTACAAGTCAAAATGATCCACTCCCTTTCGATATTTTGAGCACTCATGCAATGGATGAGCGTAAGCAAGAAAGTCGACACTTAGGATGGCAAAGAGAAAAAAATGATGAAGGGTGAAGACAAAAAAGGTGTGAAAGGCTCACATCAATGAGGACAATCATAGGCGAGAGAAAGCCAAATGATAGGTATGATGTGAGGAGTAGGGATTTCCATGCAACGGATGCACATATGAGCTAAGGTAAGCTCTCCAATGGAACTAGTGGGGGTGCATCCAACTTGCTTGCTCAAGAAGACCTAGAGCTCTTTTGAGGAGGCTCATCATTGGAATATACAAGCCAAGTTCTATAGTGTGAAGGTCCCCACATAGCTATGTGCATGAATGATAATCTCTATGGAGTACAAGGTATAAGATTGAGTACGAGTGTGGATCTCTCAAAAGGAATAGTAGTGTGCCCCCTTCTCTCTCTTTATTTCTTTTTCTCTTTTTTCTCTTTTTATTTTTTATTTTTTTGTGGCCTCAATGGCTCTTTCTATTTAACTCTCATTTGTCCTCTTTGGGATCTTTTGATTTTGTCCTCTTTGGGATCTTTTGATTTGTCCTCTTTGGGATCTTTTCCTCACTTTAGGGGCAACACTCTACAAATTACAAGAAGTATAGAAGATCTTTCACACTTTACAAAAGTACTCAACATAAAGAAAATGAAACTATCATGATGTATGCAAATGTATGCCTCTGCCAGTGTAGCAGGATATGCAATGATACTAGCGCGTCATGTAGCAATGATTAGGGCAAGGCCCAACTAGCATGCGGCTCATCGATCAAGCAAAAGCATGTATGACATGAAGATCAAGTCATGAGAAGATGGATGTTGCATGGCAATGTATCTCGGAAAGGCTATGGAAATGCCTTGATAGGTAGGTATGGTGGCTGTTTTGAGGAAGGATATAATGAGGCTTATGATGACAGAGCGTATCGTGCCAAGGATTTGGATGCACCAGCGAAGTATGCGCCAACTCTCGAGGTGAGAAAGGGCAATGCACGGTACCGAAGAGGCTAGAAAAATATGGCTAGGTGGAAGTGTCAACTTTCGAATACTCACATTAGTCCGAAGAACTCATGCACTTATTATCGGTAACTCTCAATCTAATTAGGAGGTTCACAAAGAGACAAGTACCCCGAGGAGGAGTGTATGGGGGTTTGGTTATCCTTGCGCATCCTCGGCTCATGGTACGTGAGTGTACTCTAATATTCGATCCCTCCAAAGATTAGTGATCCATTTAGTAGCTAAAGTTCTCAACTATTTTGTAGGTTTTCGAAAATAAACACGGATTGCCCAAAATACGACATCTATCACTAATAGGCTAAAGCTCTTGACACCAAAAGTTCAGACATTACTGATGGCAATACCTCAAAACTATTGTAAGTTACTACTAAAATTAAATAGCAACCTCAATTACCTACTTTAAGTTAAGACACACAACTCAGTGCAACAGGCAAACTCTCTTAACAAGATAAACATGAAAACTCAAGAGAGTTCAGCAACCAACTAAACAAAAGCTCTTTAAAAAGAAAAGCATGAAAACTAAGAGCTAAACATGACAGCAACTAAGAAAAGACAAAGAACACACACAGCAAAGATAAGCATGAAAATCCTATGTTGTGTTCTAGGTTGAAGTGGAGCGTGTTTCTCTCCCACACAAAGAAAGCTGGGTTCTAACTTGTTATGAACAGCAAGCAAAGCTAAAGAAAACTAAAAGGGAAACTAAGAGCAAGACGCTCCAAGCATAGCACATAACGCATGAAGTGATTAAAATCTAGTGGAACGAAAGACGAACTGATAATTGTTGATGGAGAAGGGGATGCATGGGGGCATCCCCAAGCTTAGACGCTTGAGTCTTCTTGAATATTTCTTGGGGGTGCACGGGGGCATCCCCATGCTTGAGCGTTTGACCCTCCTGAATCTTCTTTTATCATCTTCCCTCGCACACTTGAAAACTCCCTTCATACATAACTCATCATAATCTGATTAGCGAGGTTAGTACCCATAATAAAATAACTTTTCCCTACTGGAAATAAGGATAATCTTGAAGAGCTACTGTTTCTCAAGATTGCCAAAAGGTTTTTGCAAAGAAAAAGCAAGCTCAAGGTTTGCAAAACGAAGAAAAGGCAAAACAGGACATAATCTGTGAAAAACAGACCAGCAGGTAGTAAATAATTTTTTCGGGGCACTTCTGCACCTCAAATCAAAAAACTCAGAACAGACGCTCGAAATCCAATTGTATAGAGCACGCTGTCAAAAAAATTCAGATCAAAAAGATGATCTGCTGATTTTATTCGAATTTTTCTATCCAAGGACAGAATCTGTTTTCTGGACAGCACGTCACAACTTTTGAACTTTCTTGCAATCGGAGGCTAAACTTGGCACTAAGCTGAAAAGAAAAGATACAATGATGATGCTACTGTAGTAACAAACACCAAGACACAACAAAAGCAAAATAAAACCTAATTCGTTGTGGGCTGCCTCCCAAAAGCGCTTTCTTTTATGCCTTTAAGCTAGGCATGATTCAAAAAGAGAAGATCAAGTTTTATCAAGAGTAAGAGAATAGCTAGCCCGTGTAACGGACTCAAAAGGCAACTTAATCTTCTTTCTAGGGAAGTGTTCCCTCCCTTTCTTGAGAGGGAATTGGAATTTTATATTCCCCTCTTTCATGTCAAGGATAGCACCAACGGTGCGAAGAAAAGGACGTCCCAAAATAATTGGACAAGAAGGTTCACATTCAATATCCATAATAGTAAAATCAACGGGAACATAATTGTCATTGACAATGATAAGAACATCGTCGATCTTCCCCAAAGGTTTCTTTATGGAAGAATCAACAAGACGAACAACAAAAGAACAAGGATAAAAATGTTTCAATTCAAGCATATCATGCATTCTTTTGGGCATAACGGAGGTACTAGCTCCAACATCACATAAAGCATAGCAAGAGAAGTTATTCAACTTAATTTTAATCATAGGATCCCAACCATCTTCTAGCTTTCTAGGTATGGAGGCTTCTACCCTAAGATTCTCCTCCCTAGCTTTGATAAGAGCGTTAGTGATATGCTCCGTGAAGGCAAGATTAAATGTGCTAGTGTGGGGGTCTTTAGCCATTCTTCGTAAAAAGGTGACAACTTCTGAGAGACTACAATTATCAAAATCAATTTTATCATTATTGAGCAGAATTGTAGTGTCATCTTCTTTGTTTGAATTGCTCTCTATTATAAGAGTTTGGACGTCTTCCCAAGTTTGGGGAAGTGTGGGAGCAACTTTAAACAGGGGCTCATACTTTTTCCCTGGAAGACCATGCCATGGGCATAACTCTCCATTAAAACTAACATAATCACAAGGTTTATTACTTTTGTAGATCCCGACAGTGGTGATTGGCGTGATGGAAGAAGGGGTGTACTCCTCCCACTTAGTGTTTTTTGGTGGAACCCATAGCAGCAGCAAGCAAGATAACTATTTTTGTGATTTTTGGTAAGGGACACTAAGGCAAAAACTGAAAGGTAAACTAACAAGACTAAAAAGCAAAGATAAAAGATAGCGTGCAACTCCCCTATCTTGAAGAGTGGAGTCCCCGGCAACGGCGCCAGTAACTTGCTTGATGGCTTCTCGCCCATCGTTGGTTACCCCAAGTGGAAGGTTGAGATGTAGCGTAGCGGCAAATTTCCCTTGGCAAAGATACCAAGGATCGAATCCCGTGAGACTCCGAGGGTCAACAAGTAGGTGTCAACGGCGCCAGAAACTTAGCGGTTGACAGGACCTGCACACAGATACAGATAACTTTGCTCCCAACGAGTACAGAGAGGTTGTGAATCCCTCCGGCCTTGTTGTTTACAAAGGATCAAACACAAGAGATAATAGTGATAGCTATGACTGTAACTAGGAAATAAAAACAGGAAGTAAATAGAAGGTGTGATCAGTGGTGGTAATATGGACCGGAGTCCCATGATGTTCACTAGTGATGTCTCTCTCCCAAAAGACGATAAAACAACAAAGCGAGGTAAACAAATTACAGCTGGGCAATTGACAGGATTATGTGCGCAAACCAATGCTAACTATGCTGCAAAGAAAGGTAGAGGCTCAAAAGCATGGGCGGTACGCCAAGGCAAGTAGACCGAAATCCATCTGCATCTACTACTAATCATCCACCTTGAGATATCTATCCAGAACATCTCGCTGGTATTAAGTTGCGAAACCCACCCAAAGTGTAAACTCAAAGCAACAGACAACTGCATTAAAAGAACTTTGCGTAAAGTAAACAATCCTTGCGCCCGCAAGTACAAGCACCGTTGTTTTCTCCCTTGTGGCAACAACACATCCCCTAGACTCATGTTTCTGTCACTCAAGCTAGTCATCAGGGGGCATGAACCCACAATCAAGCATAACGCTCCCTCTTGGAGTTACTACCTACTACTCGGCCAAAGCAATAAACAGCAACGGAGAACATGCTAGAATTACTCAAGAACAAAGATATAAAAGAGGTTAATCAAATATATTACTCAAACACAATCTGAACATAGTCTCATAATCCATCAGATCCCAGCAAACTCAGCTAAGCAACAGCAGAAAGATTACATATGTGCCTCGATCATGTAGGGCAGCTCACGAGGTCTAAACCATGAAGAGCAAAGAGGGGAGGAGAACATCACATAGCTACTGATCATCGACCCATGGTCCAAGGGGGACTACTCACGACTCATCCGGGAAGCGTCCATGGTGGTGGAGAAGCTCCCGGTGGTGGTTCTCCTCTCCGGTAGGGTGCCGGGAAGAGTTTTCCTGATGCTCCCGATCTTGGAAGCGCTGCGGCGGCGGAACAGAGGCGAGATCGCGAAAAAGGGTTCCGTCCTCGAGGGTTTCGGGACGAGAGGAATATATATGCGAAGGGGGGCAACCCGATGCGGAGCTGGGGCCCCAGGCGCCCCCCTGGCGCGGCCAGGGGTGGGTCCGCGCCAGTTGGCCTCTGGCCCCGCTTTGGTTCTTCGCGAAGCTTCCCGTACGCTGATTTTTCCTGTATTTTTCCTGGAATTTTTGGAGCACTTTTAATATGGGGGAAACCTGAAATAGAAAAACAGCAGAAAACAGGAACTGGCACTGTGGTGCACTGAGTTAATAGGTTAGTCCAAATATGATCAAAAGTGTATGGAAGTGCATCAATATCTTAGCAATATCACACAAAAGAAGCATGGAGCAAGCAGAAATTATAGATACGTTTTGGACGTATCAGACCCCGCTGCCACGGGAGGGTAGGACAAAAGATGTCATGCAAGTTCTTTTCCATAAGCATGTATGACTATATTCGGAATACATGCCTACATTACATTGATCCATTGGAGCTAGTTCTGTGTCACACTAGGTTATAACTGCTACATGACGCATATTATCCGACACCTATCATTGCCGATCCATTGCCTACGAGTTCATTCCATATTGATACTTGCTTTGTTACTTTCGTTACTGCTGCTGTCACTGTCGGTGTCAAAACCGGCGGATCTCGGGTATTCCATATTGATACTTGCTTTGTTACTTTCATTACTGCTGCTGTCACTGTCGGTGTCAAAACCGGCGGATCTCGGGTAGGGGGTCCCGAACTATGCGTCTGAGGATCGATGGTAATAGGAGATTGGGGACACGATGTTTACCCAGGTTCACGCCCTCTCGACCGAGGTAATACCCTACTTCATGCTTGCTTGATCTTGATGAATATGATTACAAGAGTTGATCTACCTCGAGATCATAATGGCTAAACCCTAGAAGTCTAGCCTATGATTCTGTTGTTCTCTAGCCTCTACAGACTAAACCCTCCAGTTTATATATCCACTGGAGGGCCCTAGGGTTTGTACATAACCAACTTGTAGAGGAAGGAAAGATTACACCCGAACCTAAAAACATGCCAGTATACGAATACATGAGTCATATCCGGATACGAGAGACGATCTTCAACAATGATCTTCACGGCCCACCAGTCCGGCCACCTGAGGGCCCCTCAATCCAGGACTCCATCAGTCACCATCCTTATAAAACTGCTACTATTACTTTTGCCACTGTTACTGTTACTTCCATATTACTTTGCTACCAAATACTTTGCTGCAGATATTAAGTTTTCTAGGTGTGGTTGAATTGACAATTCAGCTGCTAATACTTGACAATATTCTTTGGCTCCCCTTGTGTCGAATCAATAAATTTGGGTTGAATACTTTACCCTCGAAAACTGTTGCGATCCTCTATACTTGTGGGTTATCAAGACCTTTTTCTGGCGCCATTGCCGGGGAACATAGCTCTATTGTCTGAGTTACTTGGGATTTATATCTGTTGATCACTATGAAGAATCTGAAGGATGATAGAACCAAGATCGTTCCCTCTAGAATGAGAGGAGGTAAGGAACTGCCATCTAGCTCTGCACTTGATTCACCATCTATTTTGAGTAAACTTGCCACACCTACACCTGCTATTGATTCTGATATGTCACATGTTATTGATGATGCCACTTATATTATGAATGATGCATATGATGCTACAACCATGCTTGATGAAACTGTGCCATTGGGTGAATTACTTGATAAACATCTTGCTAGAGCTAGTACTATCGATTATGCTGAAGATGATGATATTTTTGAAACTGATGAAATTATTGATACTGAAAACTTTGAAACACCTGTTAGACCTACCTCCCCTAGATATGAATTGCCTATTGTTCCTGAGGGATATGTTATGGAAGGAGAAGTAGCTAGAGACTTTCTTGCTTGTGAGTATATGAATGATCTTAAGAAATTAGTACGCAAGTGGAAAGAAAAATCTTTGAATGCTAGAATGCAATATGATCCTGAATTTGCTATTTCACCTATCCGCGTTACTGATAAGGATTATGAATTCTCTGTTGATCCCAAGTTAATTACCTTGGTTGAATCTGATCCTTTTCATGGTTATGAATCTGAAACTGTTGTGGCACATCTTACTAAATTAAATGATATAGCCACCCTATTTTCTCATGAGGAAAAAATTCACTATTACTATATTCTTAAGTTGTTTCCTTTCTCATTAAAGAGTGATGCTAAGTTATGGTTTAATTCTATTGCTCCTGGTTGTGTGCGTAGTCCCTAGGATATGATTTACTACTTCTCTGCAAAATATTTTCCTACTCATAAGAAACAAGCTGCCTTACAGGAAATATTTAATTTTGTGCAAATTGAGGAAGAGAGTCTCCCACAAGCTTGGGGGAGGCTTCTCCAATTACTTAATGCTTTGCCTGATCATCCTTTGAAGAAGAATGAAATACTTGATATCTTTTATAATGGACTAACCGATGCTTCTAGGGACCACCTAGATAGTTGTGCTGGTTGTGTTTTCAGGGAACGAAATGTTGAGCAAGCTCAAAAGTTATTGAATAATATATTGAGTAGTGATAATGATTGGACCCTTCCCAAACCAACTCCAAAGAAAAGAGCTATTCTATTTCTCAGCCCCGAAGATATGCAAGAGGCAAAGAAATCTATGAAAGAAAAGGTATTAAAGCTGAAGATGTTAAGAATTTACCGCCTATTGAAGAAATACATGGTCTTGATAACCCGACACAGGTAGTAGAGGTAAATTCTCTCTATATATTTGATGAAGGTGATATTCCTCATAATAAGTTTTGGGTTAATTTATATTGTGGGTGAATTGTTACTTCAACATAATGATCATATGACTATATTTATATAAGTTGCTGTTATAAGAATGATCATGATGCCCTCATGTCCGTATTCTATTTTTATCGACACCTCTATCTCTAAATATGTGGACATGTTTTTCGTTATCGGCTTTCGCTTGAGGACAAGCGAGGTCTATGCTTGGGGGAGTTGATACGTGATGGCTTCTCGCCCCTCGTTGGTTACCCCAAGTGGAAGGTTTGAGATGCAGTGTAGCGGAAGTTTTCCCTTGGCAAAGATACCAAGGATCGATTTCCCCTGAGACTCCTAGTTTCAACAAGAAGGTGTCAACTGCTAACGGCGCCAGATATTAGCAATCAACGTGGACCTGCACACAGATACAAATAACTTTGCTCCCAACGAGTACAGAGAGGTTGTCAATCCCTCCGGCCTTGTCGTTTACAAAGGGTCAAACGCAAGTGATAATAGTGATAGGTATTGCTGCAAATAGTAAGTAAAAGCAGAAAGTAAATAGCGGATGTGATCAGTGATGGTAATATGGACCGGGGTCCCATGATGTTCACTAGTGATGTCTCTCTCCCAAAAGACGATAAAACAGCTATGTGAGGTAAACGAATTACAGCTGGGCAATTGACATAATTATGTGCGCAAACCAATGCTAACTATGTTACAAGAAAGGTAGAGGTTCAAAGCATGGGCGGTACGCCAAGGCAAGTAGACCGAAATCCATCTGCATCTACTACTAATCATCCACCTTGAGATATCTATCCAGAACATCTCGCTGGTATTAAGTTGCGAGTCCCACCCATAGTGTAAACTCAAAGCAACAGACAACTGCATTAAAAGAACTTTGCGTAAAGTAAACAATCCTTGCACCCGCGGGCACAAGCACCGTTGTTTTCCCCCTTGTGGCAACAGCACATCCCCTAGACTCATGTTTCTGAAACTGAAGCTAGTCATCGAGGGGCATGAACCCACAATCAAGCATAACGTTCCCTCTTGGAGTCACTACCTACTACTTGGCCAAAGCAATAAATAGCAACGGAGAACATGCAAGAATTACTTACGAACATAAATATAAAAGAGGTGAATCAAATATATTACTCAAACACAATCTGAACATAATCTCACAATCCATCGGATCCCAGCAAACTCATCATAGCAACAGCATAAGGATTACATATGTGCCTCGATCATGTAGGGCAGCTCACGAGGTCTAATTAGTGAAGCACAAGAAGGGGAGGAGAACATCACATAGCTACTGGTCATGGACCCATGGTCCAAGGGAGACTACTCACAACTCATCCGGGAGGCGTCCATGGTGGTGGAGAGGCTCCCGGTGGTGATCCTCCCCTCCGGCAGGGTGCCGGGAAGAGTTCTCCTGGTGCTCCCGATCTTGGAAGCGCGGCGGCGGCGGAACAGAGATGAGATCGCGAAAAAGGGTTCCCGTCTCGAGGGTTTCGGGACGCGTGTTAAATATATGCCAAAGGGGGGCATCAGCGGAGGCCTGGGGGCCCAGGCGCCCCCCGGCGCGGCCAGGAGGGGGGCCGCACCACCAGGGCGCCTGGAGCCCTGGTGGCCCCCCTCCGGCCCTACTTCGGCTACCGGGAAGCTTCTGGAATGCTGATTTTTTATATAATTTTTCCGGGATTTTTCTGGCAGTTTTCGTAATGGGAAAACCTGAAATACAAAAACAGCAGAAAACAGAAACTGGCACTGGGGTGCACTGAGTTAATAGGTTAGTCCAAATATGATCAAAAGTGTATGGAAGTGTATAAATATCATAGCAATATCACCCAAAAGAGGCATGGAGCAAGCAGAAATTATAGATACGTTTTGGACGTATCAATACGTCCATTTTGCATCATGCTTATAAGTTGATATTTATTGCATTATGGGCTGTTCATACATGTTTTGTCACAATACTTATGCCTTTTCCCTCTTATTTTACAAGGTTTACATGAAGAGGGAGAATGCCGGCAGCTGGAATTCTGGGCTGGAAAAGGAGCAAACTCTGGAAACTTATTCTGCACAACTCCAAAAGCCCCGAAACTCCACAGAATTCTTTTCCGGAAAATATAGAAAATATCTGGCGGAAGAAACCCACGAGAGGGGCCACAGGCTGGCCCCAAGGGTAGGGGGCGCGCCCCCTTCCCAGGGCGCGCCCCCTGCCTCAAGGGCCAGCCGGTGGGCCCCAGGTGACCATCTTCTCCTATATGAAGCGTTTTGACCTGGAAAAAAAATCAACAGAAGGCTTTCGGGACCAGATGCCACCGTCTCGAGGCTGAACCGATGCGGAAACCAATCTATGGCTCCGGCAGAGCTGTTTTGCCGGGGATACTTCCCACCGGGAGGGGGAAATCGTCACCGCCGTCATCACCAACAACTCTCCCATCTTGGGGAGAGCTATCTTCATCAACATCTTCACCAGCACCATCTCCTCTCAAACCCTAGTTCATCTCTTGTATCCAATCTTTGTATCCAAACCTCAGATTGGTACCTGTGGGTTGCTAGTAGTGTTGATTACTCCTTGTAGTTGATGCTAGTCGGTTTATTTGGTGGAAGATCATATGTTCAGATCCATTATGCATATTAATACCCCTCTGATCATGAACGATATTATGTCTTGTGAGTAGTTGCTTTTGTTCCTGAGGACATGGGAGAAGTCTTGCTATTAGTAGTCATGTGAATTTGGTCTTCGTTCGATATTTTGATGAGATGTATGTTGTCTCTCCTCTAGTGGTGTTATGTGAACGTCGACTACATGACACTTCACCATTATTTGGGCCTAGAGGAAGGCATTGGGAAGTAATAAGTAGATGATGGGTTGCTAGAGTGACAGAAGCTTAAACCCTAGTTTATGCGTTCCTTCGTAAGGGGCTGATTTGGATCCATATGTTTCAGGCTATGGTTAGGTTTACCTTAATACTTCTTTTGTAGTTGCGGATGCTTGCATTAGAGGTTAATCATAAGTGGGAGGCTTGTCCAAGTAAGGGCAGCACCCAAGCACCGGTCCACCCATATACCAAATTATCAAAGTACCGAACGCGAATCAGATGATCATGATGAAAACTAGCTTGACGATAATTCCCATATGTCCTCGGGAGCACTTTACCTTGCATAAGAGTTTGTCCAGGCTTGTCCTTTGCTACACAAAGGATTGGGCCACCTTGCTGCACCTTATTTACTTTTACCGTTTGTCACTTGCTACCAATTATCTTATCACAAAACTATCTGTTACCTATAATTTCAGTGCTTGCAGAAAATACCTTATTGGAAACTGCCTATCATTTCCTTCTGCTCCTCGTTGGGTTCGACACTCTTACTTATCGAAAGGACTACGATAGATCCCCTACACTTGTGGGTCATCAAGAATCTTTTCTGGCGCCGTTGCCGGGGAGTGAAGCGCCTTTGGTAAGGAAAAATTTATATAGTGTGCTGAAATTTATTGTCACTTGTTACTATGGCTCAAAATCCTTTGAGGGGCTTGTTAGGGGTATCTTCACCCCGAGCAGAAGAGCAAAGAGTTGCTACTCAACCTAAGGCACCTGTTGAAAATGCTTGCTTTGAGATTCCGTCGGGTATGATTGAGAAATTGCTTGAAAATCCCTATACAGGAGACGGAACACTTCACCCGGATTTACATCTAATCTATGTTGATGAAGTCTGCGGATTGTTTAAGCTTGCAGGTATGCCCGAGGATGTTATCAAGGAGAAGGTCTTCCCTTTATATTTTAAGGGAGATGCATTGACATGGTTTAGGCTATGCGATGATATGGCATCTTGGAACTATAATCGTCTGAAGTTGGAATTTCATCAGAAGTTCTACCCTATGCACTAGGTTCATCGTGATCGTAATTATATTTATAATTTATGGCCTTGCGAAGGAGAAAGCATCGCTCAAGCTTGGGGGAGGCTTAAGTCAATGTTATATTCATGCCCCAATCATGAGCTCTCAAGGGAAATGATCATTCAAAATTTTTATGCTCGGCTTTCTCATGATAATCGCTCCATGCTCGATACTTCCTGTTCTGGCTCTTATACAATGAAGACTATTGACTTCAATTGGGATTTATTGGAATGAATAAAACGCAACACTGAAGATTGGGACCTCGATGAAGGTAAGGAGTCAGGTATGACACCCAAGTTTGATTGTGTTAAAGCTTTTATGGATACCGATGTTTTCCGTGAGTTTAGCACTAAATATGGACTTGACTCTAAGATAGTAGCTTCTTTCTGTGAATCTTTTGCTACTCATGTTGATCTCCCCAAGGAGAAGTGGTTTAAATACCATCCCCCTATTGAAGTAAAAGTAGTTGAACCTATTAAAGTTGAAGAAAAGACTATCACTTATAATGTTGATCCTGTTATACCTACTGCTTATATTGAGAAACCACCTTTCCCTGTTAGGATAAAGGATCATGCTCAAGCTTCAACTGTAGTTCGTAAGAGTAATTGTCGTGGAAATAACACGTCAGATGTCCGGTTTAGCGGACTTTAGTGGTGAGGCCGCGCATCTATGTAGTAGCTTGAGAGGGGTTGAGCGGAATCGAGAGACACGATGCAAGACACAGATTTAGACAGCTTCGGGCCCCGGGAAACATCATCCGGAATAGCCCTACGTGCTGTTTGAGGCTAGGTCTCATTATGATCCTCGTGGAGTCGCCGGTAAACCGGCTCTTTGTGTCTAACCCTAGAAACTTGTCTAAACTTCTCCTCTAAACTTGTCTCTTGTCTAACTTGTGAAAACTTCTCCTCTTTGGGGAGCCCTGCCCCTCCTTATATATGTTGAAGGGGAGGCTTTACATGACTAGTCCTAGTAGGACTAGGATTGATCTATTACAAGGAGTCCTAGTCTTGCTTCCTTTGTATGAGAATATTCCTTGCGCTTTATTCATAAACCGGCCCACAATTAATATGAACCGGCCTTCTGGGCCTTGGGCCTTGTCATCCATGATCCATACGCCGGGTTACCAGTGAGTAATATCATTTAGGCAGGTTGCTTGTAAACCGTCTGGTGATAACGGATCGCCAGTGAATCACCAAGTGTAAACCGCCAAGTCCGGCCGGGTTATAATTCCGGCCGGTTCATACCGCGGGGGTATATCCCCGACATTAGCCCCCAAGTTTAGCTTGGATGTGTCCATGGTAAACTTTATGCTGCAAGATAAACACAATAGCGAATCTGATAGGTTGTGCTCCGGGTTAAGAATTTCTTGTAATCCGTCATCTGACCATCCTTAAGTCCTTGTCTTTCCTTCTTCTAGAAAATCCGGGTCAACAGACCAATCTTCATAATCCACTTGCTTGCATAAGAAATCTTGTAAATAAAGAATCCATTTGAATCGGCCTTTAATGCTCTGACTTGACAAAAATATTAGTCTTTGAAATATTCAACTGATATCCAGCCGGCTTGAAGATGTAGAACTTGCCGGTTTATGATTGCCAAAATTTGCCGGGTCACACAATTAATCTGATTTGCCAGAACTGAAAATTTGAAGATGTTCCTCCTTTATATGCATATTACCTATAGCCCCCAAGTGCCGGGTCATTATGTAATAATGAGCAGGGACTTTGTATATACTTCATTGAAAATAGCCTTGCATAATCTTGAAGAAATCCGAATTGTTCATCCCAATCACTATGAAACTGAATATTCCATATTATGTAGCCCCCAAGTGCCGGGTCATTACGCAATAATGAGCAGGGACTTTGAAAATATGATCATGTAAACTTGAATAGCAACATATAGCCCCCCAAGTGCCGGGTCATTATGCAATAATGAGCAGGGACTTTGTAGATATAATCATTGAAAATAACACTATATAATGTAACTTCCATCGTGGGGTTTGAATCCACGTCCACAAGGTTAAGAGCTTTGTGCTTTACCAACTGAGCAGTGGACCTTTCAATATAATGGATGAATACTTGTGTACCTTGAATTGTTGACAGGAGCGACTGGTAGCCCCCAAGTTCCGGTTTAGCTACATTTAGAAGGTGAACCGGTACTTCCAGATGAATTAAATGATCTTTCCATTAGCCCCCAAGTGTCAAGTAGACAACTTGCTTGTGTGCTTGAGACTTTTGTCTTTGAATTGCTGCTGTTTACTGCTTCAACTGCCCATTAGCCCCCAAGTGTCAAGTAGACAACTTGTTTGTGTGCTTGAGACTTTTGTCTTTGAATTGCTGCTGTTTACTGCTTCAACTGCCCATTAGCCCCCAAGTGTCAAGTAGACAACTTGTTTGTGTGCTTGAGACTTGTGTATTTGATGTAATCTCAATCTGAATAATGTAGCCCCCAAGTGCCGGGTTGTAAGCCTGCAGCAACTCGGGACTATTCCTTTGTAGAATAAATCACTTCCATTATTGAAATAATATCCATTGCGCTTTAAAGCGACTTTGAAAACCTCAATCATAATATTGATAACCATAATAGGAATCCAACCATGTTGGCTATTGAAGAATATAATCCGGTTTGAAGACCGGTTCCAATGATGTTTGATCACAATCGGGCCGGGTTAATAAACACCGGTCATTATTTTGTCTCATACTGGCGACTTATAGTCAAAGCCAGGCCGGTTTAAGGAACATCGGTCATTATAACTGATCATATACTGCCAAATATATATTTGAAAATAAAATACTTCATACCTGCGATCAAAATATGCTTGATATTCTTTAATCCGGCGAAACTTGCAATTTTCTGAGGGATTCTTTTGATAGATCCAATAATAATTCCGGGCTTTGATGATAAACTCCGGTTCATCTTGTTCTGCAAGATTTTGTTCAGAAATTTGTGGCTTGTTGCCTGATAGATGATCCGGGTTTTAATGAACACCGGGTTACTCATGCTGGTATTCATGACCCAGACTTTTCACTTTATAGATATGTGGTCAGCTTCTGTAGCTGTTCCACTCCGGTTTAAAGAGTTATAAAACACCAAAACACAAGAAATATGCAAATTTTGTAAATAAGACCATGTAGTCGAGGCTTTTTCAAAGAGCTGCCAGGCTCAAAGCAAGGTTCAGCCAATCACTGGGACGCGGATTGGCCGACACTCCCAGAGGGCCTAGCCAATCACTGAACGTGGAATTATCCAACTTTTCAGAGGGCCGAAACGAACCGTATATAAAAATTATTCCGATCACTGGGACGCGGATTGGCCGACACTCCCAGAGGGCCTAGCCAATCACTGAACGTGGAATTATCCAACTTTTCAGAGGGCCGAAAGAACCGTATCTATTATTCCGATCACTGGGACGCGGATTGGCCGACACTCCCAGAGGGCCTCCAGGGTTCCTCCTGAACCGGTGGGTCAATCTAAACCAATCACTGAACGTGGTACTATCCAACTTTTCAGAGGGTCGAAAGAAAAAATTATTCCGATCACTGGGACGCGGATTGGCCGACACTCCCAGAGGGCCTCCAGGGTTCCTCCTGAACCGGTGGGTCAATCTAAACCAATCACTGAACGTGGACTTTGTCCAACTTTTCAGAGGGTCGAAAGAACTATGAAACCAATCCGATCACTGGGAGCGGATGATACCAACTCCCAGAGGGCCTCCAGGGTTCCTCCTGCACCGGTGGGTCAATGTAAACCAATCACTGAACGTGGATTTATCCAACTTTCCAGAGGGTTGATAGAACTATCAAATTAATCCGATCACTGGGAGTGGATGATACCAACTCCCAGAGGGCCTCCAGGGTTCCTCCTGAACCGGTGGTTTTTTTATGAAGTCTTCTCTTCTTGAACCGGATATGATCTCCTGTTCTTGAGAGTTCTATTGCTCCTTTGTAGATTCTGCAAAATCAGATAGACTGATCAAAGCATCTTATTTTCTTAATGAAAAATGATATATAACAAGAGAAATAATACTGTAGATGGATATCACCTGAGTGAATTTGAACCGGTATGTTGAATAGACCGGATCACAGGGTGGACGGTAAAACGACCACAGCATCAGAGGCAGCTCAGACAGTTAAACCGGTTGTGGGGTGTTAGAGTTGTGTCGAATATTGTGTACAAGGTACGTTACAGTTGGACTCTGAGTTGTACTGTGTTTAGATAGGATATGGAGTCGTGTCCTATTAGGACACTTGTATCCTAGGCCTCTCTTATATAGCGAGGGTAGACACACGATGTAACCTATACCAACATAATAGCATAGGCGCGCAAGGGGGAGCCGGCGGCATGTGCCGGTGCCCGGGTGGCCGGTGTGCGGTATTGTGACGGTGTCACGGGGAGGAGCGCCCGTAGTCAAGCCCCGGGGATGTAGCCATATCGGTGAACCTCGTTAACAAATCTCGGTGTCGTGCTCGTGGGATTGCTTGGTCCTCGGATGATCAACGGTATGCCTTGGATTTATTCTAACAAGTGGTATCATGAGCTAGGTTGTTCGGAGGTTGCGCATTGATCCAGAGGAAGCCGAGGAAGGAATCGTCAAGAAAATCGTGAAGCGAAGGGCTGTCTCGATGTAGGTCGAGGAGAACAGCAGTCGTTATCCTGGCGGGTTAGATCGTGTAGCAGCGCGAAGAAATCCACGATGGAAGGGTGATCTATTGACGGAAGATCTCTCGGCAGGCAAAGTAATCGGAGCAGATCGTACATAGCGTTGGAACCATACGCGTAATCGGATCGAGCAGGGGCCAGGAGCAGTATACAAGCAGGGAAGCAGCAGGCGAGGCCACCGAGGGACGGAGGCAGTGTGCAAACGACGGCGTCGTAACGCACGTACAGCCGCGTAGCCCTAGCGGCAGTAGCTGTGGAAGCAAGACCGAGCGAGGCTGATTGATCAGGAGACGCGCTCACGTGGGTTGGCCAAGTTGAGCCAGCAAGGTGGCCCAGGAAGAGGCTTGTGTGCCCAGCGTTCGTTCGTGTTTCGCGCTGGCCGAGATGTACGCGTGATGTGTGGAGCCACATGCTGGACAACGATGAGAGATTTGTTAGAGAGAACAAAAAAGGGGGACAATCCGCCCACAGTATTGGCGTGGCATGGACAGCAATGGGACAAAGGAAAAAACACTGGGAGTTGTGGAGGCACGCACATGGTGCTGCCACGGGAGCTACCATGGAAGCAATTTTATTTTGAGGCATTGCTAATTGCACACCGGGTTGTACCAGTTGGCAGGTTGGCGACGTGCATATAAGGCTCGGAGGCGTCTGGAGTGCGTCATGACAGGGATCATGCATACACAGGGTGTCAAGCAATGCACGAAGATGTGCGTGCGGACACGACACAGGGTGAAGCATGGTTGCAGTCGGATAATTTCGGCTGGGTCGGACTGGACAGTCTGATGGATCGACGGGGATGTTGGTCAAAGCAGAAGACGGCGGTGATTTCAGCGACGACGACATAGGAGCGTGATGCTGATGGTGGCCGAGCTCTAGGGCGTGGAAACACGTGGTGCAGGCCTGAGGGCTTGTGCGGCTTCAACAGACTAAGGCGCGGGGTTGATTCAAGACGGTGCACATGAGAGCTTGGAGTCGACGAAGTGCGAGGGGTGGCGCGTACAACCACCATGGAGTCATGTTGAAGGTGGAGTTGGAGTCGAGTGGAAGACTTCACTCTGTGCTGATGGAGGGGCTACGGCGTAAATGCATGGAGAGTGGAAGCCTATTTCAGCGGGAAAAGCAAGGGACACGTAATCCGGACCGGAGCCCAGTGGTCTGATGGAAGCGTCAAACTCGTCATCGGTTAGTGATGATCGGTGGTACTCTGCAGTGGGGGTTGAGTGGTGTGGTTTCGCGACCCTTGAGACTCGACCGGGACAGCGGAGGCTCGACGCAGTAATAGCGGCGAGGCATGCGGTGTGCATGGGACATGGAGACTGGCCAGGGCTCTGGTGGTCATACATGTGGTGAGACAACTGCGAATTTGACTCGGGATGACTACAAGCAACGGTGAAATTTCTTCAAGTTTCAAGCAGACGGTCAAGAAAGGAGCGCTGATGTTGAGTTCAGGTAAGTCTTATGTGTGACACCCAATATGTGAGTTGTTCACTTTCACGCAGGTCAGTGATCAGTGTGTGATGACGTTGGACTGATACTCTGGAAGTTGGGAGCGCTAACTAGAGTAATGTGGAACTTAATTTTGCTCGAGTGTTCACTGTGGTCAAGAAAAGAAGGAACTACAAGTTGCAGATGGAGTCATATGGAGTCTTTGGAGTAGCAGCGGTACTCATGGGATAAGCTCAAGTCCAATGTGCATGGAAGTTTGACTCATTGACGAATTCAAGGTGATGGAGAATATTCGCCAAGGTGGAGTTATTTGTTAGAGTTGTGTCGAATATTGTGTACAAGGTACGTTACAGTTGGACTCTGAGTTGTACTGTGTTTAGATAGGATATGGAGTCGTGTCCTATTAGGACACTTGTATCCTAGGCCTCTCTTATATAGCGAGGGTAGACACACGATGTAACCTATGCCAACATAATAGCATAGGCGCGCAAGGGGGAGCCGGCGGCATGTGCCGGTGCCCGGGTGGCCGGTGTGCGGTATTGTGACGGTGTCACGGGGAGGAGCGCCCGTAGTCAAGCCCCGGGGATGTAGCCATATCGGTGAACCTCGTTAACAAATCTCGGTGTCGTGCTCGTGGGATTGCTTGGTCCTCGGATGATCAACGGTATGCCTTGGATTTATTCTAACATGGGGTTGTAAACCGGCGGAAATGAGCAAGTTGTCCTCCGTGTTGTAAACCGGTGCGGATGCGTGAACCGGCCGTCCGTTCATTAAGTAATGTGACACAAAGGAAAACGCCGTTGTAGAATATGGCCTGATTTGTTTGAAGAACAGATGGGCCGGCCGGCGCGGTCGCGAGAGACGGCCGCGTCGTTGTAAATCGGTGCTGTCGCGCGAGACGGCCACGGCGTTGTAAACCGGTGCGGTCGCGAGAGATGACCACGGCGTTATGAACCGGCGCTTGAATCCGTGGAATGACGACGATCACTTGTGTCGAACAATGTTTGGCGTGCCTCCACCTCCGTGGTATAATATCATAAATAATTTTTCTGCATATATAATACAGCAGGGCGAGGAATTTTTGCTCGAGTGAATTAATATGTATTATAAATAAATAGGATAGATATCACCTGATTCGCCTGGAGAACAGATGAGTCGGCTGCGTATTGATGTAAACGCAGCAACGGGGCAGTGACGTCTATTGGCGAGGGAGTCGGTCGTGGCGTTGGAGGCCAGCGCGCGTGAGTCGGCCGGCGCGTTGATGTAAAACGGACCGCGACCTGCATGTTCGAGAAGTCGCGCAACACCGCTGACCATGCATCCGCGGCGTATCACCACCTCCTTTTTAATAGTCATCCTGGTATTTTTGCCGGATGATCGTGGTAATGTTGGCGATGACTCAGAGCAGAGGACGGCGGCTACGGTTTAGAAACGCGGCAGCCGTACAGCAAAGGCCACCGAATCCAAGTCGATCCTTCTGACCGCGTGCTTTGTCCGGGTTGTTTTTGTTTTGGCCAACCATGTTGTCTCTTACCATGACTAGTAGTGGCACTTGCAATTGATACATAGGCCTTGATCTCCACGTGAGGGAGGTACTTTCCAGGATTGAGCAAAGTAGTAGTAGTAGTTTTTTGATCTCCACGTAGGTAGTACTAGTGCCACCTATTATTGTCAATAAACTATTCTGTGGATGACCATGCGTGCACACACTGCCCATCATCCTCCGGCTGAATCAGCGGAAGAAGCGGCAGGTGCGGCCGTACGGGCACGGGGCCTCCAAAGCGGAAGTGGCTCATGGGCGTGGTAGCTCGAGCGGCGATATAGGGACAGCAGCAGTGTAGCAGTAATAGTACGTCTGATTTAACCCATGCGGTAGTGGCAGTCCATCAGTTATGTCAGAGGGGCTCCAACAACTTTGAGGTGGATGGCGCTGCTGTGTTTTGAGGCTTACAGCAGCGACCAAAACAAACTCATGGCAGCTTGGACAGGCACAAAGCGGGGGCTCAACACGCTGGCGATTTTTAAAATAAGAGCTTGAACTCACGGTGGCAGCTTGGAGTTGACGCCAGTCAAAGATATGGCAGGCCTGGCAGCTTTAGGGCGGCCCTGTTGCAGTTTCGGACCGGGCGATTTGTAGTTATCCGTTGGCGACTCACCAAATGCGGCCGGATCAGTGGAGGGTCAAAGCAGGAGCGACTCCAGCTTGGAAGCGGAAACTTGCAGTAACTTGAATCGCTTGCTGTACGGATACCTACGACTCGGTATTGGAATCATAAACGAGTCCGAGTACTGATGTTGTAGTAGTTCTCTGGCGCTATGAACTCAGGGAGCACCCGCGGGCGGCGAGCAGAGGCAAGATGCTTGCAGCAGCTCGTCGGCGTAGGCGCTGGAAAAAATCACGGAGGGTAGGCGGCGGCTCGTTTGAGGCGAACACACCATGGCAGTAGAGTCAAAGCGACAGGCGACTTGGGCGGGCGCCCGGCGATGCAAGGCCATGGCTGTGGCAGAAGAACTTCCGCAAGAAGGAAGCGACGGTCATCATATGCGGCGGGGTCGGCCCAGGGTGGCCCGAGGTGAAGGCGATAAAGGCAGGGGCGGCGGCGTTTTTAGTAACTCCGGCGGAAGTATGCCGCGGCGGCGAGGCAAGCCGGCGAAGGCGGGATTACAGCCGAACGGTAGTTGGAGGCACCTGGCGACGGCGGCTCAGTGATGCAGACGGAGGCGAGATGAAGCGGCGCCGGCGAGTTGGAGGTGCGAACCGGCGACGACGGAGGTAGATGCAGCCCGGAGTGGTGCAGTAGAGCCTCGGCAGAAACCGGGCGCTCGCCGCGGCCGTGGAGGAGGCGACTCACGGCTGCAGACACAGGTGCGGCAGTGGCGAAGCGAGCTGGACTCGGCGTTCCGTCGAATCCGTGTCCATATCTGTGTCTGTCTCTGTGTCGTGGCCGTCTTCTTTATCTTGCGCTTTATTTGCTTCAACATGTAGAGAGTCAAGGTAGTGCTCGGCAGATGTATTGACCTTGGTCTTCACGTGAGGACTCTCAAAGTATTAATCAAGTCTGGAATCTATGCATTGAGCCTTGCACATAACCCATAGTAGTAGCTGTAGCTGGGATAGTTCTGCCGGTTTTGACGGAGGCGAGTCAGCGCGGAGGTGCAGGCGTAACGGCGACTTGGATTCGCTCGCCGTCTGCCGGTCTCAGCGGATTAAAAAACTCCAGCGGAAATCAATTTGTCTTTATACTCAGCGGATTAAAAAACAGCAGCACACTGCCTCGGATTTAGCCGGTCTTGTCCAATCGCAGGATGCGTCGGCGTGCATAAAACACCAACCCAAAAAATAACCCCAATCTTATCTCCGCCGCTGCAAAATACTTATTCAATCTTGACTGATGAACTCATCATTGATGCGAATTTTTCCCCGCTGGTTTTGTTGAACCAGAAAATTGCTTCCCAATCCCATAGAGAAATCCCTTCAAGAACTCAACACCACCGTGCGCAGGCCCCACGGTGGGCGCCAACTGTCGTGGAAATAACACGTCAGATGTCCGGTTTAGCGGACTTTAGTGGTGAGGCCGCGCATCTATGTAGTAGCTTGAGAGGGGTTGAGCGGAATCGAGAGACACGATGCAAGACACGGATTTAGACAGCTTCGGGCCCCGGGAAACATCATCCGGAATAGCCCTACGTGCTGTTTGAGGCTAGGTCTCATTATGATCCTCGTGGAGTCGCCGGTAAACCGGCTCTTTGTGTCTAACCCTAGAAACTTGTCTAAACTTCTCCTCTAAACTTGTCTCTTGTCTAACTTGTGAAAACTTCTCCTCTTTGGGGAGCCCTGCCCCTCCTTATATATGTTGAAGGGGAGGCTTTACATGACTAGTCCTAGTAGGACTAGGATTGATCTATTACAAGGAGTCCTAGTCTTGCTTCCTTTGTATGAGAATATTCCTTGCGCTTTATTCATAAACCGGCCCACAATTAATATGAACCGGCCTTCTGGGCCTTGGGCCTTGTCATCCATGATCCATACGCCGGGTTACCAGTGAGTAATATCATTTAGGCAGGTTGCTTGTAAACCGTCTGGTGATAACGGATCGCCAGTGAATCACCAAGTGTAAACCGCCAAGTCCGGCCGGGTTATAATTCCGGCCGGTTCATACCGCGGGGGTATATCCCCGACAGTAATGCTAGAACACCTACACCCTCTGAGCAAATCAAAGTTGAACCTAGTGTTGCTATGGTTAAAGATCTCTTGGTAGAAGATTTAGATGGACATGTTATTTACCTCCAAGAAGATTCTGCTAGAATAGCCAAACCCAATGCTAGGAATAAACATAAACCTGTCGTAGGCTTGCCTGTTATCTCCATCAAGATAGGAGATCATTGCTATCATGGTTTATGTGACGTAGGTGCTAGTGCGAGCATTATCCCTTTTGATCTGTATAACAAAATTATGCATGATATTGCACCTGTTGAGTTAGAAGGGATTGATGTTACTATTAAGCTGGCTAATAGAGATACTATTTCACTAGTTGGGATTGTTAGAGATATTGAAGTCTTATGTGGGAAGGTTAAATACCCTGCTGATTTTCTTGTTCTTAGTTCCCCACAAGATGCTTTGTGTCCCATTATATTTGGTAGACCCTTCTTGAATACCGTTAATGCCATGATAGACTGTGTGAAAGACATTGTCACAGTTGGATTAGGGGATATGTCTCATGATTTTAACTTTGCTAAATTCCGTAGACAACCCCTTGAAAAGGCACCATCTAGTAAGGATGAACTTATTGGTCTTGCTTCTATTGCCGTGCCACCTAATGATCCTTTAGAACAATACTTGCTAGACCATGAAAATGATATGCAAATGAATGAGAGAAGGGAGATAGATGAAATATTCCTTACACATGGACCTGTATTGAAAAATAACTTGCCTGTTGAAATCCTAGGGGATCCTCCTCCACCCAAGGGTGATCCCATGTTTGAACTTAAACCTTTACCTGACAATCTTAAGTATGTTTATCTTGATGAAAAGAAGATATATCCTGTTATTATTAGTGCTAACCTTTCAGAGCATGAAGAAGAAAGATTATTGAAAACTCTGAAGATGCACCGAGCTGCTATTGGATATACTCTGGATGATCTTAAGGGCATTAGTCCCACTATATGCCAACACAAGATAAAATTGGAAGAAAATGCTATACCAGTTATTGATCATCAGCGACGGTTAAATCCTAAGATGAAAGAAGTGGTAAGGAAGGAAATTCTAAAGCTCATAGAGGCAGGTATTATCTATCCCATTGCTGATAGCCAGTGGGTAAGTCCTGTCCATTGTGTTCCTAAGAAAGGAGGTATGACCGTTGTCCCTAATGATAAAGATGAATTGATCCCGCAAAGAATAGTTACATGTTATAGGATGGTAATTTATTTCCGTAAGTTAAATAAAGCTACTAAGAAAGATCATTACCCCTTGCCATTTATTGATCAAATGCTAGAAAGGTTATCCAAACATACTCATTTCTGCTTTCTAGATGGTTATTCTGGTTTCTTTCAAATACCTGTTTCAAAGGGGGATCAAGAAAAGACCACCTTTACTTATCCTTTTGGTACCTTTGCTTATAGACGCATGCCTTTTGGTTTATGTAATGCACCTGCTACCTTTCAAAGATGCATGATGGCTATATTCTCTGACTTTTGTGAAAAGATTGTTGAGGTATTCATGGATGATTTCTCCGTTTACGGAACTTCTTTTGATGATTGCTTAAGCAACCTTGATCGAGTTTTGCAGAGATGTGAAGACACTAACCTTGTCTTGAACTGGGAGAAGTGCCACTTTATGGTTAATGAAGGCATTGTCTTGGGACATAAAATTTCTGAAAGAGGAATTGAAGTTGACAAAGCTAAAGTTGATGCTATTGAAAAGATGCCATGCCCTAAGGATATCAAAGGTATACGAAGTTTCCTTGGTCACACCGGGTTTTATAGGAGGTTCATTAAGGACTTCTCTAAAATCTCCATGCCTCTGACTAATATTTTACAAAAAGATATTCCTTTTGTCTGTGATGATGATTGTCTAGAAGCATTTGAAATACTTAAGAAAGCATTGATCTCTGCACCTATTGTCCAGCCTCCTGACTGGAATTTACCCTTTGAGATTATGTGCGATGCTAGTGATTATGCTGTAGGAGCTGTTCTAGGGCAAAGAGTTGATAAGAAATTGAATGTTATCCAGTATGCTAGTAAAACTCTAGATAGTGCCCAAAGAAATTATGCTACTACTGAGAAAGAATTTTTAGCAGTTGTGTTTGCTTGTGATAAGTTTAGACCCTATATCGTTGATTCTAAAGTAACTATTCACACTGATCATGCTGCTATCAAATACCTCATGGAAAAGAAAGATGCTAAACCTAGACTTATTAGATGGGTTCTCTTGCTGCAAGAATTTGACTTGCATATTATTGATACAAAGGGAGCTGAGAACCCCGTAACAGATAACTTGTCTAGGTTAGAGAATATACTTGATGACCCACAACCTATTGATGATAGCTTTCCTGATGAACAACTAGCTGTCATAAATACTTCTCGTACTACTCCATGGTATGCTGATTATGCTAAGTACATTGTTGCTAAGTTTATGCCTCCTAGCTTCACATACCAGCAAAAGAAAAAGTTGTTTTATGATTTGAGACATTACTTTTGGGATGATCCGCATCTTTATAAAGAAGGAGTAGATGGTATTATTAGACGTTGTGTACCTGAGCATGAACAGGAACAGATCCTACGCAAGTGCCACTCCGAAGCCTATGGAGGACACCATGCGGGAGACAGAACTGCACACAAGGTATTGCAATCCGGTTTCTATTGGCCTACTCTCTTCAAGGATGCCCGTAAGTTTGTCTTATCATGTGATGATTGTCAAAGAATTGGTAATATCAGTAGACGTCAAGAAATGCCTATGAATTATTCACTTGTTATTGAACCGTTTGATGTTTGGGGCTTTGATTATATGGGACCTTTTCCTTCCTCTAATGGGTACACACATATCCTAGTTGTTGTTGATTACGTTACTAAGTGGGTGGAAGTTATTCCAACTAGTAGTGCTGATCATAACACCTCTATTAAGATGCTTAAAGAAGTTATATTTCCGAGGTTTGGAGTCCCTAGATATCTAATGACTGATGGTGGTTCACACTTTATTCATGGTGCTTTCCGTAAGATGCTTGCCAAGTATGATGTCAACCATAGAATTGCATCACCTTATCACCCACAGACTAGTGGTCAAGTAGAACTTAGTAATAGGGAGTTGAAATTAATCTTGCAAAAGACAGTTAATAGGTCTAGAAAGAATTGGTCCAAGAAACTAGATGATGCATTATGGGCCTATAGAACTGCATACAAAAATCCTATGGGTATGTCTCCATATAAGATGATATATGGAAAAGCTTGTCACTTACCTCTTGAGCTAGAACATAAGGCATATTGGGCTATCAAAGAGCTCAATTATGATTTCAAACTTGCCGGTGAAAAGAGGCTATTTGATATTAGTTGTCTCGATGAATGGAGGACCCAGGCCTATGAGAATGCCAAGTTATTTAAAGAAAAAGTTAAAAGATGGCATGACAAAAGGATACACAAGCGCGAGTTTAACGTAGGTGATTATGTTTTGCTATACAACTCTCGTTTAAGATTTTTTGCAGGAAAACTTCTTTCCAAGTGCGAAGGACCTTACGTTATCGAGGAGGTCTATCGTTCCGGTGCCATAAAAATCAACAACTTCGAAGGCACAAATCCAAAGGTGGTGAATGGTCAAAGAATCAAACATTATATCTCAGGTAATCCTATTAATGTTGAAACTAATATTATTGAAACCATAACCCCGGAGGAATACATAAGGGACACTTTCCAGAAGATCCAGCCTCCGAAAAGGAAGAGGTACGTGATACTGTAAGTAAACCGACTCCAAAACAGTTCTAAAGGCAATTTTTCTCCGTTTAGGAATATTTAGAAAAATAGAAAAATAAACCGCAGTCCGGAAGAGACACGAGGTGGCCTCGAGGGCACGGGGCGCGCTCCCCTTCTGATGGCTTCTCGCCCCTCGTTGGTTACCCCAAGTGGAAGGTTTGAGATGTAGCGTAGCGGCAAATTTCCCTTGGCAAAGATACCAAGGATCGAATCCCGTGAGACTCCGAGGGTCGACAAGAAGGTGTCAATAGCGCCAGAAACTTTTGCTTGACAGGACCTGCACACAGATACAAATAACTTTGCTCCCAACGAGTACAGAGAGGTTGTCAATCCCTCCGGCCTTGTCGTTTACAAAGGATCAAACGCAAGAGATAATAGTGATAGGTATGACTGCAACTAGGAAATAAGAACAGGAAGTAAATAGCGGGTGTGATCAGTGATGGTAATATGGACCGGAGTCCCATGATGTTCACTAGTGATCTCTCTCTCCCAAAAGATGATAAAACAGCTAAGTGAGGTAAACAAATTACAGCTGGGCAATTGAAAGGATTATGTGCGCAAACCAATGCTAACTATGCTGTAAAGAAAGGTAGAGGCTCAAAAGCATGGGCGGTACACCAAGGCAAGTAGACCGAAATCCATCTGCATCTACTACTAATCATCCACCTTGAGATATCTATCCAGAACATCTCTCTGGTATTAAGTTGCGAGTCCCACCCAAAGTGTAAACTCAAAGCAACAGACAACTGCATTAAAAGAACTTTGCGTAAAGTAAACAATCCTTGCACCCGCAAGTACAAGCACCGTTGTTTTCCCCCTTGTGGCAACAGCACATCCCCTAGACTCATGTTTCTGTCACTCAAGCTAGTCATCGAGGGGCATGAACCCACAATCAAGCATAACGTTCCCTCTTGGAGTTACTACCTACTACTCGGCCAAAGCAATAAATAGCAACGGCGAACATGCAAGAATTACTCAAGAACATAAATATAAAAGAGGTGAATCAAATATATTACTCACACACAATCTGAACATAATCTCATAATCCATCGGATCCCAGCAAACTCAGCAGAGCAACAACATAAAGATTACATATGTGCCTTGATCATGTAGGGCAGCTCACGAGGTCTAATCGATGAAGAACAAAGAGGGGAGGAGAACATCACATAGCTACTGGTCATGGACCCATGGTCCAAGGGAGACTACTCACAACTCATCCGGGAGGCGTCCATGTTGGTGGAGAAGCTCCCGGTGGTGGTTCTCCCATCCGGCAGGGTGCCGGGAAGAGTTCTCCTGGTGCTCCCGATCTTGGAAGCGCGGCGGCGGCGCAACAGAGATGAGATCGCGAAAAAGGGTTCCGTCCTCGAGGGTTTCGGGACGCGAGCAATATATATGCCAAAGGTGGTCACCAGAGGCGGAGGTGGGGCCCTAGGCGCCCCCCTGGCGCGGCCAGGGGTGGGGCCACGCCGGGTGGCCGCCTGGGCCACCCCAGGCTCCCCTCTGGCCCTGCCTTGGTTTTTCCGGAAGCTCCCGATACGCTGATTTTTCCTGTATTTTTCCCGGAATTTTTAGGGCACTTTTAATATGGGGGAAACCTGAAATAGAAAAACAGCAGAAAACAGGAACTGGCACTGTGGTGCATTGAGTTAATAGGTTAGTCCAAATATGATCAAAAGTGTATGGAAGTGCATAAATATCATAGCAATATCACACAAAAGAGGCATGGAGCAAGCAGAAATTATAGATACGTTTTGGACGTATCAACATCCCCAAGCTTAATTCCTGCTCGTCCTCGAGTAGGTAAATGATAACAAGCATAATTTCTGTGGTGACATGCTATCAACCATATAAGAACTTTTAATTAAAGTAATCAAGGCACGTAATCCAATTCAAGTCATAACAAGCAAGAGTCTATATTAGCATTGTAACAAGCAACATAAGAACATAAAGGTGCAAGAGCTCTCGCTGTCCGTGACTCGAATGTCTCCAAATGGTGTTTGCGTGCAAGAAAGGGGATAGGGATATATGAGAGAGTAAAACATAGTTTTTGTATTGTTGAGAACTTAATCTACTAAAGTTTCACACTTGGTCTTCTTTGGAATCTTATCTTGACTCATCCCCAGACCGTCAGCCAGGTACAAGTCAAAATGATCCACTCCCTTTCGATATTTTGAGCACTCATGCAATGGATGAGCGTAAGCAAGAAAGTCGACACTTAGGATGGCAAAGAGAGAAATGATAGAGGGGAAGACAAAAAAGGTGTGAAAGGCTCACATCAATGAGGACAATCATCGGCGAGAGAAAGCCAAATGATAGATATGATGCGAGGAGTAGGGATTGCCATGCAACGGATGCACATATGAGCTAAGGTAAGCTCTCCAATGGTACTAGTGGGGGTGCATCCAACTTGCTTGCTCAAGAAGACCTAGAGCTCTTTTGAGGAGGCTCATCATTGGAATATACAAGCCAAGTTCTATAGTGTAAAGGTCCCCACATAGCTATATGCATGAATGATAATCTCTATGGAGTACAAGGTATAAGATGGAGTACGAGTGTGGATCTCTCAAAAGAAATAGTAGTGTGCCCCCTTCTCTCTTTTTATTTCTTTTTCTCTTTTTTTTCTCTTTTTTTTATTTTTTGTGGCCTCAATGGCTCTTTCTATTTATCTCTCATTTGTCCTCTTTGGGATCTTTTGATTTTGTCCTCTTTGGGATCTTTTGATTTGTCCTCTTTGGGATCTTTTCCTCACTTTAGGGGCAACACTCTATGTATTACAAGAAGTATAGAAGATCTTTCACACTTTACCAAAGTACTCAACATAAAGAAAATGAAACTATCATGATGTATGCAAATGTATGCCTCTGCCAGTGTAGCAGGATATGCAATGATACTAGCGCGTCATGTAGCAATGATTAGGGCAAGGCCCAACTAGCATGCGGCTCATCGATCAAGCAAAAGCATGTATGACATGAAGATCAAGTCATGAGAGGATGGATGTTGCATGGCAATGTATCTCGGAAAGGCTATGGAAATTCCCTTAATAGGTAGGTATGGTGGCTGTTTTGAGGAAGGATATAATGAGGCTTATGATGACAGAGCATATCGTGCCAAGGATTTGGATGCACCGGCGAAGTATGCGCCAACTCTCGAGGTGAGAAAGGGCAATGCACAGTACCGAAGAGGCTAGAAAAATATGGTTAGGTGGAAGTGTCAACCTTCGAATACTCACATTAGTCCGAAGAACTCATGCACTTATTATCGGTAACTCTCAATCTAATTAGGAGGTTCACAAAGAGACAAGTACCCCGAGGAGGTGTGTATGGGGGTTTGGTTACCCTTGCGCATCCTCGACCCATGGTACGTGAGTGTACTCTAATATTCGGCCCTCCAAAGATTAGTGATCCATTTAGTAGCTAAAGTTCTCAACTATTTTGTAGGTTTTCGAAAATAAACACGGATTGCCCAAAATACGACATCTATCACTAATAGGCTAAAGCTCTTGACACCAAAAGTTCAGACATTACTCATGGCAATACCTCAAAACTATTGCAAGTTACTACTAAAATTAAATAGCAACCTTAATTACCTACTTTAAGTTAAGACACACAACTCAGTGCAACAGACAAACTCTCTTAACAAGATAAACATGAAAACTCAAGAGAGTTCAGCAACCAACTAAACAAAAGCTCTTTAAAAAGAAAAGCATGAAAACTAAGAGCTAAACATGACAGTAGCTATGGAAAGACAAAGAACATACACAACGAAGATAAGCATGAAAATCCTATGTTGTGTTCTAGGTTGAAGTGGAGCGTGTTTCTCTCCCACACAAAGAAAGCTGGGTTCTAACTTGTTATGAACAGCAAGCAAAGCTAAAGAAAACTAAAAAGGAAACTAAAAGCAAGACGCTCCAAGCATAGCACATAACGCATGAAGTGATTAAAATATAGTGGAACGAAAGACGAACTGATACTTGTTGATGGAGAAGGGGATGCACGGGGGCATCCCCAAGCTTAGACGCTTGAGTCTTCTTGAATATTTCTTGGGGGTGCACGGGGGCATCCCCAAGCTTGAGCGTTTAACACTCCTGAATCTTTTTATCATCTTCCCTCGCACACTTGAAAACTCCCTTCATACATAACTCATCATAATCTGATTAGCGAGGTTAGTACCCATAATAAAATAACTTTTCCCTGTTGGAAATAAGGATAATCTTGAAGAGCTACTGTTTCTCAAGATTGCCAAAAGGTTCTTGCAAAGAAAAAGCAAGCTCAAGGTTTGCAAAACGAAGAAAAGGCAAAACAGGACATAATCTGTGAAAAACAGACCAGCAGGTAGTAAATAATTATTTCGGGGCACTTCTGCAACTCAAATAAAAAAACTCAGAACAGACGCCCGAAAGCCAATTGTATAGAGCACGCTGTCAAAAAATTTCAGACCAAAAAGATGACCTGGTGATTTTATACGAATTTTTCTGTCCAAGGACAGAATCTGTTTTCTGGACTGTACGTCACAACTCTTGAACTTTCTTGCAATCAGAGGCTAAACTTGGCACAAAGCTGAAAAGAAAAGATACAATGATGATGCTACTATAGTAACAAACATAAAGACACAACAAAAGCAAAATAAAATTTTATTCGTTGTGGGCTGCCTCCCAAAAGCGCTTTCTTTTATGCCTTTAAGCTAGGCATAATGCAAAGAGGAATCAATAATCATCATAATAATCGGAGTTATAAATTGCTTCATATGGTTCCTCAACAAGTTCACTCTTGTTCCTTCTAGGAAAGGGGTACGTACCTTTTGCCTTCCCGCGTAGGCGGATTTGTCCTTTACCTATATCGATGAAGCCTTTTACGGCTCGGAGGAAGTCCCTTCCAAGCACTATATTTCCTTGGTTTGGCTTCATGATGAAGAAATCAACCATTGCAATCCCTTTAAGGAAGGTATCTGGCACATCTTTTATTCTTCCCTGGATCTCAGAAATGTCTCCATTAGCATGTTCATGATAGGATGATAATCTGTCCATGTTAAATTTTAAAGAATCATGAACAATTTTTGGCATAGTAGAAACCATAGATCCAATATCACAATAAGCAAGGAAGTCTTGATTAGAGATGCTAATCCTAACAAAAGGCTCCCAATCATTGTCTATTTCCAAAATATCTCTCTTATTGGGTTTGGGTTTCTCTACCTTCATCAAGTCTAGAGCATCCATTCTCTTTTCAATAGTAGCAAGTCTATCTATGACAGTATCAAAACTATGATCATAAACAAAGTAACTAGATAGACCATGTATAATTTCAAGAGCTCTAGCTTCATCACACTCTAGGAAATCTCCTTCAGCAATAATATCAAGAGAGTGTTTACACCATTTAAAAAGACCATGGTAAAAATTTCTAAGCACAATTTTTATAGGTATCCAAGGCATAATTCTTCAATGTGCATCAGAAATTCTGTCCCATGCCTTCTTCATATTTTCTCCATCCCTTTGATGGAAATCTAGAACTTCTGATTCCCTCAAAGCACCAAATCCTAACATGCTTGACTAAACAGAAAGGACTACTAACAGAAAAGCAAATAATTTTTTTGTGATTTTTGGTAAAGGACACTAAAGCAAAAACTGAAAGGTAAACTAACAAGACTAAAAAGCAAAGATAAAAGATAGCGTGCAACTCCCCTATCTTGAAGAGTGGAGTCCCCGGCAACGGCGCCAGAAACTTGCTTGATGGCTTCTCGCCCCTCGTTGGTTACCCCAAGTGGAAGGTTTGAGATGTAGCGTAGCGGCAAATTTCCCTTGGCAAAGATACCAAGGATCGAATCCCGTGAAACTCCGTGGGTCGACAAGAAGGTGTCAATAGCGCCAGAAACTTTTGCTTGACAGGACCTGCACACAGATACAAATAACTTTGCTCCCAACGAGTACAGAGAGGTTGTCAATCCCTCCGGCCTTGTCGTTTACAAAGGATCAAACGCAAGAGATAATAGTGATAGGTATGACTGCAACTAGGAAATAAGAACAGGAAGTAAATAGCGGGTGTGATCAGTGATGGTAATATGGACCGGAGTCCCATGATGTTCACTAGTGATCTCTCTCTCCCAAAAGACGATAAAACAGCTAAGCGAGGTAAACAAATTACAGCTGGGCAATTGACAGGATTATGTGCGCAAACCAATGCTAACTATGTTGTAAAGAAAGGTAGAGGCTCAAAAGCATGGGCGGTACGCCAAGGCAAGTAGACCGAAATCCATCTGCATCTACTACTAATCATCCACCTTGAGATATCTATCCAGAACATCTCTCTGGTATTAAGTTGCGAGTCCCACCCAAAGTGTAAACTCAAAGCAACAGACAACTGCATTAAAAGAACTTTGCGTAAAGTAAACAATCCTTGCACCCGCAAGTACAAGCACCGTTGTTTTCCCCCTTGTGGCAACAACACATTGATACGTCCAAAACGTATCTATAATTTCTGCTTGCTCCATGCCACTTTTGGGTGATATTGCTATGATATTCATACACTTCCATACACTTTTGATCATATTTGGACTAACTTACTAATCCAGTGCACCCCAGTGCCAGTTTCTGTTTTCGACTGTTTTTGTATTTCAGGTTTTCACATTACGAGAACTGCCATGAAAAATCTAGAAAAAATATATAAAAAATCAGCGTTCCAGGAGCTACCGTGCGGCCAAAGTACAGCCGGGGGGGGGGGACTTACAGGGGCTCCAGGCGCCCTGTGGGCGCGCCCCCCCTGGGCCGCGCCGGGGGGGCGCCTGGGCCCCCCGAGGCACCTCCGATGCCCCCCTTTGGCATATATTTAAAGCGTGTCGAGGAAACCCTGATTCCGGACCCCTTTTCTCCAGACGCGATTCCGATCTCCGCCGCCATCGCCATCAAGCTTCGGGGGACCAGAATTCCTGCGCCGGCACCCTGCCGGGACGGGGAAGTGCCCCCGGATTCATCTCCATCGACGTTGCTTCCTCCCTCCATGGTGCGGGAGTAGTTCCTCCTCGGGGCTGAGGTTCTTACCAGTAGCTATGTGGTCAATTCTCTCTCCCATGATGTGATCTTCGTTGTGATCATAGGCTATGTTAATCTAGGGTGATCCCATGATATTTCCCCTTCCTCTATGTATTGGATCGATGTACTCACTTGTCTTTATCTAGTATAATCTCCGAGACCAAGGTGACAGCTGTCTATTGGACATGGATTAGAACAATATTTTCATGAGTGATTTCCTCTCTTGTGTGTTGATTGAAGATTGAGAGTCTCTTGGTGCTTGTCTTTGACTATCCTTTAGATATGTTGTGGTGATTGTGGGACTCTCTTTGGATGGCCGCGGTGACATTGGGAAATCCTTAGATTGAGAACTACGAACTTTGAGGTGTGCTTTTGTAGCCCTACATAATTCTCGTCCTCTCTTGACCACGAAGGAATGACCTCCGAGTGTGTCCCCTTTGCATGTTTTATGGGAAATATCATGTGATTCGATTATGTTAATGTTGTTGGGAGTTGCCACTAGTGAAAGTATGATCCCTAGGCCTTGTTTCCACCATTGCAATACCATTTGTGCTCACGTTTACCGCTTGTTTGCTTGCTGCACTTTTTATTACAGATTTATATTACTTTGTTTTCCATCCATATCACTTGCCATTTAATATCTCTTCGCCGAACTAGTGCATCAATACAACTCCTAGTTGTATTAGGTGTGTTGGGGACACAAGAGACTTCTTGTATCTTAGTTGCAGGGTTGCTTGAGAGAGACCATCTTCAACCTCTACTTCCCTGAGTTCGATAAACCTTAGGTCATCCACTTGAGGGAAATTGCTGCTGTCCTACAAACCTCTGCGCTTGGGGGCCCAACATAGTCTACAAGAGTAGAAGCGTGTGTAGACATCAAGCTATTTCTGGCGCCGTTGCCGGGGAGGTGAGCGCTTGAAGGTATATCTTTAGATCTTGCAATTAAATCTTTTTGTTTCTTGTTTTTATTTCACTAGTTATGCTTATGGACAACCTTGCTATTGGATCGTTGCTTGCGGGAAGACGCCCCACACCTGTGGTGGTTGCTCCTCCCCCTACTGAAATTGTGCCCTATAAAATACCAGCTGGTATTATCGATTATGTTTTGGCTGATCGTTATGCAGGAGACAGACATCCCGGTGAACACTTGCTATATCTATCACAACTATGTTCATTATTTAAGCTTGCAGGTGTATCAAGGGAGTTTGTCATGAGGAAATTATTTGCCTTGTCACTGAAAGGAAAAGCATTGGAATGGTATAGGCTACTAAATGACTCTCACCTGCTGGAGTGGGAAGAGATCCAGTCTCTCTTTTACTCCAAGTTTTATCCTCTTCATGAAGTCCATGAGAATAGGAATTATGTTTATAATTTTTATCCTCATGACGGAAAGAGCATAGCTCAAGCTTGGGGGAGACTGAAAACGTTAATGCTAAAATGTCCTAACCACGGGCTCCCCAAAGATATGATTATTACTAATTTCTATGCGAGGCTTTCTCGACAGGATAAAGATTTGCTCGACGCTTCCTCTATGGGTTCTTTCACAAACAAAAAGATTGATGCTAAATGGGAACTCCTTGAAAGAATTCAACGCAACACTGAAGATTGGGAGATCGACAAAGGTAAAGAGTCAGGTATAATTTATGAGTATGATTGCATTAAGTCCTTTGTTGAAACTACAAGTTTTAATAAGTTTAGTGCTAAGTTTGGGCTTGATTCTCAACTCCTTGTTGATTTCCTCAAATCTTTTGCTTCACATCTTAATATGCCTAAGGAGGATTGGATCAAGCATCATAAACCTTTTAAAGAGACTTGCAAAGAAAATGAAATTGTTCATGATGATTGCAACATGCATGATCCAATTCCTAAAAATGAAGTTTTATATAAGCATGTTAATTTTTGTGGAGTGGATAGACCTTGTGAAAGGCCTACGATTGAAGAAGAGAAGTATTGTAAGCAACATAAGCATGAAAGAACAATCACTTGGGTTAGAGATTTAAATGAAATTGCTAGAGAATTGTGTGACCTTTATCCTTTTACTTGTGAACTTTGCCGAGAGGGTCACTTTAATTTTCAATGCATGAACTTTCAAAACATAACTGTTAACCGGTTGTGTGATAACATGATCACCTCTGATCTTTATGATGAGCTTATGTTATTTTTGATGTGTGAAGAGTTATCAGGAAAGACTTCTTGGCTGGATGATAATGCCATAGGAATAAAAAGCACTTTGCAAAATTGCCATCTCTATTGTGTTGTTAATTGCCATGAAAATGATTATATAAGTAAGATTAGAAAGGAGGGAACTTTACCAAAGTATAAAAATGTCTCTTATATTTCTGCTAATAAAAAGGAGAGTTTCTCCCAAGTTTCCCCTATTGTTTCTAATGATAAACCAGGATATGTGGAGAAGATTCATCTCCAACCACTCCCTCCTAAGGTTAAGAAGAAGAAAAAGAAGAGGAGGAGGAAAAGGAGCAAGAAAGAAGAAGAATGGGTATCAACCTGGCCTGAGCATATTCCTCCCATCAACTTTTATCCTAACGATTGTAAGTTTAAAAAAGAAGGTGAAGTTTATTGCCTTAATTATCATCTTGATGATACGTCCGTAGGTACTATTGAAGATGATTTTGATCATGATATGCATGTTACTTATTGTGATTGGGAAAATGATGATAATGCTACTTATGATCTTGAAAATCTTTTTGGTACCAACTCTGAAAGTGATGATATGGGAAGCTCTAAGCTTGGGGATGATAGGATTGCAAATCCTTTACCCACTAGTGATGTGATAATTGATAATTCTCTTGCTAGTAAGAATAAAGACAACATGTTTACAAATATAGTTGCTAGCAATGATAATGCTCTTCTCTACCATGATGATGTTATAACTCCAATCTATAGTGTTCAAGTTGTTTATGATAGTCCTACTCCCACTATTACCAATGAGAAAGATTATGCTTATGTGGAGAGTAAGAGTACCTTTTTGCATGTGGATCATGGTAACAATGCTTTATGTGATTCTTATATTGTTGAGTTCATCCATGATGCCACTAAAATTTATAATGAGAGAGGGAGGCTTGGTTCTAAATATCTTAATAATAAGAAGTTTCCTCTCTTTATGGTGAATATTTTGAAGTTATGGTTGTTTTGTCTTCCTATGCTAGTTGCTTCGTGCTTCAATGAATTATTCTATTGCAATATTCCTATGCATAGGAAGCATGTTAGGCTTAAATGTATTTGGCATTTGCTTCTTGATGCCCCCTTTTGTTCTTCAGCTCTTATTCTTACGAGAGCATCATTAAAGTCCTATACCTAGCTTAAAGGCATAAAAAGAAAGCGCTTTTGGGAGGCAGCCCACAATGAATAAAATTTTATTTTGCCTTTTGTTGTGTCTTGATGTTGTTACTACAGTAGCATCATCATTGTATCTTTACTTTTCATATTTGTGCCAAGTATAGCCTCTGATTGCTAGAAAGTTCAAAAGTTGTGAGGTGCTGTCCAGGAAACAGATTCTGTCCTTGGATAGAAAAATTCGTATAAAATCACCAGATCATCTTTTTGGTCTGAATTTTTTCGACAGCGTTCTGTATATAATTGTATTTCGTGCGTCTGTTCTGAGTTTTTTGATTTGAGTTGCAGAAGTATCCCGAACAGATCAATTACTACCTGCTGTTCTGTTTTTCACAGATTCTGTCCTGTTTTGCCTTTCTTTCATTTTGCAAATCAAGAGCTTGCTTTTTCTTTGCAAAAACCTTTTGGCAATCTTGAGAAACAGTAGAACTTCAAGAATATCTTTATTTCCAGCAAGGTATAATTATTTTATTAAGGGTACTAACCTCGCTAATCAGATTATGATGAGTTATGTATGAAGGGAGTTTTCAAGTGTGCGAGGGAAGATGATAAAAAAGATTCAGGAGTGTCAAGCGCTCAAGCTTGGGGATGCCCCCGTGCACCCCCAAGAAATATTCAAGGAGACTCAAGCGTCTAAGCTTGGGGATGCCCCCGTGCATCCCCTTCTCCATCAACATTATCAGTTCGTCTTTCGTTCCGCTATATTTTTATCGCTTCATGTGTTATGTGCTATGCTTGGAGCGTCTTGCTTTTAGTTTTCTTTTTAGTTTTTCATAACGAGTCGGAACTCAGCATTCTTTATGTGGGAGAGAAACACGCTCCACTTCTACCTAGAACATAACATAGAATTTTCATGTCTATCTTTGCTGTGTGTGTTCTTTGTCTTTTAATAGCTACTATCATGCTCTGCTCTTAGTATTCATGCTTATCTTTTCAAAGAGCTTTTGTTTAGTTGGTTGCTTGAACTCTCTTTAATTATCATGCTCACCTTATTAAGAGAGTTTGCTTCCGTTGCATTGGTTAATGTGTCTATGATAAAGATGCTACTTGCATAATGGTGCTTAGTAGTTCAGGTTTTCTTATGGTTAATCTCAAATAGCTGGGGGGTTCCCAATGTGTTATTGGAGTACCAACTTGATTTGTTTGCCTATGATGTGGTATGGTTTAGTAATATCTTCCTTCGAGAATTTATTTTGATTGACTTGGCGTATGCTCACGCATATTTAAGACTGTAAAGAAAGTCTGTCAAGCCTTGATGATCTTTTATTTCTGAGTAGCGATATAACTACCATGCCTGATTCAATATTGCTTTGTCGCTCTGCATGATTATGACCGTCATTGCTCTCTTAGTTGGTCGCTCCCAGTCTTTTGCTAACCTCCACCTGTACTAAGCAAACTAACTTTGCAATATATAGCTCATGGGAAAGTAGCTTAAAAACTATTGTGGTAAAGAATATGTTGCTTATGTATCTTATTTCTTATAAGTTGCTTGCTGAGCGGTAACCATGTTTCTGGGGACGCCATCAACTGTCACACTTTTGTTGAATATCATGTGCGTTGCTATGCATGTTCGTCTTGTCTGAAGTAAGGGTGATTTGCCGTGGGTTGAATGAATATGCATATTGTTAGAGAAGAACATTGGGCCGCCAACCAAAGCCATGTATCATGGTGGAAGTTTTAGCTTGGACGTTGATCCTCAATCTCTTATGAGAACATGCTTATGCATTAAAGAGGAGTCCATCATCTATTTTCTATGTTGTCCCGGTATGGATGTCCTCAAGTTGAGATCTATCAAAAACGAGAAATCAAATGCGATTTATCTCCTTGGACCTTTGTACAGGTGGCATAGAGGTACCCCTTTGTGACACTTGGTTGAAACATATGTAATGCAATGATAACCCATGGAAATCCGAGCTAATTAGGACAAGGTGCGAGCACTATTGGTATTCGATGCATGAGGCTTGCAACTTATAGGATGTCTTATGCATGACACATATGAAGTACTACTACCATTGACAAAATTGCTTCCATGTTTTCAAAATAAAAAGCTCTAGCACTTAACCTTTCTTTTACTTTTATGTTGAAGCACCAACTACTGAGAGCATGATTGTCATTCTGAGTGTAATGTGCATTGTCCCAAAGTAGCATTGTCTTTTGCATGATTGTGATATCATTTATTTTGAAATCATTGTATCTAGTCATCACTTAAACCTTGAAGGTGCCCCTGCATTTATGTTTTGCATCACTAAAGGGGGCAAGCTAGATATCACTTTATCATATTTGCACATCATGTTCATTGCAAATCTTTTTGATGTTTCAGTTTCATGTTGTAAAACTTTCAGTCATTTGTGATTTTCTCATGAGGCAACTTAATTACTATAGAATCATTGTCTCAGCAAGCTTTTGTCATATGACTATAAAAAGTCCTATATGGTTAATAGCATGTCACCACAGAAATTATTCTTGTTATCATTTACCTACTCGAGGACGAGCAGGAATTAAGCTTGGGGATGTTGATACGTCCAAAACGTATCTATAATTTCTGCTTGCTCCATGCCACTTTTGGGTGATATTGCTATGATATTCATACACTTCCATACACTTTTGATCATATTTGGACTAACTTACTAATCCAGTGCACTCCAGTGCCAGTTTCTGTTTTCGGCTGTTTTTGTATTTCAGGTTTTCACATTACGAGAATTGCCAGGAAAAATCCATAAAAAATATATAAAAAATCAGCGTTCCAAGAGCTACCGTGCGGCCAAAGTACAGCCGGGGGGGGGGGGACCCACAGGGGCTCCAGGCGCCCTG
>LR738713.1:692137265-692147412 GCA_902687465.1 Secale cereale
GGGGGGGGGGGGGGGGGGGGGGGGGGGGCGCCTGGGCCCCCCCGAGGCACCTCCGATGCCCCCCTTTGGCATATATTTAAAGCGTGTCGAGGAAACCCTGATTCCGGACCCCTTTTCTCCAGACGCTATTCCGATCTCCGCCGCCATCGCCATCAAGCTTCGGGGGACCAGAATTCCTGCGCCGGTACCCTGCCGGGACGGGGAAGTGCCCCCGGATTCATCTCCATCGACGTTGCTTCCTCCCTCCATGGAGCGGGAGTAGTTCCTCCTCGGGGCTGAGGTTCTTACCAGTAGCTATGTGGTCAATTCTCTCTCCCATGATGTGATCTTCGTTGTGATCATAGGCTATGTTAATCTAGGGTGATCCCATGATATTTCCCCTTCCTCTATGTATTGGATCGATGTACTCACTTGTCTTTATCTAGTATAATCTCCGAGACCAAGGTGACAGCGGTCTATTGGATATGGATTAGAACAATATTTTCATGAGTGATTTCCTCTCTTGTGTGTTGATTGAAGATTGAGAGTCTCTTGGTGCTTGTCTTTGACTATCCTTTAGATATGTTGTGGTGATTGTGGGACTCTCTTTGGATGGCCGCGGTGACATTGGGAAATCCTTAGATTGGGAACTACGAACTTTGAGGTGTGCTTTTGTAGCCCTACATAATTCTCGTCCTCTCTTGACCACGAAGGAATGACCTCCGAGTGCGTCCCCTTTGCATGTTTTATGGGAAATATCATGTGATTCGATTATGTTAATGTTGTTGGGAGTTGCCACTAGTGAAAGTATGAACCCTAGGCCTTGTTTCCACCATTGCAATACCATTTGTGCTCACGTTTACCACTTGTTTCCTTGCTGCACTTTTTATTACAGATTTATATTACTTTGTTTTGCCATCCATATCACTTGCCATTTAACATCTCTTCGCCGAACTAGTGCACCTATACATCTACCAAGTGTATTAGGTGTGTTGGGGACACAAGAGACTTCTTGTATCTTAGTTGCAGGGTTGCTTGAGAGAGACCATCTTCAACCTCTACTTCCCTGAGTTCGATAAACCTTAGGTCATCCACTTGAGGGAAATTTGCTGCTGTCCTACAAACCTCTGCGCTTGGAGGCCCAACATAGTCTACAAGAGTAGAAGCGTGTGTAGACATCACACATCCCCTAGACTCATGTTTCTGTCACTCAAGTTAGTCATCGAGGGGCATGAACCCACAATCAAGCATAACGTTCCCTCTTGGAGTTACTACCTACTACTCGGCCAAAGCAATAAATAGCAACGGAGAACATGCAAGAATTACTCAAGAACATAAATATAAAAGAGGTGAATCAAATATATTACTCACACACAATCTGAACATAATCTCATAATCCATCGGATCCCAGCAAACTCAGTAGAGCAACAGCATAAAGATTACATATGTGCCTCGATCATGTAGGGCAGCTCACGAGGTCTAATCGATGAAGAACAAAGAGGGGAGGAGAACATCACATAGCTACTGGTCATGGACCCATGGTCCAAGGGAGACTACTCACAACTCATCCGGGAGGCGTCCATGGTGGTGGAGAAGCTCCCGGTGGTGGTTCTCCCCTCCGGCAGGGTGCCGGGAAGAGTTCTCCTGGTGCTCCCGATCTTGGAAGCGCGGCGGCGGCGGAACAGAGATGAGATCACGAAAAAGGGTTCCGTCCTCGAGGGTTTCGGGACGCGAGCAATATATATGCCAAAGGGGGTCACCAGAGGCGGAGGTGGGGCCCCAGGCGCCCCCCTGGCGCGGCCAGGGGTGGGGCCGCGCCGGGTGGCCGCCTGGGCCACCCCAGGCTCCCCTCTGGCCCTGCCTTGGTTTTTCCGGAAGCTCCCGATACGCTGATTTTTCCTGTATTTTTCCCGGAATTTTTAGGGCACTTTTAATATGGGGGAAACCTGAAACAGAAAAACAGCAGAAAACAGGAACTGGCACTGTGGTGCACTGAGTTAATAGGTTAGTCCAAATATGATCAAAAGTGTATGGAAGTGCATAATTATCATAGCAATATCACACAAAAGAGGCATGGAGCAAGCAGAAATTATAGATACGTTTTGGACGTATCACCTTCCCAGGGCGCGCCCCCTACCTCGAGGGCACCCTGTGTGTCCCTTGGACTCCGTTTTCTTGTGGGTTACTCCTTTTGTTCGGGAAAAATTTATTATATATACTCCTGAAGGTTTTGACCTCTGTATCATGCATAATCCCTGTGTTTTCGTTTTGAGCTGCTGTTTTTGACAGATCTAGATCATCATGGCATCCTCCAACACCCCCAAAGACACGTTCTTTGAGAAGGTCATCAACCCCTACCTTGCGGAGGTGCTGCACCACCCCAAAACCATGGAGTTGCCTGAGGGGGTGCTGCACATCCGTGATGTGGAGGGGCCGAGGAGGACCGGAAGCGTGGAGACAAGACTCGAAGCAATGGAGCAACAAGTTTTCAAGTGCCAAGGTGTGGAACGAGGTCTCGACGCCAACCACATGATGATCTCGGAGCTTGCCAACAACCTCAAGATGGACTCAAGGATCTTCGGAGAAGCCATCTCTAATCTTCAAGAGAAGATCGATCACCTCCAAGCCCAGATCTATGACCTGCAAAACCAAAACTGTGAGTATGAATATAGATTCAAGAATATGAGTTTGGCTGCAGATTTGAGTATCCCGGAGACTCGATCATCCTTCTATGATGGTGAGCCCATGCCTTGGAAGAACAACATGCCTACATCAGCAACAACTCCATCATCACCAACCCCGAAGAAGGAGACATAATCATATGGGTATGGGTACTCCCCTTGGCAACTACCAAGCTTGGGGGAGTGACCCCGGTATCGTATCACCATCACTCCTATCTTTACCGTTTTACTTAGTTCGATCCTTTTGGTAGTATCTTGATCTATTAGAATAAAGTTAGCATGATCTAGTTGTGAGCTTTTGCTTTGTGAGCTTTATCCTTTGTAATCGAGTCCGTGAGCTATATAATAAAGATTAGTGTTGAGTCAAGGGCTTGATTTCCTCACTTGGGTCATGATAAAAAGAAAGAAAACAAAAAGAGTATCAAAGAGATCATATTGATCTTATGGGAGGTAATGACTTCACATATAAGAGTATGATAAATAAAAGTTGTTGGGTGGTGACAAACATAGTTTTGGTCATCGTTGCAATTAATAGGAAGTAATAAAAGAAGAGAGGCTTCACATACAAATATACTATCTTGGACATCTTTTATGATTGTGAGCACTCATTAAAGTATGACATGCTAAAGAGTTGATGTTGGACAAGGAAGACAACATAATGGGTTATGTCTTCTTATATCCGAAATAAAGTATATTGTCATGGATCTTCCAACATGTTCAGCTTGCCTTTCTCCCTCATGCTAGCCAAAACTCCTCGCACTAAGTAGAGATACTACTTGTGTTTCCATATATCCTTAAACCCAGTTTTGCCATGAGAGTCCACCATACCTACCTATGGATTGAGAAAGATCCTTCCAAGTAAGTTGTCATGTTGCAAACTCTCTAAAATATGTATGATTTATTAGTGTGGAGAAAATAAGCTTTATACGATCTTGTGATATGGAAGTAATAAAAGCGACGGACTGCATAATAAAGGTCCCTATCACAAGTGGCAATATAAAGCGAAGTTCTTCTATGCTAAGACTTTGTGCATCCAACCATAAAAACACATGACAACCTCTGCTTCCCTCTGCGAAGGGCCTATCATTTATTCTTGTCTAATAAGTGTCAATGTGAATTCCACCTTTCCTTTTTTTCAATTTATCCTTTGGCAAGCACATTGTGTTGGAAAGATTCTGATATATATACCAACTTGGATGTAAGTTTTCATGTTCTATTACTGTTGACATTACTCTTGAGGTAAAAGGTTGGGAGGCAACACCATAAGCCCCTGTCTTTCACTATGTCCGATTAAAACTCCATAAAAATAAGGATTGCGTGAGTGTGAGCAATTGTGAAAGACTATATGATAGTTGAGTATGTAGGCTTGCTGAAAAGCTCTTATATTGACTCTTTCCGATGTTACGATAAATTGCAATTGCTTCAATGACCGAGACTAAAGTTTGTTAGTTTCCAATGAAGTTTATGATGCATACTTGGTATTGTGGGTGAATTGTTACTTTAACATAATGATCATATGACTATATTTATATAAGTTGTTGTTATAAGAATGATCATGATGCCCTCATGTCCGTATTCTATTTTTATCGACACCTCTATCTCTAAACATGTGGACATGTTTTTCGTTATCTGCTTTCGCTTGAGGACAAGCGAGGTCTATGCTTGGGGGAGTTGATACGTCCATTTTGCATCATGCTTATAAGTTGATATTTATTGCATTATGGGCTGTTCATACATGTTTTGTCACAATACTTATGCCTTTTCCCTCTTATTTTACAAGGTTTACATGAAGAGGGAGAATGCCGGCAGCTGGAATTCTGGGCTGGAAAAGGAGCAAACTCTGGAAACCTATTCTGCAAAACTCCAAAAGCCCCGAAACTCCACATAATTCTTTTTCGGAAAATATAAAAAATATCTAGCGGAAGAAACCCACGAGAGGGGCCACGGGCTGGCCTCGAGGGTGGGGGGCGCGCCCCCCTTCCCAGGGCGCGCCCCCTGCCTCAAGGGCCAGCCGGTGGGCCCCAGGTGACCATCTTCTCCTATATGAAGCGTTTTGACCTGGAAAAAATCAACAGAAGGCTTTCAGGACCAGACGCCACCGTCTCGAGGCGGAACCGATGCGGAAACCAATCTAGGGCTCCGGCAGAGCTGTTCTGCCGGGGATACTTCCCTCCGGGAGGGGGAAATCGTCACCACCGTCATCACCAACAACTCTCCCATCTTGGGGAGAGCTATCTTCATCAACATCTTCACCAGCACCATCTCCTCTCAAACCCTAGTTCATCTCTTGTATCCAATCTTTGTATCCAAACCTCAGATTGGTACCTGTGGGTTGCTAGTAGTGTTGATTACTCCTTGTAGTTGATGCTAGTCAGTTTATTTGGTGGAAGATCATATGTTCAGATCCATTATGCATATTAATACCCCTCTGATCATGAACGATATTATGTCTTGTGAGTAGTTGCTTTTGTTCCTGAGGACATGGGAGAAGTCTTGCTATTAGTAGTCATGTGAATTTGGTCTTCGTTCGACATTTTGATGAGATGTATGTTGTCTCTCCTCTAGTGGTGTTATGTGAACGTCGACTACATGACACTTCACCATTATTTGGGCCTAGAGGAAGGCATTGGGAAGTAATAAGTAGATGATGGGTTGCTAGAGTGACAGAAGCTTAAACCCTAGTTTATGCGTTCCTTCGTAAGGGGCTGATTTGGATCCATATGTTTCAGGCTATGGTTAGGTTTACCTTAATACTTCTTTTGTAGTTGCGGATGCTTGCATTAGAGGTTAATCATAAGTGGGAGGCTTGTCCAAGTAAGGGCAGCACCCAAGCACCGGTCCACCCATATACCAAATTATCAAAGTACCGAACGCGAATCAGATGATCATGATGAAAACTAGCTTGACGATAATTCCCATATGTCCTCGGGAGCACTTTACCTTGCATAAGAGTTTGTCCAGGCTTGTCCTTTGCTACACAAAGGATTGGGCCACCTTGCTGCACCTTATTTACTTTTACCGTTTGTCACTTGCTACCAATTATCTTATCACAAAACTATCTGTTACCTATAATTTCAGTGCTTGCAGAAAATACCTTATTGGAAACTGCCTATCATTTCCTTCTGCTCCTCGTTGGGTTCGACACTCTTACTTATCGAAAGGACTACGATAGATCCCCTACACTTGTGGGTCATCAAGAATCTTTTCTGGCGCCGTTGCCGGGGAGTGAAGCGCCTTTGGTAAGTGCAATTTGGTAAGGACAAGCGAGGTCTATGCTTGGGGGAGTTGATACGTCCATTTTGCATCATGATTATAAGTTGATATTTATTGCATTATGGGCTGTTCATACATGTTTTGTCACAATACTTATGCCTTTTCCCTCTTATTTTACAAGGTTTACATGAAGAGGGAGAATGCCGGCAGCTGGAATTCTAGGCTGGAAAAGGAGAAAACTCTGGAAACCTATTCTGCACAACTCCAAAAGCCCCGAAACTCCACATAACATTTTTTCGGAAAATATAAAAAATATCTGGCGGAAGAAACCCACAAGAGGGGCCACTGGCTGGCCTCGAGGGTGGGGGGCGCGCCCCCCTTCCCAGGGCGCGCCCCCTGCCTCAAGGGCCAGCCGGTGGGCCCCAGGTGACCATCTTCTCCTATATGAAGCGTTTTGACCTGGAAAAAATCAATAGAAGGCTTTCGGGACCAGACGCCACCGTCTCGAGGCGGAACCGATGCGGAAACCAATCTAGGGCTCCGGCAGAGCTGTTCTGCCGGGGATACTTCCCTCCGGGAGGGGGAAATCGTCACCGCCGTCATCACCAACAACTCTCCCATCTTGGGGAGAGCTATCTTCATCAACATCTTCACCAGCACCATCTCCTCTCAAACCCTAGTTCATCTCTTGTATCCAATCTTTGTATCCAAACCTCAGATTGGTACCTGTGGGTTGCTAGTAGTGTTGATTACTCCTTGTAGTTGATGCTAGTCAGTTTATTTGGTGGAAGATCATATGTTCAGATCCATTATGCATATTAATACCCCTCTGATCATGAACGATATTATGTCTTGTGAGTAGTTGCTTTTGTTCCTGAGGACATGGGAGAAGTCTTGCTATTAGTAGTCATGTGAATTTGGTCTTCGTTCGATATTTTGATGAGATGTATGTTGTCTCTCCTCTAGTGGTGTTATGTGAACGTCGACTACATGACACTTCACCATTATTTGGGCCTAGAGGAAGGCATTGGGAAGTAATAAGTAGATGATGAGTTGCTAGAGTGACAGAAGCTTAAACCCTAGTTTATGCGTTCCTTCGTAAGGGGCTGATTTGGATCCATATGTTTCAGGCTATGGTTAGGTTTACCTTAATACTTCTTTTGTAGTTGCGGATGCTTGCATTAGAGGTTAATCATAAGTGGGAGGCTTGTCCAAGTAAGGGCAGCACCCAAGCACCGGTCCACCCATATACCAAATTATCAAAGTACCGAACGCGAATCAGATGATCATGATGAAAACTAGCTTGACGATAATTCCCATATGTCCTCGGGAGCACTTTACCTTGCATAAGAGTTTGTCCAGGCTTGTCCTTTGCTACACAAAGGATTGGGCCACCTTGCTGCACTTTATTTACTTTTACCGTTTGTCACTTGCTACCAATTATCTTATCACAAAACTATCTGTTACCTATAATTTCAGTGCTTGCAGAAAATACCTTATTGGAAACTGCCTATCATTTCCTTCTACTCCTCGTTGGGTTCGACACTCTTACTTATCGAAAGGACTACGATAGATCCCCTACACTTGTGGGTCATCAAGAATCTTTTCTGGCGCCGTTGCCGGGGAGTGAAGCGCCTTTGGTAAGTGCAATTTGGTAAGGACAAGCGAGGTCTATGCTTGGAGGAGTTGATACGTCCATTTTGCATCATGATTATAAGTTGATATTTATTGCATTATGGGCTGTTCATACATGTTTTGTCACAATACTTATGCATTTTCCCTCTTATTTTACAAGGTTTACATGAAGAGGGAGAATGCCGGCAGCTGGAATTCTGGGCTGGAAAAGGAGAAAACTCTGGAAACCTATTCTGCACAACTCCAAAAGCCCCGAAACTCCACAGAACATTTTTTCGGAAAATATAAAAAATATCTGGCGGAAGAAACCCACAAGAGGGGCCACTGGCTGGCCTCGAGGGTGGGGGGCGCGCCCCCCTTCCCAGGGCGCGCCCCCTGCCTCAAGGGCCAGCCGGTGGGCCCCAGGTGACCATCTTCTCCTATATGAAGCGTTTTGACCTGGAAAAAATCAATAGAAGGCTTTCGGGACCAGACGCCACCGTCTCGAGGCGGAACCGATGCGGAAACCAATCTAGGGCTCCGGCAGAGCTGTTCTGCCGGGGATACTTCCCTCCGGGAGGGGGAAATCGTCACCGCCGTCATCACCAACAACTCTCCCATCTTGGGGAGAGCTATCTTCATCAACATCTTCACCAGCACCATCTCCTCTCAAACCCTAGTTCATCTCTTGTATCCAATCTTTGTATCCAAACCTCAGATTGGTACCTGTGGGTTGCTAGTAGTGTTGATTACTCCTTGTAGTTGATGCTAGTCAGTTTATTTGGTGGAAGATCATATGTTCAGATCCATTATGCATATTAATACCCCTCTGATCATGAACGATATTATGTCTTGTGAGTAGTTGCTTTTGTTCCTGAGGACATGGGAGAAGTCTTGCTATTAGTAGTCATGTGAATTTGGTCTTCGTTCGATATTTTGATGAGATGTATGTTGTCTCTCCTCTAGTGGTGTTATGTGAACGTCGACTACATGACACTTCACCATTATTTGGGCCTAGAGGAAGGCATTGGGAAGTAATAAGTAGATGATGGGTTGCTAGAGTGACAGAAGCTTAAACCCTAGTTTATGCGTTCCTTCGTAAGGGGCTGATTTGGATCCATATGTTTCAGGCTATGGTTAGGTTTACCTTAATACTTCTTTTGTAGTTGCGGATGCTTGCATTAGAGGTTAATCATAAGTGGGAGGCTTGTCCAAGTAAGGGCAGCACCCAAGCACCGGTCCACCCATATACCAAATTATCAAAGTACCGAACGCGAATCAGATGATCATGATGAAAACTAGCTTGACGATAATTCCCATATGTCCTCGGGAGCACTTTACCTTGCATAAGAGTTTGTCCAGGCTTGTCCTTTGCTACACAAAGGATTGGGCCACCTTGCTGCACCTTATTTACTTTTACCGTTTGTCACTTGCTACCAATTATCTTATCACAAAACTATCTGTTACCTATAATTTCAGTGCTTGCAGAAAATACCTTATTGGAAACTGCCTATCATTTCCTTCTGCTCCTCGTTGGGTTCGACACTCTTACTTATCGAAAGGACTACGATAGATCCCCTACACTTGTGGGTCATCAAGAATCTTTTCTGGCGCCGTTGCCGGGGAGTGAAGCGCCTTTGGTAAGTGCAATTTGGTAAGGACAAGCGAGGTCTATGCTTGGAGGAGTTGATACGTCCATTTTGCATCATGATTATAAGTTGATATTTATTGCATTATGGGCTGTTCATACATGTTTTGTCACAATACTTATGCATTTTCCCTCTTATTTTACAAGGTTTACATGAAGAGGGAGAATGCCAGCAGCTGGAATTCTGGGCTGGAAAAGGAGAAAACTCTGGAAACCTATTCTGCACAACTCCAAAAGCCCCGAAACTCCACAGAACATTTTTTCGGAAAATATAAAAAATATCTGGCAGAAGAAACCCACAAGAGGGGTGTCGGGGCCGGATTTCGGGAACATAATATTCCAGAAATTAACCCCTAGTGTCATCACCAGCCCAGGATTTCTATTACTGGTGGACACATCCTTGTTACAGAATACCAAGCATTTACAAGAATTTGATACAAGACCATAAGGTCTACTGATACAACCATGACTCTGGTGGTGGATGAAGGAATTGGCTTGTGGATCTCCACATTGATGGGGCTCCATTCCCACAGGAACAGCTGACCCGGATAACTCCTATCTCGCGTGGTTGCACTCCTAGGCTTCGCACGGACGTAGCTGTGGTACTCCTCGCGGAACTCCTAACCTGGCCAAGTAAATAGCCAGGGACAAGCCTGTGAGTACGTTTGAATGTACTCGCAAACATCATGGACAAATGATATAACAAATGCAGCAAAACAATTATGTGGTCATGATAAATTAAACTATATGCATGTGCTCATGATGGACTTATATTAAATGCATGCTGACAGGAACTAAAACATGGCATGGTGAATAATGGTTAGTGCAAGAAAATAAATATTAGTATCAATAAAATATAAAAGAAATGCCGGTCGGATGTCAAGTGACACCACGATCGGTCTTAAGAAGAAATGCCAATCGGGTGTCTAAAAGAGAAATCGGACGATACCATCCGAGAACTCAGGCGACGCCACGAAGGGACTTGAAAAGAAATGCCAGTCGGGTATCCACA
>LR738713.1:692149728-692167117 GCA_902687465.1 Secale cereale
GGGGGGGGGCAGCAGAGCGGTAGGGGCGCGGTGCCAGCGCGGTCATAGGCGCGCTCTGGGCACGCTCTGCGCACGCGCCTAGGGTGTTCGGTAAAATGCTAATGGCATCCACAGGGTCCCAAACAAGTTCATAACTAACAGAATGGTGCTAGTGTGGGTGGTGATGATGATGGACAAGTTATCTTAGCCATAGGATCCAATGGCACACAGAGTTCAAAATGGATGCCAAATTCTGTCATGCCTGCAAGGTGTTTGACAGAATACCAGGGGGACCTAGGTGATCTTGTTGGATGTGCAACTTGGCAGTATGATGTCTCATTGGATGACAGAGATGATGGTGGAGTTAGTTTGGGAAAAGGAAATACTTGCTAGTGCAAGTTTTGCAGAAATTCAGTTCTGGACTGAATATTCAGAGGGGTTTTTGGTGGACTTAGAAAATTCCAATGGAGCTGATCTTCAGTACTTAAGGGTTTGGTAAGGAGAACAAGAAGATGGCCAAGGCTCAGAATTTTTGGAGCAAGAAATAATGGGGTTGTAGTAGAAACCTAGAAAATGGACAGAAATGAAAAGGAGGATGTTTCACTCAAATTTTGCAAAACACCAAGTTGGGTTTTTGCACCAAAGTGACATATAGGCATCATAAGACCTCTCAGAATTATGGTGGAATTTTTAGAGAATTATTTAAAATAGTTGTAGTGCAACAGAAGTATTCAAAACACTGCCAAAGCTATTGAAATAATTTTCTAGGGCAAAATTTTATTATGAAAATAATTTCTACTGTTATGAAACAAATAATGAAATGACCCAAGATACAACCAGAGCCCACAAAACTATTTCCAAAAATTTTACTATATGAAAAGAAGATTTTGAAGGACAGGTATAGAAAGGGCTCTAAAATTATTAAAGAACCTATTATAATTCAAAGTTTTATTTCTAGCCAAGTTTTATTTAATAAAAATGTAATTAAATTTTTGGGGTGTTACAAACTCTAACCCCCTTAAGAAAATCTCGTCCTCGAGATTTGTTAAGGGTGGAAAAAATTAAAAAGCATACCACACAGACAAAACACTCATATGGAAAATACAATCATAGCAATACATTCATGACATACAAACAAAACAAAGATCACATCATGCAAACAAACACTACATGCTACGCAAACGTACTCACGACCGTCTACGGTCCGAAAGCGAGATCTACGGGGTTAAGCGGAAGGCTTCCCGGTGTTGGAACACATCCTTCTTCTTCCGGAGGGAGTGGAGGAAGTTGAGGGAGCAAACGAAGAACGCGTCCCTCCTGAGTTGGCAGAGGGGGTCCGCCAATGGCGATCCGGGGATTCAGAACAGCAAGGTAGTGGAGATACTCCAGTATTTGCTGGGTGAAACGCTCCTGGGCCATCACATATTGAATGAGATAGACCAGGGCTGGATCGCTCTCCGCACGTCCACAGCGGAACGTAGCTTCTGCTCCAAAAGCAGCGCGGCTTGGAAAATAGCAGTATTCCCTTGCGTTGGCACAGGGTACCGCAAATCGAAGACGGGTGACTGCTTCATAAGCAACGGACTTGATGGCCATGCCTGGGGTTGGCATGGATCTCCCGATGAAGATAACATAGGGAGGGCCTTGGTTTAAATCTGCTGGTGGAATATGTACCGCTGCCCAGTATTTCGAGAGATCAGGAGTGATTCTCGACTTGAACAGCTCATACAGGGGTGGATGGGTAGAGCCAAGAGTATTGCGGGTAAAATCCCACAATATCTTAACAAAACTACCAGGGCTTGCATCGGGGGTCCTCAGGTAAGCTCCGGGGTGAGACATGGATGGGTGAATGAGGAAGGGCAGTGCTCGATGCTGATGGTTGCTGGTGTGGAAAAAAATGAGCGTGGCCTCTTATAGAGAACCTGGGTCATGAAACATGAAATGGTGCCGGTACGACTGAGACACCGATTCCGACGCGGGGCTGTCTGAGTCAAAGTCTCAGGCCTCAATCCCCAAAAGAAAAGTGACATGTTACTGTGCGTGTCGGTTAGGGGTCACGTCTAGAATTTACTCTGCAACCACTCATCAAGCAATTCATGCCAGATCACACATACTATTAGATGGTGACACACAGGGGGTCTACAAACTCACTACGCCACACACCAGCTACTGCGGAACTAAAGGAGAAACCGAGCCACTAGGGCTTGATAACAATTCTGGTGGACTCAGTCCACCTGGTTGATATCTAGCCGGGCGCGTCTTGCGGATGCCGAGTCCTCTCCGGGTGCTTCCGCGTCGGAGCTGGCCGGGGTAGGATGAGGAGCTACGGGGCTGGAGTAGCGGTGGTGGCCTTCGCGGGGTGTCGAGGTCACCGTCCCATTGGAGTAGGCCTCCAAGAGACGACGGAGATCTCCGGGTGAGGCGGTGGCATTGCCCGGGTAGGTGACATGGTCAGAGCTTGGGGGCTCAACCGGCCTTCCAAGCAGCATTATCGGGGTGTCGGTGGCGGGTGCGACTTCGCTCCTTGCCGGGGTCAGGCGAGCGAGCGTCATGCGGGTCTCAATCAGGTCAAGAGTGACCTGATCAAATAGTGCCTCTTGCGCTCTCAGGTAGCGCACCAGATGCACCAGGGCAGGGTCCGACTCATGGTCTCCGTTGGCGACCTGGGTTGGTCTACCATAGCCTTCACGACTAGGGTAGTAGTAGAATGAGCGGCAGTTAACCCTCGGCGACAGGTGCCGAAGATGAACTATAGCCTCTCGGGCTGCAAGTTGGATGGCTTGGGGCTCGTCGGAGGTCGTCCTCCCGGTGAACCGGTAGGGGCGCTCCGATGTGATGCTTCTTCCGTAGATGTGCGCCGTGGCCCAGAAGTGATGGATGGAATTACTCGTGTGCTCTTGGTACACGACATACTCCGGCGGCTCGTCGGTGCCGAAGGCACGACGGGTGAGATTGGCGAGGATGGCTACGAAGCCTTCGAGCTCGACTGCGGTGGTCTCGTTGCGAACGAGGGGGCCTGGCATCTTGGTGGTTGGATATCGAACTGGGAATGAGGTTGTGATGGCTGAGTTTTGGGGCAAGGCTTCCTTTATAAGTCAGCCGAGTCTTCCATCGCACGCTTGTGGATGGGACAACTCAGGTGTCGGTACAGGCACACGGCCTATGGATAGATTGATAGGTTGGGCACCGACTATCAAAAGGTGTCGGTTGCCACTGTGGATGGGATAGACTTGACTGTGGACAGGAAAAGTTGTGGATGGTGTGGAAACCTAGGGATGGTGACCAGGCTAAGATAGGATTAGCCAATGGTCAGCCTGGCTTTGATACCAAGGCTGTCGGGGCCGGATTTCGGGAACATAATATTCCAGAAATTAACCCCTAGTGTCATCACCAGCCCAGGATTTCTGTTACTGGTGGACACATCCTTGTTACAGAATACCAAGCATTTACAAGAATTTGATACAAGACCATAAGGTCTACTGATACAACCATGACTCTGGTGGTGGATGAAGGAATTGGCTTGTGGATCTCCACATTGATGGGGCTCCATTCCCACAGGAACAGCTGACCCGGATAACTCCTATCTCGCGTGGTTGCACTCCTAGGCTTCGCACGGACGTAGCTGTGGTACTCCTCGCGGAACTCCTAACCTGGCCAAGTAAATAGCCAGGGACAAGCCTGTGAGTACGTTTGAATGTACTCGCAAACATCATGGACAAATGATATAACAAATGCAGCAAAACAATTATGTGGTCATGATAAATTAAACTATATGCATGTGCTCATGATGGACTTATATTAAATGCATGCTGACAGGAACTAAAACATGGCATGGTGAATAATGGTTAGTGCAAGAAAATAAATATTAGTATCAATAAAATATAAAAGAAATGCCGGTCGGATGTCAAGTGACACCACGATCGGTCTTAAGAAGAAATGCCAATCGGGTGTCTAAAAGAGAAATCGGACGATACCATCCGAGAACTCAGGCGACGCCACGAAGGGACTTGAAAAGAAATGCCAGTCGGGTATCCACAGGAGTAGTGGCGTGATAAACCGCCTGACACTCGAGGGACGCCACAAAAGGACTTGAAAATAAAGGCGAGTGTCCGGGGTAGTCTAGCCAGCCCCTGAGACACTCTGGAAAGTAAAATAAGAGCAGGGGGTTAGTTCACAAATATAATCATATCATCAAATATACTCATGGTAACACCAGTAACCACGATAATTATCCTGCAAAATAACCATGCTCAAATTTTAAATATTTCCTCCGGAGACCGACTCTAAGACCGACACTTGACCAACCCAGACTGTAATCCTTAACCGCGGACTCGGCTATTCGAATAGGTTTTTAAAACTCTGCAGAGGGTGTACTCTTTACCCACAAGTATAGGATTTCTTTAGTCAGTATCGTGACACTGACTAATTCCCATTATGGTCTTTGGGTTGAAAACACACCTAACCAGCACACACCAGCTTAACTTTTCTGCTGCCAGGAATCACCCAGAACAATAGTTAAGTAAAACTCTAAGTGGGAAGGCTACAACCTCCAATAGCATGGGATCACTATTTATACGCGCGGATTACAAGGGTACACTCCCTCTCGGCATCACAACAGCCGGAAACACCCATGCCCCCTTGACCCGATGACTGGATTTAGTCCAGGGCCCTGGAAACCCTCATCGTAGCCCTCTGTACGGTGTGTGCACGGAAAGGGGTTAACAACTTACTAAACCATACCTTACCCGAGGCAGGGACAAGTGGTAGCACGAAACAAGTATGGGGGTTACCGGAACAAGACTCGATCTAGGGTCGACTCAGGAGGCTTATGATTTCCTGCAGTGGTTAGCACAACAAAATTATTCTTCCAACCATACCATCAGGACAGGGCCACAACCCTTGCCTGCTTCCACATATATCTCATGACACCACCGTGTCAAATATGGCCCGTGCCCACCGGCACGTCCAAAGCAGGAGCACACTCCTGGGTCATCACAACTCATGCATATTGCAACATGCATGCAAGAGAAAATATCTACATGGCCATGCATGCATGAAATATTTCTACTCATATGCAATTCTTATTTAAAATTAATGAACCATGCAACAATTATATTAGCAAGCAAACATTCACCGTATCAAGTGTTCAAGATGCTTGCCTTGAACATGCAGAAGTATTGAGAGCACTCCACAAGTTTGAAAAAATATTATCTCCTCTCCATTTCCTATTTTCAAAAATATCTAAATCACCACATAATTCAAAAACAGCACTAAAAAGTATTTCAAATATTTTTGAAATAAATACTAAAATAAACTAGAGGATATTTAAGGAATATCAGAAAAAGAATTAATTTATTTAGAGTTCATATGAATTAGTTATGGAATTACTAAGATGGAAAACATGATTAAAAGCAATCTTAAATTTATTAAACAGAAACTATGCACAGTAAAAAAAAATGTTCACTTAATTTAGATAAGTGGAGCATGATTTTAGGAGTAGATAGAAATTGGAATAATCAATTTTGGATCTAACTTGGCTTCTGTGGAATATTTTAAAACAGCTGGAAAAGAAAATAGGAAGGGAGCAGGGATGCGCCGTGAGCGCCATATAGTTGGGAAGCAACTGGGCCGACCCGTCTGGTCAACCGTGCAGAGGAGCGAGGCGGCCCGTCGCGGTTGCAGTCCCTGACAGAGGGGGCCCGCTTGTCGGGTTTGACCCAGGTCAAGCCGGCCTCCTCTGTTTCTCCCGCGACAGTGTAAGGCGGCGTTCCGGCGAGGCTTGCCGGCGAACGGCGGGGTCCCTCGGAGAGCTGGGACCACCGTCGTGCTCAGGAGGTCATAGCGGTCCCGTGGGTACCCTCCTTGGTCGCCGGAGTAGGCGAGGTCGCCGACGGCGAGCACACCCGAAGAGCTCCGGCGGAGGCGAGTTGGGCGTTTCGCCCATGGACCATCTCCGGTGGAATTGAAAGGTGGAACGGCATCGCGGAGTCTCGAGGAGACTGTTGGAGGCGAGAGTGGAGAGATGGAGGCTAGGGTGGCGCCGGAATAATCGAGGAAATGGCGGCGGCAGTGGTCATCGGAGATGAAGAAGAAGGCCTTCTCCGGTTGTTTAGCTGCTCGGGGGTGGTTTGCAGGAGGAGGGGAGTGGTGGTGATGAGGAGCCGGGGTGCTTGGGGCCCCTTTTATAGGCGGGGAGAGGCCATGCCGTGGCTTCCCGAACGCGGACACGGTGGCGATGCCATAACTGCGCCGGCGAGGTAGTTGCGGGGAGGGCGGCGCGACGTGGCAAGCTACTGAGGGAAGCCACCGTCCAGGGGGTGAGCTGGCTGGCTCGGGGAGGTGCCAGGTAGCTTGGACGGCGCCGTCCACGGGCGGACAGAGGCGGCGGCCATTTACGGCGGCGGGTGAGGCAGGTGAGGCCGGTGGGTTTCTGTGGGGACGGCGGCCGTCCATCTTAATGCCAGGGGGAGGCCGGTGGAGACAGTGGCCGTCCGCCATTAAGGCGAGGTGCGTTGGCGGGCTCAGAGCTGAGCCACGCGTCTCGGCAGAGACGTGGCGGAGCTGGGTTCGTCGGGCGGCGGCTCCGGTCGGCGTGGACGGTGCTAGAGGACAGACGGAGGTGTCGGCGAGCTTCGGGGTGGTCGAGCTGATCCAGGGGAAGACTAGGGTGAGAGGGGGGGGGGGCAGCAGAGCGGTAGGGGCGCGGTGCCAGCGCGGTCATAGGCGCGCTCTGGGCACGCTCTGCGCACGCGCCTAGGGTGTTCGGTAAAATGCTAATGGCATCCACAGGGTCCCAAACAAGTTCATAACTAACAGAATGGTGCTAGTGTGGGTGGTGATGATGATGGACAAGTTATCTTAGCCATAGGATCCAATGGCACACAGAGTTCAAAATGGATGCCAAATTCTGTCATGCCTGCAAGGTGTTTGACAGAATACCAGGGGGACCTAGGTGATCTTGTTGGATGTGCAACTTGGCAGTATGATGTCTCATTGGATGACAGAGATGATGGTGGAGTTAGTTTGGGAAAAGGAAATACTTGCTAGTGCAAGTTTTGCAGAAATTCAGTTCTGGACTGAATATTCAGAGGGGTTTTTGGTGGACTTAGAAAATTCCAATGGAGCTGATCTTCAGGACTTAAGGGTTTGGTAAGGAGAACAAGAAGATGGCCAAGGCTCAGAATTTTTGGAGCAAGAAATAATGGGGTTGTAGTAGAAACCTAGAAAATGGACAGAAATGAAAAGGAGGATGTTTCACTCAAATTTTGCAAAACACCAAGTTGGGTTTTTGCACCAAAGTGACATATAGGCATCATAAGACCTCTCAGAATTATGGTGGAATTTTTAGAGAATTATTTAAAATAGTTGTAGTGCAACAGAAGTATTCAAAACACTGCCAAAGCTATTGAAAGAATTTTCTAGGGCAAAATTTTATTATGAAAATAATTTCTACTGTTATGAAACAAATAATGAAATGACCCAAGATACAACCAGAGCCCACAAAACTATTTCCAAAAATTTTACTATATGAAAAGAAGATTTTGAAGGACAGGTATAGAAAGGGCTCTAAAATTATTAAAGAACCTATTATAATTCAAAGTTTTATTTCTAGCCAAGTTTTATTTAATAAAAATGTAATTAAATTTTTGTGGTGTTACAAGGGGCCACTGGCTGGCCTCGAGGGTGGGGGGCGCGCCCCCCTTCCCAGGGCGCGCCCCCTGCCTCGAGGGCCAGCCGGTGGGCCCCAGGTGCCCATCTTCTCCTATATGAAGCGTTTTGACCTGGAAAAAATCAAGAGAAGGCCTTCGGGACCAGACGCCGCCATCTCGAGGCGGAAACCATTCTAGGGCTCTGGCAGAGTTGTTCTGCCGGGGATACTTCCCTCCGGGAGGGGGAAATCATCACCGCCGTCATCACCAACAACTCTCCCATCTTGGGGAGAGCTATCTTCATCAACATATTCACCAGCACCATCTCCTCTCAAACCCTAGTTCATCTCTTGTATCCAATCTTTGTATCCAAACCTCAGATTGGTACCCGTGGGTTGCTAGTAGTGTTGATTACTCCTTGTAGTTGATGCTAGTTGGTTTATTTGGTGGAAGATCATATGTTTAGATCCATTATGCATATTAATACCCCTCTGATCATGAACAATATTATGTCTTGTGACTAGTTGCTTTTGTTCCTGAGGACATGGGAGAAGTCTTGCTATTAGTAGTCATGTGAATTTGGTCTTCGTTTGATATTATGATGAGATGTATGTTGTCTCTGCTCTAGTGATGTTATGTGAACGTCGACTACATGACACTTCACCATTATTTGGGCCTAGAGGAAGGCATTGGGAAGTAATAAGTAGATGATGGGTTGCTAGAGTGACAGAAGCTTAAACCCTAGTTTATGCGTTGCTTCGTAAGGGGCTGATTTGGATCCATATGTTTCAGGCTATGGTTAGGTTTACCTTAATACTTCTTTTGTAGTTGCGGATGCTTGCATTAGAGGTTAATCATAAGTGGGAGGCTTGTCCAAGTAAGGGCAGCACCCAAGCACCGGTCCACCCACATACCAAATTATCAAAGTACCGAACGCGAATCAGATGATCGTGATGAAAACTAGCTTGACGATAATTCCCATATGTCCTCGGGAGCACTTTACCTTGCATAAGAGTTTGTCCAGGCTTGTCCTTTGCTACACAAAGGATTGGGCCACCTTGCTGCACCTTATTTACTTTTACCGTTTGTCACTTGCTACCAATTATCTTATCACAAAACTATCTGTTACCTATAATTTCAGTGCTTGCAGAAAATACCTTACTGGAAACTGCCTATCATTTCCTTCTGCTCCTCGTTGGGTTCGACACTCTTACTTATCGAAAGGACTACGATAGATCCCCTACACTTGTGGGTCATCAGTTGGGAAACTAAATTCTCCATCATCAGCCTCCAGTTCAAACTGGATATAATTCGGCCGTGAGTCCTCACCTAAGGAGAGGGATTTTAATGGGTTAAGCACATTGCCTAAAGGCGAGTGTCGGAAGATATTTGCGGAGATGAATTCAACGACGGGCGCCTGATCAAGCTCGAAGGACGCATATGCACATGGTTTGGATGCTGTAGCCGGAGACGAGTCCGGAGTTTCGGTAACACAGATCTCTCTCAGGGTTGGTTCTGTGTGCGGATCCAGCGTCACTGAGTCTGCGGCTTCCGTGGCGAGGTTGAGATTCCCGTCCTCGGGTGACGCGATCTGCTTCGGATCTAGGGCCAGAGCAGTTACAGGTGCTATCCCCTAGAAGTGGTCCGATGATAGATTTAGGTCATGTTCATCGTGGTGGCAGGGAGCGGTTGCCATGGGCTCGAATCCGTCGAAGATCAAGTCTCCGCAGATATCAGCAACATAGTTCAAGCTTCCAAACCCGACCTGATAGCCAGGGGCGTAGCTCTCAACCTGCTCGAGGTGTCCTTCTGTGTTGGCACGGAGCGTGAAACCGCCAAACACAAAAAACTGGCCGAGAGGAAAGGTCCCCTCGGTGGTAGCACCGTCGTTGTAGACGAAGCGATCCATCAGTCCTTTGGTCGACGACATAGTGGAACTCTCAATGAAAGCACCAATGTCGGTGTCAAAACCGGCGGATCTCGGGTAGGCGGTCCCGAACTATGCGTCTGAGGATCGATGGTAACAGGAGACTCGGGACACGATGTTTACCCAGGTTCACGGCCTCTCGATCGAGGTAATACCCTACTTCCTGCTTGATTGATCTTGATGAATATGATTACAATAGTTGATCTACCTCGAGATCGTAATGGCTAAACCCTAGAAGTCTAGCCTATGCTTCTATTGTTATCTAGCCTCTACGGACTATACCCTCCAGTTTATATCCACTGGAGGGCTGGTTTGTACATAACCAACTTGCAGAGGAAGGAATGATTACACCCAAACCTAAAAACCTCCCATTATACGCATACATGAGTCCTATCCGGATACGAGAGACGATCTTCAACAATGATCTTCATGGCCCACCAGTCCGGCCCACCATGAGTTATCCGGCCACCCGAGGACCCCTCAATACAGGACTCCCTCAGTCACCATCCTTACAAAACTGCTACTATTACTTTTGCCATTGTTATCGTTACTTCCATATTACTTTGCTACTAAACTTTGCTGCAGATATTAAGTTTTCTAGGTGTGGTTGAATTGACAATTCAGCTGCTAATACGAGAATATTCTTTGGCTCCCCTTGTGTCGAATCAATAAATTTGGGTTGAATACTCTACCCTCGAAAACTGTTGCGATCCTCTATACTTGTGGGTTATCAAGACCTTTTTCTGGCGCCATTACCGGAGAGCATAGCTCTATTCTCTGAGTTACTTGGGATTTATATCTGTGGATCACTATGAAGAATCTGAAGGATGATAGAACCAAGATCATTCCCTCTAGAATGAGAGGAGGTAAGGAACTACCATCTAGCTCTGCACTTGATTCACCATCTGTTTTGATTAAACTTGCGACACCTACACCTGCTATTGATTCTGATATGTCGCATGTTATTGATGACGCCACTTATTGTAACATCCCCAACTTCACCCTACAGTGATCACCTCTTAAACATGCCAGGCCATCATCAATTACAATACATGATCACAGTGGTTAAACAACACATAGCTAATTCTGCCATTTGATTCAAATTCAAATCTCAGTGGAAAACAAAGTTGCTCCAAAAATTCTGGAAAAATGTTCACCATTTACCAAATAATCCAAAATAATATTCAGTTAAGAAAAACAACATCACTCTTTAGAAAAAATAAGCAGTACCAATTATTTCAGCATCAATTCAGCCTATTTAAAATGCTTCTACATTTTGAAAAATCCAAACCAACTCCAAAATTCCTCAAACTTGATGTGTGGCACTGTTTAAAATCACTATGGATTTAATGGGCCTTTTTCCCATATAATTTCCTAGGTGAAATGGGTGCCCTACAAATTGTTTTTCCCTGTTCATCAAATAAAATGGAAAAAACAGAAATGAACTAAAACAGAAAAGGCCCGAAGGCCACTTACCTGCTGCTGGGCCGCACAGGCCCAGCCCATCACCACCTGCTCCCCGTCCTTCTCCCCTCCGTGTCGCCCCCGCCGTGGACCGAACGGCGCCGGCCGCCCGCAGCTCGCCACCGCGACGAGGGCAGGTGGGAGGCGATAAGATCGGCCCCGAGCCGTTCCCCCTGGCCATTCTCCCCACTCACCGCTCTCTCCCTTCCCCTCTCCCACCAGATCCGAGCGCTGCCGAGCGCCATCGCCGCCGCAACTCCGGCGCCACCGCGGCCACCTTCACCGCCTCGCCTCGCCTCTGTGTCCAGCACCTCCGCCGTGCTCGACCACGTCGCCAGGCGCCCTCAGCTGTTGCGGGGAGGCGCTACAGCTGCTGAACGGCGCCGCCCCCTTTTTCTCTGCCTCCGGCTCGATTCCGGCGACGCCACGGTGCTGCAGCTACTAAACCCATCGCCGGGCCTTCGTGTGCGCCTGCCCGGTAAGCTGCTTCCCCTCCTCTCTCTTGCCTCGCCGCGGTAGCACCGTAGATGGCCACCACCGTAGCCGTGCTCTGGCCGCCGCCGACGAGCTCGTGCTCGTGGCCATGGCCACTGCCATGGCCGGCTAAGCACTGCACCGTGCTCCTGGCGACCCCAGGAGTTGAACGCGCCCCTGCACGTGCTCGCCCGTGCTCTCTTTCGCCTAGCTCCATGCGTGCCCGAAGCCTTCGCCACCCGTCCTCATCTCCGATGACTCTCCGGTGACCTATTGGTCACGGGGCCAGTCGCGTTGCGCTCGCCGCATCGCGCAGTGCCTCCCCAGCCTCTCCGTTTGCCCCGTAGCTCGCCGTAGCCGCGTCTCCGTCTGCACCCGAACGCCGCCGTCCGCCTCGCCGCTCGCCGTCGCCGCTCCAGCGAGTTTCCGGCGATGCCACCGCCACCCTTCGACGCGCGGGTGAGTCCCCGATCGAACGCGCCTAGCCGCGCGCCAAACGGCGCAGTGTAGCAATTTTCCGACGAGGGCCGTGGCCCTCCGCCGTGTTTTGGCGTCGTCGGCGGCGAAGCGCCGGCCACTGCCGACATGGCAGGTGGGCCCCGCCCTCAGTGTCACTGACTGTGGGCCCTGGGGGCCCCGTTGACTGGGTTGACCCAGTCAACTTTGCTGACTGGGCAACCCCAGTCACTGACATGTGGGGCCCCTGCGGTTAAAATCTAGTTAAAACGTTTTAAAAATAAAAACTATTTAGTTTAGCTAATAAGTCTATGACAGGTGGGTCCCACACCCCTAATTAACCTGTTTAGTTAGTTTAAAACTCTGTTAAAGTAACAGAGACTGACATGTGGGTCCCACTGGACCCACAGGTCAGGTTTGACCTGGTCAGCCGACTGCTGACGTCACTGTGATGTCGTGCTGGCGCAATAATTCATTTCTGCTAATAAAAATAATTTCAGAAAATGTTTAAATCTTTAGAAATTCATATCTTTTAAACCGTAGCTCGGATGGAAAAACTTTCTATATGAAAGTTGCTCAGAACGACGAGACGATTCTAACCGTACTATCCGTTTCCGTATCGGGGCCCTCTACGGAGGTGAACCCGCAACTTTTAGCCTGTTTCCGGTAGATGAATAGTGCACATACACCGGTAAATAATTCCAGTTAATTCCTAAAAATAACCAATATGACTTAGACATGTTTTTAGGCAACCCTGCACTGCACGTTAGCTTAGCACGCTCTGTGATGCCTATGTTTTGTGTATTTATCTGTTTCTTCCCCCCTCTTCTCTCTCGGTAGAGTCCGACGCTGACGCAGATCCCGAGACCGACGCCGTCCCGGTGATTGGTTCCCCCTCCGACGACCTTGCTTTTGCCACCGAGCAACCAGGCAAGCAACCCCCCCTTTGATCATTCCGATATCGCCTATGTCTATTCTCTCTTATTCTTGCATTAGAATTGCTGCTACTGCTACTGCTCCTATTACTGTTGCATAGCCTGTTTTTGCTAAACTGTTGATACCTGTCTTTATTCATAAACTGCTTAGTATAGGTTGGGTAGCACTACTGTGGTCCCGCTTTCTCGTAGTTGCCTCGCATAGTACCCTTGCCTCGATCAAGCGATCGAGCCCCTCCCCCTGACCTTCTTCACATCACCACACACCCCCTAATATGCTCGACTCCGCAGAGTTAACATCGGGTGACGAGGGTGATACCTCCGAACTCACTTCCGATGTTGTCCCTGTAGTATAGCTAGCTCGTTGTGGGTTACCGAGGGTGATTCCTCTTCCCACTTCCGACTTAGCTTTTGTCGTGCATCCGCTATGGTGATTACCGCCGAGGGTGATTCCTCCGGTATCACCTTAACGGGACTTGTCGTTTAGGAGTCCAACGAGGGTGATTCCTCGGATTCCTCATCGGCATGGAAACCACACGGATGCCCTGGTTTACCGTACCGTGTTTAAAGACGTATCGATCCCCGAGGCCGGACGTCGCCAGGAACAAAGGCGTGCGGCCAGAGGTATCGTGCGTCTGAAGACACTTGAAGTTACTACTACACATGTTGGATGGAGGCGGGTTGACCCAGAGGGGTACCCGCGAGTGCCTTTGAGGCGTGAGCTGTGGAGTCGGGTGACCAGTGAGGGTACCCGCGAGATAACTACGAGGCGTGGCCGGTCATTTCCAGTCCTTGTCACAAGTCCTCGAGACGGGACGACGGGGCCAACAGTATCGTAGGCTCTGCTCGTTACCGCGCGCTCCCAATCCACTAAGCGATTTGGATATTTGATCCGAGGGGCCTCCGGGTCCGATAGCACTAACCACCACGTGGGTGTGAGTGGGTGCTCTGCGTCGTATACATCAGCCGGAGTCGTCACGACGTCAGCGATTGAGCGGCCCGTTCGGATTGGACTTAGGATGCAACTGCGCTTGTATAAGGGGTTGCTAGGTCTGCTACCGAACGGCCACGTAACGTGCAGGAGCGTCCGGGGCGATGGCCAAGACCCCTGGGGGCATAGGTTAGTCCGACGTGCTTGATCCTCTCTGGCGGTATCCGGTCGGGTTGCGTCGTATTGTTTAGCCGAGGGCGGGCACGACCTGATGGTGTGTCCGGCCGGAGTTAAGCGAGCGTGGTGGGTAACTTGGTGCACCCCTGCAGGGAAGAAACAATCTATCGATAGCCTGTCCTACGGTAACGGACACTCGGAGTTGTATCCACTTCGGTACAACTAGAACTGGTGACTTGAGATATATGGTGGATATTGCTATAAACACTTTACATTATGATGAACTAATCTACACCCTTCTAATTGCTGCAAGACGCTGAAGATGCTAGTCTTCGTCAGGACTAGGCTTTTCCCCTCTCTACTCTGGCTTTCTGCAGTCTAGTCCACCCACATAAAGCCTCCTTTGAAAATGATGCATTGCTTAGTATAGATCTGATGTAAGTCTTGCTGAGTACTTTGGATGAGTACTCACGGTTGCTTTGCTTCCTCTTTTGTCCTACCCGCATGATAAACCAGACGACGGAGCCATGGTGCCTGCAGCCCCCGTTGACGACTACTACTACCAGCCCGAGGCTGGCTACTACTACTACCCGGCCGGCGAGTACTTCTACGAGGAGCCGGCGGACGACGACCAGGAGTAGGATCGGAGGTCCCAGGCAGGAGGCCTGCGCCTTTTCGATCGTAGCTTTTCTTTTGCCCCGCCTGTGTAACAGGCCTATCTTCTGCTGTGTTGTATCTGTACCCAGATACCTAACGCTTCCGCTGACTATGTGTAAGACATCATGTTATGTATTCGAGCCCTCGAGGCCCCTGGCTTGTAATATGTAACTTGTATGTATTTATTTATGTTTTATAGTTGTGCTGTGATTCCTTCACGTGAGTCCTTAGGCTTGATCGTGTGCAATTGCGTGTATGATTAGTGCACGGTCGGGCCGGGGTCGTCACACTTATATTATGAATGATGCATATGATGCTACAACTATGCTTGATGAAACTGTGCCACTGGGTGAATTACTTGATAATCATCTTGCTTGAGCTAGTAGTATCGATTATGCTGAAGATGATGATATTTTTGAAACTGATGAAATTATTGATACTGAAAACTTTGAAACACCTGTTAGACCTACTTCCCCTAGATATGAATTGTCTATTGTTCCTGAGGGATATGTTATGGAAGGAGAAGTAGCTAGAGACTTTCTTGCTTGTGAGGATATGAATGATCTTAAGAAATTAGTACGCAAGTGGAAAGAAAAATCTTTGAATGCTAGAATGCATTATGATCCTGAATTTTCTATTTCACCTATCCGCGTTACTCATAAGGATTATGAATTCTCTGTTGATCCCAAGTTAATTACCTTGGTTGAATTTGATCCTTTTCATGGTTATGAATCTGAAACTGTTGTGGCACATGTTACTAAATTAAATGATATAGCCACCTTATTTGCTCATGAGGAATTTTTTTGCTATTACTATATTCTTAAGTTATTTCCTTTCTCATTAAAGAGTGATGCTAAGTTATGGTTTAATTCTCTTGCTCCTGGTTGTGTGTGTAGTCCCCAAGATATGATTTACTACTTCTCTGCAAAATATTTTCCTGCTCATAAGAAACAAGCTGCCTTACAGGAAATATTTAATTTTGTGCAAATTAAAGAAGAGAGTCTCCCACAAGCTTGGGGGAGGCTTCTCCAATTATTTAATGCTTTGCCTGATCATCCTTTGAAGAAGAATGAAATACTTGATATCTTTTATAATGAACTAATCGATGCTTCTAGGGACCACCTAGATAGTTGTGCTGGTTGTGTTTTCAGGGAACGAACTATTGAGCAAGCTCAAAAGTTATTGAATAATATATTGAGTAATGATAATGATTGGACCCTTCCCGAACCAACTCCAAAGAAAAGAGCTATTCTATTTCTCAGCCCCGAAGATATGCAAGAGGCAAAGAAATCTATGAAAGAAAAGGTATTAAAGCTGAAGATGTTAAAAATTTACTGCCTATTGAAGAAATACATGGTCTTGATAACCCGACACAGGTAGTAGAGGTAAATTCTCTCTATATATTTGATGAAGGTGATATTCCTCGTAATAAGTCTGCTAGCCAATGCTTAGATGATTTTGATAATTTCATTGTTAAATAAGAAAACTTCAATGTTTATGTTAGTAGACAACTTAAACGTAATGCTTATATGCTTGAACACTTGGGTGATCTTGTGACTAGAACTTCTAATGATCTTAAGCTTATTAGTAAACATGCTTCCATGGTTACCACTCAAGTAGAACAAGTACTTAAAGCACAAAATGATTTGCTTAATGAGTTTAATAGTAAGAATAATGATAATGCTGTTATGGTTGCTACTAGAGGTGGTAAAGTGACTCGGGAACCTTTCTATCCCGAGGGCCATCCTAAGAGAATTGAGCAAGATTCTCAGAGAATTAATACTGGTAAACCTAGTCCTAGTAATAAAAAGAAAAAGAAAATTAATAGGACTTTGCATGCTTCTAGTGAACCCATTATAGGCATACCTAAGAATCCCAATAATATTTCTATTTCTGATGGTGAGACTGAATCTGGCAATGAACATGAACCTAGTGATAATGTTAATGATGATGTTCATACTGATGCTCAACCTAGTAATGACAATGAAGTAGAGATTGAACCTGTTGTTGATCTTGATAACCCACAATCAAAGAATCAATGTTATGATAAGAGAGATTTCATTGCTAGGAAACATGGTAAAGAAAGGGAACCATGGGTTCAGAAACCCATGCCCTTTCCTCCTAAACCATCCAAGAAAAAGGATGATGAGGATTTTGAACACTTTTGTGAGATGATTAGACCTATCTTTTTGCATATGCGTTTGACTCATATGCTTAAAATGTCTCCTTATGCCAAGTATATGAAAGAAATTGTTACTAATAAAAGAAAGATACCGAAACCTAAAATTTCCACCATGCTTGCTAATTATACTTTTAAGGGTGGAATGCCGAAGAAACTTGGAGATCCAGGAAAACCTACTATACCATGCTCCTTTAAAGGAAACTATGGTAAAACTTCTTTATGTGATCTTGGAGCCGGTGTTAGCGCTATGCCTTTCTCTTTGTATCGTAGACTTGAATTGAATAAATTGACACACACTGAAATTTCTTTGCAAATGGTTGATAAATCAACTGTTATAACTATCGGTATTTGTGAGGATGTGCCTGTTGTGGTTGCAAACATTACTATCTTATCAGACTTTGTTATTCTTGATATTCCCGAGGACGACAATATGTCGATTATCCTTTTTTCGAAAAAGGTTGGATTTTATTAAGTCAAAATGAAGCATCAAGAGGATACAAACATAATGAGCACATCCGACCTCTGCGTAGCTAGGATGCACACAACCAAGAACAACAC
>LR738713.1:692167127-692325044 GCA_902687465.1 Secale cereale
CACACACACACACAAATACGTCGACGAATAGCAAAGTCATGCAAGACCAAAGCTATGTGTCGGTGAAAGAAAAAGAAAAAAACAAAAGCGATCAGCTCCGCAATCGGCAAACTACGACAATGACCATATCTGCGCCAACCATTTCATGACACCACACCGACGACGGGTTTCTTCAACAGTAACGCCTTCAGGAAGGAAGTGGTGCTCAATCGCCGCCGTCACTGGATCCAAGATAAGAATCTAGGTTTTCACCCTGAAGAACAAGTCTAAGCATTGATACGTCCAAAACGTATCTATAATTTCTGCTTGCTCCATGCCTCTTTTGGGTGATATTGCTATGTTATTTATACACTTCCATACACTTTTGATCATATTTGGACTAACCTATTAACTCAGTGCACCCCAGTGCCAGTTTCTGTTTTCGGATGTTTTTGTATTTCAGGTTTTCCCATTACGAGAACTGCCAGAAAAATCCCGGAAAAATTATATAAAAAATCAGCGTTCCAGAAGCTTCCCGGCACCCGAAGTACAGCCGGAGGGGGGCCACCAGGGCTCCAGGCGCCCTAGTGGCGCGGCCCCCCTCCTGGCCGCGCCCGGGGGAGGGGGGGGCGCCTGGGCCCCCCGGGCCTCCGCTGATGCCCCCCTTTGGCATATATTTATATCGTGTCCCGAAACCCTCGAGACGGGAACCCTTTTTCGCGATCTCATCTCTGTTCCGCCGCCGCCGCGCTTCCAAGATCGGGAGCACTAGGAGAACTCTTCCCGGCACCCTGCCGGAGGGGAGGATCACCACCGGGAGCCTCTCCACCACCATGGACGCCTCCCGGATGAGTTGTGAGTAGTCTCCCTTGGACCATGGGTCCATGACCAGTAGCTATGTGATGTTCTCCTCCCCTTCTTGTGCTTCACTAATTAGACCTCGTGAGCTTCCCTACATGATCGAGGCACATATGTAATCCTTATGCTGTTGCTATGATGAGTTTGCTGGGATCCGATGAATTGTGAGATTATGTTCAGATTGTGTTTGAGTAATATATTTGATTCACCTCTTTTATATTTATGTTCGTAAGTAATTCTTGCATGTTCTCCATTGTTATTTATTGCTTTGGCCAAGTAGTAGGTAGTGACTCCAAGAGGGAACGTTATGCTTGATTGTGGGTTCATGCCCCTCGATGACTAGCTTGAGTGACAGAAACATGAGTCTAGGGGATGTGCTGTTGCCACAAGGGGGAAAACAACGGTGCTTGTGCCCGCGGGTGCAAGGATTGTTTACTTTACGCAAAGTTCTTTTAATGCAGTTGTCTGTTGCTTTGAGTTTACACTATGGGTGGGACTCGCAACTTAATACCAGCGAGATGTTCTGGATAGATATCTCAAGGTGGATGATTAGTAGTAGATGCAGATGGATTTCGGTCTACTTGCCTTGGCGTACCGCCCATGCTTTGAACCTCTACCTTTCTTGCAACATAGTCAGCATTGGTTTGCGCACATGGTTCTGTCAATTGCCCAGCTGTAATTCGTTTACCTCACATAGCTGTTTTATCGTCTTTTGGGAGAGAGACATCACTAGTGAACATCATGGGACTCCGGTCCATATTACCATCATTGATCACATCCGCTATTTACTTTCCGCTTTTTACTTACTATTGCAGCAATACCAATCACTATTATCACTTGCGTTTGATCCTTTGTAAACGACAAGGCCGGAGGGATTGACAACCTCTCTGTACTCGTTGGGAGCAAAGTTATTTGTATCTGTGTGCAGGTCCACGTTGATTGCTAATATCTGGCGCTGTTAGCAGTTGACACCTTCTTGTTGAAACTGGGAGTCTCAGGGAAATCGATCCTTGGTATCTTTGCCAAGGGAAAACTTCCGCTACACTGCATCTCAAACCTTCCACTTGGGGTAACCAACGAGGGGCGAGAAGCCATCAAGCATTTTCGAGCAATGCCTTCAACAAGGTAACGACGCAAAACATAGCCATTGCCAGGTATAACAAACAAATGTTAGACCTAGGCTTTCTCCCCGAATCTTGAGACCATGTGCTTGATTAGCACCACCATTGATGTCACTTATATGTTTGTCACCACCACTTTTCTGCGATCCAGCAGGTACATGCGATGTGTGACCGCCGTCGCTGCACAACCATTCCTCTGCGTCAAACCATCGTCCATAGTTTACAACTCTCCGTCGAAGTCAACCACTGGATCAAGAGGAATGAACCCTCGTGAAGACCTTTCCTGGCTACAACAATCTGTAGAGAGTCCGGGTTGCAGGCTGAAGTGGCGTAGATGATTGAGTGCTCCAAGACTAGATATGATGAACACCACTACCATCACGAGATCAGCAATCCCACATTGGATTATCCTTGGTAGACCCTTTTTTTAATACTGTAGGGGCTGTTATTGACTGCAACAAAGGCAATGCCAATTTTCATGTAAACGGTAATGAGCATACGGTACACTTTCCGAAGAAACAACCTCAAGTTAATAGCGTCAATTCTATTGATTTTTTTTTTCAATTATCGCTATTGGAGGTTTTGAATTCCCTATTCCTACTGTCAGAAAGAAATTTGATATTCTTATTATTGGGGACATGCATATTCCCATTGAGGTAACCTAGTGTTATTCAAAAATTCTCCGGTTTTATGTTATTCGAAAGAAGTTTGTTAATTAGACTTGATCAACCTCGTTGACGGATTCCTTTTGATGAGCATGAGACGGATGAATATAGAGAGCACCACCTTCTGTATCCAACTTTTACTTTATGTTATTTAGATTAAATAAAGTAAAAATAGTATTATCTGCCTGTTTTCTGAATTATCCGTACAATAAAAAATATCCCAAAATAAAAGTTCTCCAAAAGCCCTGAAAATTTAATATGATTTTTTCTAGAATATTTTCAGATTTTTGGCACTGAGTATGCACGAGGGCCTGCACCAATGGGCCACAAGGGTGGAGGGCACGCCCCTGTCCTTGTGGGCCCCATGTACTCCCCCTCCACTTATTCCAACACCCACCAGCTCCTTCTTCCTTCAGAAAAAATCATCTCAAACCCGTGTTCTAGCTAATCTTGCAGCCATTTTCGATCTCTTTGCCCAATTCATCATTTGCAAAACTGTTTTGGGAGATTGTTCTTCGGTATGTGACTCCTCCAATGGTCGAATTAGTTTTTGTTCTAATGCTTTATTTATTACAAATTTTTGTTGTTGTGGTGACCTTGTTCTTGAGCTTGTATGTCAAATTTAAATGGTCCAAAGTAGTTTTGATGCATGGTATAGCCTCTAGACACCTATAGGAGTAATTGCTATCAATTTTGTTGAGTTTGGTTCACTTTTATTTTGAGCCACTAAAAATTTCAGAATATTTTTCAAAGAGATAAAATGTCTAGGAGAATATACCAAGGTGGCCCTTGAAGAAAGCAAGCACCGAGGCTCGCGATACGCGAACCGGACCTTGAACCACCAAGATATGCTCAAGTACGGCCTTGTTAATGGTCGTCGGATGAATTTATGATTCGCGCAGGTTTCAAGGATGAGTTTGATGCGTACGTACTAAATGGCGACCTTGAGGACTTTGTGTCACATAAGTGCCGACAACACTATTACCTCACCAATTCCTTTGTGCGGAGGTTTGAGTTTTCATCTAAGCGCAAATACTCATACTCTCATGTTTGATCTTTATGATGAATCTTATACTATGGACTTAAAAGATTTTGCGAAGCATGTAAGATCCCACAGTGGGGTAGTCTCAATGATCCTCACAAATCTGAGTACCGTGATTTCCTTGATAGCATCACCGTGGGGGAAACTAGAAATATTACACAAGCCACCATAGGGAGCATTCATGTTCCTCCTATACATTATTTTTCCCTCTTTATATGAAGATGCATTAATGGTAAACATGATCATAGCCACCTTTGTGTTCTAGATCAAAGTATCTTTAAATGTGTGGTGTCGGGTGATAAGCAATATAATTTAGGGGCAATTATTGCGACGAGGTTACCTCATAATGCTAAAGATGGAGATTTATTTGGAGGTATTTATGCAACTCATTTAGCTATTTATTTAGGCGTACCTATAAGAGGATATGATGTTGAGTTGCCACCTGCTTTTCTAGATTATGAAGCCATGATACATTATCAGTTTCTTGAGAGGAATGAGCAGCATCTTCAGTACCGACTAATCTTTGACAAACGACGTGTCGTCCATATTACTCTTGCTGTTCATGCCTTCTTTGATTTTCAGGTAAAAGGGAGATATTTTATAACCAGAGAGGATGCTAACGTATATGAGAGAGAGGCATAGACCACTCGCCTTCAAGAAGAAGCTCACCAAGCAGTAGCTGCTGCAGCACAGTACAACCCCAACTATGATTTCAGATATCATCCGGGCCAGTGGTGGCCCTAAACCAACTTGGGCAAAAGCCCAAGCTTTGGGGAGTACGTATTTCTCACCGACATTACATTCATGTTTACACATCCATTCCAGTTCTCGGTATTCGTACTTTTTCATTGTATTATCCATGTTAGATTATTTTTCTCGCTTACTTCTTGTGTGTTTGAAAAACTTTATAAAACCAAAAAATATTTCTTGCTTTTTTGTCTTTTCTTTCTAATTAGTTTCTTAGTAGTTTGTAGTATTAAAAGAAAAAAATCCAAAAAGATTTCTCGTTCTTCTTTTGTTTCTTAGGAGCTTTCCCGTGTAAATAGTTTTTTCTCGTTCTTGTTTTGCTTTCTTCAGAAAAACGAAAAACTTCAAAAATGTTTCATTGTGCTTCTTTGAAATTCTTTTCTTTTCCTTTGGGGGTCGAGAGGAGAAGACCACGATGAAAATGATGAGTGGATCTCATATGCATGAGGGGGAATGAAATGACTGTCCCAAACTTTCACCGATCTCCATGAATTCAAATTCAATTCATCACAAAACCCTAGAGTGAAGATGATATGACTTCTTCCATTTAATAAAATGAAAAGGGTTTTGAAAAGATTTGAAATCCACTTATTTTTTAAATTCAGAAACTTTATGCAACTCAATGATTTTCATGAGAGAAGATAAAATGACTTCTTAAAATTATATGAAATATGAGTTGGAAGTTTAAAAGAAACAAATTGAAAGTCCCTTTGAAATATTTTTGAAACTCACTTTCAATTTGGAGTCATTTGGTTTTTATTCAAATTATTTGTTCTCCAAAAATAAAATATATGGAAAATAGGGTAAAATGATTCCCTTCAGAAGAAAAATGGATAAAATTGATTTTGAAATAATTTTGAAATAATTTTTGTATTGTAAAATATTTTTATTTGGTTTTTAAATAAACCAGTAGCACTGTTTGCTTTATTAAATTTTTGCCAATTTTATTTAACTCAAAGAAAATGTCCATGTTTTAGGAAATATTTTTCCGAAAATTTCAATATATACTATGCCTATATAAATTTTATTTATTTTCGTCATTCAGTTTCCCTTTCTGTTCCTTTTTTTAAAAAGTAACTGTACGTGCGACTCCTAACTATACGTTGCCCGCATGCGCAGCATAGTAGCAGCGGCGCCCCTATTTTTTTACATGGGCCAGGCCGAGCCATTTTTTTTCTTCCCAGGTTTTTTTCTTCTTCACTTTTGCCGAAATTAAAAGAAAAACAGAATAAAAAACTACATCGCCTTTGCGGGCGCGCGGCCGGCCCTGTTGCTTTTTAGCCCATGTGTTTTCTCTTCGTTTTGTTTCGTTCATCTGTGTTTAGTCTCACATTGCCTAGCGTTTGATCCCTAAACCTTCTTTTTATATATAAATATGGACCGATAGAGCCTCAAAAAATCATCCGATTCGAATTAAATCAATATTTTGGTTAATATTATTTCTTCTCTCGGACGAGAATTTTGGAAGTCGTATTCTATCACCGAAGTCGTTTTTTCTCTCCTTATAAAGATATATTTCTTCATATTTTTTCTATACTCCCATAGCTTATTATTTCTACACTAGTACGATAGAATAATTAGATTTATAAACTAGCCCTGTATTTACACTTTAGGCCTAAAAGTTTTTTAGCCGTAGCTATTTTTTTTTTCCGTAAAACAGCTTGGCCCTATTTTTTCCAATAGCCATAACTTTTTACTCGTTCACCCAAATTAGATGAAACCAACACATAGATTTTTGTCTTAATCTCACCTATCCAGTGAATCTATCATATAAACTTTTTGCAACTTTCAAATTTTAAAATTTGTTCAAATTCATTTTCAAACTTCTTTCTGTCATAACTTGAGTTTCGTAACTCCGTTTGAGTTGATTCTTTTTGCATATCGAAGCTCTTGACCTAAACTTTCTGATAAGGCCAAATTCACTTAATTTTGGTACTGTTAGAAATTATTTTCTATTGCAAGAGTCGTTTGCTCGTTTTCGAAGTTTTCCGAGTTCTGTTTTTTGATTCTTTTTCATGATTGTTTATGTGTGGTTACTATTGCTTGCTTACGTTAATTGATCGGAGTGTGACGAGTAGATCTATCATGAGTTATGAATGCGAAGATCTACATCAACAGTACAAGGCAAGTTCACACTTTGATCATATTTTTCATACCCAGTTTTTATGCATTAGTTTCACCCTCAAAAATTGCATGAGTAGGATTGGGAATATGTGGGTATTGGTATGTAGTTGATATGGAAGGGGACGCGAACTAGGAGCACACGGCGACGCACTCCTGTGGAATCAAAGCCACTCATGGTTCATTTGGGGGTCGGTCCAGGTTTTCGTTTAGTTGATAGCGAGGTCACAATACTGCAAGCTTGCGTATACGCCAACAGTAAAAGGTTGTTCATACTCATTCAATTTGAGATAGTGTGTCTGACAACATATCACATATTTCAACTAAGCATTAAATGACAAAGACTTTGGTACACATCCATTTAATAACAATGACCAGGATGAAGCACTGTAAAAATATATAGCAATTTCATTTGTGTGTGTGAAAACGTACATTAGATTTGACTGTGCGATTAATTATACCTTTCTTGGAATTTTTATTATTCAATTATCAGATATTTAGAAGAGAACAATTCCTGAGATTTTTAAAAATATCCCGAGATTATTACGAATAAGTTTATAGAACTATTTCCACGATGTTCTCAGTTTTTCACTTGAGCTAAAAGAAACATGAAATGTGTTGAAAATCTCTTGGATTTATTTACATAATTTCCTAGAAATGAGTATTTGGATTTGTGCTTATATAATGGCTATGCGTTCTGGACGACATTGATGCCTGCGTTTTGGACGACTAGGGTTTGAACACAGGTCTAGATCATGGGACCCACGCATAGGGATGCAGCTCATGTCAGTTGTTCATCCGGATACATTGGGCAAGAAAGTCACTGCCCGTACATGAATAGGAGAGCCAAAGTAACTGTCTACGGTTTTAAATATATTACCTCACCACCGATCAAGTAAAAATTGATATATTACACTGACTATGTACATGTATTGGCAATGCACCGTGTGGTAAAACAATAGTGCTAGAGAAACAACTCATCTCTCATAAATGAAGCAATGAATCAGCTGGCAAGTCGGTTGTAACAGTGGCCAATATACATAGGAAGCAGACGAAGATACATAGCAATAAATGAACATAATACAGAGAGGCTAATATAGTGAGTGTTGATCCCGAGACAACTGGATGGGCATGATTGCAGTGGGCTGCGGCGCCGAGTGCTCCTATGCAATTTCGATGTGGTAGGAACCTATTGCCTTTGATCACCCCGTGAAGATATGCTTTGTTACTTATTGCTTAGCCATGCTAGTAGACGTGGATTGGTATGTGAGAATCATGATAGTTGTGAGAGTAATATTAACTAAGGGAAACTTAGGGTGGCTACTTTAATACACATCTGGGTGGAATGGTTGGGGAACCCTGGGGATATACCAGTGGCTTGATGATACGTCCAAAACGTATCTATAATTTCTGCTTGCTCCATGCCTCTTTTGGGTGATATTGCTATGATATTTATACACTTCCATACACTTTTGATCATAATTGGACTAACCTATTAACTCAGTGCACCCCAGTGCCAGTTTCTGTTTTCGGCTGTTTTTGTATTTCAGGTTTTCCCATTACGAGAACTGCCAGAAAAATCCCGGAAAAATTATATAAAAAATCAGCGTTCCAGAAGTTTCCCGGCACCCGAAGTACAGCCGGAGGGGGGCCACCAGGGCTCCAGGCGCCCTGGTGGCGCGGCCCCCCTCCTGGCCGCGCCGGGGGGGGGGGGCGCCTGGGCCCCCCAGGCCTCCGCTGATGCCCCCCTTTGGCATATATTTATATCGTGTCCCGAAACCCTCGAGACGTCAACCCTTTTTCGCGATCTCATCTCTGTTCCGCCGCCGCCGCACTTCCAAGATCGGGAGCACCAGGAGAACTCTTCCCGGCACCCTGCCGGAGGGGAGGATCACCACCGGGAGCTTCTCCACCACCCTGGACGCCTCCCGGATGAGTTGTGAGTTGTCTCCCTTGGACCATGGGTCCATGACCAGTAGCTATGTGATGTTCTCCTCCCATTCTTGTGCTTCACTAATTAGTCCTCGTGAGCTGCCCTACATGATCGAGGCACATATGTAATCCTTATGCTGTTGCTATGATGAGTTTGCTGGGATCCGATGAATTGTGAGATTATGTTCAGATTGTGTTTGAGTAATATATTTGATTCACCTCTTTTATATTTATGTTCGTAAGTAATTCTTGCATGTTCTCCGTTGTTATTTATTGCTTTGGCCAAGTAGTAGGTAGTGACTCCAAGAGGGAACGTTATGCTTGATTGTGGGTTCATGCCCCTCGATGACTAGCTTGAGTGACAGAAACATGAGTCTAGGGGATGTGATGTTGCCACAAGGGGGAAAACAACGGTGCTTGTGCCCGCGGGTGCAAGGATTGTTTATTTTACGCAAAGTTCTTTTAATGCAGTTGTCTGTTGCTTTGAGTTTACACTATGGGTGGGACTCGCAACTTAATACCAGCGAGATGTTCTGGATAGATATCTCAAGGTGGATGATTAGTAGTAGATGCAGATGGATTTCGGTCTACTTGCCTTGGCGTACCGCCCATGCTTTGAACCTCTACCTTTCTTGCAATATAGTCAGCATTGGTTTGCGCACATGGTTCTGTCAATTGCCCAGCTGTAATTCGTTTACCTCACATAGCTGTTTTATCGTCTTTTGGGAGAGAGACATCACTAGTGAACATCATGGGACTCCGGTCCATATTACCATCATTGATCACATCCGCTATTTACTTTCCGCTTTTTACTTACTATTGCAGCAATACCTATCACTATTATCACTTGCGTTTGATCCTTTGTAAACGACAAGGCCGGAGGATTTGACAACCTCTCTGTACTCGTTGGGAGCAAAGTTATTTGTATCTGTGTGCAGGTCCACGTTGATTGCTAATATCTGGCGCCGTTAGCAGTTGACACCTTCTTGTTGAAACTGGGAGTCTCAGGGAAATCGATCCTTGGTATCTTTGCCAAGGGAAAACTTCCGCTACACTGCATCTCAAACCTTCCACTTGGGGTAACCAACGAGGGGCGAGAAGCCATCACTTGACCGGGTACCTGGAGGGTCCGGTGTTTTCCTAGGCGATCCCGGAGGACCCGTGTGATCACCCTATTGGAATGCCACCCAGACTCAAAGGGATCATATGATATTTGATGCCTAGAAATTTCCATGTACAGCCACAAGACATTATGGGCTCTGGCATAGTTGAGTATGTTGTGTCAGCTCTTTCAGTGGTGGACTAACAGATGTAGGGGGAAAGTAGGTGTGCCGGTCTATCCAGGGTAAAGAGTGAATGCTTCTGAAAGACTGTGTCTCGATCATCCATTTCTCAAACACCATGCAGTGTGAGAAATTCAATGGAGGAGATTGAGTCTTGTGGGGAAAGGTGCACAAACCTCTGCAGAGTGTACAAACTATTCATGAGTAGCCGTGTCCACGGTTATGGACATCTTTGAGTATCCAGAAGTGGATTATTTTGTTGATCTCATCACTTGATCTAATAAAATTGTTGGGTTATTAATGACTTTGGTAAATTTTGGGATTGGGATGGAGGAACCATTCTCAATATTGCTTAATTCAACTAAGTAGTGAAATAAAATTTATTCCTTTGTTGTAGGGAAAAACTAGCTTTATGCAAAATAAACCTTATAGCCTCCACCAGCCAAATATGCATGTAGTGATAGATATTGTTCATCATTATTCTATGGTGTGAATTTGCCAGTACATTCAACGTACTGACCTACATGACTGCAACGTCTCATGTTGCAGGAATAATTGACGAGTAAGTGATACGTTAGGGTTGCGATGTTTACACTCAACTTTGCCGTTGGTGTTGATGGCACTCCACAACCTTGCTGTTACTTCCGCTATGTTGATCGAGGTAATAGTATTTACGTTACTTATACATGTGATTTACCTTTGTTATAAATCCTCGAGTATTGTGTGCGTCAGCATACCGATCCAGGGATGACACTTAAGCACAGAGAGTTCGACCCATTCGGGCCGGGTCGCTACATAAGTATCCTTAAATGTGCGGTGTCAGGTGATAAGCAATATAATTTAGGGGCAATTATTGCGACGAGGTTACATCATAATGCTAAAGATGGAGATTTATTTGAAGAGATTTATGCAACTCGTTTAGCTAGTTATTTAGGCGTACCCATAAGAGGATATGATGTTGAGTTGCCACCTGCTTTTCTAGATTATGAAGCCATGATACATTATCTATTTCTTGAGAGGAATGAGCAGCATCTTCAGTACCGACTAATCTTTGACAGACGGCGTGCCTTACATATTACTCTTCCTCCTCCTGCCTTCTTTGATTTTCAGGTAAAAGGGAGATATTTTGTAACCAGAGAGGAGGCTAACGCATATGAGATAGAGGCAGAGACCACTCGCCTTCTAGAAGAAGCTCGCCAAGCAGTAGCTGCTGCAGTACAATACAACCCCAACTATGATTTCATATATCATTCTGGCCAGTGGTGGCCCTAGACCAACTTAGGCAAAAGCCCAAGCTTGGGGGAGTACGTTTTTCTCACCGACATTACATTCATGTTCACACATCCATTCCAGTTGTCGGTATTCATACTTTTTCATTGTATTATCCATGTTAGATTATTTTTCTCGCTTACTTCTTGTGTGTTTGAAAGACTTTAGAAAACCCAAAAAAATCTTTTTCTTTTCTTTTCTTTCTAATTAGTTTCTTAGTAGTTAGTAGTATCAAAATAAAATACAAAATGATTTCTCGTTCTTCTTTTGTTTGTTGGGAGCTTTCCCGTGTAAATAGTTTTTCTCGTTCTTGTTTTGCTCTCTTTAGAAAAACAAAAAAAACTCCAAAAATGTTTCAGTGTGTTTCTTTGAAATTCTTTTCTTTTCCTTTGGGGGTCGAGAGAAGAAGACCACGATGAAAATGATGAGTGGATCTCATATGCATTATTGTTGATCTAAAAAGAGCCCATATTACCTTGTCTTCTCCTTTGAATAAATATTGCAGATTCCAGCTTAGTCCAATGCACGTGCACTATTATTATTCACACCGTTTGGTCGTGTAAGTGAAAGGCAATAATGATGATATATGATAAAATTATTGAGATGGAGAAAAGCTGGTGTGGACTCAACCTATTTTGTTTTTGTAAATATGATTAGCTTGTCATTCCTGATTCAGCCCATTATGAATGAAACATGTTTGCAATGACAATTAGAGATTATAGTTACTCATTCCATGCTTAATTAGCTAGGAGTTTATAATGGTTTACCTTGCGTGGCAACATGCTTTTAAAATGGTTGTGATGTAGTATGATATGATGGTATCCTGCTTTAAATGTTTTAAGTAGCTCGACTTGGCAGATGTTCACACATGTAGTTGAAACAAAATGAACATGGCTTTCACGATATTTATGTTCATGGCAATTTATATCCTACTCATGCTTGCACTCAATGTTGGTTAATCTCAAGGCATGTTTATGACCGTTGTCGCTCTCTAGTTGGTCGCTTCCCAGTCTCTTTCTAGCCTTCACCGGTACTAAGCGGGAATACTGCTTGTGCATCCACTTTCATAAGCCCAAAGTTGTTCCATATGAGTCCATCATACCTACCTATATGCGGTATTTACCTACCGTTCCAAGTACATTTGCATGTGCCAAACTCTAAACCTTCAAATAAAATTTTGTTTTGTATGCCCAAATCGCTCATGTGGCGACTGGGGGCTGTCTTTTCTTCCATGCTAGGTGGGTTATTCTCACGATGACTGGACTCCACTTATCATTCACGGGAAAATGGTTGGTAATCGGGATACCCAGTCCCATACTCAAAATCAAATCAAAATATAATTAAACAAAGCTCCCCCAGGACTGTTATTGGTTTGGACGGTACCCGTTGTTTCAGATAAGTCGTGGAGTGTGTTTGATGATGGAGGGGGAGTAAAACTTTACCAATCTGTTTGGGAACTGCCTATAATGTATGTAGCATGGAATATATTGAGTACTCTCGGTCATAGCATTGACAATCAAAGCATGCCGCTCAAAATTATATTCATCTCTAATTTAAAAACTAGAGCTCTAGCACCCCTACAAATCCATGCTTCCCTCTGCGAAGGGCCTATCTATTTACTTTTATTATTGAGTCATCATCCTCTTATAAAAAGCACTAGTTGGAGAGCACCTCTATCATTTAATTGATATTGAGTATGAGTGTGACTGGATCTCTTTAACCATGAATTACAATGTCTAGTCAGTCCTTGATCTTCTCGGGTGCTCTGCATTTATGTTTTGCTGGCTCATAATGGGCTAGCGAGATACCATTTTGTCATATTATATCATGATTGTTTTGAAAAAGTGTTGTCATCCGAGATTTATTATTACTAGTCAACAACCCGTGCTTTTGCACGGGCTAGCCTCTTTTACGTGGATATATATAGGATGAACAGCTATTAACTGTTTTTGGATGCAATAATTTTTCAAAATTTAAATTCGGAAGTAATAATAATACAATTATGAATTACCGCAACTAATAACATGCAGAAATCCAATGCATGTTGGTTACTTATATGATATGAATGATCTATTTTTAAATAGATTCCTAATCAGATAATTTACATATGTGTGGGGTTTACCAATTATCTTACACTAATACATTATCGTCTTGTATTATTTGGATCGCTTGATACAACTGTACTCACATATTAATGAAAGGAAACATATTACACGCGAAAATGACAACGTTCTCTATCTTTGTAAATTTACTTATTGAGTTTCCCCAAGCCATGTCTTAATCACTAAAATCAAATATGTAACATAACTTGCTCTCACCTTGCTCTCAAATGATAAATATATTTCTATTGTGATAAATGTATCTTTCCTGTTCTTAGTACTGCGAGTAAAATCTTGGGTGCTTCCTAACCTAAGTGCCTCCTTTGAGCTCGATTGGGAAAAAAGAATGAAAAACACATTACAAAGCTTTAGTATTTTTTGACATGTAGAAGTACACGCCATAAGCTTAGATCTTCATTATGAAACGCATGTGAGGAGAAACACAAATGAGTGCTTCATTTTTATATAGTATTGAATATTATACTACCATTTTTGCCTATGCTGATTTATATTGTTATTCTGGTCTTCTTTTAATTATCTCATTCACTTGAAGATAACATGCACAGTTTAACATCTCTATATATGTTAAGAGGTAGCAATTTTGGCCAGCTACAAATATTGATCTGAAATATAACTGGTGGGCGTTTATAATGCAAGACATGTTCTACTTCAAATAAATTAATCGTCGGAACTGATTTATTCAGGAAACCAACTAACAAATAGAAGGATCAGATGGATAATGATAACGACTTTAAATAGGAGTTCAGCACACCATATGTACAGAAAAACTATACATAACTATGAGGCATGCTTGTAGAACGTGATTCACAGTTCTATCCATAAACTGTAACAAACTTAAAATTATGTATTTCTTGTGAGGAGCTAGCATAGCTGCAGTAAGTGTCCACCACTTCGACAGACGTGGATGACGCCATCGCCACTATCCGCCAGACAAAACAGTATTGTTGTTGCTGTTGAGGAACAAACTGTTGCTTGTCTCCGGCTCCTAGATGTGCTTGCCGCCTCTTCCACATACCAATTAATTTTAATTTGCTCGTGCAGTACTCAGCTGCGGGAAGGAAGCAAGGAAGAAGTCAGAAAGGGGTGGATACATAAAGGAGGAAGTGGTTGTATTTTCCTAGGGCGCTGGCTTGAAGCTGATGTGCGCGACAGAAACTTTCAGAAAAAAGGATCTCATATATCATCTTCTAGAAAAATACTGCACACAACAGTGCTATTGTTACTTCATAAATATAGAATAATCCTATAGACTTATTTTTGCAGCCATGAATATTTTCATGTATCATCTTGTGCGGGAAAAAAACTGCACGCACAACAATAGCTACTATTACTGAGAGTGTATATCACGTCATGTACTCTATCCTAAATTCACTACTGTTAGAGTTGCTCTGAACCATTATATACTGTTAACTTCTATATAGAAATTGATCCTTTTTCAACTATAAAACTACACAACGATTTCATGAAAAGAAATAAACATTGCATAGGTATTATTAAAAATATTATCTTAAACATGGCAATCAGGTCCAAGTTCTAGCAGTTAGATGTGTTAGACAAAGTCTGTACTCTTGTTAACGTTATGTAACCATACCGTGAATATAGGATCAGGAGACCACGTCGGGCCCGAGTGCCACTTGTATAGGACGTGCAGGTCTCCTTCTATATATGTGTTGTACTGTGATGTGTGAATCAATCAAGGAAATATCTTTCCAACTTGGTATCAGCTGCTCCAGGTCCTCTCCATGGCCGGTCCTGACTCCTCCCCGTCCGCCGCCGCCGCCGCCCAGGCCTCTCTCTCCTCTACAGCGCCCGCCGACTCCACCCCCTCGGCCTTCTCCTCCACTTCCTCTCCGCCGTTCGTCTTCGGTACGACACCCTCCCTCCTCAGCAGCACCGCCGCCACTATCGGATCGCAGTTTGCGCCACTCTTCTCCTCCGCCCCTCCGGCGCCGCCGCCCTCTGCTCCCCGCCTCTCCATCTACAACGATCACATCTCCAACCACATCAAGTTCCTTCTCAACCCTGCAGATCACAACTATCACAAATGGAAATCATTCTTCCTCATGGTCCTCATCCGCCACGGCGTCAAGTTTCTCATCGACCATCCTCCTCCTCCCAACGCTGATGCTGCCTACCTCGAGCTCGATGCCCACGTCGTCCTCTGGATCTATGCCACGCTCGCCGACTCCATGGTGGACCACGTCGTCGGTGCCACCAACAACTACGCCCTCTGGCACAAGATCAAGGATTTCTTCCTTGCCAACCGTGCTGCCCGGTTCATGGTCCTCAACCGGCAGTATCGCAACCTCAAGCAGGGGGATCTTCCCGTGGCCGAGTATGCACGGCGCATGAAACTCCTCACCGACGGCCTTGCTGACATCGACCACGCCGTCACCGAGGTGAATCTTCGCACTTCGTTCCTTCACGGCCTCGACAAGCGCCTCGACACCATCCGGGTCGTCCTCGGCGACCAGGAGCTGCCCTTCGACACCGTCCTCTCTCGGGTCATCCTGGCCGAGGAATCCTAGGCGCAGCGCGCCGCTGAGGAGAGTGCCTCGGCGTTCGCGCTCCCCGGTGGTGACCGCGGCAGCGCTCCCGGCGGCAGCTCCGAGGCCGGCTCCCGTGGCTCTGCTGATCGCGGCCAAGGCAGCGGCTCCTCCGACCGCGCCCTGGGCTCTCCGCATCCCCAACAACAACCCTCTGGACATGGCCGTGGTGGCCGCTCCGCCGATGGTGACCGTGGCCGTGGACGTGGCCGCGGACGTGGCCGCGGGCGCGGCGACTCCTCTAGCCGTGGCCAGCACTCCCAGTCGGTGTTCTCCCCCTTCACTGGCTACTTTGCTCCATATGGCATGGCCTTGCCGTCGCCGCGCTCCGGCTGGGTCACTCCCAATGCTGCTGGTGTCTTGGGCCCTCGCCCCAACGCCCATGCACAGGCGTACCCCATGTACCCGCCTGCGCCGACGCCTTCCTACTACCCACCCACGCCGCCGTCGTGGGAGCACCTGGCCATGCTCAACGCCGCCTACAACAACTCCGGCTTCCCCATCCAACCCGCCCCCGAGTGGTACTTGGACAGTGGTGCTTCTTCGCATGTGACCGGCAGCCAAGGTATCTTAACCTCGTCTAGTCATTCATTACAGCATGTTCCTTCAAGCATTCTTGTTGGCAATGGACAGCATCTCCCCGTCACTGCCACTGGCTCCACGACTCTCCACCCTCACAATTTTCGCCTCACAGACATTCTTGTCTCTCCACATGTAGTTACTAGCCTTATTTCCGTCCGTAAGTTTACCAAAGATAACTCATGTTCCGTTGAATTTTTTCCGTGTGGTTTTCTTGTGAAGGATCTTCGCACTCGACAAGTTCTCATGATCTCCGCTAGCACCGGCGACCTCTACCCCTTCATCGGCAATAAACCAGCACGGGCGTCTGCACTCCTCACCACCACCTCGGACTTGTGGCATCGTCGTCTCGGGCATCCCGGCGCTCATACCCTCTCTACCATTTCTCGTGATTTCCTTAGTGATTGTAATAAGGCTCCACATTATCCATGTAGTGCGTGCCAACTAGGGCGCCAACCACGCCTCCCATTTTCTTCTTCACATAGCAAAACTCTAGCTCCCTTTGATTTAATTCATTGTGATTTGTGGACATCCCCCGTTGTAAGTTTTTCCGGTTTTCAATATTATCTTGTTATCTGGGATGACTACACACATTTCTCATGGACATTTCCCTTGCGCCACAAATCCGAGACCTCCACTGTCCTCCAACGCTTCTTCACCTTTGTTCACACTCAATTTCATGTGATCATTAAAAGTATGCAATGTGACAATGGCGGCGAATTTATCAACACCTCACTTTGCTCCTTTTACTCCTCAAATGGCATCGCCTATCGGTTTTCTTGCCCCCACACTTCCCCTCAAAATGGCAAAGCAGAACGCATCATTCGTACCACCAATGACATTGTGCGTACCCTCCTTCTCCAAGCCAACCTAACACCTCCCTTTTGGGTCGAAGCCCTTCATACTGCCACCTACCTTCTCAATAGGCGTCCCTCATGAGCCATCACCCCATATACACCCTACTATCTCCTACATGGCGTGCAACCAGAGTACTCTCATCTACGTGTGTTCGGTTGCCTATGTTTCCCTAACCTATATGCCACAATGGACAACAAGCTCTCCCCTCGCTCCTCTCCTTGCGTTTTCCTTGGTTACCCACTGGAACACAAAGGATATAGGTGCTACGACCTCACTACTCGCCGTGTTATCGTTTCCCGCCACGTCGTCTTCGACGAAACCATTTTTCCCTATGGACCACACACACCGGACCACATACCTCTTACGTCCACAGAAAATCGCCATGCAGCTCCTCCTCCTTGGCCGAATCACTTGGATCACCCGCCCACTACGTCGCGTGGGCCCCCCGCTCCACCTCCTCCAGATTCGTCCCACATTACCTCCCCCTCCGCGTCTCCTGCTGCCGCATGCCACTCCCCCGCTGGCCAGCCCACTTCGCCCGCGCATCCCCCCTCGTCCCGCATGCCCGGTACACCTGGCCCGCACGCCACACCCGCCTCGCAGCCCACGCCCGCGTCTCCTGCCGCATCAGATTCGCCTGCGACCCCAGGTTCCTCTGACACCTCCTCGGATCCATCGCCCGATTCCCCTACCAGTGTACCAGCCGGACCCACCGGATCCTCCTCGCTTTCCGTACCGACCACTCCGCTTGCGCCACCTCTTCCTTCTAATGCAATACCAGTTCAGCCACCCCAAAATGCACACCGGATGTCCACCCGCACCAAAACTGGTTTTCTCATGCCTAAACGTTTATTTGTTGCCGATGCCACGTCCACTACTATTTCTCCCATCCCACCCACCTACAAATCAGCTCTCAAAGACCCCCATTGGCACCAAGCTATGTTAGAAGAATATCATGCTTTAATGGATAACTCTACTTGGTCTTTGGTGCCTAAGTCTGCAGGTGTCAACATTGTCACGGGCAAGTGGATATTTCGTCACAAGTTCAACACTTATGGCTCCTTGGCCCGTTACAAAGCTCGGTGGGTTGTTCGCGGTTTCACTCAATAAGAGGGTGTGGACTATGGTGAAACATTTAGCCCGGTGGTGAAACCGGCTACCATTCGCGTGGTGCTCAGTATTGATACCTCTCAGTCATGGCCAATCCATCAACTTGATGTCAAGAACGCATTTCTTCATGGTGATCTCAATGAGACAGTATATTGCTCCCAACCAGCGGGCTTTGTGGATCCCTCCCGGCCCGACCATGTCTGCCTTCTTCGCAAGTCTTTATATGGCCTCAAGCAAGCTCCACGCACATGGTTCCTTCGGTTCCAAGCATTCCTCTTGTCATTGGGATTCCAGGCTTCCAAGAGTGATTCCTCTCTGTTCATCATGTGTCATGGCTCCTCCATTGCCTATTTGCTAGTCTATGTGGATGACATCATACTCACGGCCAGCTCCTCCGCCCTTCTCACATCCGTCATCAACTCCCTTAAGTCGGAATTCTTGATGTCGGATCTTGGTCCTCTCCATCATTTCTTGGGCGTCAATGTCGCCACCAACACTTCCGGCCTTTTTCTCTGCCAACAACAATACACACTTGAGATACTAGACCATGCCAAGATGCTCAACTGTAAGCCCGTCTCCACACCCATCGACACCAGCTCCAAGTCCTCCTCCCAAGATGGTCAACTCCTCTCCAATCCCACTCACTATCGCAGCTTGGCAGGTGCCCTACAGTACCTTACTCTCACTCGGCCTGACATCGCCTATGCCGTTCAACAAGTATGCTTATTCATGCATGCTCCACGCGATACACAGATGCAACTTGTTAAACGGATTCTTCGGTACTTACAGGGCACCTCTCACTATGGTCTCCAACTATATAAGTCCTCATCTATGGATCTTATTGCATACACTGATGCGGATTGGGCGGGTTGCCCGGATACACGTAAGTCTACTTCTGGCTTTTGTGTGTTTCTTGGCTCCAACCTTGTTTCTTGGTCCTCAAAGAGGCAGCCCACTATCTCTCGTTCGAGTGCCGAAGCGGAGTACCGGGGCGTAGCAAATTGTGTGGCCGAATCATGCTGGTTGCATCAACTTCTACATGAGCTTTATCTCCCTCCAACACGAGTCACAATTGTGTATTGCGACAACATCAGCGCCTCTTATCTTGCCTGCAATCCGGTGCAACATCAACGCACCAAGCACATTGAGATTGATTTGCACTTCGTCCGAGATCGCGTGGCTCTTGGCGAGGTTCGAGTTCTTCACGTTCCATCGAGCTCTCAATTTGCTGATGTTTTTACCAAGGGGTTGCCATCTCAGGTGTTTACAGATTTTCGCTCCAGCCTGGACATTCTTCCGCATGGAGTTCCGGCTGATGGGGGTGTTAGACAAAGTATGTACTCTTGTTAACGTTATGTAACCATATCGTGAATATAGGATCAGGAGACCACGTTGGGCCCGAGTGCCACTTGTATAGGACATGCAGGTCTCCTTCTATATATGTGTTGTAATGTGATGTGTGAATCAATCAAGGAAATATCTTTCCAACTAGATGGAGGAGGTGTGATTCGAACTGGGTAGAGGAAAGGGCCATGCTGGAGATGGTTATTCTGTTGTACTATATGGGGTAACGAATGCACCTATATGTATATTCCGTCTTCATCAAGTCGTTGATAACAAAATCTGGTTGTTGCTAGCATATCCATGGTGAACCATGCAACATATCTTCCATTGGCATTAACACATAATAGTGTGAAGCTTCCTTCAATTCTGTTATTGCAGGCCATGCTGGCGTATCCCCTTGCAGCACAGTCCTACGCATTGAGCAACCGGTCTGATACATCTCCAAGACAGCGACCTTCCTCCTCCCATCATCCTTTCTGATTCAATTCGTATTAGATTTTGTCTATGAACAGGAACGGGTTGATGTGAGGCGACTGGTGGTTGATGATGCCATGTAATGCGGAAAGGAATCAGCAAAGGTGAGTACGATGAGGAGAAGAACATGGGGAGAGACAAATGCAGCAGGCATTGGTTTTAGGAAGAACAGAAAAGATGACGATTTCAGTGGCATTGGGAGTTGCAGACGGCAGCCGCACAGGAGTAATAGATTGGCCTACGGAAGGACATTGTAAACCCTGGAACCAGCTCCGCCCTTTTTGGCAAGCAATGATGAATACGTAATTTTCATTTCAGATACTTAGCTTAGCAGCGATTTGAGTTGGAACACATGTCGGGAAAGAAATCTGGCAAGCTGGCGGAAGAGAAGAGAGGAGGCTGATATAACATGCCACGGTAGTGGAGCCTGCAGGGACCCATGAGATATGCGGAGGTTCAATCATCTATGGAGAGGAAGAAGAGGGCCTGCGTCAGGGGAAGAGGACAATAGATCGTATACCCATAGGACAGTAACCATCGATGGAGCCATGCATGTTTTTAGCGTTGGATTGAAACTATGTTGGACTGCAGATTGTATACCCGTGGGACTCTAACCACAATCACTTATTTAATCTGAATCATTGATTCAAAATCCAAAGGAAAGAGATAGATTATTCTTTAATTAGAGTAGCAACAGTAACGGTGGATGAGAGGTGGAATCACGTCTCATGTGATTCTATTTTTATAACAAAACAAATGCTAACGATTGTGGGCCAGGGATTACAGGAGAGATTTACACCGTAATAACTCGGTCCCACCAGATTAACGGCTCATAATTTCTGATTAACGTGGGAATTTCTAGGGAGTCTGTGATTAGTATAAGTATAGATTGCTCGCTAGTTAATTATGTCATTGATATGAGTAAACATGAGACCTAAATGTTATTGTGAATGTGGTTAGTTCATAATCTTTGCTGAAACTTGAATGCTGGCTTTATGTATTTACAACAACAAGATCAAACAGAGTTTGTAAAAGTTTTTCTTTGTCACTTTGAGTTTATCAACTGAATTGCTTGAGGACAAGCAATGGGTTAAGCTTGGGGGAGTTGATATGTCTCCATCATATCTACTTTTCCAAACTCTTTTGCCCTTGTTTTGGACTCTAATTTGCATGATTTCAACGGAACTAACTCGGACTGACGCTGTTTTCAACAGAATTGCCTTGGTGTTATTTTTGTGCAGAAATAAAAGTTCTCAGAATTACCTGAAATTTCACGGAGAATATTTTCAGAATATATAAAAAATACTGGCGAAAAGAACTACCGAAGGGGCCCACACCCTGGCCACAAGGGTGGGGGCGCCCCCCTAGGGTGCGTCCCCTACCTTGTGCCCCCCCTGGACCTTCCCCGACGTCAACTCCAACTCCATATAACCTATTTCGGGGAGGAAAAAATCAGAGAGAAGATCCCATTGCATTTTACGATACGGATCCGCCGCCACCTCCTGTTCTTCATCGGGAGACCTGATCTAGAGTCCGTTCGGGGCTCTAGAGAGTGGAGATCGTCGCAGTCATCATCACCAACCATTATCCATCACCAATTTCATGACGCTCACCGCCGTGTGTGAGTAATCCCATCGTAGGCTTGGTGGACGGTGATGGGTTGGATGAGATTTATCAAGTAATCGAGTTAGTTTTGCTAGGGTTTGATCCCTAGTATCCACTATGTTCTGAGATTGATGTTGCTAGACTTTTGTAAGTGCATCTAGTGCCCCCTAGTTGGTTTTGGAGTATTGACGACAAACGAGGTTGAGGAACTAATGTGTTTGTGAGAATTGCAGGATAACACAGGTAATAGTTCCTCACAAGTTCGATTTAACTTCCAGAGGTGACCCCTAAAAATGTGTGAAGACATTGAAGTTAATGGTGGTACGTGAAGACATTCACGTGAAGATAATGGCCTATGAAGGCATTCATTAAAGGCTATAGAACACGAAGACATAATTTCTTTCATAGTTCTTTTTATTCCTTCTTGAGTCATAGGAACCACCATACTGTTAAGTGGGGTCCAAGTGAACACAGCTGAATAACTGAGGTGATGCTCAACCAAAACACCTATTTCTTCAAGCGAAGACAAATGAGAGCAAATCTTATCCAGAGCTGGATAAGTCAGCTTTACTTAGAGCTCAAGTAAAGTTGCCGCGTGTGTTCAAAATCCGACCGTTAGACACATGTCAGTTCCTTAGTGACCAAGGGTCATTTCGAACATATCCTGTCGGGTTGCCTCATGGCTATAAATAGCCCACCCCTACACCATAAATTGGTGGCTGCTCAAAGTTAGTGCACGACTTTTATCGTTTGAGAGCAACCCACCTCCGAATCCTTTGAGAGAAAAGATCCTTTTGAGGACAAAACCCAAAACACCCAAAGCCAAAGAGAGTTAAGCATCACTGAAGTCTTTCTGTCTGTGTGACCTGAAGACTTGTTACACTTCTGCTTCCTCCAGCCGGTTAGGCGTCACGTCCAGAGCGTCCTAGAGTGACCGTGGACTGCCAGTGAACGAAGTCAGTGAAGGTTTAGAAGTCTACCTTGAAGACTTACCCGAGTGATTGGACGAGGACTGTGTGTCCTTAGCTCAAGGGGAATACGGTGAGGACTGTGTGTCCGAGACTGTGTGTCCTCAGGTTTGAATACCTAGCCGTCCTAACCAGATGTACAGTTGAGACAGCAACTAGAACTAGTCTACCAAATCCTTGTCTCCATCAAGCTAGTGGTTATATCCCTATTCTTTTTTACTTTCCAGTTTGTCTTCATGAAGCCATTGCTCATCTGCTCTATTAGTATTCACTGTGTGAAGACCACTGTCTGTTTAGCTTCAGTTATATCTTCCATCTCGATCCATGTTAGTTCTGTCTTCCGCTGTGTAGCTATAGGTTCATTTCTATCGTTTGTCTTGAAAACCCTCGTGTTTGGAAGACTTTCGTAAAAATCACCTATTCACCCCCTCTAGTCGATAACTTCACTTTCAATTGGTATCAGAGCAAGGTGCTCCCTTGTTCTGTGTGAGTCAGTTTAACCACCTGGAGTTTTAGCTATGTCAACTGTAGAGATAATCAAAGTCTCCACTGTGTGTCATGTCTTCGATGGCATTGATTACCCCTACTAGAAGAATAAGATGCGCATGCATCTTGAAGCTCTTGATGTCGACCTCTAGTATGTTGTCAATAATGGCGTTCCCAAGGCCGGTGAAGGTGTCACTCCTACTGATGTAAAGAAGTTCATTCAGCTAGATTCAACTGCTAAGAATATCATCTGTGGTCATCTGACCAAAGGACAGTATGGCCGTGTGAGTGCTCTGGAAACGTCGAAGCTAGTCTGGGACTGGGTCTCCAAGGTCAATGAAGGCGTATCAACCCAAAGAGACTCAAGGATCAGTGTGCTTCGCAACCTCTTCAACCGCTTCAAAAGAAACGACAATGAGAACGTCCAGCTCACATTCGATCGCCTCACTGACATTACCAATGAGCTTCATGCACTCGGTGCCACTGAGATCACAAAGCATGAAATCGTGAAGACACTCCTGAGATCACTTGATAGCTCATTTGACACCCTTGCCCTGATGATTCAAGAACGTCCTGACTACAAGACTCTCGATCCGTCTGACATACTTGAGAGGCTCAATACACATGAGTTTTAGCTATTTGAGAAAAGAGACATCTATGGACCAAACTATGGCCGAACTCGCGCCTTGAAGGCAAAGGCTGTTTCCTCATCTGAAGAAGAATCTGACTGCAGTTCTGACGATCCTGAAGACATTGGCAGAGAACTAGCTATGCTTGTGAAGAAGTTTCAAAGGTTCTCAAGGAAGAAAAGCTTCGGAAAGTCTTCAATTTCCAGCTCAAGAAACGATGAAGCTTCCTCTCGTGACTACAAGAAGAGAACTTGCCACAAGTGCAAGAAACCTGGTCACTACATCTCTGAGTGTCCACTGTGGGACAACGAAATCAACAAGAAGAAGAAGAGCAAGGAATATGATTCTGATGATAAGAAGCAAAAGAAGTTCTCAAACTCTTCTTCCAAGTCTTCATCAAAGTGTTCATCGCACAAGAAGAGCTCGTCTGGCAAGGCTCGTGCTTTTGTTGGCAAAGAGATGGATTCAGAGGAGGAGTCTGCTTTTGAGGAGGCAGAGGTGGAGTCCGAAGAGGAGTCCGATTCAGGCGTGGCAAGCCTGGCTCTGGCTTCAACACATGTTGCCAAGCCTATCTTCAACACTGAAGACCATGGCCTCGTCACCAACACAAATGCCACGGATGAAAATGACTCTACTCCCACCTTCTGCTTCATGGCACGTGGTGCCAAGGTAAATTCACGCGATGCTTACTTTCAAACCTCAAGTGAAGATGACTCTGATTGTGAATCCAAACCTAGCTACAAAACACTTGCTAAAATTGCAACTGAACAACAGAAAGCTATGGAACATATTCAAAAACTATTAGACAAAAGCGATGATCTGTTGGACGCTGAAATGACCCGATCTCAGTCCTTAATTGAAGACATTAAAAATCTTCATGTTAAGTACGAAGAACTTGAAAGTCGTCATGAAACACTCTCAACTACTCATGAAAAGCTTTCCTATGATTATCTTCAAAGGAAGCAAGAACTTGAGAAATTGAGAGTGGCTCATGAAGATCTTCAAAAAGAGAGCGAGTCACTTCATGCTCAACAGATCAGTCCCGCTCAGGAAGGATTTGAATCACCATGCCTAAAATGTCTTGAGCATGACAACGCTAACTCTGTTGCTGAATGTTCTACTGCTGCTACTGTTGCAATATCTTCAACTGCTGATGTGGTAACTAACCCCTCTAAGGAGGATACCACTACTATTGCTGATGAGAATGCCAGATTGAAGACATTGCTTGAAACAGGAATGTTCAAAAGTCTTCAAGGGCATCAGACACTTTGTGATGTCCTAAAGAAACAGATCCTAAACCGAAACCCTAGGAAAGAGGGTGTTGGGTTGGAAAGGAAAATGAACGTTGATGGTTCCTACTGGAAGCCTGAGCAGTATCCCAAAACCACATGGGCTGCTGCAAAAGGTCCACCAGTAGTCCATCCACTTTATCTGGCTTCACTTATGCTAACCCAATCATTATTGATGAATCAATTGATGCAAACTATAAAATGTTTAAGAAGCATAATGGTGAAGTGTTTGCCAGGTATATTGGTACTAACTGCAGGAATGGGCCACCAATGAAGAAGATCTGGGTGCCCAAAAGTTGTCTTGAGAATCTTCCTGTGAATGTCATCATGACACCACTTGGGAAGAAGACAAACCCCAGACCAAAGGCTTCATATGGTCCAAAGGCTTTATACAGACTGAGGACTCAACAGAGTCACCCTAACGCCAATGTTTTGCAGGGAAATCATACTCAGACCTATGAATATGAGCGTATTTCATCAAACCACTATGTTCATAAAACGAAGAACTTTTCTGCTTATTCATGTGAGTATTATTCACCTCCTGCAAGGCTATTTGCTAGGGCTCCCAAGGCAAAATTCTCAGATGCTGCTCTTAGACTTATTGCTTCCAAACCACCCCTAAAGATGTGGGTGGTTAAGAAAAATTAACTTCTCTTGCAGGGAAGGGTATCCAGCCGAAAATCATCTTCCGACGCCAATGCTGGGGACCTTAAACATCTTTTGGGACGCATAATCAAATGTCCAAATGGTTTAACTATGTATTTCGTCCCATGGTTTCTTGACAAGTTTCCTATCGTGACTGACCAAGATCTAAACTTCCATAACCCACTTGTTCGTCAAATGTGTATGCTTCACACTTCTCTTTGTGAAGACTATGTCGCTAACTGATCTGTAGGGTACTGCTTCGGAAGCCACTGAATGGATAATTGACAGTGGATGCACTAACGACATGACTGGTGATCGACGTCTTCTCATGGACTCAACTTTACGTCCTTCTCCCAAAAGTCACATCACATTCGTTGACACTGGTAAAAGCAAGGTACCGGGACTTGACAGAGTTGCTATCTCAAAGGATCAACACATGGACAAAGTTATGCTTGTTGAATCACTTGGATAGAACTTAATGTCAGTATCCATGTTGTGTGATCTAAATATGATTGTGATATTTGGAAAATATCGTTGTCTTGTGCTTATGGAATCTAACAAACCTCTAGTCTTTGAAGGACATCGAAAAGGTGATCTGTATATGGTATATTTCTCTACAGGACCAGAACTCGCGGTATGTCTTCTTACAAAAGCTTCAGAGTGTTGGCTTTGGCATCGAAGACTTGGTCATGCTGGCATGAGGAATCTTCACACTCTCGCCAAGAAGAGGCATGTCATAGGCATAGAGGGCATCAAGTTCAAGAAAGATCATCTATGTGGTGCCTGTGAAGCTGGAAAGATGCCTAGGGCCAAGCATCCCTCGAAGACAATCATGACCACAACCCGTCCCTTCGAGCTGCTTCACATGGACCTATTTGGCCCCACTCACTACTCTACTCTCACTACTACTGCTTGCCTATATGGTTTTGTGATAGTTGATGACTACTCTAGATACACTTGGGTCCACATAATCCTGTTTGAGACTGAAGTGCAGGATGTCTTCAGACGCTTCGCAAATAGAGCCATGAACAACTATGGCATCAAGATCAAGCACATCAGAAGTGACAATGGAACTGAATTCAAGAATACTGGCCTCGAAGACAATCTTGATACATTGGGCATTACGCATGAGTTCTCATCTCCATACACACCTCAGCAGAATGGCATAGTCGAGCGCAAGAACAGAACTCTCATTGAGATGGCACGCACTATGCTTGATGAATACAAGACACCAAGAAGATTCTGGCCTGAATCCATTGATACTGCATGTCATATCATCAATAGAGTTTATCTTCATAAGTTCTTCAAGAAAACATCATATGAACTACTGACTGGTAAGAAGCCAAACGTAAGTTATTTCAGAGTCTTCGGTGCAAAATGTTGGATCAAGGATCCACATCACACTTCCAAATTTGCACCGAAAGCACATGAAGGTTTTATGCTTGGTTAGGGAAAGGACTCGCACACCTACCGGGTCTTCAATCTCTTTCACTATAAAGTGGTTGAAATCGTAGATGTGCGGTTTGATGAAACTAACGGCTCGCAAAGAGAGCACCTATCAAATGTGCTAGATGAAGCCTCTCCTAGTGAATCTATCAAACAAATGGGTACAGACGAAATCATAACCACCGAGGAACCAACTGAAGATGAAATCATCATCTCTCCACCCAACAACTCCGAAGACTATGCTCAGCCTGAAGCCAACACTGAACGTGAAGACAATCAACAGAATGAGCAAAGTCTTCGCCCAGCTCATCCACGAGTCGCAAATGAAGTTCAAATTGAAAAGATTCTTGATGGCATCAGTGCAACTGGTCCACTCACTTGCTCAAAAGCAACTCAGCTAGCAAACTTCTGTGGCCACTCTGCATTTGTCTCAATATCGGAACCCAAGAAAGTTGATGAAGCCTTTAAGGAATCGGAATGGATTCAAGCAATGGAAGAAGAGCTTCAATAGTTTGAGCTAAATAATGTCTGGGAATTGGTAAAGCGTCCTAATCCAAGGAAACATAACATCATTGGCACCAAGTGGATCTACCGTAACAAACAAGATGAAAATGGACAAGTCGTCAGAAACAAGGCTCGTCTCGTTGCTCAAGGCTATACTCAAGTAGAAGGGATTGACTTCGATGAAAACTTTGCTCCTGTTGCCAGACTTGAAGCCATTCGCATACTGCTAGCATACGCCAACCATCATAACATATTTATGTATCAAGTGGATGTGAAGAGCGCATTCCTGAATGGGAGAATTGAAGAAGAAGTGTATGTTGCACAACCTCCAGGCTTTGAAGACCCAAAGCATCCTGACATGGTATACAAGCTAAACAAAGCACTGTGTGGACTCAAACAAGCTCCTTGTGCATGGTATGACACACTCAAAGACTTCTTGAAGAGCAAAGGCTTCAAACCTGGATCATTGGATCCCACACTCTTCACGAAGACATATGATGGAGAACTGTTCGTATGTCAGATTTATGTGGATGACATAATATTTGGATGCACTGACAAAAGATACAGCGATGAGTTTGGATACATGATGCAAGAGCAATATCAGATGTCTATGATGGGTGAACTAAAGTTTTTTCCTTGGTCTCCAAATTCGCCAACAGAACAATGGTATCTTCATATCTCAAGAGAAATACCTCAAAGATTGCCTGAAGAAGTTTGGAATGCAAGATTGCAAAGGGTACACGACGCCAATGCCAACTAAAGGTCAATTGGACTCCGACGACAATGGTAAAGAGTTCGATCAAAAGGTATACCGCTCCATGATTGGTTCTTTACTCTATTTATGTGCATCTAGGCCTGATATAATGCTTAGCATTTGCATGTGTGCCCGATTCCAAGCGGCACCAAAGGAATCGCATCACCTAGCTGTGAAGCGAATTCTTCGATATTTGGCTCACACCCCCACACTAGGATTATGGTATCCCAAGGGCTCTATATTTGATCTAGTCGGATTCTCAGATATTGATTATGCTGGTGACAAAGTTGATCGCAAGTCCACCTCAGGCACATGTCACTTTCTTGGACGATCTCTTGTCTGTTGGTCTTCAAAGAAGCAGAACTTAGTGTCCCTCTCCACAACTGAAGCTGAATACATTGCTGCTGGATCTTGTTGTGCTCAGCTCCTCTGGATGAAGCAAACTCTCAAGGATTATGGCTTCAACATGCAAAAGGTGCCTCTCTACTGCGATAATGAGAGCGCCATCAAGATTGCTCACAATCCAGTTCAACATTCGAAGACAAAGCACATTAAAATTCGTCAGCACTTTCTTAGAGATCATGTGATCAAGAAGGATATTGAAATCATTCATGTCAACATTGAAGAGCAACTGGCAGATATCTTCACTAAGCCCTTGGATGAGAAAAGGTTTTGCAAGTTGCGGTGTGAGCTAAATATCCTAGAATCCTCAAATGTCATGTGATTGGACACACATCCTAACGCTTATGCATTTTGACAACTTAGATGTGCAACACACTAAGTAACGTATGTCTTAAATTCAAGAAGACTTACACTCTGAGTGTGAATACATTAATATGGAAATTGACTCTAGAGCGCCATGATAATTGTGCGCCGTGTCCTGATCTAATACTTCCTATACGGTGGGTAACGCCACCACCAAACTTTTCTGAAGATTTCATTTGGCGTCATAACTGCTTTATCTTCACACCGTGTTTGTCTTCAACATAGTTTGTCTTCAAAACTCATCTTCTCAATGTTGTCTTGATTGGTTTTCTCTATATACATATATATATGTTCTGTCCTCTACAACATTCACTTATAGCTATGTCTTCGAATTTTTCTTTGATCTAAGTGAATGTGATCGGACCCTGTTCCCCTCTCTGCTATATCTCTCCAACTCTCTCTATCTCTTCATATGCATTCTATTGACACTTGTTGAATGTCTTCACCGTGTCCTTGTTAGTTGAAGATATAGAGACAAACATTTAAAATGGTTTTAATGCTATGTCCCTTTGTGCCTGAAATCCGGAGGAATTGAAACGTCCATCCGACATATCTGGCGCGCGTGGGATCGTGGCTCAGCTCTCCATTAGATGCATGCCAGCCATGTGTCGGCCAAATGTGAACCGCCAGGGGCACCTGCGTAATTGCACTGCGCCGTCACCTCTCCTTATAAATATTCCACCCCTCGCGGTCATTATTTCCTTCTCCCACCTCTCGCCACCTCGTTCAACCCTAGCGCCACCGCTAGCTCCAGTCGACGCCGGAGACGAAGCGCTTAGCTGTCGTGACCTCTTCGACGTCGTCTTCACGCCGGCCGTGGACCTCGTGTCACCGCCGCCGCCATAGGTGTCTTCCGACGCCAAGTTAGGGCACGGGAGATCGATCTGCTCGGCATCCCACCTTTCTCGTCAAGCAGTTCTTCTTTGAAGAATTCTTACAGCGTCACATTAAATCACCCGAAGCCAGCTCTTGTCTGACTAGTCGGAGGAAGACAAATTGTAGCATGAAGCCTTTCAGTCTGAACTCTACGGCTTCAGAAAAACAATCCAAGAAGGGTGGCAAGCAGAGACGTACTAACACCGCCAAAGATCTTCCTCCTGATCTGTTCAAGATGTACAAATCTGACCCAGAAGAATCCTACGGAGAACGCAAGTCTCGAATCCAATGGATTCGAAGATATTGGGCAGAGCAATGGTTTTTGTACAAGTTTGTTACCCCTGAGTATGCGTCCAAGAATGCCGTTCGTCCTCCATGGGGTGATATCGTCTACAAGAAGCTCCAGCCCAAGACTAAGTCTGAAGCCATTGCCAATAGCTTCTTCCCATGCATGGTCAGAGGACCTATGCCTTCAGATGCAAACCCATCCAGTCTTCGATGGTGTCGTGAAGATGATCTGTTTGAAGTGAACTACAAATTTGCCAAGAACTCTGCCACTCAGAACAGGAAAGAACTGTGCATCAACTTCAATCCTGGCCCATCTCGGCCATGGTCTGATGGCTCACGTGAAGCAAATGATAATCGTCTTGGTCCTTTCAATGACCTCGATGGATTGATTTCCCACATTGCTACTCAAAGGGCAACTGTGGAAGATGCAGCAGAAGACATGGAGCCTGAAGTTGTTCCTGAGTCTGCGAAGCCAAAGAAGAAATCAAAGGCTTCCAAACCTGCTGCTGCACCAAAACTTTCAAATGTGAAGCCTCTGAAAATTGTACCTCCTGAATTCAGTGTACAATCTGAAGAACAGTCTCGCATCTCCCAGCGCTCCAAGCAGCTTGTGAAGCCGCATGGCCAAGGACTCACTCCTGCAAGCATTCTGCGCAATGATGATGACATCATAGATCTGTCTAGTGATGAAGATCTTGCTGATGATGCCTTGGAGATGCTGATTAAGAGCAAGCAAGAGGCCGAGATCTTCAATGATCTGCCTCTCTTTGACGCTGAAATTATCAACAACTTCATTGATGAATGGCTTGAAGATACTTCTCTTTCTCTTGATGATCTTCAGCTCCCAATTGACATCAGTGTAACCTTTCAAGGGTACATTGCTCAAGAACTGACTATTGCACAGAAAGTGATTGAGCAAAAGAACAAAATAGATCATGAGAAGGCTCTGTTCAAGAAGCACATGGCAAGTCTCAGCGCTCAAGAAGTTTAAGGCTTCAAGACCATGATGACTGACCTCAAGGCTGAGTTTGCCAAGCGCCGTAAACTGGCAAAGGGTTCAAGGGACTGTCTCAAGCACTATGCTGAGAAATGCATCCAGGCCCACAATGAAGCTCTGAAGAGAAAAGCTCTCAGCCGTCCTGGCATTGATCCAAGGTTGGCTGCCAAGAAACCCAAGAAGAACAAGAAGCCTACTGCTGAAGACACTGAACCTCCAAGGAAGGAACACCCAAGCATTGTCTTCCCCGACAGCATGACTGGCGCAAAGCCAAAGGTTCCTTCAGCAGCTTCTGCTCAGAAGAAGACGAGGCACGCTGAAGCTGAAGCCAAGAAACGCAAGCATCATGATGCCTCTGCTGCTGCTCCCTCCAAGAAGAAGCAAAATCTCAAGGCTTCAAAGGCTTCACAGCAGCCTCACCCTTCCGCGTCAGAGCCATTGGTTGTTGAACCTATCTCTGTTTCCCTACCTGCCTCCTCCAACCAAGAAAGACATCTAGTTGTACATGAGCCTGCTCCCACAGAGGCTCCTCAAACTGAAGAGATCCCAGCTGCTGACTCACCTGCAGCTGAAGACATTGGTCATGACGACAATCTGGATGATGATGTAGTTCTTCCTCAGCTTGCACTACAAAAAAAGACACATCCGTGACATTTTGGTCCGAACGAAACTTTTTTCTATCATACTTATGACACTTCTATGACAATAATTGTGACAAAACACGGTATCATCATAGATGTGGTGGGGTCCTACTTCTATGACAAAAAATCATGACAGAAAATGGGCTTTTCGTCCTGGGCGGGCCGGAGACGCAGCTGCATGACATTCTTTGGGCCGTCTATGACGGAAAAAACCATGGTAGAAGTGAGGGCAAGGAAAATATTGGGGTGTTCCCGGTTACGGTGGGTGGTCGGGGCCGAGCGATGTGCGTTTCTCCCGTACACGCACGCGCGTGGGTGCGAGGCACTGGGCTCTAACTGAACCCGAGCGAGGCGTTGGGCTCTAAATGAACCCGAGGGATTGCACTCCAGGCTACGCATTACTGAACCCGAGCGATCGATCGATGGCTGTTAACTGAACCCGATCGAGCGATTCCTTTGCTACTGCTGCTAACTGAAGCCGATCGATGCTGCCTCTGCATGGACAGTGAGCGTTACTCGCGGGTGGGGGGGGGTTGGATGAATAGTTCCCGGTGGGGGTGGCTGAACACGACCCCGTGGTGCTGCCTCTGCATGAACAAGACCCCGTTGATCGAGACGGTTGGGGTTGCATGAACAGGACCCCGTGGAGGGCTGCATGAACAGGACCACCCCGTGGAGGGCTGCATGACCAGTAGACGGTGGAGGGCTGGATGAACAGTAGCCCGTGGAGGGGTGGTTGAACATGAGCCCATGGAGAGGGCTGGTTGAAGAGTAGCCGGTGGAGTAGCGCGCGGTGGAGGCTGGAGGAGGTCGACGGTGGATGAACAGTAGCCCGTGGAGGCTGGAGGGGATCGACGATGGTGATGAACAGTATCCCGTGGAGTCCCGTTTTGCGGTACGCCACACCCCTCCCAATGAACAGGACCCCATTTCGACCGTAGCGCTCCAACACAAGTCCGTTTCCTCCGTTTTGCGGTACGCCACACCCCTCCCGATGAACAGGACCCCCGTTTCGACCGTAGTGCTCCAACACAAGTCCGTTTCCTCCGTTTTGCGGTACGCCACACCCCTCCGGATCAATAGGACCCCCGTTTCGACCGTAGGAGGTCCGTTTCCTCCGTTTTGCGGTACGCCAGACCCCTCCCGATGAACAGGATCCCGTTTCGAACGTGGCCGGTCGAACACAAGGCCGTTTCCTCTGTTCTACGGTACGCCGGGCCTCGTTTCCATTGGCTCTTTCGTGCAAGCCCTCCCGACGAACACGACGACACATTCCATTCCGACCCAGCCAGTTGGCTCCCCATGAACACGACGACGACGCTATTTCTCCGTTCCGACCCAGCCATGTACACGAGCCCTGCCCGTACGTACGCGCGAGTAGGCCTTCGAGACCCCGCCCGTATGTACGTACGTGGCCGTATTTACTTTCTTGCACCCTGGCCACTGTACGTACATGTACATGCTACGTGCGCGCCTCTACTACGACACGTGCGTGCCTCTACATCGGCCAGTATGTACATACACGTTCGCGACCAGAATGACAACGATACGTACGCTTCGACCAGGTGGGTCCCGACTGTCACGCACTTCCTTGCGTGCGAAGATGTAGCTGGTGGGTCCCAGCAGTCAGGGGGGCGAATCGTTTTTTGTGCCCGGACGCACTTCCTTGCGTGCGGAGATGTAGCTGGTGGGTCCCAGCAGTCACTACCAATAGGATGATCACGGAAGTGTCCACTTCCATGACGATAAATCGCGCATCACAGAAGTGCTTTCGTCAAGGGTGACCGACACGTGGCATCCACCGTAACGGAACGCCGTTAAGCTATCGGGTCCGGTTTTGGATCTGATAACCCGTTAACAGCACCGACCAATGGGGATTTTCCACGTCTAAAATCATCATTGGCTGGAGGAAACACGTGTCAGCTCACCGTTGGGACAGATGTCATCCACTCATTGGACCAAAAGCGCCTATGATACGTCGACACGTGGCACGGCCCAACAGAGGCCCATTCATGTGAAAAGGCCGACCCGTTTGATTTGGTCAAAAGGTGGCGGGCCGGCCCACGGTAAGCTTGTTAACGGCCTGTTCGCATATAGCCCATTTACAGCCCGCTAACCCAGGGCCCGTTTACGGCCTATCCGAATTAGGCCTAGTAGCGTCATCTGGGCCGTCCAATATATTTCTAGCCCATTTTAACTTCTGGCCCATTTATGGCCCATGACGTCTTTCGGCCCATATAAGGCCCTTAGTAACCCTCAGCCCATTAACGGCTCGTGGTAAAACTGGCCCATATTGATCAGTGCCCAACAGAGGCCCATTCCTGTGAAAAGGCCGGCCCGTTTGACTTGGTCAAAAGGTGACGGGCCGTCCCACGGCAACCTGTTAATGGCCTGTTCGCATATAGCCCATTTACAGCCCGCTAACTCAGGGCCCGTTTACGACCTATCCGAATTAGGCCCAGTAGCGTCATCTGGGCCGTCCAATATAATTCCAGCCCATTTTAACTTCCGGCCCATGTATGGCCCATGACGTCTTTCGGCCCATATGAGGTCCTTAGTAACCCTCGGCCCATTAACGGCCCGTGGTAAAACTAGCCCATATAGAACAGTGTTTCACTTTATACTCATTAACGGCCCATTATTCCGTTGGGCCGTTCCCAGCCCATGTTATCTTTTGGTCTTCTCAGGGCCCATGTATTCTTGGGCTCATTTCCAGCATTCGTTTACTTTAGGCCCGTTACTGTCATTTTCTGCTTGTGGGCCAAATTCAGCCTATGGTTACAGTCGGCCCGTTTGTGGCCCGTTAATACGTTGGCCCGTTTTCATAGCGTCATCATACTACCATTTAACAACGGCCCATTATGGTCGGCCCATGAACGGACATTTTCAACTCTAGCCCATTTACGGCCATAATGTGGTCTGTTATTGGCCCATGTCTGGCCAACCGATCATACGGCCCGTAGAAGGCCCATTGTGTCTACGTCCCGTATAAGGCCCATTATTTCTACACCCCGTAGAAGGCCCGTTGTTTCTACGGCCCTTAGAAGGCCCATTGTTTCTACGGCCCATAAGAGGCCCATGTTAACTACAGTAAATATGTAGCCCATGGTTAATGTGGCCTAGTTTTAAATAATAGGCTATTGCGGCCACTAGCAAACCGTGGAAAAAGAACTGCACTGACTACAAGAAAACAAATAAACAAGACAATAAGCAAATAAATAGGCAAGCAACGTATGCTAGGCTATCACGGCTATTACACATATTACATCCACTGGGCATCAAAGTTCGCCACCAGTGCAAATATAGGGAACAAAGCAGCATATAAACGCCACAGCAAAACAAGTCCAGAACTGAAACCACTTCAGAAGAGCTCAAGAAATAATATCATGGGTACCCATAATGCTGGCAAGATGCTTAGCAAGCTTATTAACTTTCTCTTGTTTGGCGCTTAAATCCTCCAGCACTTGCTGTTGCACCAGAAAGTATGCATCTGAATTCTGCAAGGACTTCCTCAGTCCTTCGGCTTCCTGTCGCATAACATATGATCGATGTCTTTCAACTTGAAGTTGAAACTCAAGAAGCCGAACTGATTTAGGCAGCGAGTTCGAAGAGCTGGTGCCAGCAGTAGTAGCCAGTAACTCGAAAACTACATCAAGACAGGACTTTGGGGTTGTCTCAGTGTCTTCAATATAGTTTTTATCAGCTTTCTTGGAGAACAACAGGGATGTCTCACAATCTTGAACCTGATCTGCATTACTTCCTTTACCATTGCATAACGAGGTACTCTTCTCCAATATTTTATCCGCGTTCTAAAGGAGAAACAAACAAACACATCACAGATTTACAATGTAGTATATGAAACTCATTTTGGTAAACCAGTTCAGTAGTAAGGTGGACAGGATAACAGCATGAAACAAACATATATCTATGTAGTATGGTCACTGTATGGTCTATATCATTCTAGTTTATGTTGCCAAATCAAGATAGATACAGTTCAAATCATATCTATTTAAGACAAAGCAGCATAGAAAGAATATAAGTGTGGGAAACTACACAACAATAACAACACTTGTAATGTGCATGGCATGATAACATAACTATTTATTCAATTGAAACTGTAATCAAAATAGAGCAAGTTACAACAGCAAACACGTTAAAGAACCAGGTTTAAAACATACCTGTTGCGCCATTGGAGTTTCAATTGCATCTTTCAAATTTGAAATTAGTTGGTATGAGTAAATACAATGATGCAATAGCAAAGTAGTATGAACCATAGCTACGGAACCTGACCTGAGAACAATTCTTCTTCTGCTTTAAGTATTGACTTGGGGTTCGGAGTGGTGGTCCTCGTGATTTGGGCACTGCAGTTGCCTTACTAACTGCTCGTGTTTGGGTGCTCTGTGGTGGAGACGGTGCTGTGTCAACAGGAACTGGGTTACTATCTGCCGGGGTTGGGGTTAGAAGGGGTGTAGCTGGTTCTCTGTCCAACTGGGTAGGGGTACAATCTGCGTGAGTCTGGGTTATGCGTGGCAGGGCTGGTTCTTGGGCAAGTACAACCATGGTTCTATCTCTATCGACAGGTAGCACGATCTTTTCTGAAGACCATGTTTTTACTCCCACAGATACTGCCATCACCCCCTCCAATTGAAACGGCTGATAAACAAGAAAAGTAATTGAATGTATAGACATTGTAAGATAGACAGATGCAATGGATAGTAGGGAAGAAAACAGGGCATGAAATAATTCACATTTATGTTGTCTAACCAAACAGAATAGTAGGACATAATTTCAAATATATGATGGCTAATTAAACAGGATAGCATGACACAATTTCACATGTATGATGGCTAACTAAACATGATAGAATGACATACTTCAAAATATGATGACTATGTAAACATGATGACATGATATAACTATACGATGTGTCTATTAAAGTGGTTGGCATGCCATAAATCACAAACATGACGTCGATGGAAACATGATGGCATGATAATTCATGGATAAATGACATAATTCAAAATATGATGACTATGTGAACAGGATGATATGATATAACTATATTATGTCTTTAGAAAATGGGTTGGCATGCCATAATTCAGATACATGCTGTCTATGTAAACATCATGGCATGATATAATTCAAATATATGATTTATATACTAAGGAAGTGAGCAGAGGGCAATCGCATATATGTTGTGTCAACTAAGGAGATGGCATTCAATATCATGTATATGATGTAAAAACTAAGCATTGCAATACAACATATGCATGATATGAGTAATATAACCCTGCCAAGTTTGAGCATACACCTCAGGGGGATAATAGGACTAGTCATCTGCCTCTGAATCCTCCTCTGAAGAGCTATCTGTAACCAGCAACATATCTGCTTCATCAGGTAGCATTGTCTGCTCTGAAGACCTTGTTTTCACTCCAGATTTCTCCATCACCAATTCAAATGGCTGATGCACAGGAAGAGCAGTTGAATATACAAACATTGTCGACAAAAGCAATGGGAACTATAAAAAAAGGATGTCATGATATAATTCACAAATATGACGCTTGGCTAAACAGCATGGCATTGCATAATTCAAATATATAATGCCTTGCAACAAGATAGCATTGCATAATTCACATATATAAAGTCATGCAAAAAGATGGCATTGCATAATTCACATATATGGTAATTAGACACTAAACAAGTGGCATTCACACAAATCATGTCTAAACTAAGCAAATGACATAGCAATGCAAGATACCATACGCATGATATGAGCAACCTAACCCTGCCAAGTTAGAGCATGCACCTCAGGGGGGGATAGGACTGGTCATCTATCTCTGAATCCTCCTCTGAGGAGTTATCTTCCTCTTGATTACGATCCGAAATGGGTGGAGGGGGGCTGCCTTTGCGCCCACCATGGAGCGACGTCTACATGAAATTTTATTGCCACGCAAGGCTCGTCTCTTTTGCTCTACATGTTTAGTTCCATTGTGTACAATAACTGACATGCATAGGAATAAAACATAGTGAGGTTATGTCGGGAATGCATGCACAAATCCAGAGTGAAGGTTCCAAACTATGGATAGACCCAAAACCAATGATAGCAGGCAGATAATAGCTTTAGTTAAAAAATACAGATAATGGCTCCTTCAATGTTTGTTTGCACCCAACATGAAACTCATAGTAGACACCCGAGATTAACTAGATAGTACTAATTACTGGCCCAATATGTACCCCACAAGCATTTAAAAAATTCAAGTTTCAGCATAAGTTTGGACCTGAGTCGGAGTCTAATAGATGAACACGACGATAAAGTAGCATGTCATCATATTAAGCGATGCATAACGTAAGCAGACACGGAAGAGTGCAACCTCTCTTCCAGACCCGTGTAGTCCTCAAGGTCATCTTCTCAGTTGATGATGGTAATGCAGTTGTCGTGGCGGCCGGCGGCTGGGAAGAAGATCTGAGGCGGCGAAAGATAGTCTGGAGAGCGGATCCCTGCTGTGGTGAACCCTTCCGTCATTGGAGCAGCTGAGCTGGGGTGGAACACAACACCGTAGGGGCAGGACAAACCACACAAGGTTTTCTTTGACACATATCTCTAACAGAAGTAATTGTGTAAGGGCTTGTTGAATTTGAGGATTCTAACAATGCAGGGATAGGAAATAGACAGGAATAGGATAGGAATGCATGTGCAAAACAGAGAATTTAAAAACACAGGATTTCTGCCAATCTGGGTGTTTGGGTCACAAGAATTGGAAGATCACATGATGCAAAGAAGCATGGTGAGATTAAGTCAAACCACAAGAAGTGTACAACCTCTTTGGCAAAGCCATGTCGATCTTAGCGTGATTGGGTTGGCCGGTGAGCATGCTCCGGCTGACTTGGCTGTCGGAGGAGGGGAAGAAGATCTTAGGCATCTGGAGATGGAGCCCGAGGTACTGCTCCGCTGTGATGGAGGGTTTCGTCGTTGGAGCAGCTCCGGTGAGTTGTACGACGCCGAGGCTGAAGCAGGACAAGAGAGACAACGTTAACCTGAGTGGAATTCTAATAGCATCTCCAATAAATTACGTAAAATACATAACCACAAAGTGCTAGATGTATACATCAGCCGCTCATCTCTGAACTTAACTGTCGAAACTGAATTTAACTATCGAAACTGAACTGAACTATTGAAACTAAATTTTGCTCTCGAAACTGAATTTAACTCTCGAAACTGAACTTAACTGTCGAAACTGAATTTTGATGTCGAAACTGACTTTAACCGTTGAAACTGAATTTTGCTGTCGAAACTGAATTTTACTGTCGAAACTGAACGCACTAGAGGTGAGCCTACACGTCAGTCGATTGACCTTTTCATCTCTGGTCAGTCGATTTTGCAGCCGTTGTATACGAAATCAAGGGCCTACAGTTCATCTTCAACCTCCACCCCCCTGAGCCGCCAGCCACCACCGACCAAACAGCCGCCCCCCGCCGCCCGCGGCCGGCGGTGCGCCGCCCCGCCCGCCCGGAAAACACTCCCCACTGCCGGTCCGCCACCGCCGCGGCCATCCGTGTAGGCCCCCCGTGCCGAGCTTTTTCTTCGGCGATCCCTATGCCACCGCCCCACCACCGTCCCCACCCTGAACCCTAAGATAGATAGTGGGGTACCTCTCCGGCGAGCCCCCCTCCCCGCCGCGACTGGTTCTTCCTTAACTCCGGCGAGCCCCCCACCCCCTGAAAATCGACTGATCCAAAAGTCGATTCAGTCGACTGAAGTGTAGCTAAATCGGAGCAGCATCGCAAGCAAGAGCAAGAGGGAGAGCAGCAGCGCGAGCAAGAGCAAAGATGCAGCGCGAGCGAGAGCTAAAGCAGCAGCAACTCCTTGTGATGTGGACGTCGCCGCCGAGGGAGCGACACCGTGGAGGAAGTGGCCGGCGACGCCGCCGTGGATGGAGCCGCGCCGTGTCGGCTCAGGACCGAGCGCCGGCAGCACTGTGAGATCGAATTAAGAAGAAAATGCGGTGATTAATGTACAACCTCTTTGGTGGTGCCGATTAGGCCGCAGCTTCATCCGAGGAAACGGTGATGATGATGCTCTTCCGGTGGTGCAGGTGAAGACGGCGGTGTGGGAATGGAGGTGGCGCGAAAGACGAGGAGAACGTTGGGGCAGCTCCTTGGAGGTGGAGGACGGGATGGCTGAACCGGCGGGATGACTAGATCAATGACGGATCCTGATCCGGTACGGTGGATGAGGGATGTCGAGGTGTTGTTATGGACGACGTCATCGGGGAAGAGGCTCCGGCTGGGTGGCGGACGGAGGAGGGTGTGGAGCTTCGCGGGTTTTGCTGGCCCCGGGGTACAAATGGGTGGGCGGATGGGATGGGAGTGGGAAACCATGGCTTAGGGATGCGCTTGTCCGAAATGTGGGGTAAGTTACGAAAGTACCCCCACCGATTTGAGGCGGTTCTTTCGGTTCAGGGGTATCACAGGCATTTCGCTTGTCGGGATTTCACAGGAGGTGGGAGTTTTCGCACGCGCTGAAATTTTGGAATAACAAGGCGCGGGTTGATATGGAGGGAGTTGTCGGAGCACAACGAGACAAAGATAGATCTTAAATATTTCGGGCTAACAAGGCGCGGGTTGATATGGAGGGAGTTGTCGGAGCACAACGAGACAAAGATATATCTTAAATATTTCGGGCTAACAAGGCACGGTTTGAAGAGGCGGGAGTTTCACGGCACGATAGACAGAGACGCTAGCTTGAAATTTCGGCATAACAAGGCGCGACTTGAAATTTCGGGAGAACAAGCTTAACGTGTACCAAAAAAAAGACAATTTAGACTAGTATGATATACTACGTACAATGTGTTTAACACGCACAATACACACACAGACACCATTTAGACTAGTAAGGTACACGTGCATTGCACACATGAGATTTGGCAACCAAATTATGAATAAATACCACATTATAGCATGTAATCTTTGAGTCATATATGCATGATGTAGATGTTCGTTTAATTCTTACAGTTCATTTCATTCAAAATCATCTAGTTTTTATAAGAAAGCTAATCTATTTTAAGATTTATGGAATTGTGCGTTGTAAGGCATAAAGTAAAAACAAATCATGTAGAAAAACATTTGGGCAATTCTGATATGAAAGATTCTAGAACAAAGAAGAAGTGCTTGTGTTTTGAGGTTTGTGCATTATGCTTAAGTTCAACCATAGAGTCTTCTAGATTGTACATGTGGCAAAATCTGGTGGAATCTAGATGATATCCAACGGCCAGTAGTGCTCAAATTTGTCAGCTCTGCACCATCTGATTGGCCTCGTCCAACGACCATCTTTCAGAGTTAAAGTTATCCGCACACTATATAAAAAAATATAAAATTATATATATATATATATATATATATATATATATATATATATATATATATAGGGGTATAGATATAGATATGTGATGCGAAAGCCACCCATCATCTCCAATTAGAATAGTGTGTCCATGCACGGATGCAATGTGGGCAAACGATGTCTGCCATCGGTATATGAGATTCAAACCAATCTGACCTTGTCCGATGTGTATACATTGCAACATGCTCGTTTCCAAACCACACCGCGCAGATCTCCGTTATATTCATGCATGCATGGGTTTCAAACATCATGATCTCTTATTCAAATATTTGAATTCAACTTTACATTGATTATGACCGCACCTAGTCTTTTACACCCACACATTGGTTTTCTCTTTATAATTATACCACTAACTTTCTCTCGTGCATGCATGCACACACATTACCAGTCGGCATTATCCATCGCACACATGCAATCTTTTTCTTCAGGTCGGTCTCCCATGAAGGCACACACACACACACATCCCCCTCTCCATCATATCGGGCATTCTTTATCTCTCACGTGCATGCGCAACGATCGATGTTCCTCTATGTGTGTGTGTGTGTGTGTGTGTGTGTGTGTGTGTGTGTGTGTGTGTAGCTAGGTCTTTCATAGTTTTCCACATAAACCGATCAATCTATATATCTAGTGAGGTATCACCTTCTTTCCCACGTCCACATCGATTAATCTATACCTCTCTATATAGGATTATATATATATCTAATACACCCACATTAATTATATATCCAACGCCTCTATCATAATCCATGCCTTCCGCTTCATCTCTCAGACGCGCGCACAATGGCGAAGACAGGGGGCAGCAAGGGCCCTGCCCCCCTAACATCACTATATATCGAGGATAATATGAATGTGATCATTAGACAATTGCTGTAAAAATGGTTTAAGTTGATGAATTGGCCCTCCTCGTAAAGGATTAGCAATGCTTGCCCCCCTAGCTCATGGGACATTTTTCATGGCTCCGCCACTGCGCGCAACAGCGCACGTTCTCGCCCCCTCTCTCTAAATATCGATCTCGCAGTTGTGCACTCCTTCATAGTCTCCCTCCACTCGGCCCCTCGCACCATCTTCTAGCCCCCACCGGATTTTGCCACATGTACAATCTAGCAGAATCCATGGTTGAACTTAAGCATAATGCACAAATCTCAAAACAACAGTGGTTCTCCTTTGTTCTAGAATCTTCCATATCATAACTGCCCAAACTTTTTTTCTAGTTGAACTGTCATTATTTAGTTTTACTTTATGCTTTACAATGCACAATTCCATGAATCATAAAATAGATTAAGGGCTTCTTTGATTCAAAGGATTCTCGAAGGAATTTTAGAGGATTCTAATCCTTAGGAATTTTTCCTATCTTGGTTGTTTGATTCCTAGGATTGTAAACCATAGGAATTTTTCCATATGATTCATTTTCACTAGATTTCATAGGAAACATCCCATCCACTCAAACCTGTTTGAAAGAATTCTGCGTTTTTTCTATGCACAATCAAACACTCGTACCATCCTATAGGATTCAAGACGACATTCCACTCTAATCCCATGTTCTTCCTATTCCCGCGTTTTGGAAATCCTACGAATCAAAGAGGCCCTAGGTTTTTTATAAAAACTAATTGATTGTGAATGATATGATCGATAAGAATTAAACAAAGGTCTACATCAGGCATATATGACTCAGAGCTTACGTGCTATGGTCTGGTATTTATTCGTACTTTGGTTGCAAAATCTGATGCGTGCAATGCACGTGTACCTTACTAGTATTTCGAGTATGTGCAAAATACAATGGCACGCTACATAGTATCTCTCTTACAGTTCATGAAGCCACGTGGCACATGTGGAGGCGTTCTCGCGACATCCTTGTGTGGATTGATCACAGTGACGTGCTGCTGGTTCCAGAAGAATGTACTCGTCCTCCCTGAGCCGCATTGGTGGTACATGCACGAAGCGAAGATGTGCACGCACGCCACGCACACACTCATTTCCTCGCACGCACACGCGGGTACACGGGCGGACACAATTTTGTACCAAGATGCACCCCATGTGATAATTTGACGCGTGTATAGTCCTTCACTTCATTAATGGTCAATTAATACAGCGCATGCAAATTGAGTGGACGTGAGGCGGAAGAAAGATATTACCACTCCACTGCGCGCATGTGAGTAGTTAAATCATGGGTTGCTAGTAGTACTTCCATTGGTCTCCTTCGTATTTTGTGCCAATTTTGACAGTAACATAATATTTACGCATCTGAGCAGTGTAGTCTACTTGAAATGTATGTTCCACTAAACTCATCGGGAGCCGTTTCGGGCCTCGAAACCAAAAATCATCAATGAATCTTTTTACCTTGTTCCCATCACATTCGAAAGTACTAGTGCTACAATTAAGTGCAAGGCTGCTCACACCTACCAGTACGTACCAAACCTGAACGTGTTCCATGCAGGTTTTAGTACTAGTGTTAGTACTTAGGTTATAAAAAGAGGAACTACCTAACCGAAAATTACTCTACCTTCCTCCTCATAAGTCCTCCTTCTTCGTCCATCCTTGCCATGGCCGGTGTGCAGATCTCAAGGTTGAGAACTACTCGTAACAAGCGAGCGGCAACCATGGCTGCGGAAAAAAAGAGGGCTCGCCGCCATCAGAGACCTCGAAAGATCTCTCATGGGCAGGCGATGGCTCCCAGGAGCGCCCTAGACACGGAGGCGAACATGCCGAGCTGGCGGCGCTGGAGTCTTTCTCCCTCGACGACATGCCCGATCAGCTCAATAAGCACCTCAATAAGCAGAAGGAATTCATCCACGGCTTGGTCAAGCTGCTGAAGGAGATCCTCGACAACATGCCCGCTGAGCTCAATGAGAAGGGGGAGTTGACCGCTGGCTTGGTGATGCTGCTGAAGAAGAGCATTGCCTCGGAGAAGAAGGCGACCGGAGAAATCCTGCAACTTTAGGAGGACAAGGCGAAGCTCTGCCACGAGCTCGACCTGCTGAAGGAGGAGAACGCCGGCTGGAAGAAGCTGCATGAGAATAGTAGTTCCTTGATGAAGATGTTGCAGGCCCTCGTCATGGAACAAAAGGAGGAGTTGGCGAAGCTACGCATCGAGCACCCGGTTGCTGTCAAGGTACGTAATGCGGCCGTGGAACAGATGATGAAGGCTCGCGTCGAGAAATCCCGCATCATGGACACAATGATGAAGATGGCGGAGGAGACACGCAAGGAGATGGAGGTCGTGGAGGCGATGAAGAAGCAGTTACGACTCCGCGGCCAACAACCCTTCATGTAGTGAGAGCAACGCCCCAGACTTGTGTGTGCGTCTTCCTTCTTTTTTTTGGGTGATAATCCTCCTTCTTCTTTTGCTCCTGTGTTTCTTATTTTGCTTCGGGTGTCTCGCCGCACGTGTCACCTTCTCTTAGAGGCATGAATAGAACAATGCTAAAAATGAGATGACTAGCAAATTAGATCATTCTTTATTGCCAATAGAACAATGCCTATTGCTAGTAATATATAATAAGAGTAGAGAGTAGAGAATATGGCACTGGGATGCCGTGTTTCGTGCTTCCCTGTCGTACTCCACTGGAAAACTTGAGTATACTGCATGGTTCTTTGCTCCTCCCCAGGTTGTCGGCACATTTATACGAGCAGTCAAATCACAAGGCCCCGCCTTCCAGCAGTAATGAGCCGTCAAATCACAAAGGCCCCTCGCCTCTCGTGAAAAGGACCAAGCTGGACTACCCGCCCTCTAGCCTTTTAATAAATTTTGAGAGCGTCTCGTCACATTCCAAATTACTACTACTACCACGCTATATTTAATTGCAAACCTGTTCACACCGATCATAACCTAAACGGTTTCCCACTTAGGAGCGTATTAGTAGTACTCGGTTATAAGATGACTGCACATTTCTCCTCAACTCCTCATCCACAAAAAACTGTCAAGTCAATCAAGCCATAGCCAGCGTGAGTTCTGAGTCGAGAGATTTCCACCAGGGAGAGGAGAGCATGGAAGAGGAAACACGAGAGATGTCCCACCTCGCCGCGAAAGCAGCTGACATGTCCAGCCGCTTAGCAGTAGCAGCACAGAGGTCCCGCCGCGCCGCCGAAGCCGCACGAAGGTGCCGCCGCGCCGTTGATGTAGCAGACTGGGCCGGCCACGCCGCGGAAGCAGCAGAGATGTCCCGCCGCGCCGCCAAAGTAGCAGGGACATCCCGCTGCGCCGCGGTGGCCTGAGAAAATCTCTCGTGGGCAGGCGAGGACTCTTACAGGCGCATGCATGCGCTAGTCCATAACCAGATGGATCAGATCTCCGGCTGGGCGAGGATGCAGGACGAGGCTACCGGTGTCATCCGGCAACTGGGGGAGAGCAATGCGAAGCTCCCGGGGGAGCGCGACCTGCTGAGGGCGAAGATCGCCGGAAGGGCGAAGCAGGTGGAGGAGACCGGTGCCGTGTTGCAGAGGACGGGCATCATCATCAAGAAACTTATGGACGAGAATGCCATGCTCCGCATCGAGCGCAACAGGCTGGTGGAGGAATCCATGGATGCTGCCAAGCAGCGTATTAAGGACATGAAACTGATGAAAGAGATCATCGCCCACCGCGAGAACTAGTCTCCGCGACCTACATCGCATAATGAAAGTAGAGATCAGCGAGCCAGATCGTTGTATGCGTCTTCCTTCTTCTTTTGCCCTTGTGTATTTCGGGCGTAGCCACATGTGGATTTTCTAATTATTTTCCTAATTATGTAAGAAAATTATTATCCACTCTCGTAGTCCTTATATATATTCATCGGTCTTGCTATAAGTCGTAGTAGATGCTATATAGGTCCGTCGGATCTTACATCAAGATCCGTGCAAAATTTTCTTTTCAGATTTTCCTTTTTCTCTCTTAAATTTCAGTCGAGTGAGACATTGCCACGCCATTAAACAGAGGCTCGGGCGCGATTAATGGAGACCTTGGGAGAGAGGTGGATGGCAGATGGAGGTCAAAGGGCTCTCCTCCCGATAAGCATGCGCGGGGGTCTGATCGCATGCCTCCCGTACTCAAATAGCTACCCTGTACGGCGCCTCCTAGCTAATAAAAAAAGGGTACGCGTGGAGGCACATAAATGGTAAATAGAACGACCACGGTTTCAATAATACTTGTGTTTCCGATTGTAACGTGTCATCACTTGTTCCAAAATGACTTTGTTGATTGTTAATGTGTGCGCCTTCGCAAATCGGACAGCAAAATTACCACAGCATGTTGGTGCCATGTCATGGCACCAAGCCAAGTTTCATGATTTTCATGCGTGTTTCGGATTTACAGGAATTACAAAACTAAGTTTCTCAATGTTTCCAGCCAGATGTTTGAATTTCATTCCCATTTCTCGCATGGGACCTAAAAATTTACCCGAGGACACACATGTGGTTTTTCAACCAGTTTTGTTGCACTGGAGCATGTGCTTGTATTTAAAATTTGAATTATGCACACAAAGGAGACACGTTCCCTCTCAGAACCACGAGCCTTCTTGAGAGAAGCTCCGGTTTGCAAGAAACTTATACCAAAACTTGTTCCTACTCTGCAGTTTTTTACCACAGCATGGTAGTACCATGACATGACACCATGCCAAGTTTCATGATTTTCAGGCGTGTTTTGGATTTACAAGAATTTTAAAACCAAGCTTCTTAATGTTCTCGGCCGAACCACGATGCCCAGATGTTTGAATTTCACTCCCATTTCTTGCATGGGACCTAGAAATTCACCCGAGGATGCACATGTGATTTTTCAGTCAACTTTCATGCACGGGAGCATGTGCTTGTAGTTCAAATTTGAATTATGCACATTAAATGACCAAAAACTCAATTAATGTATAAAAAAGGCCAAACAATCCCGGAATAATTCCAAAATTTAACAGGTCACTCATATAGTTCTATGTTGCCTCTGTAAAGAAAATCTGGCGGGAGGCAGCGTATATTGTTTCGCACACAAAGGTATAAAGAAATAAAGAAATTAGCCCTACTTAATTCTTGTGTTCTTATTATTTATGCCACTAGTTGTGTATCACTACTCAGTTTTGCCATTAGAAGTTACATCTACTCAAAAAATGCCATCGATATGTGAGATGCCTGCTCAAAAATGCAATTAGATATCTAAAAAATGCCATCATTAAGTTAGATGTTTGCTCAGAAATGCCACTAGACATTGTTAGTTTCACGTCAAACCCGTTAACCATGTTACATGAAAAAAATAAGCAGATTCTCACAATGATAAGTTAATGGTGTCCAGCACAACACACCCCTCAAATAAAACTAAGCACCCTGGAATTCTTTGACAAAACTAAGCACCCTAAAATTCTTTGACAACTAAACTGCTGGCTATATGATGTTGGCCATATATATATAATGTCAAGAAACGAGTGGTAGTACTATACCAACTAAAAGATAAAATGTACGAAATATAACGAGAAGAAACATAACATAGTTCTGATGGGGGCTCAACACAACACACCCCTCAAATAAAACTAAGCACACCAGAAACTAAACTAAGCAACTAATCCGGTAGACACTGCATTAGAACCACCATGAGCAACGACACTGCCACCTTACTCGGAGTCCTCGTCCACGTCCTCGACTTCGTCCTTGTCCCTCTTCCTCTTGGGCGATTCTTCTTTGCTTGAACCGCACACTTGGCTCTTGCTCTTCATCCACCCCTTGTAGATATTGAAACAAAGGTAGCCATCCATTGCAGCATAGTGGATGTGGTCTATATCTAGTACAGTCCACTGCCATGCACGATGAAACATGTGCGGAGGTTTCTTCAGTTCATCGTACATAGGTGAACCATGGCTCCTGCCAGGGTCAGCATTGAAGGCTGAGAGGAGGACACCAGGCGCTCCTTCGGCAGATCGAAGGGCTGGCCTACAACGAGGCCTATCCGACCCAGGATTTCCTTGTCGTTCCTAAAGTCTACAGTAACAAATTTGACTCGGCCACCCTTGATGAAGTTCTTAAATTCCTCGCACTCAACGTCGGCATGGCATATGTGGTAGACCAAGTATAAGTCATGCACGCAAACCTGGATCACGGCGGGCTTCTTCTTCTCTGCCTCCTTTAGTTTCTTCTCACTTCCCAGGACTATGGTGTACTCAACATCTAGCCCAGCGACCCACTCATTATTTGAGTTTTCGAACATGTGTTTGAAGCGAGCAAGGCATTCTTTCACCGTTGCGGAAGAACGGGTGTAGATGACGTCAAACTGATCACCGGTGATGGTTCTAACCTTGTACTCACCGCCGATCATGGAGATTTGGGATGCCATGGATTTGGGAGGAGGGTTAGGATTAGTTGAACTGCCGTAATGTGAAAGGACGGGACGACTAGGAGTGGTTTATCGATTGTAAAAATATCGAGTGGGGGGGGGGGCGTGCGAATGGCAGGGTAGTGGCTTGCCTGGTGGATAAATGGATTCATGCACAGTACTATGGGGGCCCAATTAGATGTCATGTCTACTCGACGCCCAATTAAAGGGCTTTCGATGTCATGTCAAGCGTCGGGAAAACTACAGGTGATACGAAGCTTTCCATTCTCCCATGATACGGGCTTCCGAGAGCCCTTGGATCTGAGATCAAATGGTTGCCTGGCGTGATTCTAGACCTATGGGTGAATATCCTATCCTGGAGGGTTATTCTGCAACATTTTAGCAACTTAGCATGCGACCGTTCGATCTCAGATCCAAGGGCTGCCAGCAGCCCGTATCATGGTCGCGCCTACCACGACCGTCGCCTCGCTCGCGCGGTCGCGCCCTTGGAGATTTAACACGGTGCGTTAGGCTATCTGATGTTGGCATGTCATACATAGTCATCAAGGTTAGCTATAAGGTTGGCTATAAGAGTATTTTTTGTTTACTACTCTCTATCTCTTTCTTCGTAGTATTTATTGCATCTGCCAAGGAGTGACCTCTTCCAATGAAATGGTGCTTATATGAGGTGTTGTGGGCATTAAATGGCTTAGCAACTCAAGTCCCCAATGCATAGGTGCTTAGTTTTTTGTTGCTAAGTTTGCTTCATCTAGGTACACGCGCTTATCATCGTTTCTTCCTGGGGTCACCAAGCTAGTCTCTCTCTTCTTAATTAACTTGGCACATGAGACTTTATGCCTATGTGGCAGGCTTAGCACTAGTAGGATAAAGTACAATAGTGGGCTATAAGCCCGATTTACATGGCATTTTTGCATATGTGGGTTTTAGGGTTTAGGGTTTGCATATGTGGGGGAAAGAGACAAGGAAAAAGTGGAGGAGTGGGCTCTCAAGCAAGAGCCAGCCTCTACATGGTGGAGCATCGGGAGAGGCACCTGTATGGAGGTGGTCAGGAATCCAGCTTGGCAGTTAAAATGATAATGGCAAGTCAAATCACCGGGCCCCACCTGTCCAGCAGTAACTCACTGTCAAATCACACAACCCTACGTTTGCAGCAGCCTACTCCCTCATCTTCTCGCATCTTTGTCGAACCGACTAGGCAGAACTGCACCGCTTATCGCGCGGGAAAAGCCCCGCCCTCGACTTTTAAACAGTACAGTATACTGATTTTGTATCCATGGATTGCGCCATGGAGCAAAGCCTCAAGAAAACGACAGTACACATGTACGGAGTATACAGCACGCCCGTCGCATTCGCGTCGCACCCCAGACAGTCAATCGGTCTGGCACGCCGCTCTCCGAATGGAACGCGCGTCATATTGCGTTTGCACACACATGTGGCACCGCAATTGAGAACCGACCATAGGCACACTCCCCGGCCCCGCCAGTCGGGTGAGTTAATAGAAATACATACGTTGGTACCTGGACGATCCCTGCAAGACATGGAAGATCAGTTTGTCCATGCATGTGACCAGACTCCAGCAGACACGCCTGGATTGGCTATCGTCTACATATCGTGTAGGCTGTGTTGTACAGGGTTGTAGTTCTGGTGAGAAATCTAAAAAATAGTTTCTTGTCATCTCGCAAAATTATGTGTCATGTGCTTCGGATCACTTCGAGGGTTAAACATCGACAACTGAGTTGGGCTAGTCATTGGGGGCACATGCACGAAGACTACTTGGCTGCCATCTAGGTCAAGCCGACTATGTTAATTAGGACATCTATCGACGAACCCCTTTTCTACGAGTTTATCTTTAATTTGAGCTTTGATCCTCGTCTAGTTTGTCCGTCGGGATTCATCTTGTCTCATTTGAGGTTATGATTTCTTGTCATGTGGCATTTTTCGTGTTATATGTTATAATCCGGTGCTTCAGATCAAAATGACGACAACTGCGCCTCCGGGGCACGTGCATGAAGACTTCTCGACAGTCATTGCCGAGTTCAAGCTGGCTCCGGCCGGTAGACAAAAGAAAACTAGTACAAGACTATATAGTCAGGAGCCTCCGCGCTTGCTTGCTAGTGTTGCTCTCTTCACACTGTCTCATCCTCTCCAGATCTAAACACGACAGCGGTGGCCACACTCTCTCTCTCTCTACTCACCGCTGATCACAGATCCAGCCGGATCCTCTCCGCCGGGGAAGGTGAGAAGGTGCAACGTTTACGCGGTCGTCCTCGGCGACGGCTCTTACCCACTGCCGGTGCGTCTCGATCAGCGTGCCTTGCCGTTCTCTCCCAAGCATCGCTGGCGAGGGAGGGCCTCCCACCCCTTCTTCCTCGCTGCCGTAGCGTGGGCAGATCCGGCCTCCCGCCGCACACCTAGCGACATCCCGGTGACCCTCAGGTATAACTTCCTTCGAAACCGGCCTTGCTCTACTTCCCGAGCTCCTGACGTCACTACTTTTGTATCTTTTACTATTTCTCAGGCCCCCTCGTGTAGACAGGATCGATCGGCTGTTCGAAAACCACCTAATTTTTTACTGTTAAGAGGTAAAACTAGTTCATGCACTCGAATCTAGTAGTACTTGGTTCAAACAAGGAAGAAAGGGGGTGGGGGTGGGGGAAGATTGGTTACCTCAATCTAGGACTTGGTCGAAAGAGGAAATAATGGGGGCGAAAAGTAGCAGAGACTGGCTATCCAACTGGTCTCTAGATCTAATAGGGAAATAAAGGGAACATAGTACAAACTCAATATAAATCCGATCTATTGGTTGAAAAAGGAAAGAAAGTGGGGACTGGGGGACAATTCAACAGAGTAAGCCCAGCACTAGATTTGCTAGCCTCACACAGTATAAGGTGGCTATATACCGAACAAAAATGGGACCAATCCAGATATCCTCTTCTAATGTTTGTTGCCCCGAGCCGCTCTTATGCAATGCCACTGGTAAAATGTAGCAGTCACACTGTTAAAAGTAAGGACACGTTAAACCAATGTTGTTTTCAATGTAATGCCTCCAGTAATATGAATCAATGCCACTTTTTTCATGTCCTGCTAAATTTCCCATTAAGATAAGTTGCTTCTTTTTGTTTTCTAATGGAAATGGAACCGGGGCTGGAGCCCTTTTCTTGAAAGAAGAAGAAGAAGAAGCTGCTAGCTCATGGGACATTGCTTCATTTTAGGTGAACTGCACCAAAAGGTCCCATGAATTGAATCATCCATGTTGGTGACTGGTGTCATCCCTTCTACGATGGCGTTGACTGCAGATATGGTTCCCGTCACGAGGTATGTTCCTTTTTGGTCTGACCGTTTGCCAAAGATCCTGCATGTTCATCCTGCTCTTGTGCTACTGCTTTGGCACTGCCATGATAAAGCAGTAGTGTTATTATTTTGCACCTTAATCTAGTGGCACTATTAATTTGAGGCAATGTTTTGGCACCGCTAGTGCCACTGTTTTTTTATATATCGAAAGAGGGGGTTCCCTCTGATTTCATTAAAGAAACCCAACCATAGAGAACCATTATCCGACAGCATCTCAGTGTAAATGGGCAGTTATGCAACTACTACTAGAACGGACTGAGTACTAGCAGGAGACAAGTTCGCCACATAAGCTAGGCAAGTAGGGGGATGCAGCACCAGCTCGACCAAGTTTGGATTACAACCCAAATGCTACCATAGAAACATCAGGGGGGGGATAGGGACTGAAAGAGCCAGCTTCAGCATCCTAGTCTAAGCACCCCCGACCTTCATCCTTGCGACGCGCGGTACACCTCGTTTGCCACCTGCTCGACCCTAGTGTCACTAATAAAATGAAGTAATAATACAGTTGAAAACATAAAATAGAGCGAGTGTCCTCTCTATCATTTCATTTTCAATGTAGATAAAGAAAGTGCTTCTCTTTGTTAATGTATGTTTCATCAACTAGTCCCATTGCTAATGTTTAAGCGTTTATGCAAACGGGGGTGCTTAATTTTAGTTGATCTGCACAAAAATAGAGATTTGAATGTCTCAAGGCCCCTCCTTGTACTACCACTGTACACTGATGTTCATCACTGGCAGAAGGTGTATCGGGGAGACTTGGGTCGATTTCCAGTATGATGTAATATTTTCTTTTGTTTATTAGTGTATGTTTCATCAACTAGTGCCACTATAATCTAATCACAACTTTTCATTATCTGTGCAAATAGGGTTATTCAGCTGCATTTTGGTGGAACTGCACAAATGTACGGATGGAACCGGCATATATGCAGAGTGAGAGGTGCCAAGTAAAAATTACCGACACCAACCCTGCTCCATCTAAGCATTGGCATCTACCACCATCAGTGGGATGTGTGGCGCTCACTTTGGAGTATCGATCCCAGATGGAGCATCCACCAGAGATTGAAGGATCGAGCATCTACAGGGTGCTGTTTGTGAGGGTGTCGTGCCAGAGCGAGCCGGTGGAGTCTTCGTCGACCGAACCTAACTTCAAGAGGAGAAAAACAGTTGGCCCGACGACGCTTCCTCGCCATCCTCTCCCTCGCTGTTCACATTGTCTCACGGGGCAGTTGTCTGCCGCCGAGGAATAGGAGGGGTTCCCCCATAGACCAATAGTCGGGCAGGTTGTGAATTGTCAGGAGGAGCTTAGGGTTGTTAGTATTTGCAGGTTGTGAATTGTGTTTTGTGTTGTGTATTTTGAGAGTACTTTAAGATATGAATGTCTTTTGAATTTCAGATTTGCAGTATTGAGCATATGAAGTATTTTATGAATTCTAGAGATCTATTTTTAGCACTTAAAAATGTAGTTTCATAGGAGTATAAAAGTGCAGACAATGTGATTCTCAGAGAAGAAACTACAAGTTTCAGTTTCAGATAAGAAACTCCAAGTTCAGTTTCAGATAAGAAACTGCAACTTTCAGAGGCACATCATTTATATTAACACGGCCTTTTCAAATAATGTTAACATCATGCTGGAAGTTTTATTCATGGTCGAAACTAGAACTACCAGCCAGTTAACATCATGCTGATCAACATTCATGCATAGCACATCTTCATATGATGCACAGTCAAAAAGATATGATATTTTCAAAATGCCCACACAATATCGAGTGTGCAAAAAATAGAGAAAACAAGGGTCGAAGTTTTGGCAACTGTAGGACGTGGTGTACGTAGATGACAATTGGGACCCACATGTGAATAAAGGCAGAGGCAAAAAAATTGGAGATATTTTCTCTGCACTTAAAAAAAAAATGTAGTTTCACAGGAGTATAAAAGTGCAGACAATGTGATTCTCGGAGAAGAAACTGCAAGTTTCAGTTTCAGATAAGAAACTCCAAGGTCAGTTTCAGATAAGAAACTGCAACTTTCAGAGGCAGAGCATTTATATTAACACGGCCTTTTCAAACAGTGTTAACATCATGCAAGAAGCTTTGTTCATGGCCGAAACTAGAACTACCAGCCAGTTAACATCATGCTGATCAACATTCATGCATAGCACATCTTCATATGATGCTGCTAGGTGGCTTCTCACCCCTCGTTGGTTACCCCAAGTGGAAGGTTTGAGATGCAGTGTAGCAGAAGTTTTCCCTTGGTAATACCAAGGATCGTTTTCCCTGAGACTCCCATTTTCAACAAGAAGGTGTCAACTGCTAACGGCGCCATATATTAGCAATCAACGTGGACCTGCACACAGATACAAATAACTTTGCTCCCAACGAGTACAGAGAGGTTGTCAATCCCTCCGGCCTTGTAGTTTACAAAGGATCAAACGCAAGTGATAGTAGTGATAGATATTGCTGCAATAGTAAATAAAATGCGGAAAAGTAAATAGCGGATGTGATCAATGATGGTAATATGGACCGGAGTCTCATGATGTTCACTACTGATGTCTCTCTCTCAAAAGACGATAAAACAGCTATGTGAGGTAAACGAATTACAGCTGGGCAATTGACAAGACCATGTCCGCAAACCAATGCTGACTACATTGCAAGAAAGGTTGAGGTTCAAAGCATGGGCGGTACGCCGAGGTAAGTAGACCGAAATCCATCTGCATCTACTACTAATCATCCACCTTGAGATATCTATCCAGAACATCTCGCTGGTATTAAGTTGCGAGTCCCACCCATAGTGTAAACTCAAAGCAACAGACAACTGCATTAAAAGAACTTTGCGTAAATTAAACAATCCTTGCACCCGCGGGCACAAGCACCGTTGTTTTCCCCCTTGTGGCAACAGCACATCCCCTAGACTCATGTTTCTGTCACTCAAGCTAGTCATCGAGGGGCATGAACCCACAATCAAGCATAACGTTCCCTCTTGGAGTCACTACCTACTACTTGGCCAAAGCAATAAATAACAAAGGAGAACATGCAAGAATTACTTACGAACATAAATATAAAAGAGGTAGATCAAATATATTACTCAAACACAATTTGAACATAATCTCATAATCCATCGGATCCCAGCAAACTCATCATAGCAACAGCATAAGGATTACATATGTGCCTCGATCATGTAGGGCAGCTCACGAGGACTAATTAGTGAAGCACAAGAACGGGAGGAGAACATCACATAGCTACTGGTCATGGACTCATGGTCCAAGGGAGACTACTCACAACTCATCCGGGAGGCGTCCATGGTGGTGGAGAAGCTCCCGGTGGTGATCCTCCCCTCCGGCAGGGTGCCGGGAAGAGTTCTCCTGGTGCTCCCGATCTTGGAAGCGGCGGCGGCGGCGGAACAGAGATGAGATCGCGAAAAAGAGTTCCCGTCTCGAGGGTTTCGGGAGACGTTTTAAATATATGCCAAAGGGGGGCATCAGCGGAGCCTCGGGGGGCCCAGGCGCCCCCCCCGGCGCGGCCCAGGGGGGGGGCGCCGCTAGGGCGCCTGGAGCCCTGGTGGCCCCCCCGGCTGTACTTCGGGCGCACAGTAGCTTCTGGAACGCTGATTTTTTATATAATTTTTCTGGATTTTTCCTGGCAGTTCTCGTAATGTGAAAACCTGAAATACAAAAACAGCCGAAAACAGAAACTGGCACTGGGGTGCACTGAGTTAACAGGTTAGTCCAAATATGATCAAAAGTGTATGGAAGTGTATAAATAACATAGCAATATCACCCAAAAGAGGCATGGAGCAAGCAGAAATTATAGATACGTTTTGGACGTATCAACATCCCCAAGCTTAATTCCTGCTCGTCCTCGAGTAGGTAAATGATAACAAGAATAATTTCTGTGGTGACATGCTATTAACCATATAGGACTTACTCATAGTCATATGACAAAAGCTTGCTGAGACAATGAATCTATAGTAATTAAGTTGCCTCATGAGAAAATCACAAAGAACTGAAAGTTTTACAATATGATATTGAAACATCAAAAAGATTTGTAATGAACATGGTGTGCAAATATGATAAAGTGATATCTCGCTTGCCCCCTTTAGTGAAGCAAAACATAAATGCAGGGGCACCTCCAAGGTTTAAGTCATGACTAGATACAATGATTTCAAAATAAACGATATCACAATCATGCAAAAGACAATGCTACTTTGGGACAATGCACATTACACTCAGAATGACAATCATGCTCTCAGTAGTTGGTGATTTAAAAGAAGGTGGAGACTCTCGAACCGTGGCTTTTGTTGGCAAGGTTGAAAACCGGTAATCGGAAACAAAGACAAAACATGTACCAGAGCTCTTGGTTTTAAAACAGAGGTAATAAATTTTTTTTAGATCATGCATGTTTCGTCAACGAATGCTAGCAGATAACTCAATCACTTCTTGAGATGGACAAGTTTCGAGGAACGGCTCCCGAATGAGGACGATCACATCCTCTTAATCTCCTTTGTTTATCACTGCCAAAGTTTTCTGATTTCTCATGAACAAAGCGTGAAGGAGGGTTTGTTTGTTATATTAATTTTGAGCCGGGCGCACTCAATGCCAGTTCCTTCTCGTATTATGGGTTTGCACATTATACATGCAATCCCGGGGTGAAGCTTGTCCAACTTAAAAAGATCATGAATTAACTACTACTTCCTCATGGACTTACAACAGAGGCACAAAATAAGAATGCTTTTTTTCTTTGAATAATTTCGAGATGGCACATGCAAGTCTCCGTTAGGAATGGCAGGTAAATACCATGTAGGAAGATATGGTGGACTCATATGGCATAACTGGATTAAAAGGATGTGGATGCTCAAGCAGTCAGTCCGCTTAGTACAGGCGAAGGTTAGCAAAAGACTGGGAGCGACCAACTAAGAGAGCAATGACGGTCATAATCATGCAGAGCGACAAAGCAACATTGAATCAGGCATGGAAGTTATATCGCTACTCAGAAATAAAAGATCATCAAGGCTTGACAGACTTTCTTTACAGTCTTAAATATGCGTGAGCATACGCCAAGTCAATCAAAATAAATTCTTGAAGGAAGATATTACTAAACCATACCACATCATAGGCAAACAAATCATGTTGGTACTCCAATTACAAATTGGGAACCCCCCAGCTATTTGAGACTAACCATAAGAAAACATGAACTACTAAGCGCCATCGTGCACGTAGCATCTTTATCATAGACATATCAACCAATGCAACGGAAGCAAACTCTCTTAATAAGGTGAGCATGATAATTAAAGAGGGTTCAAGCGACCAACTAAACAAAAGCTCTTTAAAAAAAGATAAGCATGAATACTAAGAGCTAAGCATGATAGTAGTTATTAAAAGACAAAGAACACACACAACAAGGATAGACATGAAAATTCTATGTTATGTTCAAGGTAGAAGTGGAGCGTGTTTCTCTCCCACAGAAAGAAAGCTGAGTTCCGACTCGTTATGAAAAGCTAAAGAAAACTAAAAACAAGACGCTCCAAGCATAGCACATAACACATGAAGTGATAAAAATATAGTGGAACGAAAGACGAACTGATAATGTTGATGGAGAAGGGGATGCACGGGGGCATCCCCAAGCTTAGACGCTTGAGTCTCCTTGAATATTTCTTGGGGGTGTACGGGGGCATCCCCAAGCTTGAGCGTTTGACACTCTTGAATCTTTTTATCATCTTCCCTCGCACACTTGAAAACTCCCTTCATACATAACTCATCATAATCTGATTAGCGAGGTTAGTACCCATAATAAAATAATTGTACCTTGCTGGAAATAAAGATATTCTTGAAGTTCTACTGTTTCTCAAGATTGCCAAAAGGTTTTTGCAAAGATAAAGCAAGCTCTAGGTTTGCAAAATGAAGGAAAGGCAAAACAGGACAGAATCTGTGAAAAACAGAACAGCAGGTAGTAAATGATTTGTTCGGGGCACTTCTGCAACTCTAATCAAAAAACTCAGAACAGACGCACGAAAGACAATTATATAGAGCACGCTGTAGAAAAAATTCAGACCAAAAAGTGATCTAGTGATTTTATACGAATTTTTCTATCCAAGGACAGAATCTGTTTCCTGGACAGCACCTCACAACTTTTGAACTTTCTAGCAATCAGAGGCTATACTTGGCACAAAATTGAAAAGCAAAGATACAATGATGATGCTACAGTAGTAAACAACATCAAGACACGACAAAAGCAAAATAAAAATTTATTCATGTGGGCTGCCTCCCAAAAGCGCTTTCTTTTATGCCTTTAAGCTAGGCATAATGCATAGAGGAATCAATAACCATCGTAATAATCGGAGCTATAGATTGCTTCAAATGGTTCCTCAACAAGTTCACTCTTGTTCCTTCTAGGAAAGGGGTACACACCTTTTGCCTTTCCGCACAAGCGGATTTGTCCCTTACCTATATCAATGAAGCCTTTTACTGCTCGGAGGAAGTCCTTTCCAAGCGCTATATTTCCTTGGTTTGGCTCCATGATGAAGAAATCAATCATTGCAATCCCTTTAAGGAATTTAACTGGCACGTCTTTTATTCTTCCCTGGATTTCAGAAATATCTCCATTAGTGTGTTCATGATAAGATGGTAATCTATCCATGTTAAATTTTAAAGAATCATGAACAATTTTTGGCATAGTAGAAACCATAGATCCAATATCACAATAAGCAAGGAAGTGTTGATTAGAGATGCTAATCCTAACAAAAGGCTCCCAATCATTGTCTATTTCCAAAATGTCTTTCTTATCGGGTTTGGGTTTCTCTACCTTCATCAAGTCTAGAGCATCCATTCTCTTCTCAATAGTAGCAAGTCTATCTATGACTGTATCAAAGTTATGATCATAAACAAAGTAACTAGATAGACCATGTATAATTTCAAGAGCTCAAGCTTCATCACACTCTAGGAAATCTCCCTCGGCTATAATATCAAGAGAGTGTTTACACCATTTAAAAAGACCATGGTAAAAATTTCTAAGCACAATTTTCATAGGTATCCAAGGCATAATTCTCCTATGTGCATCAGAAATTCTGTCCCATGCCTTCTTCATATTTTCTCCATCCCTTTGATGGAAATCTAGAATTTCTGATTCCCTCAAAGCACCAAATCCTAACATGCTCGACTAAACAGAAAGGACTACTAGAAAATAATTAATATATTTTTTGTGGTTTTCGATAAAAGATACTAAAGCAAAAACTTAAAGGTAAACTAACAAGACTAAAAAGCAAAGGTAAAAGATAGCGTGCAACTCCCCTATCCTGAAGAGTGGAGTCCCCGGCAACGGCTCCAGAAATTGCTTTGCTAGGTGGCTTCTCACCCCTCGTTGGTTACCCCAAGTGGAAGGTTTGAGATGCAGTGTAGCAGAAGTTTTCCCTTGCTAATACCAAGGATCGTTTTCCCTGAGACTCCCAGTTTCAACAAGAAGGTGTCAACTGCTAACGGCGCCAGATATTAGCAATCAACGTGGACCTGCACACAGATACAAATAACTTTGCTCCCAACGAGTACAGAGAGGTTGTCAATCCCTCCGGCCTTGTAGTTTACAAAGGATCAAACACAAGTGATAGTAGTGATAGATATTGCTGCAATAGTAAATAAAATGCGGAAAAGTAAATAGCGGATGTGATCAATGATGGTAATATGGACCGGAGTCTCATGATGTTCACTACTGATGTCTCTCTCTCAAAAGACGAGAAAACAGCTATGTGAGGTAAACGAATTACAGCTGGGCAATTGACAGGACCATGTGCGCAAACCAATGCTGACTACATTGCAAGAAAGGTTGAGGTTCAAAGCATGGGCGGTACGCCGAGGTAAGTAGACCGAAATCCATCTGCATCTACTACTAATCATCCACCTTGAGATATCTATGCAGAACATCTCGCTGGTATTAAGTTGCGAGTCCCACCCATAGTGTAAACTCAAAGCAACAGACAACTGCATTAAAAGAACTTTGCGTAAAGTAAACAATCCTTGCACCCGCGGGCACAAGCACCGTTGTTTTCCCCCTTGTGGCAATAGCACATCCCCTAGACTCATGTTTCTGTCACTCAAGCTAGTCATCGAGGGGCATGAACTCACAATCAAGCATAACGTTCCCTCTTGGAGTCACTACCTACTACTTGGCCAAAGCAATAAATAACAACGGAGAACATGCAAGAATTACTTACGAGCATAAATATAAAAGAGGTAGATCAAATATATTACTCAAACACAATCTGAACATAATCTTATAATCCATCGGATCCCAGCAAACTCATCATAGCAACACCATAAGGATTACATATGTGCCTCGATCATGTAGGGCAGCTCACGAGGACTAATTAGTGAAGCACAAGAACGGGAGGAGAACATCACATAGCTACTGGTCATGGACTCATGGTCCAAGGGAGACTACTCAAAACTCATCCGGGAGGCGTCCATGGTGGTGGAGAAGCTCCCGGTGGTGATCCTCCCCTCCGGCAGGGTGCCGGGAAGAGTTCTCCTGGTGCTCCCAATCTTGGAAGCGGCGGCGGCGGCGGAACAGAGATGAGATCGCGAAAAAGAGTTCCCGTCTCGAGGGTTTCGGGAGACGCTTTAAATATATGCCAAAGGGGGGCATCAGCGGAGCCTCGGGGGGCCCAGGCGCCCCCCCGGCGCGGCCCAGGGGGGGGGGGGGCGCCGCCAGGGCGCCTGGAGCCCTGGTGCCCCCCCCTCCCGGCTGTACTTCGGGCGCACGGTAGCTTCTGGAACGCTGATTTTTTATATAATTTTTCTGGATTTTTCCTGGCAGTTCTCGTAATGTGAAAACCTGAAATACAAAAACAGCCGAAAACAGAAACTGGCACTGGGGTGCACTGAGTTAATAGGTTAGTCCAAATATGATCAAAAGTGTATGGAAGTGTATAAATAACATAGCAATATCACCCAAAAGAGGCATGGAGCAAGCAGAAATTATAGATACGTTTTGGACGTATCAGATGCACAGTCAAAAAGATATGCTATTTTCAAAATGCCCACACAATGTCGAGTGTGCAAAAAACAAAGAAAATGAAGGACGGAGTTTTGGCAAGTGTAGGACATGGTGTGCGTAGATGACAATTGGGATCCACATGTCAATAAATGCAGAGGCAAAAAAATTGGAGATATTTTCTCTGCACAGGTGGAATCGAACTCGGGCGGAACAGCTGTCGGGTAGTGTCACTCGGCCATTGGGCCAGTTCAATTGTTTCGTTACTAATAAGGCACGTCGTCAGGTGGTCGGATCTCCTCCTGCGCCTTTGTGCGCTGATACGTCCAAAACGTATCTATAATTTCTGCTTGCTCCATGCCTCTTTTGGGTGATATTGCTATGATATTTATACACTTCCATACACTTTTGATCATATTTGGACTAACCTATTAACTTAGTGCACCCCAGTGCCAGTTTCTGTTTTCGGCTGTTTTTGTATTTCAGGTTTTCCCATTACGAGAACTGCCAGAAAAATTCCGGAAAAATTATATAAAAAATCAGCGTTCCAGAAGCTACCAGGCACCCGAAGCACAGCCGGAGGGGGGCCACCAGGGCGCCTGGCCCCAGGCGCCCTGGTGGCACGCCCCCCCTGGGCCACGCCGGGGGGGGCGCCTGGGCCCCCCGAGCCTCGTCTGATGCCCCCCTTTGGCATATATTTATACTGTCTCCCGAAACCCTCGAGACGGGAACTCTTTTTCACGATCTCATCTCTGTTCCGCCGCCGCCGCCGCTTCCAAGATCGGGAGCACCAGGAGAACTCTTCCCGGCACCCTGCCGGAGGGGAGGATCACCACCGGGAGCTTCTCCACCACCATGGACGCCTCCCGGATGAGTTGTGAGTAGTCTCCCTTGGACCATGGGTCCATGACCAGTAGCTATGTGATGTTCTCCTCCCGTTCTTGTGCTTCACTAATTAGTCCTCGTGAGCTGCCCTACATGATCGAGGCACATATGTAATCCTTATGCTGTTGCTATGATGAGTTTGCTGGGATCCGATGGATTATGAGATTATGTTCAGATTGTGTTTGAGTAATATATTTGATTCACCTCTTTTATATTTATGTTCGTAAGTAATTCTTGCATATTCTCCATTGTTATTTATTGCTTTGGCCAAGTAGTAGGTAGTGACTCCAAGAGGGAACGTTATGCTTGATTGTGGGTTCATGCCCCTCGATGACTAGCTTGAGTGACAGAAACATGAGTCTAGGGGATGTGCTGTTGCCACAAGGGGGAAAACAACGGTGCTTGTGCCCGCGGGTGCAAGGATTGTTTACTTTACGCAAAGTTCTTTTAATGCAGTTGTCTGTTGCTTTGAGTTTACACTATGGGTGGGACTCGCAACTTAATACCAGCGAGATGTTCTGGATAGATATCTCAAGGTGGATGATTAGTAGTAGATGCAGATGGATTTCGGTCTACTTACCTCGGCGTACCGCCCATGCTTTGAACCTCTACCTTTCTTGCAACTTAGTCAGCATTGGTTTGCGCACATGGTCCTGTCAATTGCCCAGCTGTAATTCGTTTACCTCACATAGCTGTTTTATTGTCTTTTGGGAGAGAGACATCAGTAGTGAACATCATGAGACTCCGGTCCATATTACCATCATTGATCACATCCGCTATTTACTCTCCGCTTTTATTTACTATTGCAGCAATATCTATCACTATTATCACTTGCGTTTAATCCTTTGTAAACTACAAGGCCGGAGGGATTGACAACCTCTCTGTACTCGTTGGGAGCAAAGTTATTTGTATCTGTGTGCAGGTCCACGTTGATTGCTAAATATCTGGCGCCGTTAGCAGTTGACACCTTCTTGTTGAAACTGGGAGTCTCAGGGAAATCGATCCTTGGTATTGCCAAGGGAAAACTTCCGCTACACTGCATCTCAAACCTTCCACTTGGGGTAACCAACGAGGGGCGAGAAGCCATCAAGCAAAGTTTTCTGGCGCCGTTGCCGGGGACTCCACTCTTCAGGATAGGGGAGTTGCACGCTATCTTTTACCTTTGCTTTTTAGTCTTGTTAGTTTACCTTTCAGTTTTGCTTTAGTATCTTTTATCGAAAATCACAAAAATAGTTATCTTGCTTGCTTGCTACTATGGGTTCCACCGAGAACACCAAGTTGTGTGACTTCACTAGTCACAACAACGATGACTTTATCTGCACACCTATCACTACACCTGCCACTTCAGCACCTTCGTATGAAATTAAACCTGCTTTACTGAATCTAGTCATGAAAGATCAATTCTCCGGTGCTGGAGATGATGCTGCTTTACACTTGAACAACTTTGTTGAACTTTGTGATATGCAAAAGTACCAAGAAATAGATGGTAATATTGTTAAGCTTAAGCTTTTTCCTTTGTCCTTGAGAGGAGGAGCTAAAATTTGGTTTCAGTCTTTGCCTAGAAATAGCATAGATTCATGGGACAAGTGCAAAGATGCTTTTATTGGAAAATACTATCCACCTGCTAAAATTATCCAACTAAGAAGTAACATAATGAATTTTAAACAATTGGATAATGAACACGTTGCCCAAGCTTGGGAACGTATGAAATCTCTTATCACGAACTGCCCTACTCATGGTTTGACTACTTGGATGGCTATCCAAACTTTTTATGCAGGCTTGAACTTTACCTCGCGGAACTTGTTAGATTCGGCCGCGGGAGGAACCTTTATGTCAACTACACTTGGTGCTGCCACGAAGCTTCTCGATGAGATGATGACCAATTATTCTCAATGGCACACCGAACGCGCTCCAACAGGTAGGAAGGTAAACTCTGTCGAGGAGATTTCCTCCCTAAATGAAAAAGTTGACTTGATCATGTCTCTACTTTCGAAGCAATCTTCTGTTGATCCTCGTGATGTTCCTTTAAATTCTTTGATTGCTCAAGAACAAGTAGACGTGAACTTTATCTCTAGAAACAATTTCAACAACAATGCTTATAGGAGTAATTTTGGTAGCAATCCTAGACCGTTCCCCTCTAATTCTTATGGGAACAACAATGCTTATCCTAGCACCAAGAACTCCACTACTGAACTAGAGATTATGCTTAAAGATTTCATCACTACCCAAAAATCTTTTAATAATAGTGTAGAAGAAAAACTAAACAAACTAGGTGATCTCTCTTCGAAGGTAGACAATTTAGCCAATGAGGTAGAATTGCTTAAGATTAGAACTTCTCCTCTTGAGGAGAGGAAGGTCACTCCTATGAATGCTATTCAAGTGCAAATTAATGAAAATATTAGGATGTTGGCTAAACTTAAAGAGAGATGGGCTAGAGAAAGGGAGGAAGAAGAAAGAATTAAGAGCCTTCCTACCCACCACACTGTTGCTACTATCCAAGTTGTTGAGGATATCCAAACTCTTAGCACCCAATGCACTCCTGGTCCCGATGGACCTATTAATGGTGATGCTATGACTATAGAAACTACCAAACAAGTGAACCTAAAGGACACCACTACCACTTTACTTGATAGTAGTGACCTTGATTTTGATAATTGCACTCTTACCGAAGTTATTGATTTCCTTCACAAGATGTCTAGAGATCCCCGCACTAGCACGATTAACCTTGCCTTCACAGAGCATATCACTAATGCTCTTATCAAAGCTAGGGAGGAGAAACTTAGAGTAGGAGCCTCCATACCTAGAAAGCTAGAAGATGGTTGGGATCCTATGATTAAAATTAAGTTGAATAACTTCTCTTGCTATGCTTTATGTGATGTTGGTGCTAGTACCTCTGTTATGCCCAAAAGAATATATGATATGCTTAAATTGAAACCTTTTGATTCTTGTTCTATTGGTGTTCGTCTCGTTGATTCTTCCATAAAGAAACCTTTGGGGAGGATCGACGATGTTCTTATCATTGTCAATGACAACTATGTTCCCGTTGATTTTACTATTATGGATATTGAATGTTGTCGGGGGAAACTGTCCGCCACGAACACCTATGGGACCGGAGCCCCTTTGTCTGTGCGGTACGAGGGCGGAGGGAGCACGAAGAGCAGATCGTAGCGAGCACGCGGGCAGTTTTACCCAGGTTCGGGCCGCGGTGGTCGCGTAAAACCCTACTCCTGCTTAGTTGTGTATTGAGTTGGAGAGCTCGGGAGCTTGAAGAAGCAGCTACACCGAGCGTATGAATGATCTAGGTTTCGAACCCCCTCCACGTTGTGCATGGGCCTCCTTTTATAGTGCAAGGGGTCACCAACAGGTGTCAACGTAGGAGAAAGGGGTAAAAACGTAAAAGAGGAGGTAGTTGTAACAGTGCGGGAACAGTGAAGCTACAGTGCGGAACAGTGGTCTACACCTACTTTGACAGTGGGGGACAAGGGCATTTAATGCCCGTCGCCGTCGACCCCAAAAACTCCCGCCCTTGCGTCTCCGTCTGCCACGGCGATGGATCCACCACCGTGGATGGACACCGTGTCCCCCAGGCTACACAGCCATCCGCCACGCGTCCCTGGATAGGCCCCAGGGCGACGCGTGGGCCGATGAGCTGGAGCGCGGGCACACAGCGCAGCCTTCCCGGCAAGCACCTTGCCGGGGCCTTGATCTTGCCGGGCCCGGGAGCTTGCCGCTCCCTGGGCCCTTGCCGGGGCGCATATAGCGCCGGGGCATGTCTTCTAGTCCTCCTGGCAAGCTCCTCTTGCCAGGGCCTTGTGCTAGTGGGGTGAACTTGAGCCTGGTACGGCCTTCCCGGCAAGCTCCACTTGCCGGGGTCTCGATCTTCTGTCTTGTATACTTTGTTTTTGAATGGTTTGATAAGGAGCAGGAAGGTCTCCGGCGAGCACGCGGTAAACCCTGCCGCGGGAAGCTGCAACTGCCCGTGCACAAGTTGGGGTACTGAGGTACCCCTACCTTAGTACACCGACAGGAGCCCCCGGGCCTGGGCCACACACGGTGCCGAGCGCTGTTGGGCCAGGCCCAAAACAGTGCACGGGCACGCGCGGCCCGCGGCGCGCCGAATCCACTTCCGTATCCGCCGCATCCCCCCGTAACGGCACGCGTCGATTGCGGCGTCGTGGGATGGGACGTGCCCACGCTCTTTTAATGGAAAGGGCGAAACGCCCCCCACTTCCCCATAAAATCAGAGGAAGCAGGAGCGATTCCCCTCCTTGCGCTTTCATTGCATCGTCTCCTTCCTCCAGAGATCTCTTTCGCGTTCCGCTTCCACACCTCCGCCGCCGCCGTCTGCATCTCCGGCGTCGCTGAGTTCTTCGTCCCTCTTGTTCCGCCGCGTCCGCCATGGCCCCGAAGACCGACAAGGCGAAGGCGGAGAAGACCAAGAGGGAGAAGTCGGAGCAAGCGGCGAAGCTCGCCGCGTATCGGAAGCAGCATCTCGTCTTCCCGTCGAAGCTCGGCGCGCGGGAGCTCTGGAACAAGTACTACTTGTTCTGGGCCAAGGAAACCAAGGCGCACCCCCGCACTCGAGCTTATCCGGCCGCCGCCAAGGACAACTACCCCGGCGGGTACTACTTCTTCGCAGCCTTCTTTCACTGCGGTCTTTGCCCTCCTTTCTCTGATTTCTTCTGCGACATTATGCACACCTACGGCCTCCATCTTCTTGACTTCACCACCAACGCCATCCTCACAATGGCGGTTTTCGCACACATGTGCGAAAACTTCATAGGAATACACCCAAATGTAGCGCTTTTAGGCACTTCTTCACCCCTAGAGCTGAGGCCGAAGCCCCCCTCTCCGGAGGAATTTCCTGGGTTTTCCGTCTGAACAAGAAGGGGTCCTACTTGCCGGGGGAGCTCCGCGGCAAGTGGGAGGAATGGCGTGCGGAGTGGTGCTGGGTTGTTGAGGACGAACCGCAGGCCTTCACCGCGCCGCGCACAACGCCCATCGTGCGCGGCAGGGACTGGAGCGAGCTAGACTCGGACGACATCAAGCTCGACATCGCCCTCGTCCGGATTCTTCGTCTTCGGGTGGCACAGCTGTCCGTTGCAGAGGTAGGCGCAGACTTCCTCCGCCACCGCATCGCCCCTCTCCAAGACAGGAAAAGGCCGGCCTGGGAGTACGGCGGCCCGGCGGATATAATGAGGCTGCGCCCCGGGCTAAACTTCAACTTCACGACGCTAGAGCTGAAGGGGATGGTCCGGGAACTCTTCAAGTACGACCCGGCACACCCTGAGTGGTTCCGAGCTCCCCGGGGAGTGGTGCCGCTCTGCATCAGCACAGTCCGGGATCGTCTCCTCGCCATGATGCCCGCATGCGATTCGCACGGCGTGGACCGCACGTGGATTGCGCCCAAGCCCATCGACGTCCTCAACTTCTACGACAACCTCGTGGAGGTGGCGAAGAACAAGAATGACATCAAGGAGCACACGCGGGACACCACCGAGCAGGAGCTTGCTTACATAGCTTCTCGGGCTGAAGAGGCCGCTGCAGCCGCAGCGGCAGGAGATTTTGGGTACACGCCTGAAGAGGCGGAGGTTGCGGATGCGTCCAGCCAGGCGGAGGAGGCGGAGATCCGCAGATTGCTGCAACTCCCTCCCGACGCACTCGCCGGGGTCCCCTCTCTGAGGCACTCCGGGATCCACGGAATCGCGGCCGAGGCCGCGGCAATGGAGGGTGCCGCCGGAGGAAACAGAGGCGCCGCGAGGAGCGGAGGCGCCAAGGGAAAAGAGGCCGCAACGCAGGGTGCTGGGCCCAGTGAGCCGGCCGGGGAAGAGGAGGAGGAGGAGGCCGAAGACTCCGGCGGATCTACGGAGCTCTACGCCGACGACCTCTCCTCGTCGGAGAGCTCCCCGCCCCCGGCAAGCCCAAGGCAGTCTCCACCGAAGCGTCTCCGCAAGACGGCGACGGGAGAGAGGGCGCAAGCGCCCCGGCAACAACCAGCTCGCCGGGCGGCTCCCCGGGGGAGCCAAGCCGCGCCAAGGGCGACCGGCGCACCAGCCACAGCAGAGGCGGCCCGCGCGCGGGCCACGACGGAGGCGCCTCGCAGGCCGGCGCCGAGCCGACAGGGGTCTTCTCGGAGCGGAGCAACGGCTCCGCCCGCTCCTCGGGCGCCGGCTACCACAGGGGCTGGGTCTTCGCAGCCCCCAGCCCCAGGGACCACCAAGCGCGCGAGGGAATCTTCGTCTTCCGCTCCTCGTGCCGACGCGCCCCAGGTGGAGTACGACTTCTCCGCCTTGAGCGAGGACGACGAGGAGGATCAGGAGTAAGGATCCAAGATCCTACACCTTCTCAAGTTTTGTCTTGATTATTGTTGATGCTGATTTTGCCTGTTGCTTTGATTTCAGGACCTTGGTTCAGCGCGCGGCGAAGAAGGCCAAGGCGCCTGTGGTCGAGGTCGCGGAGGACTCGGCCACCGCGGCAACAGGGGATGTGCCGGAGCCAACCCTGCCGGACCCAAGCGCTGCTCCGAGGAGCAGCCCCCAGCGCAGCCCCCAGCGCAGCCCCCAACGTAAGTCTGGGGTCTATCCTTCCGCTTGTCGGGGTACGCCTGAGGATTTCGTCTTCTTTCATCATCTTGACGTTTCTTGTCTTGATTTGTGCAGAGGTGGAGCCACAGCGGGAAGAGCGCCCGGAGATCGTCATCGAGGAGCCGCAGGCTCCGCCGTCCCCGCCAAGGCCGAATTCTCCGGCAAGGGAGAGTGCTCCGCCAAGGGCGGGTACTCCGCCAAGGCAGAGTACCCCGCCAAGGGCGAGGAGCCCGGCGAGGGCGGCCACTCCGCCAAGGCAGAGCTCCCCGGCGAGGGAGCCTGCCGCCGAGGACGTCCGCCAAGGTATGTCTTGTAATTTGTCTTCTTGGCTTCGTCTCTTTTTGGATCTTTGCTTGAACTTCTTTTTCTTCTTCTTTTTAGATCCTCCTCCTCCCGAGCCGATGGAGACTGAGGTCATCAACATCGAGGATGAGGAGGGCGCGCAGAGCGGCAGCGGCGACGTCCCTGTCGCCGAGGACACGGCGAGAGCCGCCGAGCCGGCTGCGCAGGAGACCGCTCCGGCTGCGGACGCAGCGGCCGGGGAGGGGGACGGTGACCGCACCGCCGACCCGGAGGCGGCGGGAGCATCAAGTGCTGCGCCGGCCGCCGACCCCTCCGCCGACAAGGAGCAGGGCTACTACCTTGAGGCCCCCAACGGCGTCTTCATCCAGATGCCTTGGGGGTCTTCGTCGCGAGCTCCCGCGGAGGGCGAGGCGTTTGACGGAGAAGTCCTCGCCTCCGCGGGCCTGAAGATTGTCGAGGCGCCCGGCGGGAATGAAGGGCCCGAGGAGGAAAAGCTGCTCCACCAGCTCCTGGCCCTTTACCGGGCCAGGCAGGCGAAGCTCGCTTCCAGGGAAGCCCTTGCCGCCAAGGCCGCCGCGGAGATGGAGAAGCGCGCGGCGGAGCTCAGCGCCGCCAACCAGGCGGCCCTCCGCGAGGTGGCGGAGGAGCGCGAGCGTCTCGCCGGCGAGTACCAGGAGTGGGTGTTGGAGAAGGCTGAAGCTGAGGAGCAGCAGCGGCTCGCCGGGGTGGAGCTATCCCGGCGAGAAGGAGAACTCGCCCAGCGGAAGGTCCAACTCGACTCCCATGAGGAGGACCTTGCCGCTCGGGAAGCGGCCCTTGGCGGGGAACTGAAGGAGGCGAAAGCCGTCGCGGTTGCCGCGGAGACTGCCAAGAAGGAGCTCGCTGCCAAGGTCGTGCAGCTGGAGAAGGCGTTGAAGGTGAGCGCGGAGAAGGTTGCCACGCTTATCACGGAGCGCGAGAAGGACGCCCACACAAATTCAGAGCTCCAGGTGAGCCTTTCTAAGAGGGGCGATGAGTTGAAGGCCGCCAAGGACTCCATCGAGGACTTGGAATTGAAGGTCACTACACTGAAGGATTCGCTCGACGCTGCCCGGGCTCGGGAGACCAAGCTGAAGGAGGAGCTCCGCAAGGAGCGGACCTTGGTGGACAGCGTCAACAAAGCATCCGAGCTCTTCCGCCAGACCATTGAGGTATGGACCGAAGACTTGGTATCTTCTGCGTCCAACATCGACCAGGAGCTGCTGGCGCTGAAAGTTGAACATCTCATCTACTCCCCGGATCCGGATCTCCCGCACAGCGCCAAGCTCAGCCTCTTCTTCAGAGGGATCGCGCCGGCCCTTGCAGGTCTCCGGAACCAAATCCCCGCGCAGCTGGCCGAGGAGTCGCGCCTGCTCTGCGCGGGAACTCTGGAGCGCGTGCTGACGAAGATCGTGTTCCGCAATCCGGGCATCAATCTCACCAACGTTCTTCGCAGCTTGCCGGCCGATGCGAACACGGAGGCCCTGAAGGAGCAGGTCGCCCACATCATTGCCAAGGTGGCCAAGATCTCCAGGAAGGAGGGCGACCGCGTAGATTAGGCCTCTATTATCTTTATTTCTTTTTGCTGCTGCACATCATGTTATGAACTCATTAGTCTATCGCGACAAGTTATCTTTTGTAAGATATTTATCTCATTTTGATCAATCAGTGCAATGTTATCTTCCTTGTCTTAATCCTTGACTTTGTATGTTTTTCACCCTACGCTCCCGGGGAGCCTGCCGGCAAGGGGCCCTTGCCGCGAGCGCTGAGTGCTGGACTCTGAGAAGCCTGCTGGCCAAGGTCCCACCGGCAAGCAACCTCGCCGCGGCTAGTCGCAACGCACTTAGCTTGCTGAGCGTACTCGGAAACGAAACAAGGGCGCGACACTTGTCGCAGCTCACTTAAATCGTTGAGCGAACTCGAAAACAAGATAAGGGTGCGGCAAGCTACGGGTAGGTTCCTCCGCGCACAGGTTTTCCATACAAAGTGTGACTGTTCAAGGAAGACAACTAAAAACTTAAAATTTGAACTGGTCAAATTCTAACAACTTAGCTTTCATATATTGCTTGCTTTCCGGTAAGGCTTCTCTTTCTTGAACAGCACTTGGTTCTTCCTCCACCTCCTTCCCCCCCCCCCCGGCAAACTTGTGCGCGAGGAACGTTCCTTCTGCTTGAGAGGCAAGGAAAAAGAAGAGGGAAACAAGTATATGGCCTTTCGGCGTGCTAATGCTTACCGGTTACTTGAGTGTTGCACCAAATGCCAAACAAATCATGCAAATAGCAAAGAAAAGCATGCAAAAGGCAATCGGCGCAAAACACGAAAACTTTACTGTTGCACGGGGTCTGCGCCCGGCTTTGTACAAAGGGTTACATGCAACAGCGGCAAAGCTTGTACAAAAGGTGGTTGCCGGAGCGGATCACGGCAACCGCGCCTTATGGGTGAAACTTGCGAAGATGCTCTATGTTCCAGGAGTTGCTCACCGGTAAGCCTTCTTCGGTCTCGAGGCGGACAGCGCCGGGCCTCGTAACTTGTCTCACCCGATAAGGGCCTTCCCACTTCGGCGTCAACTTGTTGGAATTCTTGGCGGACTGAACACGCCGAAGAACAAGGTCGCCTTCCTCGAGACTCCTGGCCTTGACCTTGCGGCTATGGTAGCGACGCAAGGCTTGCTGGTATCGAGCAGCTCGTACAGCAGCCTGGAGACGTTCCTCCTCGAGGAGCAATGCATCATCTTGCCGCAGTTGCTCTTGCTCGAGCTCATCATAAGCGAGCACCCGAGGAGATCCGTATACGAGTTCTGTGGGGAGAACTGCCTCTGCCCCATAGACTAGAGCAAAGGGTGTCTGCCCGGTGGCTCGACTTGGTGTCGTTCTGATTGACCAAAGAGCCGCCGGTAGCTCCTCTATCCAATTTCTTCCGCACTTGCGCAGCCTGTCAAAGGTCCTTGTCTTGAGTCCGCGCAGCACTTCAGCATTGGCCCTCTCCGCTTGACCATTGCTCCTCGGGTGAGCAACAGAAGCGAAACAGACCTTGGCGCCAAGGTCTTGGACGTATTGCATGAAGGTGCGACTAGTAAATTGTGTACCGTTATCGGTGATGATCCTGTTAGGGATCCCGAAATGGCAAACAATCGACCTGAAGAACCTGACTGCTGATTGTGCTGTCACCTTTCTCACTGGCTCCACTTCTGGCCACTTTGTGAACTTGTCGATTGCAACGTACAAGTACTCAAAGCCCCCGACAGCACGAGGGAAAGGGCCGAGGATATCAAGCCCCCAGACCGAGAAGGGCCAGGACAAAGGGATTGTTTGGAGAGCTTGAGCTGGCTGATGAATCTGCTTTGCATGGAACTGGCACGCTTCACACTTGGTTACTAGTGCAGTTGCATCTTGGAGGGCTTCTTGCCAAAAGAACCCTTGCCGGAAAGCTTTCCCAGCAAGCGCCCTTGCGCCAATGTGGTGGCCACATATGCCTCCATGGATTTCTGCCAACATCTTCTGTCCATCTTCTCTGGAAATGCACTTCAACCTGACACCATTGAGTCTTCTTCTGTACAGCTCGTTATCCACGAACTGGTACATACTTGACTGCCTGGTTATCTTCTCTATTTCTTGAGGGTCGTCGGGAAGTTCTCCAGTTTGCAGAAAACGGACAATCTGCTGTGCCCATGCCGGAGCCCGAGGCTCAACGGCAAGGACTAAAGGCTCGAGGGCCGCTGCGAGAACCTCAGCTTCTACGGCAAGGACCTCTGGTTCCGCCGGAGCTAACGGTCCCCCGGCAAGCTCGCCGGGGCGAGACTTGTCGGGAACACTTGCTTCAACTGCACAGATCCGAGGACCTGCAGGAGCAGACTGTTCCTCAGCGTTCTGATTGCTGATCTTGGGGATCTTGGTGGCGGCTTCAGGAAGATCCGCCGGCAAGTAATCACCGGAGACCAACTTTCTTTTCTTGGACTGCCCAATTGACGGTGTAATGGATGGTTGAGTCAGCTTGAGCAAGAAGATCCCTGGTTCCACAGGTAACTTCATTGAAGCACACTTTGAAAGGCCATCTGCAATCTCATTCTGAGCTCTCGGGACGTGTTCCATTTGCAGACCTTCAAAGTGCTCTTCAAGCTTCCTCACTTCACCTACATAGGCTTCCATCAAAGGGCTCTGATAGCTCTTGTTGACTTGCCGGACCACCAACTGAGAATCTCCACGCACAATCAGCTTCCTGATCCCAAGTTCGGCCGCAATCCTGAGGCCGGCGAGCAAGCCTTCATACTCTGCGGTGTTGTTTGTCGCTTGTTCCCTGGGAAAGTGCATCTGGATAACATATTTGAGGTGCTCTCCGGTGGGCGCGATGAGTACTACGCCAGCACCGGCGCCTTGCAGCGAGAAGGCACCATCAAAATACATTACCCATTCACTTGCCGCTTCTTGTACAGGTGCACTTGTTTCTGGAACTTCTTCATCGGGCGTTGGGGTCCACTCAGCTATGAATTCTGCCAAGGCTCGGCTCTGTATGGTTGAAGTACTTTCAAATTTGAGTCCAAAGCTCGACAGCTCCAGTGCCCACTCAACGATCCTGCCTGTTGCTTCTGGATTGTGCAATATTCTCTTCAACGGAAAGCGAGTGACCACTGTTATCTCATGGGCTTGGAAGTAATGGCGCAGCTTTCTCGAGGCCATGAGGAGGCCGAAAAGCAACTTTTGCACACCAGAGTATCTTGATCTAGCCCCCTGAAGAAGGGAACTTACAAAATACACTGGGCGCTGCACCATTTTCTTCCGCACTTCATCCTGTTCCTGCGCAGAGTTATCCTTGTCGGGGCCAGAGCTTGCCGGAGCAGCCCCCTGCTTGTCGCTGGACTCGCTTGCCGGTGGTGCTGACTCCTCGTCGGACTCCCTCTCCGCTACTAACGCAGCACTAACCACCTGGTTGGTTGCTGCTAGGTATAGCAACAACTTTTCCTGTGGTCTAGGTGCGACAAGTATTGGAGTGGAGGACAGGTACCGTTTCAAATCCTGCAGCGCTGCCTCCGCTTCCGGAGTCCACTTCATGGGACCTGCCTTCTTCAAGATTTTGAAGAAAGGTAGGGCGCGTTCTGCAGACTTTGAAATGAACCTACTAAGGGCAGCCACACAACCTGCAAGCCTTCTGACATCCTTGACGCGCTTTGGGGCCTCTATCTGCTCGATGGCTTTTATCTTGTCGGGGTTGGCTTCAATCCCCCTCTGTGACACAAAGAACCCGAGAAGCTTGCCGGAGGGGACTCCAAAGACGCACTTCTCGGGGTTCAACTTAAGCTGTATCTTGCGCAGGTTCTGAAATGTCTCTTCCAAATCTTGAATCAGGGTATCCTTGCTCTTGCTCTTCACCACGATATCATCCATGTAAGCTTCTACATTTCTGTGGATCTGTGGCTCAAAAGCAGTGTATACTACCCTTGCAAAGGTTGAGCCTGCATTCTTCAACCCAAATGGCATGCGTATGAAGCAATAAGTGCCACATGGAGTGATAAATGCAGTCTTCTCTTCATCCTCTTTGGCCATGAAAATCTGATGATAGCCTGAATATGCATCAAGAAAACAGAGTAGCTCACATCCGGCAGTGGAGTCAACAATCTGGTCAATGCGCGGCAAAGGGAATGGATCCTTGGGACATGCTTTATTCACATCGGTGAAGTCTATACACAGTCTCCACTTCCCGTTGGCCTTGCGCACGACGACTGGGTTTGCTAACCATGTCGGATGGATCACACCTCTAACTAGGCCTGCTGCCTCTAGCTTCTTGATTTCTTCGTTGATGAATTCTTGGCGCTCCACGGCTTGCTTCCTCACTTTCTGCTTGATGGGCCGCGCATGAGGACAGACAGCAAGCTTGTGCTCAATTACCTTCCTGGGAACACCGGGGATGTCAGACGGTTGCCAGGCGAACACATCGACATTCGCCCGCAGGAAGGCAACGAGCGCGCTTTCCTATTTGCTGTCAAGGGTGGCACTGATGGTGAAGGTACCACCAGTGCCGTCCTCCTTGGCGGACACTTTCTTGGTTGCCGGAGGAGCGGCCATTCCTTTCTTACTCTTGCCGGTGGAGCTCGATGGAACGTCCTCGACGGCGGCGCAGCACTCCGAAGAGGTGCGGTTGCCGGAGTGGGTCCCAGAGCACTTGCCGGACTTGGTCTTCGTCTTCTTCCCCCCGGGGGCTTCAGCGGCAAGAGTATCCTTCTCGGCCGCAGCTGCCGCATCCCGGTAGATCTTGTCGGCGCAGACAAGCGCATCCTTCTTGTCGCCGCGGACAGTGATGACGCTTATCGGCCCCGGCATCTTAAGTACGTTGTAAGCATAATGGGAAGCTGCCATGAACTTGGCGAGGGCAGGACGGCCAAGTATTCCATTATAGGGCAATGGAATATCGGCAACGTCGAAAGTGATGCGCTCAGTCCTGAAGTTGAGCTCCCCGCCAAAGGTCACCGGCAGAGTGATCTTTCCCTTGGGCTTGCTCCTTCCCGGGTTGATTCCTTGGAATGAACCGGTTTCTTCGAGCTCGCCATCTGGAATCTGGAGTTTCTTGATCACAGCAGAGGAGATCAAGTTCAGCCCGGCCCCGCCGTCAACCAACATTTTGGTGACCTTGAGGTTGCGGATGGTCGGCGAGACCAGCATCGGCAAGCACCCGACCGCAGTGGTGCGGTCAGGGTGATCCTCAAGATCAAAAATGATGGGCGTGCTGGACCATTTGAGGAGCCTGCGCGACTCCACGGGCGGCTCCGCTGCATTCACCTCACGCACCCACTGCTTTAGTTGGCGGTGGGAGGTGTGCAGAGAGGCGCCACCGTCGACGCACAGGACCTCCGTGGCCTTCTGGAACTCCTGCTCGCTGTTATCCTCGTCCTCCATATCTTCGTCGTCGTCCTCTTCGTCCTTGTCGCGGCCCCGGGGAGGTCGATCTCCTTGCCGCTGCTTGGCCTTGCCGCGGCGTCCTCCCCGGCCATTGAACGGCCGCTTCTTGCTCGTCTCTTCCCCGCCGCCTTGGGCCTTCTCCTTGTCGCGCCTCTCGTACTCAGCTTTCTGCTGCTCGACGAGGTATTCGACGCGCTTGCAGTTGGAGAGATCGTGACCCTTGGTGCGGTGGATCTTACAGTATTGCTTGTCGGAGCCGTCCTGCTTGTCGGCCGCCGCCACAGGGGTGGGCTCCTTGCCGGAGCCGCCAGCCTGTGTTTGCTTTGCGGGAGCCTCCTTGCCGGACTTCTCGACGGCAAGCACCTCTTTCTTGCCTTTCCTTCTGTTGTTCCGCCGCCGGCTCTTTTTTGCCGGGGCGGCGTCGTCGCTGTCGCTTCCTCCTGCGCCAGCATCCTCTCCGGGGAGTCTCCTCCCCTCTTCTGCGCGTGCGCACTTGTCAGCCAGAGCATAGAGCTCGCTGACATCCCGAATCTTGGTCATCGCCATTTCCTCACGCATGCGGCGGTTACGCACGTTCTGATGGAACGCGCTAATAACCGCGGCAGGGTGGACATCAGGGATGTTGTGCTGCACACGGCTAAAGCGTTGGATGTACTTGCGCAGGGTTTCGCCTTCCTTCTGGGCCAGAATGTGGAGATCGCTCTCCTGGCCGTGGGGTTTGTGGCCGCCGGTGAAGGCGCCAACAAACTGGTGGCAAAGGTCGGCCCAAGAAGAGATGGAACCTTCCGGCAAGTGCATGAGCCACGAACGGACGTTCGGCTTAAGCACGAGCGGGAAGTAGTTCGCCAAGATCTTCTCGTCGCGCCCCCCGGCAGCTTGCACTGTGATGGTGTAGACGCTGAGGAATTCCGAGGGGTGCGTCTTGCCGTCGTACTTCTCCGGTACGTCGGGCTTGAAATTCTTCATGCTGGGCCACTGGACGCGCCGCAGCTCGCGGGTGAACGCAGGGCAGCCTGCCGCGTACGGCAAGTCGCCTGGTTCACCGGGCGCGTGCGCGTCGACAGCGTTCCCAGCTCTCTGGTCCGATTGTCGCCGAGCTTCTCGGCGGCGCTCGATTCTTGTCCGAGCATCTTCTTGTTGCCGGTCGTCGAGGACCTGGCGCTGGTCCCGACGAGCCCGCGGGTCTGACGAGGCAGTGGAGCCGTCGTCGGCGTTGTTCCGGCGGGGCGGCGTCTTCTGCTTTCGCTGCGGGGAGTGCGCGCTTGTCGCACCCCCGGCGGTCTTGTCGCCGTCGGCCTTCGTCTTCTCAGCTTGCCGCGGCCGCGAGGCCGACGGCTGCTGTGGAGAATCGTTGTTGGCGAAGGCTATCAGGCTCTGGATGGTGGCCCTCCAGTCTTCGGCCTTGTCTGCCGCTGGAGGGAAGTCGAGGAGCAGTTGCACTCTTGCGAGCGCTTCTGCCGGAGTGGAGGGGAACGCGGGCGAGCGGTGCGAGGAGCGGGATACGCTCGGACTTCTAACGACGTTAGAAGGAGCGGGGTCCCGCGCCGGCGCCTTCGCTTTGCTTGTGCCCGGACGGGGGTCCGGGGCGTCCCGCGAGCCTCCGGTTTGGCCTTGCCCCAGCAAGCGGATACCACCTCCCGTGGTATGGCGCTGCTGGGTTGTCGTGTGCTGAGATGGACGCGGCGCGTCCACGGAGACCGAGGTTCGGTCGTCCGTCCTGTTCTTGGATCTGGTGACGCCGTGAGTGTCCTCGCCGGCGACCACCCTTCCGACGGCATCTCCCCCGCCCACCGTTGGCTCTGGTGGCGGCGGGTGAGACGCAGACGGGCCTCCGACCTCCGAAGCCTTCTTCTTCGGGGCCATGGAGCTGTCGCTGGTGAAGTTGACGAATTCGGAGAGGTTGATGAAGAATGCGCCCGCGCGAACGCCGGATCAGGTTCGCACAACCTCGACGCCCCCTACCTGGCGCGCCAAAGATGTCGGGGGAAACTGTCCGCCACGAACACCTATGGGACCGGAGCCCCTTTGTCTGTGCGGTACGAGGGCGGAGGGAGCACGAAGAGCAGATCGTAGCGAGCACGCGGGCAGTTTTACCCAGGTTCGGGCCGCGGTGGTCGCGTAAAACCCTACTCCTGCTTAGTTGTGTATTGAGTTGGAGAGCTCGGGAGCTTGAAGAAGCAGCTACACCGAGCGTATGAATGATCTAGGTTTCGAACCCCCTCCACGTTGTGCATGGGCCTCCTTTTATAGTGCAAGGGGTCACCAACAGGTGTCAACGTAGGAGAAAGGGGTAAAAACGTAAAAGAGGAGGTAGTTGTAACAGTGCGGGAACAGTGAAGCTACAGTGCGGAACAGTGGTCTACACCTACTTTGACAGTGGGGGACAAGGGCATTTAATGCCCGTCGCCGTCGACCCCAAAAACTCCCGCCCTTGCGTCTCCGTCTGCCACGGCGATGGATCCACCACCGTGGATGGACACCGTGTCTCCCAGGCTACACAGCCATCCGCCACGCGTCCCTGGATAGGCCCCAGGGCGACGCGTGGGCCGATGAGCTGGAGCGCGGGCACACAGCGCAGCCTTCCCGGCAAGCACCTTGCCGGGGCCTTGATCTTGCCGGGCCCAGGAGCTTGCCGCTCCCTGGGCCCTTGCCGGGGCGCATATAGCGCCGGGGCATGTCTTCTAGTCCTCCTGGCAAGCTCCTCTTGCCAGGGCCTTGTGCTAGTGGGGTGAACTTGAGCCTGGTACGGCCTTCCCGGCAAGCTCCACTTGCCGGGGTCTCGATCTTCTGTCTTGTATACTTTGTTTTTGAATGGTTTGATAAGGAGCAGGAAGGTCTCCGGCGAGCACGCGGTAAACCCTGCCGCGGGAAGCTGCAACTGCCCGTGCACAAGTTGGGGTACTGAGGTACCCCTACCTTAGTACACCGACAAATGTGAACCTTCGTGTCCAATTATTTTGGGACGTCCTTTCCTTCGCACCGTTGGTGCTATCATTGACATGAAAGAGGGTAATATAAAATTCCAGTTTCCTCTCAAGAAAGGGATGGAACACTTCCCTCGAAAGAAGATTAAGTTACCTTTTGAGTCCGTTATACGGGCTAGCTATTCTTTTACTCTTGATAAAACTTGATCTCTATGCATTATGCCTAGCTTAAAGGCATAAAAGAAAGCGCTTTTGGGAGGCAGCCCAATGAATAAATTTTATTTTGCTTTTGTTGTGTCTTGATGTTGTTACTACAGTAGCATCATCATTGTATCTTTACTTTTCAAATTTTGTGCCAAGTGTAGCCTCTGATTGCTAGAGAGTTCAAAAGTTGTGACGTGCTGTCCAGGAAACAGATTCTGTCCTTGGATAGAAAAATTCGTATAAAATCACCAGATCATCTTTTTGGTCTGAATTGTTTCGACAACGTGCTCTATATAATTGTCTTTCATGCATATGTTCTGAGTTTTTCGATTAGAGTTGCAAAAGTACCCCGAAAAAATCATTTACTACCTGCTATTCTGTTTTTCACAGATTCTGTCCTGTTTTGCCTTTCCTTCATTTTGCAAACCTAGAGCTTGCTTTTTCTTTGCAAAAACCTTTTGGCAATCTTGAGAAACAGTAGACCTTCATTACAAATCTATTTGATGTTTCAGTATCATATTGTAAAACTTTCAGTTCTTTGTGATTTTCTCATGAGGCAACTTAATTACTACAGATTCATTGTCTCAGTAAGCTTTTGTCATGTGACTATGAAAAAGTCCTATATGGTTAATAGCATGTCACCACAGAAATTATTCTTGTTATCATTTACCTACTCGAGGACGAGCAGGAATTAAGCTTGGGGATGTTGATACATCCAAAACGTATCTATAATTTCTGCTTGCTCCATGCCTCTTTTGGGTGATATTGCTATGATATTTATACACTTCCATACACTTTTGATCATATTTGGACTAACCTATTAACTTAGTGCACCCCAGTGCCAGTTTCTGTTTTCGGCTGTTTTTGTATTTCAGGTTTTCCCATTACGAGAACTGCCAGAAAAATCCTGGAAAAATTATATAAAAAATCAGCGTTCCAGAAGCTACCAGGCATCCGAAGCACAGCCGGAGGGGGGCCACCAGGGCCCCAGGCGCCCTGGTGGCGCGCCCCCCTGGGCCGCGCCGGGGGGGCGCCTGGGCCCCCCGAGCCTCGTCTGATGCCCCCCTTTGGCATATATTTATACCGTCTCCCGAAACCCTCGAGACGGGAACTCTTTTTCGCGATCTCATCTCTGTTCCGCCGCCGCCGCTGCTTCCAAGATCGGGAGCACCAGGAGAACTCTTCCCGGCACCCTGCCGGAGGGGAGGATCACCACCGGGAGCTTCTCCACCACCATGGATGCCTCCGGGATGAGTTGTGAGTAGTCTCCCTTGGACCATGGGTCCATGACCAGTAGCTATGTGATGTTCTCCTCCCATTCTTGTGCTTCACTAATTAGTCCTCGTGAGCTGCCCTACATGATCGAGGCACATATGTAATCCTTATGCTGTTGCTATGATGAGTTTGCTGGGATCCGATGGATTATGAGATTATGTTCAGATTGTGTTTGAGTAATATATTTGATTCACCTCTTTTATATTTATGTTCGTAAGTAATTCTTGCATGTTCTCCGTTGTTATTTATTGCTTTGGCCAAGTAGTAGGTAGCAACTCCAAGAGGGAACGTTATGCTTGATTGTGGGTTCATGCCCCTCGATGACTAGCTTGAGTGACAGAAACATGAGTCTAGGGGATGTGCTGTTGCCACAAGGGGGAAAACAACGGTGCTTGTGCCCGCGGGTGCAAGGATTGTTTACTTTACGCAAAGTTCTTTTAATGCAGTTGTCTGTTGCTTTGAGTTTACACTATGGGTGGGACTCGCAACTTAATACCAGCGAGATGTTCTGGATAGATATCTCAAGGTGGATGATTAGTAGTAGATGCAGATGGATTTCGGTCTACTTACCTCGGCGTACCGCCCATGCTTTGAACCTCTACCTTTCTTGCAACTTAGTCAGCATTGGTTTGCGCACATGGTCCTGTCAATTGCCCAGCTGTAATTCGTTTACCTCACATAGCTGTTTTATCGTCTTTTGGGAGAGAGACATCACTAGTGAACATCATGAGACTCCGGTCCATATTACCATCATTGATCACATCCGCTATTTACTCTCCGCTTTTATTTACTATTGCAGCAATATCTATCACTATTATCACTTGTGTTTAATCCTTTGTAAACTACAAGGCCGGAGGGATTGACAACCTCTCTGTACTCGTTGGGAGCAAAGTTATTTGTATCTGTGTGCAGGTCCACGTTGATTGCTAAATATCTGGCGCCGTTAGCAGTTGACACCTTCTTGTTGAAACTGGGAGTCTCAGGGAAATCGATCCTTGGTATTGCCAAGGGAAAACTTTCGCTACACTGCATCTCAAACCTTCCACTTGGGGTAACCAACGAGGGGCGAGAAGCCATCATGCGCTCGCCGCGGCGCCGCTATCTGTCGTTGTGAACATGCTGAATAAACGAGAGGAATCTGGAGAGGACTGTACGTGGAGAGGCGGACAGTCGGGACCCACCGCGTCTATGGCCGTACACAAGCAAGTGCCTCATCGAAAAAAATACTTCCTCCTAATGCTATAATGACGTTGGGGCTCACGGGTTTGTCTACATAGTTACATTTTTTAGGTGCTTCAACGTAGTTACTATAGGAGATAAATTCACAACAGCTGGCAGGTATCATTTATTATCAGTGGGGCAGTAAGTATCAGCTAGCTTTTAGGCTGCCCCGTCTAGGCTTTCTTTTTTAACATGCGCAGCCCACGACCTCGGATGGCAGGTCCATAGGCCTGTTTGTATTTTCTTGAGGGGCTTCATGTATCGACCGGCCTATAGACCTCCCATCCGAGGTTTTATTTTTCCTGAAACATCGACAGCCCAATTTATGTATATTTTTTTGAACAAAACGCAAAGGTCTGTTCTATTTTTCTATATAAGAATAGGAACGCCTGGTCCAACTTATGTTTTCCTTCTAACTATATTATATATATTAAAATTATTTTGTATGTTATTATATATTATTGTTATTGTCATCGTATATATAACAGATACTTACATATGTAAGAAAACAATATCCCACATCTTGTTAACTTATAAAAATAATTTCTTAACAATAAAATCCTGGATTTGTTTTGGCAACGAAAATCCTGGTGATTGTGTACAAAAGCTTGGTAAGATTTAAGGACCAATGTAATAATAAATCACTTATTATTTGAAAATATATAACAAAATGCTCAACCCCTGTTTATTTTTTGATAACATTGTTGCGCCCACCCCAACATTATAATTAGAATCAGCCCAGCAAAATCGTGTATTTCGAGAAAGTACATATGGCCTGTAATTTTTCAGGAAAAACATAAATGGGCCGCATGGACGCTACATTATTTGTTCACCCAGCCCAGCTAATGGACTGTAATTCAAAAAAAAATCAAATGGACTGTAAATTCTATCCCGGAAAAAAAATACTGCAAATTCTGAAGAAAAAAATGGGTTGAATACGTGCCACTTTTTTGGAGGCTGAAATGTGGGCCAATAGGCCGAAGCCAATGAAAATCGTTGTCAACTTAGTCAACAAATGATTTTGACATCGTTAGCCGTTGGATTTACATCCAACGACCGGCATCCATCTTCAATCTCTCGTCTTCTTCCTCCAGCGCCGCCGGGACCACCTGCTCACGCCTCCTGCTGCTAGCAGCTCTGCTTAGCACGCTTCGCTGTGAAGCGCTACTCCAGCGTTGGCCAGGCCATCCATCCACCCCTCCACACCCCATGTTCTTCTCCACCGACTGCCGAACCACACCGCACCAGAACTAGTTAACCCTCGTACACCTCTCCGTCTGCGACTCCCTGCTAGTTGGGACCCACCATAGTGGGAGGCTGACTTGTGGGCCTACTAAGTTGACGGGGACGGAGTGCTTTGTCAACTTAGTAAATATGAACGATTCTAGCTTTAGTGACCGTATGATGTCCATCCAACGGCCGTAGTGTTTCTTCAACCTCTGGTCTTCTTGCTCCAGCCGCCCAAAGCAGCGCCGGTCGTGCCGCCTGCTCCTGCCTCCCGTGGCCGGCTGTGCTGTCGCGGAGGCCTCACCGCTCCCATACTACTCCCACCACTGGCCAGGCCATCCCTCCACTCACCTACACCCCCTGTTATTCTGCGGCGACAGCACCTCACACCGCAGCCGAACCAGTCAACCCTCGTACTCCTCTCCGCGTGGTCATCCATTGTCGTGTCTTCCCCGGCTCCGCGTCGTCCCCTTCCTAGGCCTCGCCGTCGTCCACCGCCTTGGTGCTCTCGACGCGGCCTGGTCAATGTGGTCAACGGCCGACTTCCATCGGAAGAGTACTGTACATGGAGAGGCTGACAGCTGGGTCCACGGCCACAGCCCAATTTTTTGTGATTTGCCAAGTAAGTCGCTTTGTCAGGCCTGTTGGGCTGCAAATCTTTCAAGATGAGGAGAGCTTCATTCGGTTGGCCGAGAAAATGGCCTATCAGTAATGAGAAATGGGCTGTACATTTTTAAAACACATCAAACCGGCAATTAGTTTCAAATTTCTTTTTTTTCATTTCGAGATTTTAAATTGCATTGATTTTTATACGTGGACAATTTGTTGGATTTTATATTGATATCCATTTACTTCTAAAATCTGTTTGAATGTGACTCGAAATTTCGGGATTAAAAATAGTTCGGACCGCACCGAAATATGCAAAATTTTGTATAATTTTTTAACTGTGGCCACAATATGGGATGTAATACTAACAAAAAGAATATGGGCTCCAAAAAAAACTTTAAGAATTAGCAAATGGGCTGTAAATTATTAGAAATAATGGCAGATGGGCTGTATGATGTTTTCCACAGATTTGAGGCTTTCCTAAAGAAAAGGTTGACGCACAAGCAATGACTGTTGTACGTCCATCCAACGGCCGTCGTGCTTTTTCAATCTCTCCTCTTCCTGCTCCAGCCGCTCAAACAAGCGCCGGCGGGACTGCCTGCTCCCTCCTCCCCGCGGCCGGCTGTGCTGCCGTGCAGGCCTCACTGCCTGATGGCTTCTCGCCCCTCATTGGTTACCCCAAGTGGAAGGTTTGAGATGCAGTGTAGCGGAAGTTTTCCCTTGGGAAAGATACCAAGGATCGATTTCCCCTGAGACTCCTAGTTTCAACAAGAAGGTGTCAACTGCTAACGGCGCCAGATATTAGCAATCAACGTGGACCTGCACACAGATACAAATAACTTTGCTCCCAACGAGTACAGAGAGGTTGTCAATCCCTCCGGCCTTGTCGTTTACAAAGGATCAAACGCAAGTGATAATAGTGATAGGTATTGTTGCAAATAGTAAATAAAAGCGGAAAGTAAATAGCAGATGTGATCAGTGATGGTAATATGGACCGGGGTCCCATGATGTTCACTAGTGATGTCTCTCTCCCAAAAGACGATAAAACAGCTATGTGAGGTAAACGAATTACAGCTGGGCAATTGACATAATTGTGTGCGCAAACCAATGCTAACTATGTTACAAGAAAGGTAGAGGTTCAAAGCATGAGCGGTACGCCAAGGCAAGTAGACCGAAATCCATCTGCATCTACTACTAATCATCCACCTTGAGATATCTATCCAGAACATCTCGCTGGTATTAAGTTGCGAGTCCCACCCATAGTGTAAACTCAAAGCAACAGACAACTGCATTAAAAGAACTTTGCGTAAAGTAAACAATCCTTGCACCCGCGGGCACAAGCACCGTTGTTTTCCCCCTTGTGGCAACAACACATCCCCTAGACTCATGTTTCTGTCACTCAAGCTAGTCATCGAGGGGCATGAACCCACCATCAAGCATAACGTTCCCTCTTGGAGTCACTACCTACTACTTGGCCAAAGCAATAAATAGCAACGGAGAACATGCAAGAATTACATACGAACATAAATATAAAAGAGGTAAATCAAATATATTACTCAAACACAATCTGAACATAATCTCACAATCCATCGGATCCCAGCAAACTCAACATAGCAACAGCATAAGGATTACATATGTGCGTCGATCATGTAGGGCAGCTCACGAGGTCTAATTAGTGAAGCACAAGAAGGGGAGGAGAACATCACATAGCTACTGGTCATGGACCCATGGTCCAAGGGAGACTACTCACAACTCATCCGGGAGGCGTCCATGGTGGTGGAGAGGCTCCCGGTGGTGATCCTCCCCTCCGGCAGGGTGCCGGGAAGAGTTCTCCTGGTGCTCCCGATCTTAGAAGCGCAGCGGCGGTGGAACAGAGATGAGATCGCGACAAAGGGTTCCCGTCTCGAGGGTTTCGGGACGCGTGTTAAATATATGCCAAAGGGGGGCATCAGCGGAGGCCTGGAGGGCCCAGGCGCCCCCCCGGCGCGGCCAGGAGGGGGGCCGCGCCACCAGGGCGCCTGGAGCCCTGGTGCCCCCCCCCCCGGCTCTACTTTGGCTGCCGGGAAGCTTCTGGAACGCTGATTTTTTATATAATTTTTCCGAGATTTTTCTGGCAGTTTACGTGATGGGAAAACCTGAAATACAAAAACAGCAGAAAACAGAAACTGGCACTGGGGTGCACTGAGTTAATAGGTTAGTCCAAATATGATCAAAAGTGTATGGAAATGTATAAATATCATAGCAATATCACCCAAAAGAGGCATGGAGCAAGCAGAAATTATAGATACGTTTTGGACGTATCAACATCCCCAAGCTTAATTCCTGCTCGTCCTCGAGTAGGTAAATGATAACAAGAATAATTTCTGTGGTGACATGCTATTAACCATATAAGGATTTTTCATAGTCATATGACAAAAGCTTACTGAGACAATGAATCTGTAGTAATTAAGTTGCCTCATGAGAGAATCACAAAGAACTGAAAGTTTTACAATATGATACTGAAACATCAAATAGATTTGTAATGAGCATGGCGTGCAAATATGATAAAGTGATATCTCGCTTGCCCCCTTTAGTGAAGCAAAACATAAATGCAGGGGCACCTCCAAGGTTTAAGTGATGACTAGATACAATGATTTCAGAATAAACGATATCACAATCATGCGAAAGACAATGCTACTTTGGGACAATGCACAATACACTCAGAATGACAATCATGCTCTCAGGAGTTGGTGCTTTAAAAGAAGGTGGAGACTCTCGAACCGTGGCTTTTGTTGGCAAGGTTGAAAACCCGTGGTCGGAAACAAAGACAAAGCATGTACCAGAGCTCTTGGTTTTAAAAACAGAGGTAATAATATATTTTTTGGATATGCATGCTTCGTCAACGAATGCTAGCAGACAACTCAATCACTTCTTGAGATGGACAAGTTTCGAGGAACGGCTCCCGAATGAGGACGATCACATCCTCTTAATCTCCTTTGTTTATCACTGCCAAAGTTTTCTGATTTCTCATGAACAAAGCGTGAAGGAGGGTTTGTTTGTTTATATTATTTTTTAATGAGCCGGGCGCACTCAATGCTAGTTCCTTCTCGTATTATGGGTTTGCACATTAGACATGCAATCCCGGGGTGAAGCTTGTCCAATCTTAAAAAGATCATGAATTAACTACTACTTCCTCATGAACTTAAAACAGAGGCACAAAACTGAAATGCTTTTTTTTTGAATAATTTCGAGATGGTACATGAAAGTCTCCGTTAGGAATGGCAGGTAAATACCATGTATAGGAAGGTATGGTGGACTCATATGGCATAACTGGTTTAAAGGATTTTGGATGCACAAGCAGTCAGTCCGCTTAGTACAGGTGGAGGTTAGGAAAAGACTGGGAGCGACCAACTAAGAGATCAATGACGGTCATAATCATGCAGAGCGACAAAGCAACATTGAATCAGGCATGGAAGTTATATCGCTACTCAGAAACAAAAGATCATGAAGGCTTGACAGACTTTCTTTACAGTCTTTAATATGCGTGAGCATACACCAAGTCAATCAAAGTAAATTCTCGAAGGAAGATATTACTAAACCATACCACATCATAGGCAAACAAATCATGTTGGTACTCCAATAACACATTGGGAACCCCCCAGCTATTTGAGACTAACCATAAGAAAACATTAACTACTAAGCACCATTATGCACGTAGCATTTTTATCATAGACATATCAACCAATGCAACAGAAGCAAACTCTCTTAATAAGATAAGCATGATAACTAGAGAGTTCAAGCAACCAACTAAACAAAAGCTCTTTAAAAAGATAAGCATGAAAACTAAGAGCTAAGCATGATAGTAGCTATTGAAAGACCAAGAACATACACAGCAAAGATAAACATGAAAATTATATGTTGTGTTCTAGGTTGAAGTGGAGCGTGTTTCTCTCCCACACAAAGAAAGCTGAGTTCCAACTCGTTATGAAAAGCTAAAGAAAACTAAAAAGGAAACTAAAAGCAAGACGCTCCAAGCATAGCACATAACACATGAAGTGATAAAAATATAGTGGAACGAAAGACGAACTGATAATGTTGATGGAGAAGGGGATGCACGGGGGCATCCCCAAGCTTAGACGCTTTAGTCTCCTTGAATATTTCTTGGGGGTGCATGGGGGCATCCCCAAGCTTGAGCGTTTGACACTCCTGAATTTTTTTATCATCTTCCCTCGCACACTTGAAAACTCCCTTCATACATAACTCATCATAATCTGATTAGCGAGGTTAGTACCCTTAATAAAATAATTGGTCCTTGCTGGAAATAAGGATATTCTTGAAGGTCTACTGTTTCTCAAGATAGCCAAAGTTTTTTGCAAAGAAAAAGCAAGCTCAAGGTTTGCAAAATGAAGGAAAGGCAAAACAGGACAGAATCTGTGAAAAACTGACCAGCAGGTAGTAAATATTTTTTTCGGGGCACTTCTACAACTCAAATCAAAAAACTAAGAACAGACGCCCGAAAGACAATTGTATAGAGCACGCTGTCGAAAAAATTCAGACCAAAAAGATGATCTGGTGATTTTATACGAATTTTTCTGTCCAAGGACAGAATCTGTTTCCTGGACAGCACGTCACAACTTTTGAACTTTCTTGCAATCAGAGGCTACACTTGGCACAAAGCTGAAAAGTAAAGATACAATGATGATGCTACTATAGTAACAAACATCAAGACCACTAAAACTGAAAGAACAAACTGAAAGCAAAAATAACAAGGGTTGTCTCCCTAGAGCTCTTTCTTTATAGCCATAAAGATAGGCTTAAGACTTTAATGATGCTCTCGTAGGAATAAGAGTTGAAGAACAAAAGAGAGCATCAAGAAGAAAATACCAAACACATTTAAGCCTAACATGCTTCCTATGCATAGGAATATTGCAATACAATAATTCATTGAAGCACAAAGCAATAAGCATAGGAAGACAAAACAAGTGCAGCTTCAAAACCTTCAACATAAAGAGAGGGAACTTGATATTATTGAAATATCTATAAGCATATGTTCCCTTCTCATAGTAATTTACAGTGGGATCACGAATAAACTCAACAATATAAGCATCACATAAAGCATTGTTACCATGATCCACATGCAAAAATGTATCATTACTCTTCATATAAGCAAAATCTTTCTTATTAGGAATAGTGAGAGTAAAGCAATCATAACCATCATGGTAATCATTGTATTTAGGAGGCATATCATAATCATAATAAATTTTATCCTCAATAGTAGGTGGATTGAAAACATCATATTCATCATTGTAATCATATATAGGAAGCAAAGTATTATCAAAGTAAATTTTCTCTTCAAAAGTTGGGGGACTAAAAATATCATGTTCATCAAACGTGTCATCCCCAAGCTTAGAGCTTTCCATGTCATTAGCAATATTGATATTCAAAGAAAGCATACTAATAACATCACCACCATCATGATTGTTATGCAAATAATAAAGTTCCATAGGTTTTTTAATTTTCTCTTCAAACACATCATGTCCCAAAGCAAGGTAGAGCTTATAAAGCTCTCTCATATTTTTGTTGTTTTCCATTAAGAAAAACTAGTGAAAAGACATAAAGAAAACTGAAAGGTAAACTAACAAGACTAAAAAGCAAAGATAAAAGATAGCGTGCAACTCCCCTATCTTGAAGAGTGGAGTCCCCGGCGACGGCGCTAGAAAACTTTGCTTGATGGCTTCTCGCCCCTCGTTGGTTACCCCAAGTGGAAGGTTTGGGATGCAGTGTAGCGGAAGTTTTCCCTTGGCAAAGATACCAAGGATCGATTTCCCCTGAGACTCCTAGTTTCAACAAGAAGGTGTCAACTGCTAACGGCGCCAGATATTAGCAATCAACGTGGACCTGCACACAGATACAAATAACTTTGCTCCCAACGAGTACAGAGAGGTTGTCAATCCCTCCGGCCTTGTCGTTTACAAAGGATCAAACGCAAGTGATAATAGTGATAGGTATTGCTGCAAATAGTAAATAAAAGCGGAAAGTAAATAGCGGATGTGATCAGTGATGGTAATATGGACCGGGGTCCCATGATGTTCACTAGTGATGTCTCTCTCCCAAAAGACGATAAAACAGCTATGTGAGGTAAACGAATTACAGCTGGGCAATTGACAGAATTATGTGCGCAAACCAATGCTAACTATGTTACAAGAAAGGTAGAGGTTCAAAGCATGGGCGGTACAACAAGGCAAGTAGACCGAAATCCATCTGCATCTACTACTAATCATCCACCTTGAGATATGTATCCAGAACATCTCGCTGGTATTAAGTTGCGAGTCCCACCCATAGTGTAAACTCAAAGCAACAGACAACTGCATTAAAAGAACTTTGCGTAAAGTAAACAATCCTTGCACCCTCGGGCACAAGCACCGTTGTTTTCCCCCTTGTGGCAATAGCACATCCCCTAGACTCATGTTTCTGTCACTCAAGCTAGTCATCGAGGGGCATGAACCCACAATCAAGCATAACGTTCCCTCTTGGAGTCACTACCTACTACTTGGCCAAAGCAATAAATAGCAACGGAGAACATGCAAGAATTACTTACGAACATAAATATAAAAGAGGTAAATCAAATATATTACTCAAACACAATCTGAACATAATCTCACAATCCATCGGATCCCAGCAAACTCAACATAGCAACAACATAAGGATTACATATGTGCCTCGATCATGTAGGGCAGCTCACGAGGTCTAATTAGTGAAGCACAAGAAGGGGAGGAGAACATCACATAGCTACTGGTCATGGACCCATGGTCCAAGGGAGACTACTCACAACTCATCCGGGAGGCGTCCATGGTGGTGGAGAGGCTCCCGGTGGTGATCCTCCCCTCCGGCAGGGTGCCGGGAAGAGTTCTCCTGGTGCTCCCGATCTTGGAAGCGCGGCGGCGGTGGAACAGAGATGAGATCGCGAAAAAGGGTTCCCGTCTCGAGGGTTTCGGGACGCGTGTTAAATATATGCCAAAGGGGGGCATCAGCGGAGGCCTGGGGGGCCCAGGCGCCCCCCCGGCGCGGCCAAGAGGGGGGCCGCGCCACCAGGGCGCCTGGAGCCCTGGTGGCCCCCCTCCGGCTCTATTTTGGCTGCCGGGAAGCTTCTGGAATGCTGATTTTTTATATAATTTTTCCGGGATTTTTCTGGCAGTTTACGTGATGGGAAAACCTGAAATACAAAAACAGCAGAAAACAGAAACTGGCACTGGGGTGCACTGAGTTAATAGGTTAGTCCAAATATGATCAAAAGTGTATGGAAGTGTATAAATATCATAGCAATATCACCCTAAAGAGGCATGGAGCAAGCAGAAATTATAGATACGTTTTGGACGTATCACTGCCCCACCATACTCCCATCGCTGGCCTAGCCATCCCTCTACTCACCCACACCTGTTGTTATTCTCCGGCGACGGCAGACGAACCAGTGAACCCTCGTACAGTCGTACGCCCCTCCGCGTGGGAAACAACTGCCGAGTCTTCCCTGCCTCCGTGTCGTTCCCTTCCTAGGCCTCGCCGTCGTACACCGCCCTGGTGCTCTCGGCGCGGACTGGTCAACGTGGTCAACGACCGACATGCATCTGAAGTGGACTGTACGTGGAGAGGCTGACAGCTGGGTCCATGGCCGCACGCTAGGAAATTCCTCCTTATTACGCGTAAAATAATGATTCCTCCACCTGACATCTGGGACCCACCAAAAGGGCTTATGTATTTCGCGACAAAAACGTTACCGCCGCTGACAACTTGGGCCCACCAGCTATATCTTCCCACGCAAGGAAGTGCCTCCTTATTACACACACAAAAATGAATACTCCCCTGCTAGCTAGGACCCAGTATAGTGGCGGCTGACTTGTGGGCCTACTAAGTTGACGGGGACGGTGGGCTTTGTCAGCTTAGTCAATATGCATGATTCTAACTCCAGTGACCGTACGATGTCCATCCAACGGCCGTAGTGCTTCTTCAACCTCTGGTCTTCTTGCTCCAGCCGCCCAAACCAGAGCCAGTCGTCCCTCGTGTTCCTGCCTCTCATGGCCGGCTGCGATGCGGCAGAGGCCTCACCGCCCCCTACTACTTCCACCGCTGGCCAGGCCATCCCTGTACTCACCCACACCCCAGGTTATTCTGCGGCGACGGTAGCCTCACACCGCAGCGAACCAGTGAACCCTCATACTCCTCTACGCGTGGGCATCCACTACCGTGTCTTCCCCGGCTCCGCGTCGTCCCCTTCCTAGGCCTCGCCATCGTCCACCGCCCTGGTGCTCTCGGCGCGGCGTGGTCAACGTGGTCAAGGAACGGCTTCCATCGGACATGGACTGTATGTGGAGAAGCTGGCAACTGGGTCCACGATGGTAGCAAGGAAGTGCCTCCTTATTACGTGGAAAATAATGATTCCTCCACCTGATAGCAGCGACCCATCGGACGGGCCACCGTATTTTGTGAAAAAAAATGTTTCCCCCCTGACTGCTGGGACCCAGCAGATGGGCCACCGTATTGCGCAGAAAAAAACGTTCCCCCCGCTGTCAGCTCAGACCCACCGGAAGCGCCTCCTTATTACGCACAAAAAAAAAATCAATACTCCCCCTGCTAGTTGGGACCCACCTTGCTGGGAGGCTGACTTGTGGGCCTACTAAGTTGATGGGGACGGAGTGCTTTGTCAACTTAGTCAATATGAACGATTCTAGCTCCAGTGACCGTACGATGTCCATCCAACGGCCGTAGTGCATCTTCAACCTCTAGTCTTGTTGCTCCAGCCGCCCAAAGCAGCGCCGGTCGTGCCGCATGCTCCTGCCTCCCGTGGCCGGCTGTGCTGCCGCAGAGGCCTCCCTGCCCCCTACTATTCCCACCGCTGGCCAGGCCATCCCTCTACTCACCCACACCCTTTGTTATTCTGCGGCGACGGCAGCCTCACACCGCAGCCGAACCAGTGAACCCTCGTACTCCTCTACGCGTGGGCATCAACTGCCGCGTCTTCCCCGGTTCCGCGTCGTCCCCTTCCTAGGCCTCGCCGTCGTCCACCGCCTTGGTGCTCTCGGCGCGGCGTGGTCAACGTGGTCAAGGAACGGCTTCCATTGTACGTCGACTGTACGTGGAGAGGCTGACAGCTGGGTCCACGGCCGCTGCAAGGAAGTGCCTCCTTATTACGCGCAAAATAATTATTCCTCCACCTGACATCGGGGACCCACCGGACGGGCCACCGTATTTCGCGAAAAAAACGTTTCCCCCTGACTACTGGGACCCACCAGCTACATCTTCGCACGCAATGAAGTGCGTCCGGGCAAAAAAAACGATTCACCCCCCTGACTGTTGGGACCCACCAGCTACATCTTCGCACGCAAGGAAGTGCCTGACAGTCGGGGCCCACTTGGTCGAAGCGTACGTAGCGTTGTCATTCTGGTTGCGAATGTGTACGTACATATCGGTTGATGTAGAGGTGCACACGTGTCGTAGTAGAGGCGCGCACGTAGCATGTACACGTACGTACAGCGGCAAGTGTGCAAGAAAGAAAATACGGCCACGTACGTACATACGGGCAGGGTCTCGAACGCCTACTCGCACATACGTACGGCCAGGGCTCGTGTACATGGCCGGGTTGGAACGGGGAAATAGCGTCGTCGTCGTGTTCATGCGGAGCCAACCGGATGGGTCGGAACGGAATGCGTCTTCGTGTTCATCGGGAGGACTTGGACGGAACAGCTGATGGAAACGAGGCCTGGCGTACCGCAGAACGGAGGAAACGGCCTTGTGTTCGACCGGCTACGTTCGAAACGGGATCCTGTTCATCGGGAGGGGTCTGGCATACCGCAAAACGGAGGAAACATACCTCCTATGGTCGAAATGGGGGTCATGTTGATCGGGAGGGGTGTGGCGTAGCGCAAAACGGAGGAAACGGAGTTGTGTTGGAGCGCTACGGTCGAAATGGTGGTCCTATTCATCGGCAGGGGTGTGGCGTACCACAAAACGGAGGAAACAGACTTGTGTTGGAGCGCTACGGTCGAAATGGGGGTCCTGTTCATCGAGAGGGGTGTGGCGTACCGCAAAACGTGACTCCACGGGATATTGTTCATCACCATCGTCGACCCCCTCCAACCTCCACGGGCTACTGTTCATCCACCGTCGACCTCCTCCGGCCACCACCTGCGACTGTTCAGCCTCCACCGCGCGCTACTCCACCGGCTACTGTTCAACCAGCCCTCTCCACGGGCTCCTGTTCAACCACCCCTCCACGGGCTACTGTTCATCCAGCCCTCCACCGTCTACTGTTCATGCAGCCCTCCACGGGGTCCTATTCATGTAGCCCCAACCGGCTCGATCGAACGGGGTCCTGTTCATGCAGAGGCAACACCACGGGGTCCTGTTCAGCCACCCCCACCAGGAACTGTTCATCCAACCCCCCCCCCCACAGCAACGCTCACTGTTCATGCAGAGGTAGCATCGATCGACTTCAGTTAGCTCGATCGGATTTAGTTAACAGTCATCGATCGATCGCTCGGGTTCAGTAACGCGTAGCCTACAGTGCAATCGCTCGGGTTCAGTTAGAGCCCAACGCCTCGCTCGGGTTCAGTTAGAGCCCAACGCCTCGCACCCACGCGCGTGCATGTACGAGAGAAACGTGCATCGCTCGGCCCCGACCACCCACCGTAACCGGGAACACCCCGATATTTTACTCACCCTTGCTTCTACCACAGTTTTTTCCGTCATGGACGTCCCAAAGAATGTCATGCAGCTACGTCTCCGACCCACCCAGGATGAAAAGCCCATTTTCTGTCATGATTTTTTGTCATAGAAGTAGGACCCCACCACATCTATGATGATACCGTGTTTTGTCACAATTATTGTCATAGAAGTGTCATAAGTATGACAGAAAAAAGTTGTGTTCGCCCCAAAATGTCATGGATGTGTCTTTTTTTTGTAGTGATACGGTCGGTTGGTATGGACACTTTGAACTCTTCGGGCCTCTTTGATTCGTAGGATTTTGTAAACACGGGAATAGGATTTGTAGTGGCATGCGCACTTGAATCCTATAAGAATAGCAAGGAAATGCAGGGAGCTGTGTGGCCTTTGAAAGTTACACTGATATTAACAGTACCGCACCTTCAGTTGAAGAGAGCTAGTATCCGAAGCCTTTCTAGCCGTACCGGCAATACTAGCACATATATTCTAGCAAGTTCCACTTTGCTGATTTTACTCTCATGCCTATGGTTTTCCCGTTATATCTACAATATGATCGGTGTAGCTGCTTTGTGTCGCACTAGCAGCAGTCCACTCTTGAAGCTAAACACTGCAATGACACACAAAATTGGCACCAAGGCATTGAGCGCTATTCTGGATGCAATGAAACTCATACGCTCCCCACCAGTTGACTCTTGTTCTGAATATGATCCTAATGAATCTTGTTCAAAATTGCCACATATAGAGAGACAGCATGGAATTGCATTTCTTTGGGCGCTGTGATTCATCATGAGTGGGCAACCAACATTGTATGCAATTAAGCGGAACCTCAAGAATATGCTTCCTCTTCTGTTCTTTAACATGTTCCTCTTTTGTTATTCTATATTTAGTACGTACAGTATGTTCCTTGTCAGGAAGGGGAGCAGGGACATCTGCAATCAACAGCTGATAGATCTGGCATGTACTTGATCGATAGGCTTTCAATTACAAGCGGCAATACAACACCGTATTTTCAAGCCAGTTCCACTTTCCCGATTTATATATCGTGGTTATGGTGTACCCCTTTTATGTACACTATGATCTGCCTAGTTGCTGTGTGCTCTTGTTATCATGGTTTGGCAATAAACTCTATATACAGTATATTTTGAACCTATCATCTGCCAACTATACTTACTTCTGGAGCCTATTTTTTTGTGTACTTGTGCCAGATTATATAAATGCACGCACCATATTGCAGCACACATGAGCTCTCTCATCAGAATCCAGTGATAGCACACAAGTGTTTACAGGGGCGCCCCTATATTAAAATATCCTCTGCATTACAAAGATAATCTCACAACTATTTATGTTTTCATGGTTCTCAGATATTATACGTAATTATAGTGAATATCAGAATCCGCGCATCAGAAGAATATTGTGGAACACTGTAATGACTTACAAAATTGGCACCAAGGCATTGAGTGCCATTCTGGATGCAATGAAACTCATACGCTCCCCACCTATAGATTCTTGTTCAGAATATGATCCTAATGACTATTCTAACCTCGAGGAGGCAAAGGCAAATGGCCTGTCATGTTCACCCATCAAGGTGCCTGCTCTAATTTGGCAAGGTTTTATTGATTGTGCGTATCTTGCATATGTTGTCTTGCATTTCTTCTACTTTGTTGCACCGCCATTGTGACACCCCGAGACCAATGCACCAGGTGTCAGCCAGTTATTCGTCGCCGTTGCCATGGCATCCGCTTGCGTGTTGCATCTTTGCCTTGTCATCATGTGTGTTGCATCATCATGTTTTCAAAACTTGCATCCGTCCGAGTCCCCTCATCCTCTCCGTTGTCCGTTCTGAGCCCATACACAGTTGCACGCGCCCGCGGCACCTCCGAATATTTATTTTATGAGTGGCGGAATATTTTCTCGGAATGGGATGAAACTTGGCGTGTGGTCTTAATATAGCATAGGTAGACGGCCTGTCAAATTTCATCGTATTCGGAGCTTGTTTGATAGCCCAACCGTTAAACTATAGTGGCACTAGTAGTCGGTTTAAACGTCGGATGTATTCGGTCTCCGAAAATTGCTGCCGGGCCACTCTCCTCTCCTCTCTTCCCAACCCAACCCATCTACACAGCCCACCTAGGCCTGCCTAGAACCCCCTCTGCTCCGTAGCCGTCGGATTACGATCCGAGGCTCCGTTTTGCCCCCAAAAACCCTCAAACCCTAGCCCCTACCCTATTTAAGCAACCCCCCTTGCCAAAAATGGCCTCCTCCTTCCTCCTCCTCAATTTCCGCGCCCAGCCCCTCCTTCTCCACCACTTGGCACCGGCCAATCGGCCAGCCGGCATTCGCGCCGCTGCTCGTGGCCAACGGGAGCGCGCCACGCGTCCCCCAGCCTCCTCCCACCGCGCTAGGCCCGCCGGGGCCCGGATCCGGCCCGCCGCGGGCCGAACCGGGCCCGAACCGCTCCTCCGCCCCGCTCGTTTGAGCCCCCGTCGCCAGTGCCTCCCGCAACCCCAGCGCCTCCTCTGGCCGACCCGCTCGCTGGCAGTCTCGCCGGACTGCTACGGCCGCCACCCGCCGGCGACCCGAGGTCCTCCCTCGTCAACCCCGTCCTCCTCCTCCTGTCCTCGTCTCCCTCTCTCACCTCGAACCCCCCTTGCTGAGGGTTCACCACTAGTCGCCGCCCTGGATCCCCGACGAGCGCCGCCACCCACCGTAGCCAGATCCGGCGGCCTCACCTCCGAATCCTCCTCATTCCGGCCGGAAATGGGTCCTGGACGGCCGTCCGCGCCCGGATCCGCCCTCGGTTGCCCTGTGTCGCCCCGCCGGAGTTCTAGCACCGCCGCCCCGTACAGCTCCACGCCGGCGTTGACCGCTTCGATCACGGCCTCCTCACCCACCGGCCCAGCCGGCCCCGTGAGGCCTAGCCGAGGCCGGCCCAGCTCCCCTCCGTCCCGGCCTCCTCTGCCACCATGGGCCGGCCCGTCTACCCCGGCCCGCCTTGGCATGCCTCTCCTTCCTTTCGGGCCGAGGCCCACTATGGTGAGTGCCCCTATAGCCCGCCCGTGCACGCCTTAGTTATATGTCGCTCGTTTGTTTTTTTTCTTTTGTCTGAAAGATTTGACTAAGTCCCTGGAATATGTAATTTTGATGCATACTTTGGGTGGTTGTAACTTTTTGTGTGTATGTCCAAATGATGCATGTAATATGTCAAAATGATCGTTGTGATATGCTCTTCATTTTGTTCCATTGTGGCATGCTTGTTTGAGTTCATCTTGATGCCCTAATCCTCGTTGCAAGAGTGCTACATGTTTAAAACTGTTGGTGACTGTAATTTTGTTGCATGCTTGTGGTGTTGATAACTTTGTGCATGTTTAACCAAATGGAGCATATGATATATCCAAATGTTCATTATGAAGAGCTCTACATGTTGGTTGCTGTAGAATTAATGTTAGGTGCCACCTTGCCATGTTAATCTTTGTTGCAAAAGTGCATGTGGCTGTTAAGTGCTGAAACTTGTTATGAGATACTGATTTGACTTGCTCATTGCTATTGGTGTGTTTGTCTTCATGCCACATGCCAATATGTTTCAGAAGCACAATCATATGGTCGTTGCTGTGGTGCAATTCACTTTTCATGATATGCCTTGAGGTGTTTGCAATAAGCTTGTAGAGTAGCCTACTCGTTGTTGTTGTTTTCTAGGACTTGTTAAAAACTGCCAAGTCTGGAATCTGTTAAACCTGATGCGATGTTTGCTTGATGCCCCACTCAAATCCATGCATGTTTTAGTATGTCAAATGATCATGTCTTGTTGTCCATGTTATGATCTATCCATCCATGCCTTATTTTGCATATATGGCATGATGTAGCTTATTTATTTCTTGCTCTCAAGTTGCTGTAAATGTACTTGTCAGGCTGTTATCAGCATGATCAATTTGGTGAAGCTTGTTTTTATTGATCCATGCCTCCTATGGAGATGCTCCAATGGAGTTGTTTGATGTATGCTATGTCTATTACATGTCCATGATCTTTATATACTTAGTAGAGTTGATATGCTTGTTGTTTTGTGCCTCCGAGGGCAGCATCGTGATGCTGTTTTTGCCTTCCCAGATTTTGACTAAGTCTGGATAAATTTATTGCAACTTGCCAAGCTTGTGTAGTTGTGTTCCAGCAAGTTTTTGGGTGTGTTCTAAGTTCATGCTTGTTAAGTTTCATGTCTATTTCATATCCATGCCTCTTGTTATCATGTTTGGGTGCTGTAGCATATATATACCTTGCTCCAAAGTTGCTATGTTGCTGTTTTTGGACAGCTTGTTGTATATCTTGTTTCGTGTGTGTGTGTTGAGTCGTTGCTCCGTTTTGAGCGTGCTATATATGAAACTTGTGTGATTTTGCATGTAGAAGCTTAATATCATGTTGTTTACATGTTTGGAGTGTGTTTGCTTGTTGTTTGGATGCATCTTGCATAGTTGACATGCTTGTCTTGTTTTGCTCATATCTTCTAGGCCGTAGCTCCGAATTAAACAAACTTTATATGTAACTTGACTAGAATTTTGAGTAGATCATTATGGTGCATGTTAAATTTCTGCTTAATAACTTTAACTTAAGGTTTGTTCAGATCTGGACCAATTTCCAAATATGCATCTGACGACTTACCGGAATAGTTATATGTTGATTCCGGCCTCATTTAAACTTGTTGGTTTGTGTTGTTCTTGCGTGCTTCATCCCTTGACATGTTTTGCATCATATAGACTTGTCTTGCATCATACTTGTTTGAGCATATTGTCATGTTCTTGTGTGGTGTGTTTACGGTGTTGCTTGCTTCTTCTCGTTAGTGCTTGTTCCGTTGCGATCGTGAGGATTCGTTCGTCTATACGTGGTTCGTCTCCAAGACTTCTTCTTCGTCTTCTTCATGGATTCGTTCTTCTTCCTTGCGGGATCTCAGGCAAGATGACCATCACCTTGGATACCTTTACTATCATTGCTATGCTAGATGTCTCGATGCTATCGCTATATGTCGTGCTACCTATCTTTTGTTGTCAGCCTCTCCTTGTTGCCATGAAACCTCTAACCTTTAACACCTTCCCAGCAAACCGTTGTTTGGCTATGTTACCCGCTTGCTCAGCCCCTCTTATAGCGTTGTTAGTTGCAGGTGAAGATGAAGTTTGATCCATGTCGGATCTTGATGTTGGAATATCACAATATCTACTATTATTATTAACACACATATATACTTGGCAATGGGTGGAAGGCTTGGCCTTTTGCTCGGTGTTTTGTTCCACTCATGCCACCTTAGGAGCTGATAAACCGGCGTTATGTTCCTTGATTTTATGTTCCTTACACGGTTGAGTATATGGGGACCCCTTGACAGTTCGTCTTTGAATAAAACTCCTCCAGCAAGGCCCAACATTGGTTTTAATTTGCCTCATAATAACAACTTAATTAATTTATTAAATTGCATAGAGGGTCACACCCTCGAGGATTCTTTCTACATAGCAGGGGGGCCAGTGCTGATGGTGTTGGTCCCAAACGGGCAACCTGCGGGGCTACCACGGGGAAACTCGTGGGCTGGCTCCCGTAGCTTGTCCCATCCGGACGTGGCCTGAGACGAGATACACGCGGCTACTATCAGGGTGTCGGCACGCCGTGAGGTCTTGCTGGACTTGTTTTACCATTGTCGAAATGTCTTGTGCACCGGGATTCCGAGCCTGATCGGGCCTTCCCTAAGATAAGGGGTAATATTATTATTATCTCTGCTGATCGTGAGAGCTTGTGATGGGCTAAGTTGGGACACCCCTGCAGGGATATGATATTTCGAAAGCCGTGCCCGCGGTTATGTGGCAGATTGGAATTTGTTAAAGTCCGGTTGTAGAAAACTTGACAGAGGATCCGAAGTAAAATACACGAACCGCGTGCGTAACCGTGACTGTCTCTTTTCACTTTGAGAAGAGAACACGGTGGGGTTATGTTTGACTCGTAGGTAGTTCAGGATCTTTAGCGATCATTACTAGTTTGCAACCGTTTGCGTAGATGCTCATCTTATTCTTGTACTCGGAAGTTAGCCACCATATATGGCTTAGCCGCTGCTGCAACCTCGCCACTATCCTCTCCTACCCCTTTAAGCTTTGCTAGTCTTGTTACCCATGGTTATGGGATTGCTGAGTCCACGTGGCTCACAGATACTACAACAACAGTTGTAGGTTTCCGATGACTTGACATGAGAGCGATGTTCTTTTGTTGGAGTTCTTTCTTCTTCTTCTTCTCAGTCTTGGGCTAGGTTCTTGGTCGGCAGCCTGGGATAGCAGATGGATGTCGTTGTGCTTTTCATGTTTGCATCCGTAGTCGGACGCCTTGTATTGATGATGTTGTATTCGTGTGACTTGTATGAAGTGTTGTATCCCCCATGTATTTATGTAATGGTACGATGTAATGATATCCATCTTGCTAAGCGCCTGAGATGCGGTTGTGCCCCAATCACGTATGAGTCTCGTGATCTGGATAGAATCGCATCTTGGGCCTCACAAGTTGGTACCAGATCCTCGACCGACCATAGGAGCCTCCTTGATTGATCGTAGAATGGCCATTGTCGAGTCTAGCAAAAACTATTTTCGGAGTCTAGTAGTATCGGAGAGTAGGAATTCTTTTTACTCCCCTTCCCCTTTGTCGCTCTCGTGAGGAATCTTGACGTAGGTGTTTGGAATTACTCCTCTTCCCCTTCAAATTTTTTTAGGATCTCGCGGTTAGTTTTCTTTCGTTGCGATGTCTCCTCTCGTCATCTGGTGCATCTCTCGTCAAGTGGATTCGACCCTCTTCTTCTTTGCAAGTTCAACCCTCGGTTCTTTTCAACGGTGTTTTCCCCGTCCGAAGAGGACTTTCTTTTCCCACCCGTCAAGCTGCCTAAAGATTTTAAAGGGCCCCGCAAGGTACCTAATTACACAGCAGATTTAGCTCCGGAAGCTTGGGTTGAAAGTTATGAGATGGCCATGGAGATGCTGGACGTGGATGAATCAGCTTGTGCAAAGTATTTTACTATGATGCTTGAGGGTACAGCCCGGACCTGGCTGAAGGGTTTACCCCCGAACTCTATCGGTTCATGGGGGGGACTACGCAGCCAGTTTATCAAAAACTTCAAAGATACATGCAAGCAGCCGATGTCCATGGTGGATCTAGCAACTTGTGTGCAAGGAGAGCAGGAGTCTACAGCTGCTTGGGTACGGAGAGTAGCGGAAATTTTGCACTCTTCGAATGGTATCAATCCTAGTACGGTGATAGTGACTTTGGAAAACAATTGCCGGTTTGAATCTTTAAAGTTAAAGCTCGGGCGGCTTAAAAGGGATTGTAATGATATGGGAACTCTCATGAGTGCCTTGGTAAAGTATGGGGACTCTAATAATACCAAGTATCCAGAAGCTGAAGGAGACAAGGCGGGGAAGGTTAGCAAGTCTGGTAAACCGGCGCAAGTTAATCCGGCTACTACGAGTTTTTTGGGCAAACGGAAGGCAGAAGGTGGCTCTGACTTCGTGGCCAACACTCAAGTTCAAGGGGGCTTTCAGCATAGCATGGGAAACCTACCTCCACAAACCGGTGGAGGGCCCGTTAGCTGGGACCAAGAGTTAGATCAGCCTTGTCCGAAGCATGGCACGAGAAATCGACCGGCAAAGCACACTATAAGAGAGTGCAGGCCCCTTATGGAAGCAATGGCGGGCCGCTTTAATCCTCATAACAGGCCTCCAAATGGCGGTTCAGGTTCTGGGTTTTATGATCTGGGTAATCAGGGGAGCAGCTCCGGATCAGGATATAGGGGCAATAACAATGGTTATCAAAACCGGGCCGGTAATCAGAATAATCAAGGAAGTTATAATAACCAAGGCAATCAGCCACGTAACCAGGGTGGTTACAATAACCAAGGCAATCAACAGCAGGGCCAAGGAAATTACAATAATCAGGGAATCAACAGCGTCAGCAACAGCAGCCGCAATCCGGATATCAGAGCAATCCGAAGGAGTTGAGCAGTGGGCAATACCATGTCTTCACCACAAGTCTATGTAAGCGGGATCAGAAGGTTTTGAAGCGGGCGGTTAACGCGGTTGAACCGGCAACACCGCAATTTCTGCGCTGGTCAGAACAGCTCATTGTATGGAGTAGGGAAGACCACCCGATGCGGGTGGATAATCCGGGCCACTTAGCCTTGGTGGTGGCACCTCGGGTGGGAGGCTATAAATTCACTAAGGTTCTCATGGACGGTGGTAGCAGCATCAACATCTTGTACAATGAGACTTTCCGTCGTATGGGCCTAACAGATAAGAAGCTAAGACAATCAAACACGGTGTTCCATGGGGTGGTCCCAGGTAAGTCGGCTTATCCGGTTGGAAAGATTGACTTGGAAGTTACCTTTGGAGATGAGCATGATTCTAGGTCAGAGATGATAACTTTCGAAGTCGTCAAAATCAAAAGCCCTTATCACGCTCTGTTTGGGAGGACGGTTTATGCGAAGTTTATGGCTAGGCCATGTTATGTTTATCTGCAGCTTAAAATGCCGGTTCATAAGGGCATGATCACGGTTCATGGAAGTCGCAAGATAGCAGTGGAATGTGAAGAGGGAGACGCAGCCTATGCAGAGGCAGTATGTGCCACAGAAGAGTTGAAATTTTATAAAGATAATGTTGATCCGGCCAATATGACTCCGCTGAAGAAGCCTACTACAGAGCATGATCCGGCTTTGAAGTTTAAATCGGCAGAGGAGACCAAGCAAGTTGATTTTGTGCCAGTAGATTCGTCCAAGCAGTTCACTATCAGCGCTAACCTTGATCCCAAATAGGAAGGCACGCTCATCGAGTTCATCCGTGAGAACTGGGATATCTTTGCATGGAAGCCTTCTGACATGCCAGGTATACCGAGAGAACTCGCTGAGCACAGCCTTAACATTGATCCGAAGTATAAACCGGTTAAACAATACTTGCGCCGCTTCAACGAAGAGAGGCGCAAGGCTATAGGGGAAGAAGTGGCCAGGCTTTTGGCCGCAGGATTCATAGTGGAAGTCTTTCACCCAGAGTGGTTGGCTAGTCCGGTGCTGGTGTTAAAGAAGAATGGGAAGTGGAGAATGTATGTGGACTACACAGACCTCAATAAGGCTTGCCCAACTGATCCTTTTGCTCTCCCTCGCATTGATCAGATTATCGATGCCACAGCGGGATGTGAGCGGTTAAGTTTTTTGGATGCATATTCAGGGTATCACCAGATCAAGATGGCAGTCAAAGACCAAGAGAAGACATCTTTCATAACCCCTTTTGGTGCTTTTTGCTATGTGTCTATGCCTTTTGGGTTGAAGAGTGCTCAAGCAACTTATCAACGTTGCGTTCAGAATTGTCTTAAGGGGCAGATAGGGAGGAATGTTCATGCCTATGTGGATGACATTGTGGTTAAATCAAGGAAAGAAGAGACAATGATAGAGGATCTTAAGGAGACTTTTGATAATCTTCGAGCTTATAAGATGATGCTTAATCCGGAGAAGTGTGCCTTCGGTGTTCCGGCAGGTAAACTACTAGGATTCTTGGTTTCAAACAGAGGAATAGAAGCTAATCCGGAGAAAATCAAGGCCATCACGTCTTTGACTAAGCCAGTTTGCATCAACGATGTTCAGCGTATCGCTGGCCGGATCACAGCATTAAGCCGGTCCATCAGCCGTTTGGGAGAGAAAGCGATCCCGCTTTACCAGATGCTGAGGAAAACAGACCGGTTTATATGGAGTGATGAGGCGAACACGGCGTTTGAGGATCTGAAGCGGCAATTGGCAAAACCACCGGTCCTGGCTGCCCCTATTGATAAGGAGCCGTTGTTGTTATACGTCGCTGCCAACGCACGGGCAGTCAGCGTCGCAATTGTGGTTGAGCGTAAGGAAGCAGGAAAAGAACACCCGGTTCAACGCCCGGTTTACTATGTGAGTGAAGTACTCATTGAGTCCAAGCAAAGGTACCCACATTGGCAGAAGCTGGTGTATGGTGTGTTCATGGCAAACCGGAAACAGAAGCACTATTTCCAAGGTCATCCAATAACTGTGGTTAGTTCAGCACCATTGGGGGACATAATCCAGAACAGGGAAGCTACAGGTAGAGTGGCGAAGTGGGCCATAGAGCTCAGCCCACATGAGTTGAAATATGTGCCACGCACCGCTATAAAATCTCAGGCATTGGTGGATTTCATCAATTATTGGACAGAGTTGCAAACCCCTGAGGAGAAGCCGGATCTTACTTATTGGACGATTCACTTTGACGGTTCAAGACAATTGGAAGGCTTGGGGGCTGGAGTTGTCTTAACTTCCCCCCGAGGTGATAAATTTTGTTACGTCCTCCGCTTATTGTTTCCTTATACTAATAATGCAGCGGAATATGAAGCGTTACTTCATGGCTTGCGGTTGGCAAAGGAGATGAACTTGAGCCGGGTTAAGTGCTTTGGCGACTCAGATTTGGTGGCACAGCAAGTTTCCGGCAAGTGGGATTCAAGAGATCCCCTCATGGCAGCTTATAGATGGGAGGTTGAAGCAGTCGCAGGATACTTCAAAGGGTATCAGGTGGATCATATAGACCGGCGAAGGAACGAAGCGGCCGATGCTCTAAGCTGGCTGGGTTCTCAACGTAAACCGGTGCCACCAAATACTTTTTTGGATGAATTGCACAGTCCTTCGGTTCAGATACCATCGGAGGAAGACCTAGCTGTCCCTGATCCGGAGGCACAGTTAGTTGCAGTGCTTCATATTATTCCAGATTGGACGCTGCCTTATTTGGCATATCTGAGCCGAGGAGAGCTACCGGACGATGAAGAAGAAGCACGGCAGATAATCCGGTGTTCTAAGTCCATGACAATTGCAAACGGAGAACTTCATCATCGCAGTACTTCAGGAGTATTTCAGCGTTGTGTATCAGCTGAGGAAGGTTCTGAAATTCTTCGCGAGATCCATGAAGGTGACTGTGGTCATCACGCCGGTTCAAAATCATTGGTGGCTAAAGCATTCCGGCATGGTTTCTATTGGTTAACCGCTCATGCTGATGCGGCGGATCTGGTCCGAAAGTGTGATGCTTGTCAGAAATTTTCGAGGCGCGCTCTGGTTCCGGCGCAGGAGCTCCGGATGATACCAATAACTTGGCCGTTTGCAACTTGGGGGCTTGATATGATTGGACCCTTCAAACGATCCCAAGATCAGAAAACTCATCTACTAGTAGCAGTAGATAAGTTTACAAAGTGGGTTGAGGCAGAGCCTATAAGCAAGTGTGATGCGGCAACGGCAGTCAAATTCATCAAAAAAGTAATTTTCCGGTTTGGCTTTCCACACAGCATCATCACAGACAATGGCACTAATTTGTCTCAGGGTGAGATGGAAGAATTTTGTCAACGAGAGCATATTCGCTTGGATGTGTCTTCTGTGGCCCACCCCCAATCCAATGGTCAGGCTGAAAGGGCAAATCAGGAGATTTTGCGAGGTATCAAGCCCCGGCTTATGACTCCTTTGCAGAGAACCCCAGGATGTTGGGTGGAGGAGTTACCATCTATTCTTTGGAGTATCAACACTACACCAAACCGGTCTACAGGTTACACACCTTTCTTCATGGTCTATGGTGCTGAAGCAGTCCTTCCAAGCGATATCCATCATGATTCACCAAGGGTAACAGCTTATGTTGAAGCGGCCAACGAGAGAGCAAGGCAAGACAGTTTAGACCGGCTGGATGAAGAGCGTGATATAGCTGCGGCACGATCTGCAATTTATCAACAAGACTTACGCAGATATCATAGCCGCCGGATCAAAACAAGGACGTTCCAGGAAGGCGACTTGGTACTCCGGCTCATCCAAGATCAAACAGATATGCACAAGCTATCCCCACCTTGGGAAGGGCCCTTTGTGGTCAGTAAGAACCTACACAGCGGTTCATATTACTTGGTGGACGTTCGAGAACACAAGGATTCACGGACATCAGAAGAGGAGACGAAGAGGCCATGGAACATCGCCCATTTACGGCCATAGTATACTTGAGCCATGAGCTCCGCTGTATCCTATGTATATATTATGATTAATGAATAAACCGGCACCCTCTGTAAACCGGGGGCTCAGCCCTTTTTTCCAAATACAAATATCTTGTGAGGACAACCATGCAAGTTTTATCAGATATTATATATTGGCCGGTTTAAAGTTGATTTTTTGCAGAGTATACACAGAAGCAATAAAACTCTCTAAAGAGCATGAGATCACATCCGGTTTAAGAGAGGATGCTTCAAGATATACCCACAGGTTCGAGGAACCATGGAGGACCTCTGGATAGTCGGGTTCGCCCGGATTCAGTGATTGGCTAAAGTTCTTATGGACAGTCGGATTTACCCACAGGTTCGAGGAACCATGGAGGCCCTTTGGAAAGATGGATAATCCACATCCAGTGATTGGCTAAAGTTTTTCTTCTGCACCATCGATCGGCCCTCTGAAAAGATGGATAATCCACATTCAGTGATTGGCTAGGCCCTCTGGAAAGATGGATAATCCACATCCAGTGATTGGCTACATTGTTTATGATGGTTTATTAAGTATCTATCGGCCCTCTGAAAAGATGGATAATCCACATTCAGTGATTGGCTAGGCCCTCTGGAAAGATGGATAATCCACATCCAGTGATTGGCTCAATTTTTGTTTGCGGTTCTAACGGCCCTCTAAAAAGATGGATAATACACATTCAGTGATTGGCTAGGCCCTCTGGAAAGATGGATAATCCACATCCAGTGATTGGCTGAACCTTGCTTTGAGCCTGGCAGCTCTTAAAAAGCCTCGACTACATGGTTTTATTTGCAAAATTTGCATCTTTTTGGTGTTTGTGTTTTACAACTCTTTAAACCGGAGTGGAACAGCTACAGAAGCTGACCACATATCTATAAAGTGGAAATTCTGGGTCACAAAAACCAGCATGAATAAGCCGGTGGTCATTCTAACCCGGATCATCCATCAGGCAACAAGCCACAAAATTTCTGAACAAAGTTTCAGAACGAGATAAACCGGAGTCTATCATCAAAATCCGGGTTTCTAATTGGATCCATGAAGATCTTCATCAAGAGGCTTTAAAGTTCTACCGGATTAAGAGTATTGAACATATGTAACCTCAGGTATAACTTTATTTCTGGTATAAGTATGCATTTGTTTGACGTTTTGAGAGAACAATTTAATCCGTCCAGTGGTAAACCGCTAGGACATATTTTCAGTATTATTTCTGCAGGAGCAGATGATATGCAAGATAAGCGACATCAGACAACAGTTAAATTAGCAAATATCTCACACAAGAAAGGCAGAATATCCGGGTTAAAGCGGATCATGTTTCAGCTATCCTATTATAAGGCATAGCAAGCCTGACGGATTAAAAGGATTGTTTTGATAAAGCAGAGACTGCAACGACAACAATAAATTCTGAGTTATGCTTCTTCTTGATGAGACGGCTGGCCATCAGCTTGATCCGGAATGTCTTCGTCTTCTTGAAGCGATTGGAAGTCCGGAACACGCCAATCAATCTTCGTCAAAGCTCGGAAGTACATCTCTTCGTTGATAAATTCAGAAGGTTCGATATCTGGAGCGAAGGTATGAGGGCGAACCGATGGGATTAAATTGATGGTGTCATAAACCAGCCGCTCCACCCGCTCGTTTTGCAAGTCATATCCTGGATGATACCTGGATAAATCGGATTCCGCTGCAAGCTTGCTGGCGAGGGGGCGCATCTCCTTCGTCAAGACATGGAGATCCTTTGCGGTAAAAGCGGACCCATCTTCTTTGGTATCAGGGAATCCAGTCAGAGCTTCTTCCGGATCAAGATCCGGGACCCAGGCTTTAGCCCTTGTAAGTGCCAAGAGGGCACCGCCTCGAGCAGCAGATTTTTTAACTTCTTCAAGACGAACCAGCAGAACAGATAACTTCTCCAACGTGCCTTGAATAGTTGTGGGGGCCGGTTTACCGAAGGATGTTGCACTAATGATCCTCTGAGCGCCGGAATACAGCTGCTCGACCAAAGTGTAACATGCCTTAAGTTTCTTCCGAAGGTCATCCCCAAGATGAGTGACACGGCGCCCTGCATATAAATATCACGGTTAAAACGGTACAGGTAGAAGATTGCAAGGATAAAGCAGAAGTTCAGATTATACTTACCAAAGATTGCAGAAGTCATCAACTCAATTTGCTGCTTTAAGCCGGTTAACTCTTCAGTCACCGGATTAAGCGCCCCTTCAGCATCCTGAACCCTTTTCTCCAGCTCTTTCTTTTGAACCTCAAAAGTGGTCCGCTCTTCTTCAAAGAATTTCTTCAGATCTTCAGCAGTCTTTAAACTTACCTGAAGATCTTTCTTAGCTTTTGAAGAGGCAGATTCTGTCTCAGCAAGACGGCTCCGAAGTTCATTGATCTCATCAGCGTTCCGGTTTAAGTCAGCCTGCAAGCATAATCAAGTGACAAGAATCAGAAATCAGACAAGTCTCAAGCACACAAACAAGTTGTCTACTTGACACTTGGGGGCTAATGGCAGTTGAAGCAATAAACAGCAGCAATTCAAAGTTACAAGTCTCAAGCACACAAGCAAGTTGTCTACTTGACACTTGGGGGCTAATGGATGATTGAGGTATCAGCAGAAATTTTTACAAGTATCAAATACATAAACAAGTTATATACTTGATACTTGGGGGCTAATGTAAAGATCAATTGTTCAAACTATAAAGTTCCGGTTCACCTTCAGTATGCAGCTAAACCGGAACTTGGGGGCTGTTATGGGATAGGAGCATATCACAAGCACAAAGTCAGAAGAAAAGGATTACCTCATATTTCTCCTTCATCAAGTTAACCAAACTTGCTTCATAGTCTCGGCTGTTGTGGAGCCGGTTTAGGTACCCAGAATAGATTTCTTGGGCACTCATATCTGCAAGATTGGATACTTCAGTACTCCATTTGCCCTTTTCCTTATATAGCTTCTCCGTTTTAGCCGTATGCTTGGCTAAAACGGTGGGCTCAGCCGGAGCAACGAATGCAGCCCCAGTCACTACAACTTCTGGAGAAGCAGGTGCAGTTGGTGGAGTCGCAGTGTGAGCCGGATTGGGAGATGCCGGATTAATTTGAGGAGAGTTGACCCGGGCAGGGCTTGGCGGATTGTGGACATCTTCAGCAGTAGGATTCTCGGGTACTGAGATATGATCTGTAGGCGCAGGATCTTCAAGAGGAGCTATGGGCTCGCCTTCTGGAGGAACGGTCGTTGCCGGATTAATCGCCGGATTATCTGCAGAAGTCTCAGCAGGGGGTTTGTTTGCCTTTGGTTTCTTGCTAGGCTTTGGCTTGCTGAAAAAAGTTTGCAAAATGAGTTAACATTGTAAAGCAAAAAGGAAATCATAAACCGGAAATGTTAAAAAGATTTACCCTGGGACAGTTTTCAATGGGGGAAGCTGCATGGCAGTCGATTCACCAGAAGAAGACAGTGGAGTTTCCTGATAATCAGGGTCAGACGGTTTAAGAGGTTTTCGGATTAGCCCGGCCTTGGGATGTAGAAGAGTCGGAGAAAGTATCACCTCAGCACGGCGCTTCCGAGCCGGGGTTAAAGAAATCCCGGATGATTCCACTGCCAGGCCACTATGGCGAGTGGTCCGGCGAAGAGCTTCATGTTGTTGCTTCTTCAAAAGAAAATTAGGATCCAATTGAGCATAAGGGTGAGAAAATTGGTATTTCCGGACAGTCCGACGACCTTTTTGTGGAAGTGGTTCTGAATCAGAGGAAAGGATAGTTACCTCAACTTCGGCCGGATTATCACCTTCAGCCAACTCCTGTGAAAAGTTATCATTAGATGCAGATATGAGTACAGGAAAGCAAATTAAAACCGGATTAATTCATACCTCGGAATCCGAATCATCATCCTCGGCGTGAGAGCTGGAGTCAATAGCTGCCTTTCTTTTCTTGTTAGCAAAGGTCTTCCGGCGTGCTTGTTTGCCGGTTTTCTCCTGAGGCTTTCTCTTCTAGAAAGGATCATCAGCCTATTTAAAAGAAGGAAAGACAATTGAAAGGACGGTTTAAAGGAACGGATTACAAACACAGGACAAAGCAAAACTTACCGCAGGCAGCTTATTCTTCTTATAATACGGGGCTAACCTGACTTTGTTGCAGTCTGCTAAGGAGACGTTGAGCATCTTCTTCGTCGATTCAATAACTTCCGATTCAGAGAGTTTTTCCTTGGTAAACCGTTGAGGGTCATCCGGTTTACCAGAATATTGGCACATCAATTGCGATCGCTGACTCAAGGGAAGAATACTCCAAGAGAGCCAGTAGCGCATAAAATCGGTTCCTGTTAAACCGTTGGCCATAAAAGCTTTCAACCTGGAGAGTTGGGACGCAAACCGGGTCCGTTCGACAGAGCTGAGTCGTTGTGGCAGAGGATGGTCCTCCGGAATACGGTGCTCACGATAACCCGGCAGAGGGTTCTCCCCTTCAGGAGAAGTATCAACGCAGTAAAACCATGATTTGTTCCACTCCTTTGGATGCGTGTGTAAAGCGGCATGAGGGAAGACAGCGTCTCTCCTTTTCTGGATACTAACACCGCCGAGTTCCTGATGCGGTCCGCTGGTGAACTCCGTGCGCCGGTTCAGATGAAAAAAGTCCCGGAATAGATCAACAGATGGTTCTTCTTGCAGATATACCTCTGAGAAGACTTGAAAATCACAGATATTTGAAATAGAGTTGGGCCCAATGTCCTGAGGGTGGAGCTGGAAGGCAGCAAGAACGTCCCGAAAAAACTTTGAACCGGGGGGGGAGAAGCCTCGAGATATGTGGTCAAAGAAAACAATAACCTCCCCTGGCCTGGGAGTAGGAGGGCATTCATTCCCCGGAGCCCGCCACTTCAAAACAGACTGAGGACCTAAGGTACCAATTTCAGTAATTTTGACCAAATCTTCTTCCGTGATAATGGAAGGGACCCAATCACAAGAAACAAACTGCTTGGCCATAGCGACAGGAGGACAAGTACTGAAAAAGATAAAGTGCAAAAAACGGATTATGCGGGTACGTAACGGTTTAGACAGAGGACTAATGATATGGTTAAACCGGCAATAACAGGGAGCTATGTCATTACCGGTTCACGACAGCAAACGATGAACCACTAAACCGTCACGTTCAACTTCAAAAAATTTACAGGAACAGGGCATGATAGTATAAACCGGAGCATACTTAGCAGATTTACAAAGGGAAGAAACAAGTTTCGACAGACAGTTAGGGCAGAACAGATCTGAGTATGAGAGAAAAAGAAAAATAAATATATGAAGGTACGGGAAGAACTACAAGGGTAAGAAACGGAGCAGATGAACCTACAGATTAGGTAAAGTAACAAGATCTAAAGCACAGGAGCAGCAAGCTGAAGGCAGAATCTAAGAGTAGGACGTAAAGACTAAAGTTTCAGGATGCAAGGCGAAGCTTTCATGAAGGTTATAATGGCGGAAGCACGAGGAAGAACCCTAGAAGATGCAGATCTGTAACGAGGAAGAAAAAACGCACCTGGAACAATGGAGGACAGCGGCGGAGTTCTCTGGTCAAGTCAGGTTGATGCAGCGGCCAGAGAGGTCTTGACTCGGCGAGGCAACGGCGGCGCTTCAAGCTCGGGCGTCAATGGCGTCTTGAAGCTCAGGAGGCAGACGGAGGAAGAAGAGGCGAGAAGAAGATAGAACGAAAGGGGGCGGCGGTATTTATAAGGGAAGGACAGATGTGAAGCGACAGGCGCGGGATTCGAGGGAGCAAAGATTGGATAAAGATCCCTTGACGCCTCGATTTTCAGGATAACCATTAAAACAAAGCTATAGTACAGCTCGCAGCGTTAAATGCAGAGATGATGTCACGGTCAGATTTAATGATTCTCGAAGATGACGTCAGAGCCGGTTTACAAAAATGAGAAGACACAGAAGAAAATTATGCAAGACAAGGGAGATTGATATGAACAAGTTCAAATCATTCTGGGGCCTAATGTCAGGGATATGACTAGCAGGTATGAACCGGCTAGTGTAAACCGGCTTAGTTATAATATGTTTAGTTGTAATATTTAGTAAAGGCTATGGCCGATGAGATCTTAGGGCCCATGTATAGAATTATGGCTTGTAAATCGCCAAGCGATGTAACTTGAGAGATAAGGAAGAAAAGACAGAGACCGAGGCGGACACAAGTATGAGCCGGCCTCGGGACTCTGTAAACCGGACCAGGCGTAACCTCTATATAAAGGGACGACCCGGCGACGGTTCAAGGACAAGCAAGAATCAACCCGTCGAGAGCACAGGCAAGCGATCCGCTCCCTGTAATCCGACTCCCAAGCAATACCAAACCAACTAGACGTAGGCTTTTACCTTCATCGAAGGGGCCGAACTAGTATAAACTCTCTGTGTCCTTTGTGTGCTATGAACCCCTTCAAGCTAACCCGTGCGATGGTTCCATCATCAAGTCCGCTAAACCGGACATCTGCCGTGCTAATTCCACGACACTTAATCTAGTATTCGTTCTACTCATGTGAAGTCTTTGGATCCTTTCCTCAATTATTTCAACTGGTGAATTCTCGTCCCGTTCGTCCTTCTTCATCTCTTTCTTCTCCGGTGGATTCAATTCAACTTTTCGGTGTTGATCTTATTCTTTTTCATTGCTCAAGTATTTTCACCTTCTCTCGTTCACTTCTCGCCATTTTATTTATTCCGGAGTTCCAAAGACATCTCAGGAGATTCATCTGTCTTCCAATTAATTCGAGGTTGTCACATCCTTTGAGTCTTTTAATCGTTCCGGTGCATCATTTCTCGTTTGAATAATCTTTTTCAACGGTGTTTTCTCTTCGCTGGGCTCATAACCCACACCACACGTCTTTCCCATGATCTTACCTGACTCTTCTAATTTCCCGGAGTATTCCTAATTCTTTCAAGTGTGACGTAAGTTTGGATTCCATCAGTCATATGCCTTCCGAAGATCGTTTGCAAAAAAAATTCATCGTTGGTTCAACCTTTCTTCTTTTCATTCTTCCGGAGTATTTCACGAATTCTTTTCTTTGTGTTCCTCCGTAGGCCATCATTTCAGAAGATTTCTTCGTTCTCAGTTTTCAACTTCATCCTCCAACTATTCTTCATTGATGCCTCTTCGTTCGTCTCACATTCGTTCGGTGCTTCGTTCAAGTATTCTTTAAACAGTTCAAAATCTCTTTGTTCTCTTGTATCTAAATTTCCTCAAGTGCTTTATTCTCCCGGCGATTCATCGTATTCACTCAATTTCAATTCTTTACGGTGGTTTGTTCTCTTTCATCACTCGATTTTTAATTCTTCCCGGTGGGTCGTTCCTTTTCTTCACTCGGCTTTAATTCTTCACGTTGGTTCGATCAAGAGTTCTTTTCCGGTGTTATCATATCAATTCATTCGTTCATTCAAATCCAACCGGTGTTTCATGAAGATTTTCGCAAGTTTTGAGCTATATCCCTCTTTAATCTTTTTCAACGCGAATAAGTGATATGCAAATCCATTGCTTCTCATCAATTTAATTGGTGTCGGATAAGCATAACACAATTCTTATTCTTTTATCAAGTTGATTAATCCCTTCCTTCGGAGTTTATTCTTGATGAATAAATTCTAGTTCCAAGTGCTTTAATCTTTCCTTTCCGGAGTTCATAGTTTCCCGGCCTTCTCGTCGGAACCCCGTCTAAATCATTGCAAGGACTTATTCTTATTCTTCTGATCCTTCATCATCCTTTTGTTACCGGAGTTCTTCGTGGAGGTTCATCGCGATTCAAATCATTCCTCAAGTGTTCATCAAATTCTTCTAGAGCAGCTCAACCATTCTTATTCTTGCCTCTTGTGTGCAATTAATTTTCCCTATTCTTTTGAAGAGGAGTTTGCATTTCTTCATTCTCATCTATTCAATATTTTGGTTGCGGCATAATTCACCTCAAGTTTTGAGATGTTTACATAAGTCCACAACAAGCTTATTCTTTTGTTGTTGATTTTCTCAACAACTCTGTTCAAGTCTTTCTCTTAAATATGCTCTTTCAATTCATTTGTGGTGTAAGATGTCATCTTCTTATTCGTTCTTTATTTCACTCTTTCATTTCTACCGGAGGCATCGTGTTGTTCATCTCGTCAAGTTCTTGTTCTATTCCTTCCATTTTCAGCCGAAGTGTTGCCCGAATTCCTTCGTGGAGATTCCTTTCTATCTCTTATTAACCAAAGTGGTTTCGAATTCACTCTCGTTCCTTCAGCTCTTGTTTTCGTGCTCTTCAACCTTTTGGTTCTTGTCATATTCCTTCTTCCTCTTGTCTAATGAAGTCTTTGCAACTTCGTTCATCTCCGTTGTATCCTTCTTTCATATTGTTCAACCTGTCAAGGTTCTTTGGTTTCACTCTTTTGTTCTCGAAGAACTTTGTTCTTCCTTTTTCCCTTTCGTCCCATTCCTAAGATCTCGGGACGATATCTCTTGTTAGTAGGGGAGTGTTGTGACACCCCGAGACCGATGCGCCAGGTGTCAGCCAGTTATTCATCGCCGTTGCCATGTCATCTGCTTGCGTGTTGCATCTTTGCCTTGTCATCATGTGTGTTGCATCATCATGTTTTCAAAACTTGCATCCGTCCGAGTCCCCTCGTCCTCTCTGTTGTCCATTCTGAGCCCAGACACACTTGCACGCGCCCGCGGCACCTCCGAATATTTATTTTATGAGTAGCCAGAAAATGTTATCGGAATGTGATGAAACTTGGCGTGTGGTCTTATTATAGCATAGGTAGACCGCCTGTCAAATTTCATCGCATTCGGAGCTCGTTTGATAGCCCAACTGTTAAACTATAGTGGCACTAGTAGTCGGTTTAAACGTCGGACGTTTTCGGTCTCCAAAAACTGCTGCCGGGCCTCTCTCCTCTCCTCTCTTCCCAACCCAACCCATCTACACAGCCCACCTAGGCCTGCCTAGAACCCCCTCTGCTCCGTAGCCGTCGGATTACGATCCGAGGCTCCGTTTTGCCCCAAAACCATCAAACCCTAGCCCCTACCCTATTTAAGCAACCCTCCTTGCCAAAAATGGCCTCCTCCTTCCTCCTCCTCAATTTCCGCGCCCAGCCCCTCCTTCTCCGCCACTTGGCACCGGCCAAGCAGCCAGCCGCCATTCGCGCCGCCGCTCGTGGCCAACGGGAGCACGCCACGCGTCCCCCAGCCACCTCCCACCGCGCCAGGCCCGCCGGGGCCCAAATCCAGACTATCGTGGGCCGAACCGCTCCTTCGCCCCGCTCGTTCGAGCCCCCGTCGCCAGCGCCTCCCGCAACCCCAGCGCCTCCTTTGGCCGACCCACTCGCCGGATGTCGGTGTACTAAGATAGGGGTACCTTAGTACCCTAACTTGTGCACGGGCAGTAGCAGCTTCCCGTGGCAGGGCTTACCACGTGCTTGCCGGAAACCTTTTCTGGTCCCTATGAAGCCATTCAAAAACAAAGTATACAAGACAGAAGATCAAGGCCCCGGCAAGAGGAGCTTGCCGGGAAGGCCGCACCAGGCTCAAGGTTATCACTTTAGCGCAAGACCCTGGCAAGAGGAGCTTGCCAGGAAGGCTAAGGAACACTTACCTCAAGAGATACCTCGGCGCATCTTGCGCCCCAGCGGGCCCCGGAGAGCGACAAGCTTCCAGGCCCGGCAAGATCACTACCCCGGCAAGGTGCTTGTCGGGGAGACCTATGCTGTGTGCCCACGCTCCAGCTCATCGGCCCACGCGTCGCCCTGGGGCCCTTCCAGGGGCACGTGGCAGATGGTTGTGCAGCTTGGGGCACACGGTGGCAAGCCACGGTGACGAGGCTACCGCCGTGGCGAACGGAGAAGCATGGACGCACACTTTTTGGGTCGACGGCGACGGGCATTTAAGGCCCTTGTCCCCCACTGTCAAAGTTAGGTGAAGACCACTGTTCATCCACTGTTCATGCACTATTCACGCACTGTTGCAACTACCACCAAATTTACACTTTTACCCTCTTCTACGTTGACACCTGTCGGTGACCCCTTGAGCTATAAAAGGAGGCCCATGCACAACGTAGAAAGGGTTCGAAACCTAGACAACTCTCTGGCTCGGTGTAGCTAGTACTGTAGCTCTTCAAGCTCCCGAGCTCAACAACTCAATATAACCTAAGGCAGGAGTAGGGTTTTACGCGTCCGCGCGGCCCGAACCTGGGTAAACTGCCCGCGTGTGCTCCTCGATCTGCTCTCCGTGCTCCCTCCGCTCCCTTACCGCAACATAGAAGGGGCTCCGGTCCCATAGGTGCTCGTGGGAGGACAGTTTCCCCCGACATCTTTGGCGCGCCAGGTAGGGGGCGTCGAGGTTGTGCGAACCTGATCCGGCGCTCACGCGGGCGCATTCTTCATCAACCTCTCCAGCTTCATCAACTTCATCAGCTATAACGACATGCCTCCGAAGAAGAAGTCTTCGGAGGTCGGAGGCCCGTCTGCGTCGATTCCACCGCCACCAGAACCAACGGTTGGTGGAGGAGACGCCGGCGGAAGGGTGGTCGCCGGCGAGGAAACTCACGGCGCCACCAAGTCCAAGGACAAGACGGACGACCGGGCGAATTCCAAAGCCTCGGTGTCTGTGGACGCGCCACGTCTCTCTCGGGAGGTACAAGACCCGCAACGGCATGGTACTGGAGGTACCATACGCTTGCTGGGGCATAGCCAAGCCGGAGGATCGCGGGATGCTCAAGGCCAGCGTGCTGGCACGAGCAAGGCGCGGTCGCCGGGGCGGGAACATGCTCTTTCTAACGCGGTTAGAAGTCCGAGCGTGTCCCGCTCCTCGCACCGCTCGCCGCCGTTCCCCTCTTCTCCGGCAGAAGCTCTAGCAAGAGCACAGCTGCTCCTCGATTTCCCTCCAGCGGCAGACAAGGCCGAAGACTGGAGGGCGACGATTCAGAGCCTCATCGCCTTCGCCAACAACGACGCGCCACAGCAGCCGACAACCTCACGGCCGCGGCAAGTCGATCAAGCGAAGGCCGATGGCGACAAGACCGCCGGGGGTGCAACTACCGTGCACTCCCCGCCGCGGAAGCAGAAATCGCCACCCCGCCGGATCAACGTCGACGACGACTCCACGGCGTCGTCGGATCCGCGGGCTCGCCGCGATCAGCGCCAAGTCCTAGACGACAGGCGGCAAGAGGATGCTCGGACTCGTATCGAGCGTCGACGAGAAGCCCGAAGATAGTCAGATCAGCGCGCTGGGACCGCTGTCGACGTGCACGCGTCCGGTGAACCAGGCGACTTGCCGTACGCGGCAGGCTGCCCTGCGTTCACCCGTGAGCTGCGGCAAGTCCAGTGGCCCAGCATGAAAAATTTCAAGCCCGACGTACCCGAGAAGTACGACGGCAAGACACACCCCTCGGAGTTCCTCAGCATCTACACCATCGCGGTGCAGGCTGCCGGGGGACGCGACGAGAAGATACTAGCCAACTACTTCCCGCTAGTGCTTAAGCCAAACGTCCGGTCTTGGCTTATGCACTTGCCGGAGAACTCCATTTCTTCATGGGCAGATCTGTGCCACCAGTTTGTTGGCGCCTTCATGGGCGGCCACAAACCCCACAGCCAGGAGAGCGATCTCCACATCCTAGCCCAGAAGGAGGGAGAATCCCTGCGCAAGTACATCCAGAGATTCAGCCGCGTGCAACACAACATTCCCGATGTCCACCCTGCCGCGGTTATCAGCGCGTTCCACCAGAACGTGCGTAACCGCCGGATGAGGGAAGAGATGGCTATGACCAAGATTCGAGATGTCAGCGAGCTCTACGCTCTGGCTGACAAGTGCGCGCGTGCCGAAGAGGGGAGGAGACTCCCCGGAGAGGATACTGGCGCAGGAGGAAGCGACAGCGAGGATGCCGCCCCGGCAAGGAAGAGCCGGCGGCGGAACAACAGAAAGAAGAAGAGCAAGGAGGTGCTGGTTGTCGAGCAGTCCGGCAAGGAGGCTCCCGCCAAGAAGGCACAGGCTGGCGGTTCCGGCAAGGAGCCCGCCCCTGTAGCGGTAGCCGACAAGCAGGACGGCTCCGACAAGCAGTACTGCAAGATCCACCGCACCAAGGGCCACGATCTTCAGAACTGCAAACGAGTCGAGTACCTCGTAGAACAGCAGAAGGCTGAATACGAGCGTCGCGACAAGGAGAAGGCCCAAGGAGGCGGAGGAGAACCCAGCAAGAAGCGGCCGTTCAATGGCCGGGGGGGACGCCGCGGCAAGGCCAAGCAGCGGCAAGGTGACAGACCTCCCCGGGGCCGCGACAAGGATGAGGATGAAGACGACGATGATGACATGGAAGAAGGAGACAACAGCGAGCAGGAGTTCCAGAAGGCCACAGAGGTTCTGTGTGTCGACGGAGGCGCCTCTCTGCACACTTCCCACCGCCAGCTCAAGCAGTGGGTGCGAGAAGTGAATGCAGCAGAGCCGCCCGTCGAGTCACGCAGGCTACTGAAGTGGTCCGGCACGCCCATCATCTTTGACCTTGAGGACCACCCTGACCGCACCACAGCGGTCGGGTGCTTGCCGATGTTGGTCTCACCAACTATCCGCAACCTCAAGGTCACCAAGATGTTGGTTGACGGCGGGGCCGGCCTGAACTTGATCTCCTCAGCTGTGATCAAGAAGTTACAGATCCCAGACGGCGAGCTCGAAGAAACCGGGTCGTTCCAAGGGATCAACCCGGGAAGGAGCAAGCCGAAGGGGAAGATTACTCTGCCAGTGACCTTTGGCGGGGAGCTCAACTTCAGGACGGAGAGGATCACGTTTGATGTTGCCGATATCCCATTACCATACAATGGGATACTTGGACGTCCTGCCCTCGCCAAGTTCATGGCAGCTTCCCACTATGCATACAATGTACTCAAGATGCCGGGGCCGATAAGCGTCATTTCTGTCCCTGGTGACAAGAAGGACGCGCTTATCTGCGCCGACAAGATTTACCGGGATGCAGCAGCCGCCGCAGAAAGCAACACACTTGCCGCTGAAGCTCCCGGGGGGAAGGCCAAGACCAAGTCCGGCAAGAGCTCTGGGGCCCACTCCGGCAAAGGCACCTCTTCGGAGTGCTGCGCTGCCGTCGAGGACGCACCATCGAGCTCCACCGGCAAGTGCAAGAAAGGAATGGCAGCTCCACCGGCAACCAAGAAAGTGTCCGCCAAGGAGGACGGCACTGGTGGTACCTTCACCATCAGTGCTACGCTCGACAACAAATAGGAAAGCGCGCTCGTTGCCTTCCTGCGGGCGAATGTCGATGTGTTTGCGTGGCAACCATCTGACATCCCCGGCGTTCCCAGGAAGGTAATTGAGCACAAGCTTGCTGTTTGTCCTCATGCGCGGCCCGTCAAGCAGAAGGTCAGGAAGCAAGCCGTGGAGCGCCAAGAATTCATCGCCGAAGAGATAAAGAAGTTGGAAGCAGCAGGCCTGGTTAGAGGCGTGATCCATCCTACGTGGTTGGCCAATCCAGTTGTCGTACGCAAGGCCAATGGGAAGTGGAGACTTTGTATAGACTTCACTGATGTGAATAAAGCGTGTCCCAAGGATCCATTTCCCTTGCCGCGTATTGACCAGATTGTTGATTCCACCGCCGGATGTGAGCTGCTTTCCTTCCTTGATGCATACTCAGGTTACCACCAGATATTCATGGCCAAGGAAGATGAAGAGAAGACTGCATTTATTACTCCATGCGGCACATATTGCTTCATACGCATGCCCTTTGGATTGAAGAATGCAGGCTCAACATTTGCAAGGGTGGTGCACACTGCTTTTGAGCCACAGATACACAGAAATGTGGAAGCCTACATGGATGATATAGTGGTCAAGAGCAAGAGCAAAGATACCCTGATCCAAGATTTAGAAGAAACTTTTGAGAATCTGCACAAGATCCAACTCAAGCTGAACCCCGAGAAGTGCGTCTTCGGAGTCCCCTCCGGCAAGCTTCTCGGGTTCTTTGTGTCCCAGAGGGGGATTGAAGCCAATCCCGACAAGATAAAGGCCATCGAGCAGATTGAAGCCCCGAAGCGCGTCAAGGACGTAAGGAGACTTGCTGGTTGTGTGGCTGCCCTCAGCAGGTTCATTTCAAAGTCTGCGGAACGCGCCCTGCCTTTCTTCAAAATCTTGAAAAAGGCAGGTCCTATGAAATGGACTCCAGAAGCGGAGGCAGCGTTGCAAGATTTGAAAGAATACCTGTCCTCTACTACAATACTTGTCGCACCTAGACCACAAGAGAAGTTGCTGCTGTACCTAGCGGCAACCTATCAAGTGGTTAGTGCTGCGTTAGTAGCGGAGAGGGAGGCAGATGAGGAACCCACATCCCCGGCAAGCGAATCCAGCGACAAGCAGGGTGCTTCCCCGACAAGCTCTGGCCCCGACAAGGACAAGTCTGCGCAGGAACAAGGTGAAGTGCGAAAGAAGATGGTGCAGCGCCCAGTGTATTTTATAAGCTCCCTCTTGCAGGGCGCTAGATCAAGATACTCTGGGGTGCAGAAATTGCTATTCGGCCTCCTCATGGCCTCAAGGAAGCTGCGCCATTATTTCCAAGCACACGAGATAACAGTGGTCACTCGCTTTCCGTTGAAGAGGATATTGCAAAATCCACAAGCAACAGGCAGTATCGTCGAGTGGGCACTGGAGCTGTCAAGCTTTGGTCTCAAGTTTGAGAGTACTTCAACCATACAGAGCAGAGCTTTGGCAGAGTTCATAGCAGAATGGACCCCAACGCCAGATGAAGAAGTTCCAGAAACAAGCATCCCCGTCCAAGAAGCGACCAACGAATGGATGATGTACTTTGATGGTGCTTTCTCGTTGCAAGGCGCCGGTGCCGGCGTGGTACTCATGGCGCCCACTGGAGAGCACCTCAAGTATGTTATCCAGATGCACTTTCCCAAGGAACAAGCGACAAACAATACTGCTGAGTATGAAGGTTTGCTTGCCGGCCTCAGAATTGCGGCCGAGCTTGGGATCAAGAAGCTGATTGTGCGGGGAGATTCACAATTGGTGGTCCGACAAGTGAATAAGAGTTAGCAGAGCCCTTTGATGGAAGCTTATGTTGATGAAGTGAGGAAGCTTGAAGAACACTTTGAGGGTCTGCAAATGGAGCACGTTCCAAGAGCTCAGAATGATATTGCAGATGGCCTCTCAAAGTGTGCTGCAATGAAGTTACCTGTGGAACCAGGTACCTTCCTGCTCAAGCTAACTCAACCATCCGTTACACCGTCAGTTGGGCAGAACAAGAAGAGAAAGTTGGTCTCCGGCGACTACTTGCCGGCGGATCTTCCCGAAGCCGCCGCCAAGGTCCCCAAGATCAACAGCCAAGATGCTGAGGAACAGTTTGCTCCTGTAGATCCAAGGGTCTGTACAGTTGAAGCAAGCGTTCCCGACAAGCCTTGCCCCGGCAGGCTTGCCGGGGGACCATCAGCTCCGGCAGAGCCGCAGGTTCTTGCCGTAGAAGCTGAGGTTCCCGCAGCAGCCCTCATGCCTTTAGTCCTTGTTGTTGAGCCTCAGGCTCCAGCATGGGCACAGCAGATCGTCCGTTTTCTGCAAACTGGAGAACTTCCCGACGACCCAGAAGAGATAGAGAAAATAACCAGGCAGTCAAGTATGTACCAGTTCGTTGATAATGAATTGTACAGAAGAAGACTCAATGGTGTCAGGTTGAAGTGCATTTCCAGAGAAGATGGACAGAAGCTGTTGGCAGAAATACATGGAGGCATATGTGGCCACCACATTGGCGCAAGGGCGCTTGCCGGGAAGGCGTTCCGGCAAGGGTTCTTCTGGCCAGAAGCCCTCCAAGATGCAACTGCACAAGTAACCAAGTGTGAAGCGTGCCAGTTCCATGCTAAGCAAATTCACCAGCCAGCTCAAGCTCTCCAGACGATCCCTTTGTCCTGGCACTTCTCGGTCTGGGGGCTCGATATCCTCGGCCCCTTTCCCCGCGCTGTAGGGGGCTTTGAGTACTTGTACGTAGCAATCGACAAGTTCACAAAGTGGCCAGAAGTGGAACTAGTGAGAAAGGTGACAGCACAGTCAGCAGTCAGGTTCTTCAGATCGATTGTTTGCCGTTTCGGAATCCCTAACAGGATCATCACCGACAACGGCACACAGTTTACAAGTCGCACCTTCATGCAGTATGTCCAAGACCTTGGCGCCAAGGTCTGCTTCGCTTCTGTTGCTCACCCGAGGAGCAATGGTCAAGCGGAGAGGGCCAATGCTGAAGTGCTGCGCGGGCTCAAGACAAGAACCTTCGACAGGCTGCACAAGTGCGGAAGAAACTGGATAGAGGAGTTGCCGGCGGCTCTTTGGTCAATCAGGACGACACCAAATCGAGCCACCAGATAGACACCCTTTGCTCTTGTCTATGGAGCAGAGGCAGTTCTCCCCACGGAACTCGTATACGGTTCTCCTCGAGTGCTCGCTTATGATGAGCTCGAGCAAGAGCAACTGCGACAAGATGATGCATTGCTCCTTGAGGAGGAACGTCTACAGGCTGCTGTACGAGCTGCTCGATACCAGCAAGCCTTGCGTCGCTACCATAGCCGCAAGGTCAAGGCCAGGAGTCTCGAGGAAGGCGACCTTGTTCTTCGGCGTGTTCAGTCCGCCAAGAATTCCAACAAGTTGACGCCGAAGTGGGAAGGCCCTTATCGGGTGAGACAAGTCACAAGGCCCGGCGCTGTCTGCCTTGAGACCGAAGAAGGCTTACCAGTGAGCAACTCCTGGAACATAGAGCATCTTCCCAAGTTTCACCCATAAGGCGCGGTTGCCGTGATCCGCTCCGGCAACCACCTTTGTACAAGTCTTGCCGCTGTTGCATGTAAACCTTTGTACAAAGCCGGGGGCAGATCCCGTGCATCAGTAAAGCTTTTGTGCTTCGCACTATTTGTCATTTCCATGCTTTTCTTTGTTATTTGCATGCATCATTTGGCACCTTGTGCAACGCACATCCCCGGTAAGCACTAGCAAGCCAAGAGGTCCTATGCTTGTTTTTCCTCCTCTTTTTCTTTCCTTCTTAAGCAGAAGGAATATTCCTCGCGCACAAGTTTGCCGGGGGGAAGGAGATGGAAGATGAACCAAGTGCTGTTCAAGAAAGAGAAGCCTTGTCGGGGGGCAAACAATCTATGAAAGCTAAGTTACCAAAGTTTGAGTAATTCAAATTTTTTAAATTTCAGTTGTCTTCCTTGAACAACCACACTTTGTATGGAAAACCTGTGTGCGGAGGAACCTACCCGTGGCTAGCCGCGCCCTTACTCTATTTCGAGCACGCTCAACGGCTTAAGTGAGCTGCGACAAGTGTCGTGCCCTTACTTCGTTTTCGAGTTCGCTTAGCAGTCTAAGTGTGCTGCGACTAGCTGCGGCAAGGTTACTTGCCGACAAGGCCTTTGCCAGCAGGCTGCTAAGAGTCCAGCACTCAGCGCTCGCGGCAAGGGCCCCTTGCCGGCGAGTCCCCTAAAAAGCGTAGGGTAAAAAGCATACAAAGTGGAGGATCAAAAGCAAGGGAGATAACACTGCATTGGTTGCTCAAAATAAGGTTGTATATTACAAAGATAGCTTGCCGCTGTTCTAATCAACTACTGCCTATGGCTTAATTGGCAGCGGCAAAGGAAGCAGAAGGAAAGGAATCTAGTCCATGTGGTCGCCTTCACGCCTCGTGATCTTGCCCACCTTGGCAACGATGTGGGCAACCTGCGCCTTCAACGCCTCCTGATCAGCGTCGGGCAGGAAGGTGCGGAGGACGTTGACGAGGTTGATGTCGGGGTTGCGATAGACGATCTTCGACAAGACCCGCTCCAGGGTGCCCATGCAGAGCCGACGCGCCTCGTCGGCCAGCTGCACGGGGATCTTCTCCCGCAGCCGCGCAAGCGCCGGCGCAATTCCCCTGAAGAACAGACTCAACTTGGCGCTGTGGGGGAGACTCTCGTCCGGAGAGTACACGAGATGCTCCGCCCTCAGCGCCATCATCTCCTTGTCAATATTGGCAGCGGAGGTGACCAGCTCATCAGCCACTACTCCACTGCCCGGCTGAAGTTGTTCGCCGAGACGGCGGCGCTCTCCACCAAGCCCCGTTCCTTGCGGAGTTCGTCCTTCAGCTTCGTCTCGCGGTCCCGGGCGGCGTCGAGCGACTCAGTAAGAGTGGAGACCTTCAACTCTAAGTCAGCAATGGAGTCCTTGGCGGCAGTGAGCTCGTCGCCTTTCTTGGAGAGACGTACCTGCAACTCAGAGTTGGTGTGGGCATCTTTCTCCCGCTCCACATTGAGCGCAGTGACTCTGTCCTCGCTCGCCTTCAGGTACAACTCCAGCTGCTCCACCTTGGCCTCCAGGTCTTTCTTGGCGGTCTCTGCGGCGGCTGCGGCGCTCCTCGCCTCCTTCAGAGCCCCGCCAATGGCCTGCTCCCGGGCGGCGAGGTCGTCCTCGTGAGCATCGAGGTCGACCTTCCGCTGGTTGAGTACTCCCTCTCGCCGGGACAGCTCCTCGGCGGCCAACCGCTGCTGCTCCTCGGCCTCAGCTTTCTCGAGGAGGAAGGCTTGCTGCGCCCCGGCAAGCTCTTCACGCTCCGCCGCCAAGTTACGGAGGGCCGCCTGGTTGTCGGCGCGGAGCTCTGCGGCGCGCTTCTCCAGATCAGCTCCAGCCTTGGCGGCGAGAGCCTCCCGAGACTCCAACTTTGCCTGCCTGGCCCGGTACAAGGCCAGGAGCCGATGAAGGAGCATCTCCTCTTCGAGCTCATCGCTGCTGCCGGGCGCTTCAACGACCTTCAATCCGGCGGAGGCGAGGACCTCTCCGTCAAAGGTCTCTCCCTCCGCGGGTGCCCGAGACGAGGATGCCCACGGGACTTGTATGAAGACCCCGTTGGCGGCCTCCAGGTAGACGCCCTGCCCAGCCGCGGAGGCGGGAGGGTCGGTGGCCGGTGCAGCGTCCGGCGCTCCTGCGGCCTCCGGGCCAGCAGTGCGGTCGCCGGTCCCTTCCCCAGCCGCGGCGTCTGCGGTCGGGGCAGTCTCTTCAGCGGCAGGCTCGTCGGCTCCAGCCCTTCCCTCAGGAGCAGTGGCGTTGCCGTCGTCGCCCTGCACCTCCTCCTCAGCGGTGACCTCCGTCTCCATCCGCTCCGGTGCAGGAAGATCTAGCAGAAGAAAAAGAAAAGAAAGAATCAAGCAAATATCCAAAAAAAAGAAGAATTCAAGAAGAAGAAGCTACAAGGTTTTACCTTCGCGGACTTCCTCGACGACGGGGTCCCTCGCCGGGGAATTCTTGGTTGGCGGCGGAGTAGTAGCCCCTGCTGGCGGAGGGCCGCCCGCGCCCTCCCTTGGCGGGGTGCTCACCCTTGTCGGGCTGCTCACCCTTGGCGGGGTGCCCGTCCTTGGCGGAGCGTTCTCCCTCGCCGGGGAGTTCATCCTCGGCGGGGAGGGTGGAGCAAGTGGCTCGTCGGGGGCGACCTCCGGGCGCTCCTGCGGCTGCGGCTCCACTTCTGCACAAGACAAACAAGACATCAAAACGTCAACCAAGATGATAACCTCAAGCGCGCCCTTCAAGCAGAAAGATAAAAACCAGACTTACGCTGGGGGCTGCGCTGGGGGCTGCTCCTCGGAGCAGCAGGTTGATCCGGCAAGTTTGCCGCTGGCACGTCTCCCGTCGCCGCGGCGGGCGAGTCGTCTTCAATCTCGACCACAGGGATCTTGGCCCTCTTCGCCATCCGCTGGGTCAGGGTCCTGAAAGCAAAACAAAAACAAGATCAGAATCAACAAGGAAAATCAAGACAGAATCGAAGAAACTAAAGAATTGCAAGTACTTACTCCTCTTCCTCTTCGTCGGAGCTGAGGGCGGAGAAGTCAAACTCCGCCTGGGGTGCTCCTGCGCGAGGAGCTGGAGGAGAAGGCTCCCTCGGGCGCTTGGCGGTCTCCGGGGCTGTGGGCTGCGAAGACCCAGCCCCCGTCGTCGCCGAGGACCGAGGGGCAGAAGGAGCACCCGTTCCGCTCCGGGAAGATCCCCCTCCGCTTGGCGCTCGAGCACGGGGCGCTTCCTTGACGACTTCGCTCGTCCTGGTGGCGCGCGTCGCACGGCGCGCTGGCTGCTGTCGAGGCGCGTGCGGCCTCGCCGTCTCAGCTGCCTTGCGGAGGCGTTTCTTCGGTTGCTGCGTGGGACTTGCCGGAGGCGGGGAGTTCTCTGAGGATGAGGAGGCGTCGTCATCAAGATTCAGAGATCCACCAGAGTCTTCATCAGCCTCGGCGTCCTCCTCCTCCTCGGCAGGCCCGCTGGACTCAGCGCCGTGCCCGGCGGCCTCGCTCCCCCCGGCAACTTCGCTCGTCCCGGCAAACTTCACGGAAGGCTCCCCGGCAAACTCCTCGGGCGCAAGCTTCAGCAGCTTGAGGATTTCCGCCTCTTCTGCTTGGCTCACTGCGTCCGCGGCCTGCGCCTCTTCCATAGTGTATCCGAAGTCGCCCGCAGCCGCAGCTGCGGCGGCCTCCTCCATCCTGGTGGCGATGTAAGCTAGATCCCGCTCGGTAGTAGCCCGGGTAAGGCCCTTGTTCTCCTCGGCGTTGCGGGGCTTCTCGACCAAGTTGTCGAAGAAGGTCAGCACGGTATCCGGCGGAGGCTCTATCCAAGTGGGGACAACGCCATGGGAGTCGCACGCGGGCATCATCGCTCGTAGAGAATCGCGGGCAGTGCTGTTGCACAGCGGCACCACTCCCCGGGAAGGTCTGAACCACTCCGGGTGGTTGGGGTCATGCTTGAAGAGCTCCCGAACCATCCCCTTCAACTCCAAGGCGGTGAAATTATAGTTCAATCCAGGGCGCAGCCTCATGATATCTGCCGCATTGCCGAATTCCCAGGCGGGCCTTTTCCTTTCTTGTAAAGGGGCGATGCGGCGGCGGAGGAAATCTGCTCCAACTTCTCCGATAGTCAGATTGGCGACCCGGAGACGAATGATCCTAATAAGGGCGATATTAAGCTTGCTGTCCTCCGGGGCCAATTCACTCCAATCCCTGCCGCGCACTATGGCTGTCTGGCACGGCGCGGTAAAGGGCTCAGGGTTATCTTCCAGCACCCAGCACCAATCGGCTCTCCACTCCTCCCACTTGCCGCGAAGCTCTCCCTTCAGGTACGAGTCCTTCTTGTTCAGCCTAAAGATCCAGGAGATGCCGCCGGAGAGGGGGGCACCTGACTCTACTCTAGGCATGAAGAAGTGGCGGAAAAGAGCTACGCTTGGATGAACCCCAACATAGTTTTCGCACAGATGTGCGAAAACGGCCATCGTAAGGATGGCGTTGGGGGTGAAATCTAGAAGGTGGAGGCCGTATGTGTTCATTACATCACAAAAGAACTCCGAGAACGGAGGACACAGACCACAATGGAAGAACGCGGCAAAGAAAAAGTACCCGCCGGGGAACATGTCTTTGGCGACGGCGGGGAAGGCTCTGGTGCGGGGATGAGCTTTGGTCTCCCTCGCCCAGAACAAATAGTATTTGTCCCGCAGCTCCCTCGCGCCAAGCCTTGGCGCGAAGACCACGCACTTCTTCCGCAGGGCGGCCAGCTTCGCCGCCTGCTCGGACTTCTCCTTCTTGGCCTTGTCGCTCTTCGCCTTGTCACTCTTCGGAGCCATGGCGGGGGCGGCGAGGGAAGAGGCGAGGAAGTCGACGGCGCTGCGGATGCGGGAGACGGTGGAGGAAGGGCGGAGGCAAGAAGCAGCGGGGGTTTCTGGAGAATCAAGGCGCAATGAAGACGGTGGAGGGGAACTGCCTCTACTTCCTCTGCTTTTAAGGGGGGAGTGGGGGACGTTCCGCATTTCCCATTAAAGAAACAAGCCACGATCTCTCCCACGACACCGCAATCGACGCGTGCCGTTAGGGAGGGATGCGGCGGATACGGAAGGGGATTCGGCTTGCCGTGGGCCGCGTGTGCCCGTGCACTGTCTTGGGCCTGGCCCAACAGCGCTCGGCACCATGTGTGGCCCAGGCCCGGGGGCTCCTGTCGGTGTACTAAGATAGGGGTACCTTAGTACCCCAACTTGTGCACGGGCAGTAGCAGCTTCCCGTGGCAGGGCTTACCACGTGCTTGCCGGAAACCTTTTCTGGTCCCTATGAAGCCATTCAAGAACAAAGTATACAAGACAGAAGATCAAGGCCCCGGCAAGAGGAGCTTGCCGGGAAGGCCGCACCAGGTTCAAGGTTATCACTTTAGCGCAAGACCCTGGCAAGAGCAGCTTGCCAGGAAGGCTAAGGAACACTTACCTCAAGAGATACCTCAGCGCATCTTGCGCCCCGGCGGGCCCCGGAGAGCGACAAGCTTCCAGGCCCGGCAAGATCACTACCCCGGCAAGGTGCTTGTCGGGGAGACCTATGCTGTGTGCCCACGCTCCAGCTCATCGGCCCACGCGTCGCCCTGGGGGCCTTCCAGGGGCACGTGGCAGATGGCTGTGCAGCTTGGGGCACACGGTGGCAAGCCACGGTGACGAGGCTACCGCCGTGGCGAACGGAGAAGCATGGACGGACACTTTTGGGGTCGATGGCGACGGGCATTTAAGGCCCTTGTCCCCCACTGTCAAAGTTAGGTGAAGACCATTGTTCATCCACTGTTCATGCACTATTCATGCACTGTTGCAACTACCACCAAATTTACACTTTTACCCTCTTCTACGTTGACACCTGTCGGTGACCCCTTGAGCTATAAAAGGAGGCCCATGCACAACGTAGAAAGGGTTCGAAACCTAGACAACTCTCTGGCTCGGTGTAGCTAGTACTGTAGCTCTTCAAGCTCCCGAGCTCAAGAACTCAATATAACCTAAGGCAGGAGTAGGGTTTTACGCGTCCGCGCGGCCCGAACCTGGGTAAACTGCCCGCGCGCGCTCCTCGATCTGCTCTCCGTGCTCCCTCCGCTCCCTTACCGCAACATAGAAGGGGCTCCGGTCCCATAGGTGCTCGTGGGAGGACAGTTTCCCCCGACACCGGCAGTCTCGCCAGACTGCTGCGGCCGCCACCCGCCGGCGACCCGAGGTCCTCCCTCGTCGACCCCGTCCTCCTCCTCCTGTCCTCGTCTCCCTCTCTCACCTCGAACCCCCCTTGCTGCAGGTTCGCCACCAGTCGCCGCCCTGGATCCCCGACGAGCGCCGCCACCCATCGCAGCCAGATCCGGCGGCCTCACCTCCGGATCCTCCTTGTTCCGGCCGGAAATGGGTCCCGGACGGTCGTCCGCGCCCGGATCCGTCCTCGGTTGCCCCGTGTCGCCCCGCCGTCCACGTACTAGCGCCGCCGGAGTTCGAGCGCCGCTGCCCTGTACAGCTCCACGCCGGCGTTAACCGCTTCGGTCACGGCCTCCTCACCCACCGGCCCAGCCGGCCCCGCGAGGCCCAGCCGAGGCCGGCCCAGCGCCCCTCCGCCCCGGCCTCCTCTGCCACCATGGGCCGGCCCGTCTACCCCGGCCCGCCTTGGCATGCCTCTCCTTCCTTTCGGGCCGAGGCCCACTATGGTGAGTGCCCCTATAGCCCGCCCGTGCACGCCTTAGTTATATGTCGCTCATTTGTTTTTTTCTTTTGTCTGAAAGATTTGACTAAGTCCCTGGAATATGTAATTTTGATGCATACTTTGGGTGGCTGTAACTTTTTGTGTGTATGTCCAAATGATGCATGTAATATGTCAAAATGATCGTTTTGATATGCTCTTCATTTTGTTCCATTGTGGCATGCTTGTTTGAGTTCATCTTGATGCCCTAATCCTCGTTGCAAGAGTGCTACATGTTTAAAACTGTTGGTGACTGTAATTTTGTTGCATGCTAGTGGTGTTGATAACTTTGTGCATGTTTAACCAAATGCAGCATATGATATGTCAAAATGTTCATTATGAAGAGCTCTACATGTTGGTTGCTGTAGCATTAATGTTAGGTGCCACCTTGCCATGTTAATCTCTGTTGCAAAAGTGCATGTGGTTGTTAAGTGCTGAAACTTGTTATGAGATGTTGATTTGACTTGCTCATTGCTATTGGTGTGTTTGTCTTCATGCCACATGCCAATATGTTTTAGAAGCACAATCATATGGTCTTTTCTGTGGTGCAATCCAATTTTCATGATATGCCTTGAGGTGTTTGCAACAAGCTTGTAAAGTAGCCTACTCGCTGTTGTTGTTTTCTAGGACTTTTTAAAAACTGCTAAGTCTGGAATCTGTTAAACCTGATGCCATATTTGCTTGATGCCCCACTCAAATCCATGCATGTTTTAGTATGTCAAATGATCATGTCTTGTTGTACATGTTATGCTCTATCCATCCATGCCTTATTTTGCATATATGGCATGCTGTAGCTTATTTATTTCTTGCTCTCAAGTTGCTATAAATGTACTTGTCAGGCTGTTATCAGCATGATCAATTTGGTTAAGCTTGTTGTTATCGATCCATGCCTCCTATGGAGATGCTCCAATGGAGTTGTTTGATGTATGCTATGTCTATTACATGTCCATGATCTTTATATACTTAGTAGAGTTGATATGCTTGTTGTTTTGTGCCTCCGAGGGCAGCATCGTGATGATGTTTTTGCCTTCCCAGATTTTGACTAAGTCTGGATAAATTTATTGCAACTTGCCATGCTTATGTAGTTGTGTTCCAGCAAGTTTTTGGGACTGTTATAAGTTCATGTTTGTTAAGTTTCATGTATATTTCACATCCATGCCTCTTGTTATCATGTTTGGGTGATGTAGCATATATATATACCTTGCTCCAAAGTTGCTATGTTGCTGTTTTTGGACAGCTTGTTGTATATCTTGTTTCGTGTGTATGTGTTGAGTCGTTGCTCCGTTTTGAGCGTGCTATATATGAAACTTGTGTGATTTTGCATGTAGAAGCTTAATATCATGTTGTTTACATGTTTGGAGTGTGTTTGCTTGTTGTTGGGATGCATCTTGCATAGTTGACATGCTTGTCTTGTTTTGCTCATATCTTCTAGGCCGTAGCTCCGAATTAAACAAACTTTATATGTAACTTGACTAGAATTTCGAGTAGATCATCATGGTGCATGTTAAATTTCTGTTTCACAACTTTAACTTAAGGTTTGTTCAGATCTGGACCAATTTCCAAATATGCATATGAGGACTTACCGGAATAGTTATATGTTGATTCCGGCCTCATTTAAACTTGTTGGTTTGTGTTGTTCTTGCGTGCTTCATCCATTGACATGTTTTGCATCATATAGACTTGTCTTGCATCATACTTTTTTGAGCATATTGCCATGTTCTTGTGTGGTTTGTTTACCTTATTGCTTGCTTATTCTCGTTAGTGCTTGTTCCGTTGCGATCGTGAGGATTCGTTCATCTACACGTGGTTCGTCTCCAAGACTTCTTCTTCGTATTCTTCGTGGATTCATTCTTCTTCCTTGCGGGATCTCAGGCAAGATGACCATCACCTTGGATACCTTTACTATCATTGCTATGCTAGATGTCTCGATGCTATTGCTATATGTCGCGCTACCTATCTTTTGTTGTCAGCCTCTCCTTGTTGCCATGAAACCTCTAACCTTTGACACCTTCCCAGCAAACCGTTGTTTGTCTATGTTACCCACTTGCTCAGCTCCTCTTATTGCGTAGTTAGTTGCAGGTGAAGATGAAGTTTGATCCATGTCGGATCTTGATGTTGGAATATCACAATATCTACTTTTATTATTAACACACTTATATACTTGGGAATGGGTGGAAGGCTTGGCCTTTTGCTCGGTGTTTTGTTCCACTCATGCCAGCTTAGGAGCAGATAAACCGGCGTTATGTTCCTTGATTTTGCGTTCCTTACACTGTTGGGTATATGGGGACCCCTTGACAGTTCGTCTTTGAATAAAACTCCTCCAGTAAGGCCCAACATTGGTTTTAATTTGCCTCATATTAAAAACTTAATTAATTTATAAAATTGCATAGGGGGTCGCACCCTCGAGGATTATTTCTACATAGCAGGAGGGCCAGTGCTGATGGTGTTGGTCCCAAACGGGCAACCTGCGGGGCTACCACGGGGAAACTCGTGGGCTGGCTCCCGTAGCTTGTCCCATCCGGACGTGGCCTGAGACGAGATGCGCGCGGCTACTATCAGGGTGTCAGCACGCCGGGAGGTCTTGTTGGACTTGTTTTACCATTGTCAAAATGTCTTGTGCACCGGTATTCCGAGCCTGATCGGGCCTTCCCTAAGATAAAGGGTAATATTATTATTATCTCTGCTGATCGTGAGAGCTGGTGATGGGCTAAGTTGGGACACCCCTGCAGGGTTATGATCTTTCGAAAGTCGTGCCCGCAATTATGTGGCAGTTTGGAATTTGTTAATGTCCGGTTATAGAAAACTTGACAGAGGATCTGAAGTAAAATAAACGAACCGCGTGTGTTACCGTGACTGTCTCTTTTCACTTTGAGAAGAGAACACGGTGGGGTTATGTTTGACTCGTAGGTAGTTCAGGATCTTTAGCGATCATTACTAGTTTGCGACCGTTTGCGTAGATGTTCATCTTATTCTTGTACTTGTAAGTTAGCCACCATATATGGCTTAGCCGCTGCTGCAACCTCACCACTATCCTCTACTACCCCTTTAAGCTTTGCTAGTCTTGTTACCCATGGTTATGGGATTGCTGAGTCCTTATGGCTCACAGATACTACAACAACAGTTGCATGTGCAGGTTTCCGATGACTTGACGTGAGAGCGATGTTCTTTTGTTGGAGTTCTTTCTTCTTCTTTGTCAGTCTTGGGCTAGGTTCCTGGTCGGCAGCCTGGGATAGCAGATGGATGTCGTTGTGCTTTTCATGTTTGCATCCGTAGTCGGACGCCTTGTATTGATATTTTTGTATTCGTGTGACTTGTATGAAGTGTTGTACCCCCCCATGTATTTATGTAATGGTACGATGTAATGATATCCATCTTGCTAAGCGCCTGAGATGCGGTTGTGCCCCAATCACGTATGAATCTCGTGATCGGGATAGAATCGCATCTTGGGCCTGACAGCCATCTGTTTAGGTTACTCATCATATATGTCGAGATGCCATGCCCATCCATTATCAATACATATTCCATCTGTCATCATACCATGTTTTTTCACTCAAATGTTGTTCTCGTGCATCAGACATAAAAAAGGAAGAGGGTGATTGCCGAACCTGAAGGAGCACCAGCAAAGTCCTTGAAAAACGTGGTTGTGCCAGAGAAATCAGACAGCACCCCACTTATATTGGTTGTACAACCAGTGACACAAAACGTAAGACCGACTCCAGCAGACTATACCCATACTTCACTGGCCACACCACTAGCCCCACCACATAGGACCTGCACTCCAGCAAAAGGTATGCCTATTTCAGTTGCCATAGCACCAGCTGTACCACAGAAAAATCCCACTCTAGCATGAAGTACAACAAGTCCACCGGCCGAATACCTATCCCAACTGCAGAGACGGCCAATTCCTGCAGATTGGAATCTCATTCCAGTTATTCCCAGTTTAAAAGACAATGCTTTCAATGTTGTTAGGGATCACATGCATATATTCCCATCATTGGAAGATTATAGTGAAGACAAACACCATTTTCACATCTTCCTGTCCCACTTACGTGTAAGTGCTATTATTCATGGTGATTATTCTCTTGTTTTCTGCTGATTGAACACATCAATGATTTACAATACATTGTTGTAAGTAGGCGAGGGTCAATCTGGATAGTCATGACGAGCAAAGCTTGCTTGCGCTTTTCAAGGAAGCATTGCAGCAGTATTGGTGTTACCTTAGGAAATCACACTTTGATGGCAAGTCTATAAATGAATTTTTGGTGAAGTCTCATGTGATAAATTTAGAAGACATTGAATGGAAAAACCTTGTTATGCACTGGTCTCGTTCCGAGGATGAGGTATTGTCTATGATATCGCATGACAATTTGAACTTCTACTTTTCCGCATGTGCCTTACGGATCTTTTTTGCAGGAAATCTGCTCGAAAAAGAATTCCGGTTTGAAAAGAACGACATGATATCGCAAATATGTTACCCGCTGCTTTGCTCTTGTTAGTACATGTTGTCCTGTATCACTGTACTTGCATACATACCTGGTTCATTATGTGATGATAGCTTGCTTATCAATTGTTCCCTCCAAATTATCTGATCTGTATGAATGGTTACATTAGTGTAGAATATATCCAATGCCAATGAAATTTTTTAGCTCTGCATTGTTCTTGTAAGTACCTGATGTCCTTTATCAGTGTACTTATATTGATAGGTAGTTGTTCATGTACCATCACTCTGCAGCTTATTTTCCTTTGCCCTCCATTTTCTACACATAAGATCTATATTTACTCCTACCATAAGGTTGGATAACACCGATGGTACTGAAGAAGTTTAGCTCTGTATTACTCTTGGTTGTACCTTTTGCATGTATCGTTGTACTTACATTTATAGCTACTTGGTTATGTAGCATCACTCTTCATGTTATCTTATATATTCACCATTTTTCTTATATTGTCACATCTATATTTACTCTTAACAAAATGTAGAATAAAGGCAATGCTTATGAAGAAGATTTTGTGGTAAACTTCTTGAATTGCCCCCCCCCCCATCAGCATGGACAAGGGCTTTATAGAGCCTGCCTTCACCAATAATGTAAGTTTGTCCTTCTCAAGCCTTCAAACTTTGTTGTGTATATTTGGTTAGGCATGACTGCAATAGCTATTTATTTTTGGTGTTTGCATCAAATTGCATGTTTAATGTTTATTATGTACTCCAGTTCATAAACAAAAGTTTGTCATTCTCAATTTAAGTTTTCACTTATACAACCAAGTTCCTTCTTCATACCATGTAAATTAAACTATACAGAGCAAGTGATCTTATTTTGCCAATCTGAAATGGGATAAATTGACAGCGCACTAACCATTAATACTTATGAGTTCTTGATCTATAATCCAGTGGTGTCAGTGAAGCTGCCAACTCCTTCACAATGTCATTTCCTGCCATGTCTTGACCTGAACAATACCATATTGTGTCAATGCTATTTTAAACTGTGTCACTTTATTCGTCAGTAAGAAATGTGATGAATTGTTAGCACTGATACTTATATGTGCAAAACCTGTCATCTGTCTTCTTGTTTATCTTTCAGAGTGAGGAGGATATAAGTGTCAAACAAGTGCAGTCTCACCAGCTTGCTCAGCTGCTTGCGTTGCAGCTCCCGAGCAGGGCTAATCTTTCTTGAACTCTATTGAAGTGTTGTCGGTTTTATACATTATTTTGTCGGCGTGTTTAGTTGCACTGGTGGCGATCTTTGATGCCCAGTGTATGTAATCTGATGTCTGCTTGTGCTTTATTATCATAGTGGCGAACTTTGATGCCCAGTGGATGTAATATGCCGTAATTTCTTTATTGTATAGTCTAGGTTTTTTTCTTATTCACGATGATGTAGTTATTTTACTGTATATATATCCTGTCTTCACAGTAAACCGGCCAAACCGTAAAATTACGGTACATAATCAGGTCATCGTGCAAATCACCATGTATGATCCGCATCATGGGCCCCTTCATCTTGGTCCGTTGACAGGCCTAAATGTAAACTAGCCCACTAGTAGATTCGGGCCTTTAATAGGCCGAGTAAACCGCCGGCCCTGTTTTCCCAAGAAAACTCAATGGGCCTTTAGGAGGCTGAAAAGTAGGTTGGGCCTGAATCATGCCAAACAGCTCACGGGCCGGCAGCAGGCCGAAATAGACCCCGGCCCATGAATGCGCCAATCAAATCACGGGCCTATAATAGGCCAAAATTGCATCGGTCCTTGTTTGGCCCAATCAGATTATCGGCTGCAAGCAGGCCGGATGCAAATCGGGCCGTAGTTAGGCCCAACTACTATATGACGGGCTTTTAACAGGCCGACATTAATATAGGGCCGAAATGTTAAACGGACCCTTAACAGGCCCAAACTAATATCAGGCAGAATTACTAAATGGGCCTTTAGCAAGTGGGCCCAAAAGCATAGCGTCCAGTTGACGGGCCGAATCTGATATGGGCCATAATTTATCCCAAAGCCTCTTAAAGGCTCGGACCTGATCTGGGCCGTAATTTGGCCCAAAACATGGTAGGCTTTTAACGGGGCAGATCTCATATGGGCCATTATTAGGCCCGGAATGTGGCAGGCCATTAATGGACCGGATCAAATATGGGCCGGCATTTGGCCCAAAATATGGCAGCCAGTTAATGGGCCGGCCTACTAGGGTCCTCAAAATCTTGTGGGCCTACAGCTGGGCCGGCCCATTAATGTCGGCAAAATCTCATGGGCCTTTAGCTGGGCCGGCCCATTATGGTACACAAAATTTTTGTGGGCCTTCACCTGGGCCGGCCCATTATGGCCCGCAAAAATCTTGTGGGCCTTTACCTGGGCCGGCCCATTATGACCCGCAAAATCTTGTGGGCCTTTAGCTGGGCCGTCCCATTATGGTCCGCAAAATCTTGTGGGCCTTTAGTTGGGCCGGCCCATTATGGTCTGCAAAATCTTGCGGGCCTTTAGTTGGGCCGGCCCATGTAAACTTTATGGGCCACTTTTGGGCCGGTCCACGTGTCAACATATCATAGGCGCATCTCGCCCATTGGATGACTGACACCTGTGCCAACGCGGAGCTGACACATGTTTCCGTCAGCCAATCAGAATTTTACACGTGGAAAATCCCCATTGGTCGGGGCTGTTAACAGGTTATCGGATCCAAAACCGGACCCGATAGCTTAACGGCGTTCCGTTACGGTGGATGCCACATGTCGGTCACTCTTGACGAAAGCACTTCTATGACGCACGATTTATCGTCATGGAAGTGGACACTTCTGTGATGATAATTTTGGTAATGTCATGGAACACTTCTACGACAGCACATGTATGACTATCTTGATTCTGTCATAAAATCGTCATGGATGTACATGCATGACAGAAAACGTGACCTACTGTGACAAACACGTATCATCACGGAAGTGTATTTTTTTGTAGTGTTGAACCCCAACCTGTTCAATCCCCTACTCCCACGAGCAGTGAACTCATAAGCATTGGCGGTCCCACAACGCCAATGACTCAGGATGAATACTGGGAAGAGCAACATCCGAACACCCCCCTACATGAAGTTATTCCTCGCACTCCGCCGTCTTCAGCTACCACTCCGGTAGTTGAGACTCCAACCGCAACACCAGAAGATGACCTGGAGAAGATCAATGCAGATGCTTCACCAATTGCATCGCCAAAATTCTATAGGCTTCGCAAAGGTCTCAGGCCTCAGGCCTCCATGTCAAGCATTCCTGAAGATGCAGAGCAAAACTCTAGCTCAGTAGCACGTCAAGTGTTCCCTGACGAAATTCCTTCAGAGTCTGCTCATGAATCTGAAGCCAAGATGGTTGAAGACATTCCGGCTGCATCAGCCGATGAAGCACAAGAAGACACTCGTGAAGTCACTCCCCCTTCGCAAGACTCTGCTACCCAAGAAGAAGTGCCCGTCATGCAAGAACCTGCTCCCCAAGAAACTATTGTACATGAGGCCACTAAGCCTGAAGCCACTGCACCTGAAGCAAATGTGGCTGATACATATGTGACTGCTGAAGCACATGACACTGTCATGACTGAAGCCTCTGTGCAGCAAGAAGACACTGCTACCCTGAAGTAACTGTGCCTAAAGTCGTTGCCCCTGAAGTGATTGCACCTGAAGTCACTGCTCCCGAAGTACCTTCTACTTCATCTGTGCCCTACACAATGGCCCAAGCTTTCAATAAAGATGATGTGATTGTCACCGTCAAGTGGCCACTTCTGAAGCTTCCCACTGCCCCAGGACCTTAATATGATTATCATGTGGCGCGAAGGCCTCAGACTCTGAAGCCAAAGCCCTGATTGCCTCGGCTTCCCAGCACCGCCTCTACACAAGGGTCATTCAGTGTGCTTAGCTTCAGGGCCAACAACACATTATTTGATTCTGCTAAGAACCCCTACAAGAAGCCCAAGATTTCTTCTGACAAGTTCTGGAGCTTTCAGCAACAGAGCTATTACTCATGCATTCTGTACAATCAGGACTGGATCTTTCTGCATCAACGTCTTGATTGTGAAGTCATTGCTGGACTGCCCTGCCTTGAAGAAGCCCTTGATTGCTTCAGAGAAGTTGGTCTGCTTCCTTTGGTCACTGCCAAAGAACATTGGAATGAAGAGCTTCTGCTGCAGTTTTATGCCACTCTGCATATTAGAGGATACAACAGGGATCCGAAGACATGGGTCCTTGAGTGGATGTCAGGTGACAATCACTATGAAGCCAATGCTCAGACACTACTTGAGCTTACTTCCCTGCCCACTCTTGGTGAGTTATACGAACCAGGTTGTTCTCTGCATCAGAAAGAGCTTCAGAGCGTCTTCAAGAAAGCTGAACCCAACATGAGCGAAATGCTCAGCATGATGAAGCCTTTGCCTCCTGATGTTGATCTTCCAAAGGAGTTCTTTGTCCAAGACCTTGAGTACTTGCCTCGCACAATATACCATATTCAGAGGCATACTCTCTGGACTGTCAAAGGACACTCATCTGAGGCTGCACTAACTGGAGTCATGAAGACTTTGATCTTCCACATTCGCAATGGCATCCGCTTCAACACTCATGACTTCTTCATTTGCCAACTAGCTGCTTCTGCAACTGATCTCTTTGGCCTCAAGCTCTACGCTCCTTGGATAATGCTACCTCTTGAGCTTGCGTTGTATTCCCTCGAAGAGGAAAGGGAGATGCAGCACAGTAGTGTAACTATTTCCCTCAGTTTTTTAGAACCAAGGTATCAATCCAGTAGGAGACCACGCGCGAGTCCCTCACACCTGCACAAACAAATAAGAACTTCGCAGCCAACGCGATAAGGGGTTGTCAATCCCTTTACGGTCACTTACGAAAGTGAGATCTAATAGAGATGATAGTTTATATTTTCGGTATTTTTGGTTTATGAAAACAGCAAATAAAAGCGATAAAAGTAAAGTAGATGTAGATTGATATGTTGAGAATAGACCCGGGCCCCATAGTTTTCTCTAGTGGCTTCTCTCATGATAGCAATATTCTACGGCGGGTAAACAAATTACTGTCGAGCAATTGATAGAAAAGCGAATAATTATGAGACTATCTAGGCATGATCATTGTATATAGGCATCACGTCCGAGACAAGTAGACCGAAACGATTCTGCATCTACTACTATTACTCCACACATCGACCGCTATCCAGCATGCATCTAGTGTATTGAGTTCATAAGAACAGAGTAACGCCTTAAGCAAGATGACATGATGTAGAGGGATAAACTCAAGCAATATGATATAAACCCCATCTTTTTATCCTCGATGGCAATAATACAATACGTGCCTTGCTGCCCCTACTGTCGCTGGGAAAGGACACCGCAAGATTGAACCCAAACCAAGCACTTCTCCCATTGCAAGAACTATAGATCTAGTAGGCCAAACCAAACCAATAATTCGAAGAGACTTGCAAGGATATTATGAGCACACATAAAAAGTTCAGAGAAGAACCAAATATCTTTCATAGATAACCTTGATCATAAACTCACAATTCATCGGATCTCGACAAACACACCGCAAAAAGAGATTACATCGAATAGATCTCCTCGAAGACCGAGGAGAACTTTGTATTGAAATCCAGAGAGAGAGAAGAAGCCATCTAGATACTAGCTATGGACCCAAAGGTCTGTGGTAAACTACTCACAACTCATGGTGAGGGCGATGATGATGATGATGAAGGCCTCCGTGATGGATCCCCCTCCGGTGGAGCTCCGGAACAGGCTCCAAGATGGGATCTCCACGGGAACAGAAGGTACGGCGGTGGAATTAGGGTTTTCTCTCTGTCCACGGAGTTTCTGGGGTATGTAAACTTATATAGGAAGAAGGAGGGAACCGGGGGAGTCACGAGGGCTCCACGAGGCAGGGGGCGCGCCCCCACCCTCATGGGCCCCACGTGGATCTTCTGACGTGGTTCTCAAGTTCTTCTTGCGTGATTTCCTCCAAAAATATCTCTCGCGAAGGTTTCATTCCGTTTGGACTCCGTTTGATATTATTTTTCTGTAAAACCCTGAAACAGGCAAAAAACAGTAATCTGGACTGGGCCCTTGGATTAGTGGGTTAGTCCCAAAAATGATATAAAAGTGAATGATAAAGCCCATTAAGCATCCAAGACTTCATAAATAATAGCATGGAACACTCAAAAATTATAGATACGTTGGAGACGTATCAAGCATCCCCAAGCTTAATTCCTGCTCGTCCTCGAGTAGGTAAATGATAAAGAAAGAATTTTTGATGTGGAATGCTAACCAATATAGTTTTTCAATGTAATTCTCTTAATTGTGGCATAGATGTTCAGATTTGAAAGATTCGAGATAAAAGTCTATATTGACATAAGAAATAACAATACTTCAAGCATACTAACAAAGCAATCATGTCTTCTCAAAATACTATGGCTAAAGAAAGTTATCCCTACAAAATCATATAGTCTAGCTAATCTCCCTCTTCATCACACAAAATATTCATATTATGCACAACCCCGAATTCAGCCAAGCATTTGTTTTCATACTCTATCTTTTCAAACCTTTCAATTTTCACGCAATACATGAGCGTGAGCCATGGATATAGCACTATGGGTGGAATAGAGGTGGTTGTGGAGAAGACAAAAAGGAGGGAGATAGTCTCACATCGTCTAGGCGTATCAATGGGCTATGGAGATGCCCATCAATAGATATCAATGTGAGTGAGTAGGGATTTCCATGCAACGGATGCACTAGAGCTAAATATGAATGAAAGCTCAACAAAAGAAACTAGTGGGTGTGCATCCAACTTGCTTGCTCACGAAGACCTAGGGCATTTGAGGAAGCCCATCGTTGGAATATACAAGCCAAGTTCTAAAATGAAAATTCCCACTAGTATATGAAAGTGACTAAGCATGAGACTCTCTACAATGAAGAACATGGTGCTACTTTGAAGCACAAGTGTGGAAAAAAGATAGTAGCAATTGTCCCTTCTCTCTTTTCTCTCATTTTTTGGAGGGGCTTTCTCTTCTTTTTTATTAGCCCCTCTCTATTTTTTTGGGGGGGCATCTCTTTTTTTATTGGCCTTTCCTCACATGGGACAATGCTCTAATAATGATTATCATCACACTTTTTATTACAACTCGAGATTATAACTCGATACTACAACAAGTATGACTCTACATGAATGCCTCCGGCGGTGTACCGGGATATGCAATGAATCAAGAGCGGCATATATGAAAAATTATGCATGGTGGCTTTGCCACAACTACGATGTCAACTACATGATCATGCATGGCAATATGACAATATGATGCGTGTCATATAAACGGAACGGTGGAAAGTTGCATGGCAATATATCTCAGAATGGCTATGGAAATGCCATGATAGGTAGGTATGGTGCCTGTTTTGAGGAACAATATGGTGGTTGTTTTGAGGAAGGATATATAGTGGGTTTATGGCACCGGTGAAAGTTGCGCGGTACAAGAGAGCCTGGCAATGGTGGAAGGGTGAGAGTGTGTATAATCCATGGACTCAACATTAGTCACAAGAACTCATATACTTATTGCAAAAATCTACGAGTCATCAAAACAAAGCAATCAACGCATACTCCTAGGGGGGAGGTTGGTAGGAGTTAACCATCGCGCGCCCCCGACCTCCACACAAAGGTTGGCACTCTACAAATACCTCATGCTCTAACTTCGTCACATAGCGGTTCACCATACGTGCATGATACGGGAATCACTAACCTTAACACAAGTATTTATCAATTTCATAATAACTCCACTAGCATGACTCTAATATCACTATCCTCATATCTCAAAACAATTATCAAGCATCCAACATCTCATTCTATTCAATGCACTTGGTGTGAAAAATTTTAATACATTGACATTGGATGTTTATCATGTGAAGACTAGTTTCTTTATCCTAAACAAATTACCATGCTGTTTTAATAGACTCTCAAAAGGATATAAGTGAAGCATGAGAGTTCAACCATTTCTACAAAATATTACCACCACCGTGCTCTAAAAGATATAAGTGAAGCACTAGAGCAAAACTATTCAACTCAAAAGATATAAGTAAAGCACATAGAGTGTTCTAACAATTTCTAGGCCATATTTAACTCTATCAAATAGGTGTTGTCGGGGGAAACTGTCCACCAAGAGCACCTATGGGACCGGAGCCCCTTTGTTCGTGCGGTAAGACGGCGGAGGGAGCACAAAGAGCAGATCGTGGAGAGCACGCGGGCAGTTTACCCAGGTTCGGGCCGCGATGGACGCGTAAAACCCTACTCCTGCTTGATTGTATTGAGTGTTGGAGCTCGGGAGCTTGAAGAACTAGCTACACCAAGCGAATGAGTGATCTAGGTTCCGAACCCTTTCTACGTTGCGCATGGGCCTCCTTTTATAGCTCAAGGGGTCACCGACAGGTGTCAACGTAGGAGAAAGGGGTAAAAATGTAATAACGGTGGTAGTTGTAACAGTGCGGGAACAGTGGATGAACAGTGCATGAACAGTGGTCATCACCTACTTTGACAGTGGGGGACAAGAGCATTTAATGCCCGTCGCCGTCGACCCCAAAAGCGCCCGCCCTTGCGTCTCCGTTTGCCACGGCGATAGCTTTATCACTGTGGAGTGCCACCGTGTCCCCCAGGCTGCACAGCCATCCACCACGCGTCCCTGGGATGGCCCCAGGGCGACGCGTGGCTCGATGAGCTGGAGCGCGGGCACACAGTGTAACTCTCCCCGGCAAGCACCTTGCCGGGGTCTTGACCTCGTCGGGCCCTGGAGCTTGCCGCTCCCCGGGCCTTGCCGGGGCGCAGAGTGCACCGAGGCTTGTCTTCTGAAGTGTAATTTTCTAGTCTTCCTGGCAAGCTCCTCTTGCCAGGGTCTCGTGCTAGTGAGGTAATCTTGAGCCTGGGACGGCCTTCCCGGCAAGCTTCACTTGCCGGGGCCTTGAGCTTCTGTCTTGTATACTTTGTTTTTGAATGGCTTTATATGGAGCAGGAAGGTCTCCGGCAAGCACGTGGTAGGCCCTGCCGCGGGAAGCTGCTACTGCCCGTGCACAAGTTGGGGTACTGAGGTACCCCTACCTTAGTACACCGACAGGAGCCCCCGGGCCTGGGCCACACACGGTGCCGAGCGCTGTTGGGCCAGGCCCAGAACAGTGCACGGGCACGCGCGGCCCACGGCGCGCCGAATCCACTTCCGCATCCGCCGCGTCCCTCCGTAACGGCACGCGTCGATTGCGGCGTCGTGGGATGGGACGTGGCCACGTTCTTTTAATGGAAAGAGCGAAACGTCCCCCACTTCCCCATAAAAGCAGAGGAAGCAGGAGCGGTTCCCCTCCTACGCCTTCATTGCTTCTTCTTCCATCTCCAGAAATTCCCCTTTGCGCTCCGCCTCCACACCTCCTCCGCCGTCTTCCGCATCTGCGGCGCCGCCGGACTCTTCGTCCCCCCTTCCCTCGCCGCCTCCACCATGGCCCCGAAGACCGAGAAGTCGAAGGCGGAGAAGACCAAGAAGGAGAAATCTGAGCAGGCGGCAAGGCTTACTCTGCTGCGGAAGCGGAACGTCGTCTTCGCGCCAAGGCTCAGCGCGCGGGAGCTCTGGAACAAGTATTACTTGTTCTGGGCCAAGAAGACCAAGGCACATCCCCGCACCCGAGTCTATCCGGCCGCCGCCAAGGACAACTACCCCGGCGGGTATTTCTTCTTTGCTGCTTTCTTCCACTGCGGCCTCTGTCCCCCTTTTTCTGAATTCTTCTGCGACATCATGCACACCTACGGCTTCCATCTTCTAGACTTCACCCCCAACGCCATCCTCACGATGGCGGTTTTCGCACATCTGTGCGAAAACTATATTGGGATCTATCCGAATGTAGCGTTGTTTAGGCACTTCTTCACCCCTAGAGCAGAGGCCGGCGCTCCCCTCTCCGGAGGAATCTCTTGGGTCTTCCGCTTGAACAAGAAAGAGTCCTACTTGCCGGGGGAACTCCGCGGCAAGTGGGAGGAGTGGCGCGCGGACTGGTGCTGGATAGTTGAGGACGAGCCGCAGCCCTTCACCGCGCCGCGCACCACAGCCATCGTGCGCGGCAGGGATTGGAGCGAGCTGGATTCGGACGACATCAAGCTCAATGTCGCCCTTGTCCGGATTCTTCGTCTTCGGGTAGCAAAGTTGTCTGTCGGAGAAGTAGGGACAGACTTCCTCCGCCGCCGCATCGCCCCTCTACAGGAGAGAAAGAGGCCAGCATGGGAGTACGGCAACGCGGCGGACATAATGAGGCTGCGTCCAGGGCTAAATTACAACTTCACGGCGCTGGAGCTGAAGGGGATGGTCCGGGAACTTTTTAAGCACGACCCGGCCCACCCAGAGTGGTTCAGAGCTCCCCAGGGAGTGGTGCCTCTCTGCAACAGCACGGCCCGGGATCCTCTTCGCGCCATGATGCCCGCATGTGACTCGCATGGCGTCGACCGCACATGGATACCGCCCAAGCCAGCAGACATCATGAGCTTCTTCGACAACCTGGTGGAGGTGGCGAAGAACAAGGATGAGATCAAGGGGCTCACCCGGGACACCACCGACCAGGAGATTGCTTATATAGCTTCTCGGGTAGAAGAGGCCGCTGCAGCCGCAGCGGCAGGAGAATTTGGCTTCACAGTCGAGGAGGCAGAGGCTGCGGATGCGTCCTGCCAAGCAGAGGAGGCGGAGATCCGCAGGCTGCTGCAGCTTCCTCCCGACGAGCTCGCCGGGGTCCCTTCTTTGAGGCACTCCGGGATCCCCGGAATCATGACCGAGGCCGCGGCGAGAGGCGGCGTTGCCGGAGGAAACAGAGGCACCGCAGGGAGCGGAGGCGCCGGAGGGGGCGGAGGCGCCGGAGGGAGAACGGCCGCAGGGCAGGGCGCGGGGCCCAGCAAGCCAGCCGAGGAGGAGGAGGAGGAGGAGGACGTCGGGGCCGACGAGGACTCCGACGGGTCTCTGGGGCTCTACGCCGACGACCTCTCCTCGTCATCGGAGACCTCCCCGCCTCGGGCAAGTCCCAGGCGATCTCCGCTGAAACGTCTCCGCAAGGCGACGACGGGGACGAGGGCGCAAGCGCCCCGACAACAACCGACTCGCCGGGCGGCGCGAGCCACCCGGGGGAGCCAAGCTGCGACGGGGGCGCCCGGCGCACCAACCACGGCGGGGGCGACCCGCACACAGGCCACGGCGGGGGCGACCCGCACACAGGCCACGGCGGAGGCGCCCCGCGCGTCTGCGCCAAGCGGAGGAGGGTCTTCTCAGAGCGGAGCGGCTGCTCCGCCCGCTCCCCGGGCCTCGGCGTCCACAGGGGCCGGGTCTTCGCAGCCCCCAGCCCCGGGGACCGCCAAGCGCCCGAGGGAGTCTTCGCCTCCTGCTCCTCGTGCGGACGCGCCTCAGGTGGCGTTCGACTTCTCCGCCCTGAGCGACGACGACGACGACGAGGAACAGGAGTAAGAACTTGAGGTTTTGTATCTCCTTTAACTTTGTCTTGATTCTTGTTGATTCTGATCCTGCTTTTTGCTTTGATCTCAGGACCCTGGCCGAGCGAGTGGCGAAGAAGGCCAAGGTTCCCGTGGTCGAGGTCGCGGACGACTCGCCCGTCGCGGCGACCGGGGACGCGCCGGAGACGAGCCCGCCGGACCCGAGCGCTGCTCCGAGGAGTAGCCCCCAGCGCAGCCCCCAGCGTAAGTCTGGGTTCAGCATTTCCACTTGTCGGGCGCGCTTGAGGATCTTGTGTATACTAACACCTTGTTGTTCTTGTTGTTGTCTTGATTGTCCTGTGCAGAGGTGGAGCCGCAGCCACAGGAGCATCCGGAGACCGCTCCCGAGGAGCCGCAGGCCCCGCCGTCCCCGCCAAGGACGAACTCTCCGGCAAGGGAGAGTGCTCCGCCAAGGGCGGGTACTCTGCCAAGGGCGAGTACCCCGCCAAGGGCAAGCAGCCCGGCGAGGGCGGCCGCCCCGCCAAGGCAGAGCTCCCCGGCGAGGGAGCCCGCCGTCGACGAAGTCCGCCAAGGTAAGTTTTGTGATCTTGTCTTCTTGAATTCGTCTTTTTTTTTTGGATATTTGCTTGAACTTCTTCTTCTTTTTCTTCTTCTTCTAGATCCTCCTCCCCCAGAGCAGATGGAGACGGAAACCATCGTCGTGGAGGAGGGCGCGCAGGGCGACGGCGGCAACGCCCCTGTCGTTGAAGACACGGCGGGAGCCACCGAGCCGGCTGCGGAGGAGACTGCTCCGACCGCAGACGCAGCGGCCGGGGAGGGGGACGGCGGCCATACTGCCGGCCCGGAGGCGGCAGGAGCGTCGAGCGCTGCGCCGACCACCGACCCCTCCACCGAGAAGGAGCCGTCTGCCTATTATCTTGAGGCTCCCAACGGCGTTTACATCCAGGTGCCGTGGGGATCTTCGTCGCGAGCCCCCGCGGAGGGAGAGGCCTTTCATGGGGAGGTCCTCGCCTCCGCGGGTCTGAAGGTTGTCGAGGCGCCCGGCGAGAGTGACGAGCCCGAGGAGGAGAAGCTGCTCCACCGGCTCCTGGCCCTTTACCGGGCCAGGCAGGCGAAGCTCGCGTCTCGGGAGGCCCTCACCGCCAAGGCCGCCGCTGACATGGAGAAGCGCGCGGCGGAGCTCCGCGCCGCCAACCAGGCTGCCCTCCGCGACGTGGCGGAGGAGCGCGAAAGGCTCGCCGGGGAGTACCAGGAGTGGCTCCTGGAGAAGGCCGAGGCCGAGGAGCAGCAGCGACTCGCCGGGGAGGAGCTGTCCCGGCGAGAGGGAGAGCTCACCCAACGGAAGGTCAACCTCGACTCTCACGAGGAAGACCTTGCCGCCCGGGAGCAGGCCCTTGGCGGAGAGCTGAAGGAGGCGAAGGCCGCCGCGGACGCCGCGGAGACCGCCAAGAAGGAGCTCGAGGCCAAGGTTGCGCAGCTGGAGGAGTACTTAAAGGCGAGCTCGGAGAGGGTCACCGCGCTCAACATAGAGCGCGAGAAGGACGCGCACACCAATTCTGAACTCCAGGTGCGCCTCTCCAAGCAAGGCGACGAGCTGAAGGCCGCCAAGGATTCCATTGCAGATCTGGAGCTGAAGGTTTCCACGCTGAAGGACTCGCTCGACGCCGTCCGGGACCGGGAAACCAAGCTGAAGGAAGAGCTCCGCAAGGAGCGAGGCTTGGTGGAGAGCGCCACCACAGCGGCTGAGAACTTCCGCCGGACCGTCGAGGTATGGACCGATGACTTGGTGGCCTCTGCATCCAACATCGACCAGGAGCTGTTGGCGCTGAAGGTTGAGCATCTTATATACTCTCCGGATCCAAACCTCCCCCACAGCGCCAAGCTCAGCCTTTTCTTCAGAGGGGTCGCGCCGGCTCTTGCAAATCTTCAGAAGAAGCTTCCCGCGCAGCTGGCCGAGGAGTCACGCCAGCTCTGCGCGGGAACCTTGGAGCGCGTACTGACGAAGATAGTGTACCGCAATCCGGGCATAAACCTCGCCAACGTTCTCCGCAGCTTGCCGGCCGACGCGGACGTGGAGGTGCTGAAGGCGCAGGTCGCCCACATTATCGCCAAAGTGAACAAGATCTCCAGGATCGAAGGCGACCGCGTAGACTAGGCCTCCTTTTCCTTTATCTCTTTTGTTGCTGCACAGTGTGCCATGAACTTATTAGTCATTGCGACAAGTTATCCCTTGTAATATATTATCTTATTTGAGCAATCGATGCAGTGTTATCTCCCTTGTTTTGGTCCTCTACTCTGTATGCTTTCAACCCTACGCTTCTAGGGAACTTGCCGGCAAGAGGCCCTTGCCGCGAGCGCTGAGTGCTGGACTCTGAGCAGCCTGCTGGCTAAGGTCTTACCGGCAAGCAACCTTGCCGCAACTAGTCGCAACACACTTAGCTTGCTGAGTGAACTCAAAAACGAAGCAAGGGCGCGACACTTGTCGCAGCTCACTTAAGTCGTTGAGCGTACTCGAAAACAAGACAAGGGTGCGGCTAGCCACGGGTAGGTTCCTCCGCGCACAGGTTTTCCATACAAAGCGTGGTTGTTCAAGGAAGACAACTAAAATTTAAAAATTTGAACAGCTCAAATTCTGATAACTTAGCTTTCGTATACTGCTTGCTTCTCCGACAAGGCTTCTCTTTCTTGAACAGCACTTAGTTCATCTTCCTTCTCCTTCCCCCCCGGCAAACTTGTGCGCGAGGAACATTCCTTCTGCTTAAGAGGCAAGGAAAAAGAAGAGGGAAACAAGTATATGGCCTTTCGGCGTGCTAACACTTACCGGATACGTGGGTTGCGCAAGATGCCAAATAACACATGCAAATAGCGAAGAAAAGCATGGAAAAGGCAAATAGCGCAAAACACAAAAGCTTTACTGATGCACGGGGTCTGCGCCCGGCTTTGTACAAAGGGTTACATGCAACAGCGGCAAGGCTTGTACAAAAGGTGGTTGCCGGAGCGGATCACGGCAACCGCGCCTTATGGGTGAAACTTGCGAAGATGCTCTATGTTCCAGGAGTTGCTCACCGGTAAGCCTTCTTCGGTCTCAAGGCGGACAGCGCCGGGCCTTGTTACTTGTCTCACCCGATAAGGGCCTTCCCACTTCGGCATCAACTTGTTGGAATTCTTGGCGGACTGAACACGCCGAAGAACAAGGTCGCCTTCCTCGAGACTCCTGGCCTTAACCTCGCGGCTATGGTAGCGACGCAAGGCTTGCTGGTATCGAGCAGCTCGTACAGCAGCCTGGAGATGTTCCTCCTCGAGGAGCAATGCATCATCTTGTCGCAGTTGCTCTTGCTCGAGCTCATCATAAGCGAGCACTCGAGGAGATCCGTATACGAGTTCCGTGGGGAGAACTGCCTCTGCTCCATAGACTAGAGCAAAGGGTGTCTGCCCGGTGGCTCGATTTGGTGTCGTTCTGATTGACCAAAGAGCCGCCGGTAGCTCCTCTATCCAGTTTCTTCCGCACTTGCGCAGCCTGTCAAAGGTCCTTGTCTTGAGTCCGCGCAGCACTTCAGCATTTGCCCTCTCCGCTTGACCGTTGCTCCTCGGGTGGGCGACAGAAGCGAAACAGACCTTGGCGCCAAGGTCTTGGACGTACTGCATGAAGGTGCGACTAGTGAATTGTGTACCGTTGTCGGTGATAATCCTGTTAGGGATTCCGAAACGGCAAACAATCGACCTGAAGAACTTGACTGCTGACTGTGCTGTCACCTTTCTCACTGGTTCCACTTCTGGCCACTTTGTGAACTTGTCGATTGCTACGTACAAGTACTCAAAGCCCCCGACAGCTCGGGGGAAGGGGCTGAGGATATCGAGCCCCCAGACCGAGAAGGGCCAGGACAAAGGGATCGTCTGGAGAGCTTGAGCTGGCTGATGAATTTGCTTGGCATGGAACTGGCACGCTTCGCACTTGGTTACTTGTGCAGTTGCATCTTGGAGGGCTTCTTGCCAAAAGAACCCTTGCCGGAAAGCTTTCTCGGTAAGTGCCCTTGCGCCAATGTGGTGGCCACATATGCCTCCGTGTATCTCTGCCAACAGCTTCTGTCCATCTTCCCTGGAGATGCACTTCAACCTGACACCATTGAGCCTTCTTCTGTACAGCTCGTTATCCACGAACTGGTACATACTTGACTGCCTGGTTATCTTCTCTATCTCTGCTGGGTCGTCGGGAAGTTCTCCAGTTTGCAGAAAACGGACGATCTGCTGTGCCCATGCCGGAGCCCGAGGCTCAACGGCAAGGACCAAAGGCATGAGGGCCGCTGCGGGAACCTCAGCTTCTACGGCAAGGACCTCTGGTTCTGCCGGAGCTGATGGTTCCCCGGCAAGCTCGCCGGGGCGAGGCTTGTCGGGAACGCTTGCTTCAACTGTACAGATCCGAGGATCTGCAGGAGCAATCTGTTCCTCAGCGTTCTGACCGTTGATCTTGGGGACCTTGGCGGCGGTCTCGGGGAGATCCGCCGGCAAGTAGTCGCCAGAGACCAACTTTCTTTTCTTGGATTGCCCTATTGATGGTGTAACGGATGGCTGAATCAGCTTGAGCAGGAAGGTCCCTGGTTCCACAGGTAACTTCATCGCAGCACACTTTGAAAGGCCATCTGCAATGTCATTCTGAGCTCTCGGAACGTGTTCCATTTGCAAACCTTCAAAATGCTCTTCAAGCTTCCTCACTTCATCTACATAAGCTTCCATCAAAGGGCTCTGGTAACTCTTGTTGACTTGCCGGACCACCAACTGAGAATCTCCCCGCACAATCAGCTTCCTGATCCCAAGTTCAGCTGCAATTCTGAGGCCGGCAAGCAGACCTTCATACTCAGCAGTATTGTTTGTCGCTTGCTCCCTGGGAAAGTGCATCTGGATAACATACTTGAGGTGCTCCCCGGTGGGCGCGATGAGTACCACGCCTGCACCGGCGCCTTGCAGTGAGAAGGCACCATCAAAGTACATTACCCATTCACTTGTTGCTTCTTGTACGGGTACACTTGTTTCTGGAACTTCTTCATCGGGCATCGGGGTCCATTCAGCTATGAATTCTGCCAAAGCTCGGCTCTGGATAGTTGAGGTGCTCTCAAACTTGAGACCAAAGCTTGACAGCTCCAGTGCCCACTCGACGATCCTGCCTGTTGCTTCTGGATTGTGCAATATCCTCTTCAGCGGAAAGCGAGTGACCACTGTTATCTCATGTGCTTGGAAATAATGGCGCAGCTTTCTCGAGGCCATGAGGAGGCCGAAAAGCAACTTTTGCACCCCGGAGTATCTTGATCTAGCCCCCTGCAAGAGGGAACTCACAAAATACACCGGGCGCTGCACCATCTTTCTTCGCACTTCTCCTTGTTCCTGCGCAGAGTTGTCCTTGTCGGGGCCAGAGCTTGTCGGAGCAGCCCCCTGCTTGTCGCTGGATTCGCTTGCCGGTGGTGCTGACTCCTCGTCGGCCTCCCTCTCCGCTACTAACGCAGCACTAACCACCTGGTTGGTTGCCGCTAAGTACAGCAGCAACTTCTCCTGTGGCTTAGGTGCGACAAGTACGGGAGTGGAGGATAGGTACCGTTTCAAGTCCTGCAGCGCTGCCTCCGCTTCCGGAGTCCATTTCATAGGACCTGCCTTCTTCAAGATTTTAAAGAAAGGCAGGGCGCGTTCTGCAGACTTTGAAATGAACCTACTGAGGGCAGCCACACAACCCGCAAGTCTCCTGACGTCCTTGACGCGCTTCGGGGCTTCTATCTGCTCGATGGCTTTAATCTTGTCGGGGTTGGCTTCAATCCCCCTCTGTGACACAAAGAACCCGAGAAGCTTGCCGGAGGGAACTCCAAAGACGCACTTCTCGGGGTTCAACTTAAGCTGGATCTTGCGCAGGTTCTGAAATGTCTCTTCCAAATCTTGGATCAGAGTATCCTTGCTCTTGCTCTTGACCACGATATCATCCATGTAAGCCTCTACATTTCTGTGGATCTGTGGCTCAAAAGCAGTGTATACTACCCTTGCAAAGGTTGAGCCTGCATTCTTCAGTCCAAATGGCATGCGTATGAAGCAATACGTGCCACACGGAGTGATAAATGCAGTCTTCTCTTCATCTTCCTTGGCCATGAAAATCTGGTGGTAGCCTGAATATGCATCAAGGAAGGAGAGCAGCTCACATCCGGCAGTGGAGTCAACAATCTGGTCAATGCGTGGCAAGGGAAATGGATCCTTGGGACATGCTTTATTCACATCGGTGAAGTCTATACACAGTCTCCACTTCCCGTTGGCCTTACGCACGACAACTGGGTTTGCCAACCACGTCGGATGGATCACGCCTCTAACTAGGCCTGCTGCTTCTAACTTCTTGATTTCTTCGTTGATGAATTCTTGGCGCTCCACGGCTTGCTTCCTGACCTTCTGCTTGATGGGCCGCGCATGAGGACAAACAGCAAGCTTGTGCTCAATCACCTTCCTGGGAACACCGGGGATGTCAGATGGTTGCCATGCAAACACATCGACATTCGCCCGCAGGAAGGCAACGAGCGCGCTTTCCTATTTGCTGTCAAGCGTGGCACTGATGGTGAAGGTACCACCAGTGACGTCCTCCCTGGCGGACACTTTCTTGGTTGTCGGAGGAGCGGCCATTCCTTTTCTGCACTTGCCGGTGGAGCTCGATGGAACATCCTCGACGGCAGCGCAGCACTCCGAAGAGGTGCGGTTGCCGGAGTGGGCCCCAGAGCACTTGCCGGACTTGGTCTTGGTCTTCTTCCCCCCGGGAGCTTCAGCGGCAAGTGTGTCTTTCTCTGCTGCGGCTGATGCATCCCGGTAGATCTTGTCGGCGCAGACAAGCGCATCTTTCTTGTCGTCGTGGACAGTGATGACGCTTATCGGCCCCGGCATCTTGAGTACGTTGTAGGCGTAGTGGGAAGCTGCCATGAACTTGGCGAGGGCGGGACGGCCGAGTATCCCATTATATGGTAATGGGATATCAGCGACGTCGAATGTGATGCGCTCAGTTCTGAAGTTGAGCTCCCCGCCAAAGGTCACCGGCAAAGTAATCTTCCCCTTGGGCTTGCTCCTTCCCGGGTTTATTCCTTGGAACGAACCGGTTTCTTCGAGCTCGCCATCTGGGATTTGGAGTTTCTTGATCACAGCAGAGGAGATCAAGTTCAGCCCGGCCCCGCCGTCAACCAACATTTTGGTGACCTTGAGGTTGCGGATGGTGGGTGAGACCAGCATCGGCAAGCACCCGACCGCAGTGGTGCGGTCAGGGTGATCCTCAAGATCAAAAATGATGGGCGTGCTGGACCATTTGAGGAGCCTGCGCGACTCCACGGGCGGCTCTGCTGCATTCACTTCCCGCACCCACTGCTTGAGTTGGCGGTGGGAAGTGTGCAGAGAGGCGCCGCCGTCGACGCACAGGACCTCCGTGGCCTTCTGGAACTCCTGCTCGCTGTTATCTTCATCCTCCATGTCATCGTCGTCGTCTTCTTCGTCCTTGTCGCGGCCCCGGGGAGGTCAGTCACCTTGCCGCTGCTTGGCTTTGCCGCGGCGTCCTCCCCGGCCATTGAATGGCCGCTTCTTGCTTGGTTCTCCTCCGCCACCTTGGGCCTTCTCCTTGTCGCGCCGCTCGTACTCAGCTTTCTGCTGCTCGACGAGGTATTCGACGCGTTTGCAGTTGGAGAGGTCGTGGCCCTTGGTGCGGTGGATCTTGCAGTATTGCTTGTCGGAGCCGTCCTGCTTGTCGGCTGCCGCTACAGGGGCAGGTTCCTTGCCGGAGCCGCCAGCCTGTGTTTGCTTGGCGGGAGCCTCCTTGCCGGACTTCTCGACGGCAAGCACTTCCTTCTTGTTCTTTCTTCTGTTGTTCCGCCGCCGGCTCTTCTTTGCCGGGGCGGCGTCGTCGCTGTCGCTTCCTCCTGCGTCAGCATCCTCTCCGGGGAGTTTCCTCCCCTCTTCGGCGCGTGCACACTTATCAGCTAGGGCATAGAGCTCGCTGACATCCCGTATCTTGGTCATGGCCATCTCCTCATGCATGCGGCGGTTACGCACGTTCTGGTGAAACGCGCTGATAACCGCGGCAGGGTGGACGTCGGGGATATTGTGCTGCACGCGGCTGAAGCGCTGGATGTACTTGCGCAGAGGTTCTCCTTCCTTCTGGGCCAAGATGTGGAGATCGCTCTCCTGGCCGTGGGGTTTGTGGCCGCCTGTGAAGGCGCCAACAAACTGGTGGCAAAGGTCCGCCCAAGAAGAAATGGAGCCTTCCGGCAAGTGCATAAGCCAAGAACGGACATTTGGCTTAAGCACCAGCGGGAAGTAGTTCGCCAGTATCTTCTCGTTGCGCCCCCCGGCAGCCTGTACCGCGATGGTGTAAATGCTGAGGAATTCCGAGGGGTGCGTCTTGCCGTCGTACTTCTCCGGTACGTCGGGCTTGAAGTTCTTCATGCTGGGCCACTGGACACGCCGCAGCTCACGGGTAAACGCAGGGCAACCTGCCGCGTACGGCAAGTCGCCTGGTTCACCGGGCGCGTGTGTGTCAACAGCGGGCCCAGCGCGTTGATCTGATTGTCGCCTGGTTTCTCGTCGGCGCTCAATGCGTGTTCGAGCATCTTCTTGCCGCCGATCGTCGAGGACTTGGCGCTGGTCCCGACGAGCCCGCGGATCCGACGACGTCGTGGAGTCGTCGTCGACGTTAATCCGGCAGGGAGGCGTCTTCTGCTTCCGCGGCGGGGAGTGCACGGTGGTTGCACCCCCGGCGGTCTTGTCGCCGTCGGCCTTCGTCTTCTCGACTTGCCGCGGCCGCGAGGTCGCCGGCTGCTGCGGCGCGTCGTTGTTGGCGAAGGCGATCAGGCTCTGTATGGTTGCCCTCCAGTCTTCGGCCTTGTCCGCCGCTGGAGGGAAGTCGAGGAGCAGTTGCGCTCTTGCGAGCGCTTCTGCTGGAGAGGAGGGGAGCGGGGGCGAGCGGTGCGAGGAGCGGGATATGCTCGGACTCCTAACAGGATTAGAAGGAGCAGGGTCCCGCCCCAGCGACCGCGCCTTGCTGGTGCCCGGACGGCGGTCCGGAGCGTCCCGCGAGCCTCCGGTTTGCCCTTGGCCCAGCAAGCGGATGCCACCTCCTGTGGCATGGCGCTGCTGGGTTGTCGTTTGCTGAGACGGACGTGGCGCATCCACGGAGACCGAGGCTCGGTCGTCCGTCTTGTCCTTGGATTTGGTGGCGCCGCGAGCTTCCTCGCCGGCGACCACCCTTCCGACGGCATCTCCTCCGCCCACCGTTGGCTCTGGTGGCGGCGGATGAGACGCAGACGGGCCTGCGACCTCCGAAACCTTCTTTTTCGGGGCCATGGCGCAGTTGTTGATGAAGCTGACGAGTTTGGAGAGGTTGATGAAGAAAACGCCCGCGTGAACGCCGGATCAGGTTCGCACAACCTCGACGTCCCCTACCTGGCGCGCCAAAGATGTCGGGGGAAACTGTCCACCACGAGCACCTATGGGACCGGAGCCCCTTTGTTCGTGCGGTAAGAGGGCGGAGGGAGCACAAAGAGCAGATCGTGGAGAGCACACGGGCAGTTTACCCAGGTTCGGGCCGCGATGGACGCGTAAAACCCTACTCCTGCTTGATTGTATTGAGTGTTGGAGCTCGGGAGCTTGAAGAACTAGCTACACCAAGCGAATGAGTGATCTAGGTTCCGAACCCTTTCTACGTTGCGCATGGGCCTCCTTTTATAGCTCAAGGGGTCACCGACAGGTGTCAACGTAGGAGAAAGGGGTAAAAATGTAATAACGGTGGTAGTTGTAACAGTGCGGGAACAGTGGATGAACAGTGCATGAACAGTGGTCATCACCTACTTTGACAGTGGGGGACAAGAGCATTTAATGCCCGTCGCCGTCGACCCCAAAAGCGCCCGCCCTTGCGTCTCCGTTTGCCACGGCGATAGCTTTATCACTGTGGAGTGCCACCGTGTCCCCCAGGCTGCACAGCCATCCACCACGCGTCCCTGGGATGGCCCCAGGGCGACGCGTGGCTCGATGAGCTGGAGCGCGGGCACACAGTGTAACTCTCCCCGGCAAGCACCTTGCCGGGGTCTTGACCTCGTCGGGCCCTGGAGCTTGCCGCTCCCCGGGCCTTGCCGGGGCGCAGAGTGCACCGAGGCTTGTCTTCTGAAGTGTAATCTTCTAGTCTTCCTGGCAAGCTCCTCTTGCCAGGGTCTCGTGCTAGTGAGGTAATCTTGAGCCTGGGACGGCCTTCCCGGCAAGCTTCACTTGCCGGGGCCTTGAGCTTCTGTCTTGTATACTTTGTTTTTGAATGGCTTTATATGGAGCAGGAAGGTCTCCGGCAAGCACGTGGTAGGCCCTGCCGCGGGAAGCTGCTACTGCCCGTGCACAAGTTGGGGTACTGAGGTACCCCTACCTTAGTACACCGACAGGTGTGTTCAGCAAGGATGATTGTGGCAAACTAACAAGAAAAGACTCAAATTATACAAGATGCTCCAAGCAAAACACATAACATGTTGCGAATAAAAATATAGCTCCAAGTAAAGCTACCGATGGATGAAGACGAAAGAGGGGATGCCTTCCCGGGGCATCCCCAAGCTTAGGCTTTTGATTATCTTGAATTTACTTGGGGTGCCATGGGCATCCCCAAGCTTAGGCCTTTGCTACTCCTTGTTCCATAGTCCATCAAAGCAATACTCAAAACTTGAAAACTTCACAACACAAAACTTAGACAAAAATTCTCGTGAGCTCCGTTAGTATAAGAAAGCAAACCACTACTCAAATGTGTAGCAATGAATTCATTCTTTGTTTATATTGGTGTTAAACCTACTGTATTCCAACTTCTCTATGGATCATATCCTCCAATATTACTCGTAGATGCATCGGAATAAGCAAACAACACACGAAAAACAGAATCTATCAAAAACAGAATAGTCTGTAGTAATCTGCAGGTTTCGCCTACTTCTGGAACTCCAAACAATTCAAAATAAATTGGTAAATTTGTGAAATTAGTCTACGAATCATCTGAAAAAAGAATAAACTAAAAAGCACGCTCCAGTAAAATCTGAAGACTACTTTAGTAAGCACTGACAATTCTGTTTTTCGCAGCAAGATCACATAAACTTCACACAAGTCTTCCCAAAGGTTTTACTTGGCACAAACACTAAACAAAACATGAAACCACATCTAATCCGAGGCTAGATGCAATATTTATTACCTAACAGCAACAAAAACAAAAAACAAAAAATTGGGTTGCCTCCCAACAAACGCTATCATTTTACGCCCCCTAGCTAGGCACGATACAAGATAAATCTAGGTATTGCCATCATTGATCTTCACCCTTTTAATGGTGTCAAGCTCAAATCCGGGAGGTTCTTTCCGTTTCCCTTCATATTCGGAAATCTTTAGATCTAGGGCATCCAACCGCTTATTTCAAAGGGTAATCAACATATTCATGCGGTGGATATTTCCATTAATATTCTTGAGTGGTTCAAGAGACTTTTGTAATCTCTTTGTTACTTCACATATTTTCTCAAAAACTTGAGTCTCTTCCTGGGTGGAAGGCTACCCAAATAAATCTATTAGGACATTATAAGAATTAAGGGTATGATTCCCCAAGAAATTTCCTACGGTAATGGTATCAAGAACAAGCCTATTCCAAGGGGTTATGCCAATATAAAAATTGCGAAGAAGCACGGAAGTGGAGAGCTTTCTATTGGATCTATTTTGAGCATTGCAAATGGAGTCCAAATGGAATTAAACCTTCGGGAGGATCATTTTTGGAACAAACGCAACCCAGAAGGCTTGGAGTACACGCCAGGGAAGCCACGGGGTGGCCACGAGGCAGGGGGCGCCCAGGGGGTAGCCGCACCCCCCACCCTCGTGCCCTCCCCCCCCCCTCTCTAAAAAAAGAATAAATTAAAAAGCACGCTCCAGTAAAATCTGAAGACTACTTTAGTAAGCACTGACAATTCTGTTTTTCGCAGCAAGATCACATAAACTTCACACAAGTCTTCCCAAAGGTTTTACTTGGCACAAACACTAAACAAAACATGAAACCACATCTAATCCGAGGCTAGATGCAATATTTATTACCTAACAGCAACAAAAACAAAAAACAAAAAATTGGGTTGCCTCCCAACAAACGCTATCATTTTACGCCCCCTAGCTAGGCACGATACAAGATAAATCTAGGTATTGCCATCATTGATCTTCACCCTTTTAATGGTGTCAAGCTCAAATCCGGGAGGTTCTTTCCGTTTCCCTTCATATTCGGAAATCTTTAGATCTAGGGCATCCAACCGCTTATTTCAAAGGGTAATCAACATATTCATGCGGTGGATATTTCCATTAATATTCTTGAGTGGTTCAAGAGACTTTTGTAATCTCTTTGTTACTTCACATATTTTCTCAAAAACTTGAGTCTCTTCCTGGGTGGAAGGCTACCCAAATAAATCTATTAGGACATTATAAGAATTAAGGGTATGATTCCCCAAGAAATTTCCTATGGTAATGGTATCAAGAACAAGCCTATTCCAAGGGGTTATGCCAATATAAAAATTGCGAAGAAGCACGGAAGTGGAGAGCTTTCTATTGGATCTATTTTGAGCATTGCAAATGGAGTCCAAATGGAATTAAACCTTCGGGAGGATCATTTTTGGAACAAACGCAACCCAGAAGGCTTGGAGTACACGCCAGGGAAGCCACGGGGTGGCCACGAGGCAGGGGGCGCCCAGGGGGTAGCCGCACCCCC